>JBCAML010000002.1:1241148-1861723 GCA_038503075.1 Gyromitra esculenta
GATGAGGTAGAGGGAGGCATTTGGATATTGTATGTGGAATTAGAGGCGGTTTCAGCTGGCGAGCGGATTGATGCTGAGGAATGTGAGAAGGGAGCTCTTGTGGCGATGAAGAAACTCGAGTATGTACTTAGTGCAGGGCTTTAAGCTGCGGAAGTGGGAGGCTGTGTGGATCTAGGGGATAAGCCAATTGCTGTCGGTGTTTTCGACCCTGTTTTCGTGGCCCGGAGTGTTTGGGCCGACGTAATCCGGTTGCTAGGGAAACATGCTTGCTTTTTTTCTGCAGCTTGGTGTTGGCGTGTCTTGTCCAGCTATCTCCACGTGATTTAGGCGCGTTGTGAATCGGTTGCCCTTGGTAGCAATTCTTGATTCATCCTGTAAAGCTGGTGGTGGTGTCTCAACCCCAACTCTAGCTCACTTCATGACGCTTGCTGGATGTTATTTTATATCAAGAGCAATCGAAGTATTTACTAGCGGCCGAATTCGCTGGAAAGAGTCATACCAATTCTAAGAAATAGTACGAGAATTTATCTCCCTTTGTTGCTTTTTGCAGTTGACACATGGGGCTTCAAGAAGCTAGATTTGCTATAGTGTATTTCTTTTCAAGGGTTACTTCTGAGGTAGGATTAGTTACATCTGTTTATGGAACTTCGAGTGGGGATGCACTAGCTGAAGATCCTCATTGGTGTGTTCAAGGTCAAACGGGGAAGATATCTAACTTACATGTAATTGCGAAAGGTATTTCTGCATGCAGTATTGAGAAGTTTCTCAAACGGTAAAGAGTAGCACGCAAATAACGGATAGACCTACTTTATGGAAATGCCTATTAAGCGATTCAAGGTATAATTTCTTAGATAATTCATTGGAGTTCTTTGGTACCTCCATGTTAGCAACCAACTTGGTATCTAAAGGCACAGACTACTTATACATGTATTGCTGATATACGAAGCACTGGAATCGAGGGCGGATCTGTTGAGCAGATGGGGCATATGCTGGAATTGTATTCAGGTCCTTGTACTACTGTAATGCAATGTACAGTCTCGTTCGAAAAGTCTTGGCATCCCTCGTCTCAGTTAAGCACGACTGTCGACAGATTGAGACTATAATTTTTGTAGAAGATAGTTATGTGAGGTAGTTAGACGCTATTCAGCATCTGAGGATCTCCATAGTTTTCTACCCTTTTGAATTACTGTTTTCCAGTTCGATTCGTAGCTATTTAGTTTATTATCAACGATTAGTAGGGTACCAGGATTTTGCGAACGTGACTGTACATGTAGTATCCACGCACTATCCTTGATAAGGTGGGGAGACTGGTAAGCTTACATGTATACATACTTAACTCTACCACGCTGCTACATAAGAGGATTGTTACTCGTGGAAGAAAGATATTCCAGTCAAGACAGAAGCGAAAGGGCATGTTGGTGAAATCAATCTTTCGTTAGAAGGTTTCCGAAGCAGACTTCTTCGGATCACTTTTGAGCTTAATCCCTCTCTGCACCTTGTGAAGAGTCTCAGAGAAAAGGAATACGAAAGCACGATGGCTCACCTTGCTGGCATCCAGTACGGGTTTAGTTGGACCTAGTTGTTGAAACGTTTCTTTTCGCTGGTGAATAAACGTGGCTTCAACCGCATCTCGGCTCTAATGTTAGACCTCCTCTCCACGTTATAGGCCACATCCCAAGAAAATCTCCGGCTTGGCAATAGTTTTGGCGCAACCTGGCCTTTTTGGTTCCTGAGCCGCAACATAAATCGGCTTCGTCCTCTCCGCCTCTACCTTACGATCTTCTAGCGGTGAGCGTTTCTTCCCCGCATACTCTGCCGTTGTTCTCTGTGGGAATTTTTGTTTCCCCCCTGTTCCTCTATATTCATCTCGTTTCAAGCTTCGAAGCTTGGTCTACCTACCTCCAGTATCTAACCCCCCCGCGGGAGCTGAGACGGTTATGCGTCCCGTAGTAGTACCTCCAGCGGCCATTCCTGGCCTGCTGCTCCTCTTCTTCACAACTGTTGCCTCAGCCTCGACCGCAATTCTTGGCATGGACTTTGGCCAGGAGTACATCAAAGCTGCGCTGGTCAAACCTGGTATTCCCCTCGAAATCGTTCTGACCAAGGACACCAAAAGAAAAGAGGCCTCAGCAATTGGCTTCAAGCCCTCGAGCTCCTCGGTCAAGGAGGGCGAATTTGCGTACCCGGAGCGACTCTATGGTACCGATGCCGTTAACCTTGCGGCGAGATTCCCCAATGACGTTTATCCCAACCTGAAACAGGTGCTGGGGCACCACGTAATGGACGACTCGGTCACAGCATATTCTGCGCGATACCCAGCACTTTCGATCGTTCCGGGGTTGCTGAGGTCTACGGTTGCCTTCACAAGCAAATCCGCCCCTCCAGTGGAGTACAGTGAAGGCGGGTTCACGGTGGAAGAGCTCCTAGCTATGGAGTTCAAGAACATTGTCGCCAACGCCGAAGCTCTTGCTGGCCCTGGTACCAAGATCAAGAACGTTGTTTTCACCGTTCCAGCCTTTTTCCGAGCTGAGGAGAAGCGTGCTCTAGAACTTGCAGCTCAGCTTGCAGGATTGAAGGTCATGAACTTTGTGTCTGATGGTCTGGCTGTCGGTATTAACTATGCTACTACCCGTACTTTTGACGAGAAGAACCCCGAATATCACATTATCTACGATATGGGTGCTGGATCAACTACTGCCACCGTTCTGAGGTTCCAGGGCAAGAGCGTTAAGGACGTTGGAAGGTTCAACAAAACTGTTCAGGAAGTTACCGTTCTCGGTGTTGGCTACGACAGGACCCTTGGAGGAGATCTTTTCAACCAAAAGATTTTCGATATTCTCCTTGACGACTTTGTCAATGGCCCTAAGGCGAAAAAGCTCCTTGAGAAGAATCCCCAACTCAAACAGGAGGTTAAACTTAACGGCCGCGCAGCATCTAAGCTTTGGAGAGAAGCTACTAGGATCCGGCAAATTCTTTCCGCAAACACTGAAACCTTGGGATCTGTTGAGTCGTTGTTCGAAGAGATTGATTTCCGATCCAGCAAGATTCTCAGGTCCACTTTTGAGGAATTGCTCGCGGAGTATGAAGATCTCATCACGAAACCTATTGTCGATGCGATAGCAAACTCTGGTATCTCCTTGGACCAAGTTAGCACCTTGATCCTTCACGGAGGTGCTGTAAGGACCCCTTTCGTTGGAAAGAAGCTGGAAGAGATTATGGGAGGGCAAGACAAAATCTCCAAGACCGTCAACCCTGACGAAGCTGCCGTTTTCGGTGCTACTTTCAAGGGTGCCGCGGAAAGCGGTGGATTCAGGGTCAAAGAAATTAGAACTCAAGATATTAGCTCTTACCCCGTTACTATTAAGTACAAGAAGGATGAAGAATCTGGAAAAGGTATGCGAGTTATTTTTCTTCCTAACTTCTAGTAGGTATTATTCTGACAGAGTATCGGCAAGCAGAAACTTCTCAACAAGTCTTCCCCTATTTCGCCAAGATTGGACAAGAGAAGATTGTCCCACTCCCCAAGCAAAGCGAATTCTCATTTTCCACCTTGTTCAATCTCCCCGCGCGTCCTAATGATCCTAAGCAAAAGCCTGGCCAAGAGTTTCTCGAAACCGTATCGGTTCGCAACATCACCGCTTCTGTCAAGAAATTGACCGACGACTTTGGTTGTGAGAGCAAGGACATCTTGACTAAGTTTGCTATCGAGATTAGTGAACGAGATGCTATTCCTAAAGTTACTAGGGGTTGGGTCGAGTGTATGGTTGAGACGGTTGAGGAACCGCCGAAGAAGGAAGGTATGGTTGAAGGCGTTAAAGGCTTTTTTGGACTCGGTAAAAAGAAGGATGGTGACCAAGAGGTCTTAGAAGAAGTAGGTTCAAAGACAGCATCTTCCGACAAGGCTTCCGCTTCCGCCAAGCCATCAACTAAGGAAGATGGTGAAGTCGCACCCAAGATCGTCAAAAAGCTTGAGAAGATCCCCTTGGACTATACTACTGCGTGGGATGGTTTCCCAGAGATCCCCGAGAAGGAAAAGAAGGCACTGATCTCCAAGTAAGCATTACCTATTATTAGATTACCTCAGTAACAGAACAGGAATTAACCTTTGACTTAGAATTCGAGGGTTCGACACTTTCGACAAGAACCGTCGTGCGCTCGAAGAGGCCCGTAACGAGCTTGAGGGTTTCACCTACCGCGGCCGCGACTACCTTGAGGATACTCTCTTCCAAGAAGTCTCCAGCCAAGAACAACGCGAGAGATTCGAAGCTCTCATCTCTGAAACCGGTGACTGGCTTTATGGTGATGGTTACACTGCTCCTCTCACAGAGGTCAAGCAGAAACTCGTAGACCTTAAGGCAATTGAAGCACCTATTACCGCCCGCAAAAACGAATACCAAAAGCGACCAGAGGAAGTTAAGAATCTTGAAGCCGCAATCGACCAATCTGAGGAACTCATCAAGGTGTTCACCACGAAGCCCCCTGCGCCGGACGCTGATACTTTAGACGATGAAGAGAAATTGTCATTCGAGATGCCACAATTGGACGTTGCGCCTCTAAATAAGGAAATCGCGGAGATCAAGGCCTGGCTTGAGGAGAAGAAAGCCGCGCAAGAGGTTAAGGCTGCCCATGAAGACCCTGTTTTCACGGTTAAGGACCTCCTGGCGAAGAAAAAGGAGTTGAATAATCTCACTATGAGCCTTATTAAACAACAGAGTATGTACGATGACATCAAAAGACAGGCTGTTAAGGAGGCCAAGGCTTCTGCTGCTTCATCATCGAAGTCAGCAGCTTCGGCCTCGGCTTCAGCCTCGTCAGCGTCAAGCGCGGCGGAGGCGGAGGCGACACCGAGTGTTTTGGAGGAGGAGGTTGTGGAAGAGAAGGTTGTGGAAGAGAAGGTTTCCGAGGAGAAGAAAGAAGACAAGCATGATGAGTTGTAGAAGTAGATGTAAAATGAACGTTTTTCATTTGTTATCCGTGTCGTTTTATAAAGACGTGCTGTATGATAGATGCAGTGCAAAACTTATGTTTTCTGTTTGGAGATTTTGGTGCGCCAAGGACAGTGAGTGCGAGTGATATACTATGATTACATATATTACATATCTTTTACTTGGTGCGGTTCCAGTTCCGCTCTACCTACCGTCCAATCTTTGGGCCTTTCCGTTTCCTCTAAGCTATTCTAGCATTTGCCTACGTAGGACGTTCGAATTACTCCCGTGCTATCCTGTCACCCCACCTTCCACTGTCAACCGCTAAAATATCCAACTGCCTGTCCCTCTCCTCCATAATCACATCAACTCCACCTTTCACCCAAACACCGCCGGACGCTGCTACAGTCGCAATGGACGATCTTTCGCAGGGTGAACCAGACATCTTAGGTAACTAAATTTTTTTATTTAAATTGGTTTAGATAAATATAAAGTTCTGCTTGCTAACAACTAGCTTTTTTTTGGGAGAGTAGAGATGATTTACGCTTCAAGGATGAGGATTGCTACCCCCGTTCAACAAGGTTTGTATTTGATTCTTTTCTTTTTCTTTTCTCTCAGCTGGTGGATGTGGTAGATTGCTAACTCTCGGGGGAACTAGCGGTGGGCTATGAAGTTTGGGTGGTGGATGGTGATAGCGATGATGAAGTGGATGCGACGAGTGGAGTGATTGAGATGTTAAGAACGCAGCAGATGGTTAGGACGAACGAAGTTCGTCGAGATCAGGAGCAGCAGGTGGTGGTGGCTCAGCCTCGTATTCGAGACTGCTTGCATGCTGAAAGTATCCGCGGGATGGAGCTCGAGAAGACTCTTGAAGGAAAACTATACGATAATAGTGGGATCTTAGAGCAGCCAACGAAGGTGCTGGGAGGTATACAGGAGGAACAAGAGAAGCAGGGAAATGGGGAAGATGAGCTGAATGGCACCCGGGGGAAATTGTTTCAGCGTATCCTTCAGGGCGAAGGGAGGGAGCGGGAGGCACAGCTTCAGACAAAGCTTCAAGCACAGCGTTGGTCCAAAATGGATGCTGCAGATACAGGTAAGAACTCTGAGCAACTCGGTATGTGGTGGCAGATGGATTGTCGAATTTACTCTGGCTAACTGGTTTGATGAGGATAGTGGTATACCATTCTGATAGGCGAGGCATGCTTGAGCTGAGAAGCCCTGGCAAACATGTTCGAGAATGCCATCCGACTCGTGAGCAAGAAGAGCTGTGGCAGGCTATTCCGGGAGGCGATAGGGGCCGAAAAAGAGCTTTTCAAGGATGTCTCAAGCCAGATGCCGATGAGCGGGAGAAGAGACAGCGTCTTGGAGCTGGAAGGTTACAGATCCTCGAGACCCAGCAAAAGGGTACTAGTTATGAACGGCAACAGAAGCCGCAAAAGGCCCAGCCCCAATCTTTGGAAAACGCAGTTATAGGTAGGACATTATCATTCCTCAATCTATTTATTGGTGCTCAGAGAAATTGATGCCTGGCTGAACCTGCCTATACTGACTTTTGACTATAAGAAGTAGTCAAGACGCTTTCTGATGAGGACAGACAACGGTCAATTTCACCTGACCACGGTAGAGATCTTGACAGAATGATCGACAGTATTTCTTGTAACACCTGCAAAAAGCCCATCAGCTCGTCAGAGGAATGGCTGATCCACGTTAACAAGTATTTCAGAGAAGAAGGGAGCCATTCTTTGGTATGTCTGCGCTGTGGAGAGGTATTCCAATCATTCAAGTTTTTCAAATTGCACATCTTGACCACTCTGCATTTTACACCCGGTCTGAACGGTGGCAATATGGTTTCGGGGGATATCACTACATCCTCGAGTTCAAACCAAATTGTTATCGATTCTGATTCCGAGGGTGAGATGGGTCCCGCCGCTACCGCGAGCAACTTGGAAGAAGAGAACAAAACCACAAACAGTCGAGAGGGCTATGGGGAGGACGACGAAGAAAGCGAAGAGGGCCAAAAGGATAATGAAATGGAAGACGGCGGCGAAAAAGCAGTGAAATATGGCGATGGCGATAGCAACACTGGATGGAATGGTAATAAATATAATCGTCTCGGCGGGCCACCTATCCTCAAGAGTAAGAATGCTGTCTCTGGACCTCAAGACGGAACATTCCTCAAGCGGCTTTTGGAAATAGAACGCGAACGTCACGAGTTTATGGCTAAGAACCCGGGTGTTGGGTCTGAGCGTCCGAAACTTCCGGCTGAGTACATGAACATTGAGGTGACGAGTGCTAGACCTGATGGTGGACAGATCAGTGGGTTTAATAGGAAGCGCCATACGCTGCTACCTAAGCCGAAACATCGTCAAAAAAAAAAGCATGTGGAGAGGACAGTGACCCGTACGGTAGTTTCTACGATGCCACAAAAACCAGCGGCTACTTGGGGTTGGTATTAGGGTATCTGTGATAGGTAGCTAGGGGAAACTGGAAACTAAAAGTACTTGGGGATTCTGTATATCTATAGGCAAGCATAAATGTGCTAATTTACTACTAAATGAGCTTAAAAGTGATTTTTTTCGAGGATGCGAAATAGTGGTCTAGTTGTCTCATATATTGACATTCGACTTAGCTTGCAATTAGTATGTTCAAAGGCGAAGAAATTCTGGAGGTTGTGTTTTTGAGCAGCTTTGAAGAAAACCAACAACTACTCTGGGGGAGACCGGTAGCGTTCTGCGACCCACCCAGTTAGGCAAGGTTGTGCTTAATAGTACTATTCTAGTAAAAATATCCCGAATGATAAAATAAATCTACCTTGGTAAAACGTACTTTTCTATCACCTAGGTAAACGTAAGAACTAAACCCACAGTAAGCCAAACAATTTGCGAGTAAAAAGGAGTTAACCTAACTGTGAGTAAATAGCAAGACTTTCCTAATTGAAGTAGTTCGCAATATCGTGTCACAGAACCTCTACTATCACTCTGCAAACCTGCATTGCAAATTTCCATAACTACTGAACAAACGGGGCGGAGGTTTATATAAACTGGTATTGAATTCCCATTTTCCATCCCTACCACTCATATTCACGTTTACAAGCAACCGAAAAAAAAAACCACACCCACTTTTTTTATATCACCAACCACAGCCATACTCTACGAACTCTGCCCCGCCAGCCACGCTTCATGAACCTTCTTCTGCTTCTCCCACCCTTTCTTCAGCACCTTCGCCCTGCTCTTCGTAACCTCCTTCCCCTCCGCGTCCTTCGTGGGGATGCCGTCCTCATCCCACTCGCTCCATTCTGGAGTTTTATACATATCACCATGACTTATTTTCGCCAGCTCATTCTTCCTCCTCTCTTCCTCTTCGCGCCGCAGCCGTGCCTCCTCCTTCTTGCGCTCCTTCTCCGCCGCGCGCCGCTCCTTTTCGTCGCGCGCCGCAATCAGCTCTTCCGCGAGCACGAACTTGATAAGCGCGGGCTTGCCGTCCGCGCTGTCGCGATCATCCAGTGCGACGCCGAGCGCGGCGAGGTCGTGGTTCCGCAGGCGGTCTGAGAGCAGGAGGAGGTCCTTGGATGCGGTGTCTCCCGGGTTGGCGATCGCGAGCTGGCGCACGGAGTCTCGGAAGGCGCTGAGGGCGCGTAGGTATGGCATGATGAGGTCTTCGCTCCCGCCTGCGGTGGTGGAGGAGGAGGAGGGGTCGGACCAGCCGATTCGGTCTTCGCCAGTAGGGATGGAGGAGGAGTCGAGGCCGAAGATGGTGACGATGCGGGTGATCCAGCGGGCGATTTCCTTGACGGGGGAGAGGGCGGGGGTGCTGGACATGTATTTGTTGGTTTCGCTGATCAGGTCGGTTAGTATTTTCATGGCTTCGGAGGTGTTGAAGTTGTCGCAGAGGGCGGCGTGGAGGTTTGAGCGGGCTGTGTCGAGTCTGTCAATGATGTTAGAATATGGGGTTTGGTTTGGTTTGGTTTGGGGGATGGTTTGGAGGGGGAGTACTCTTTGTGGATGCCGTGTTCCAGCTCGCCGAATAGCATCTCTACCTTTTCTCCTGCACTCTCTCTTGCTTCCTCTTCTGCTACCAGTGCCTTGACGTTGCTGAAGAACTTGGTCACTGTTGTCTCCCACTTGTTCGCCTCTGCCAGCACGCCTTCGCGGACCTCGATCCCTTCTTTCCACCCACCCATCAAGAAGACGACTCGCAGCCCTCTCGCGGTCCACCCGCCGCGCTCGAGCGCGTCCCGGATAGACACAAAGTTCTTGAGCGACTTCGACATCTTTGATCCGTGGATATTCAAGTGTCCCATATGCAGAAAGTAGTTGATCCACTGATGCTTTCCATCCGCGGTCTCTCCCGCACCATCGCAGCACCTAACCCACACATTAGCCAACCGAGTGAGTTTCCATGAAACAGCAGTAACATACCCATCCCAATACGCCTCGCTCTGCGCAATCTCATTATCATGGTGCGGAAACGCCAGATCAATCCCACCGCTATGGATATCCACCAATCCGCCTAGAACCTCCGAACACATGACCGAGCACTCGATATGCCATCCTGGACGACCCTTCCCCCAGGGGCTCTCCCAGCTCGGTTCTCCCTCTTTGCTCGCTTTCCAGAGCGCAAAATCCTGGGGGCTCTTCTTCTTCTCTGGTAGCTGTTGCTGTGCGAACGTGGTTGGTAGGGTTGACGCTTTATCGGATGCTAGTGCGCCCTCGCCGTCCGCGATCAGGGCTTCGTCTCCGCGATTCCACGGCTGCAGCTTTGCGTAGTGGTGGCCGGCGGCCTCGTAGGCTGCGATATCGAAGTAAACGCTGCCGTCGGCGGTGGGGTAGGCGAAGTTCTTGGCGACGAGCTTCTCGACGAAGCGGACGTTCTCGGGGATGAACTCCGAGACGCGGGTCACGGTCGTTGGGGGCAGGACGTTGAGGGTGCCCATGTCGTGGTTGAAGTGGCGTTCCCAGTAGGTTGAGAGCTTCGAGAACACGTCCTGGGAGTAGGAGCGGTTCCTGTGCAGGGAGTCGAGGTAGGGGAGCAGGATTGAGGAGGTGGCGCTGTAGAAGGCCTCTGGCTCTTGAGGTGAGCTGGAGAGCGCCTGGGATGCGGTGAGGAGGGTTGTGAGGTGCATTTTCAGTTTTGTAGCGGTCTCGTCGAGTATGATTTCCTCCTCGTCTGTTTTGGAATCTTCTGGGTTGGCTTTGCGTGCCTCCTCCTTTGCAATGAGGTCTGCGAGGCCCCTGTGGGCTTTTGCAGCCCATGCGCGGAAGCTCTCGGGGGGGACTGCATCTGCATCTGCTTCGCCGGCCACCTTGGAGTTGAAGTAGGCCGTCCAGGCCGCGGTGACGGTGGAGAGCACTTCTGGCGTGATTGCAGGATTCTGGGAAACGAATTCGTCGAGAAGATGTTTCTGTCGCGCTCTGAGGATAATCTGCTCCTCCCCTCCCATGTCAGCGCTGCCCCTCCATCCAAGTAGACTCCCACATGTGGAACAAGAAGCAAGAAACAAGAAACAGAAAACAAAAAACAACCTTATCGTCCACGTCCGTCACATTCTGCACAAACTTGACATCAAAACCAAAGTAGTCCCTCATGATCCTGCGTAGCACGTCCGTGGTGACATAGTTCCTCGCATGTCCCAGATGGCCCGCATCGTAGACGGTCGGGCCACAGCAGTACCAGGTGACTTTCCTGCCGCCGGGATCGATGGGGACGAAGGGCTCCTTTTTCCGGGTGAGGGAGTTGTAGATCTTGAGGGGGGGCAGCGAGACGCCTGGGGGCGCTGGGGGGCAGGTCCACGGAGGCTGTTCGCGACGGGAGGTAGAGGCCATCCTGGAGACGGCGAGTCCAGCAGTGGGCAGGCGGCGGCAGAGGGGGGACCTGGATCTGGGGGAGAGGGACAGGAGGCGGGGGAGAGAGCGGAGGCGGGGGAGGGGGAGGGGGAGGGGGAGGGAGAGGGGGGAGGTGTAGAGGGGCATTCGGCGAAAGGCGGGGGAGGGGAACACAGAGTCAATGAGAATTCCAACCGTTCAGCCTGCAAATGTCGCGATGCAGCAGACGCCGTGTTGATTGGCCGCCCTCTCCGCCCACGCATCACTATTCACACATTCACACCAGCCAGAGCTGCTCTCTCCAATTGATGGTGAATTCTGTCTGGAAAGGAGCAGAAGAGGGCAAGAGCAGGCCTCAGTCAGCACCCAGGCAGCTGGGCCATGCTCCGAGCATCGGTCTCCAGCAGTCCAATGGCCATACATTCCCCGCCGATTAATCTGCAGCCCAGCTATACTGCTCTATTCCACTCTATTCCACTCTGCGCTGCTCGTCCAGCCTGCTGTCGACTCTCCAGGCTGTCTGCCGCAGATGGCGTGACCGACGAGCCGAGAGCCCGATGCTCCGGTTTCTCGCGCCCAAGGCCGCCCGTCGCTCAGCCTGTGCAACGTCCCGCAGCAGTCGGAGCTGTCTCTGTCTCCCTGCTCCAACCTCAACCTCAACCTCACCACCATCACCATCACCAACACCACCACCACCGCCCCCAAACGCCCCCCGCCAGACACCATGAGGGACAACGGCAATCTTCAGGTGGATCTCGCCAACACGGCCAGCTCTGTCCCCAGAGAGCTGCCCCCGATCGCTGCGCTCTTTGTTATTACCTTCGACATCAAGGCCGGGTGAGTCCAGACTCCTGCCTCGGCAGATAGCTGTCCTGATCCTGTAGCTGATAAGAGCTCCGCCACAGATATACCATTAGCTGGCGAAAGACTGCACACGGCGGTAAGTTGCTCTCCGATCCCAGGGCTGAACCGTAGAGCTAAACCGGTCCTCTCGTAGTCTCGCTGGACGGCGTCGAGTTCAAATCGCTCCCTTCAGGCCTCCACAACCTTGACGAAGACCTCGTGTCCGTTCTCCCCACCCCCCCACCCCCCGCGTATACGGTCAGCCTGTTAACCTTCTTCCTGCAGCTACTTTGTTCAAGCGCCCTATGCCGGCGTCAGCGCCTTTATCAAGGTCCCCGCTGCTGAAGCGGAGCGTAATGCGCTCATGCTCTCTGTGGGCATACTTGTCCCCCTCTCCTATGGCCGTCTTGGCCGGTCCTGGCGCCACGCTGAAAACCTCAAGAACCTCGCCTCGAAGTTTGCCGCCGACACGTCAGACCACCGGCTTCTAGACGAGTACTACGAGACACACCAGATCCACGAGACGACCCAGACAGAGACCGAGTCGCCCGTCGAGTCGCCGTCGAGTCTGCGGTATCGGCCCGCAGGTCGGTATAAGCCGCCCTTTGACAGACTCGACAGACTCAATCATACCCGCAGCCGCTCGATATCTGATACTACAGCATTGGTCCCCCCAGGGCAAACCCTCAGTCCGTTCCATCCAGCGCTGTCGCTGGGCGAATACGTCGATATGTTTGGCCCACTGATCTTCCCCCTCTACCGCGCAGCCCTAAACCGACAGAGAATCCTCCTTATAACCGGAGCCCCCGTAGAGTTAGCCTGCAACTTTGGTACCCCCCCCTCTACCATACCCCCCCTCTCAAGCTAACTGAGGATAGTCTACGATATCTCAATCCTATCCAACATACCCCTCTCCGTCGCCGACCTCCTCTCCACCGAGCCCTCCCGTCTCCGGCCCCTGTTCTCAATCGGCGTCCACGACATCCCCTTCCTCGAAGCAGAAGCAGCGCACACGCCCCACTCGCCGCCCGACGAGCTCGGCGGCGCCCAGGGCTCCTGGGTCGCCTGCACCACCGACGGCGTCCTGTACGTAAAGTCCTCGCTCTACGACGTGGTGTGCACCCTCCCGCCCCACCACAACCGCGACGCCAAGAAGCAGATCTGGCCCGTTATCGAGTCGCCCGCTGGGACGCCGGTGCTCGCGACCCAGCGCGATCTGGCGCGGTACCGTGCGTTGCGGCGGGCGCTGCGTGGGTACCGGAATGAGAAAGACGGTGTGCAGCAGGGTGGAGGGGGAGAGGGGGAAGGTGAGGTGAGGGAGGGGGAGGAACGGTATAGAGAGGAAGCGGTATGTGAGAGGTTGTCGTGGCGCGAGATTGCGTATACGGGGTTTATATGGTGGGCTTCTGCGGGCGAAAAGCGACGTGATACAGCGGAGCGGGCAGCAGAGTCGGATAGCGAAGAGGATAGCGGCGAGGAGGAAGATGGTGATAGCACGGGTGCAGAAGCTGATACCGTACCGTTGTTTTCGAGGAAACGACGGGGAGGAGGAGGAGGAGGTGGGGGGGGGTGCGAGCCGGGTGGGCTGGAGATGGACGTGGTGGCTTATTTTCATAGACTTACTGCGCGCTTGTTAGGGGTTATGGCGGAGATTGTGGAGGAGGGGGATGACGAGGAGGATGTATTCTTTTCACTGGAGGATGTAGATCGGTTGGGCTTGGATCGGTACAGCAGCGGGGACGTACGTTTTGTCAAGGCGATTTGCAGACGCTATTTTGGGAGGGAGGCGAGTGTGGAGGAGGGCGGGTGGAATTGCTGTGCTGGCGTTAGATGGTGCTGATGCAGACAGAGCAGGGGATCTTGCGGAAAGGTATGGGTGGAAGACACTGGAGTGAGGGAAGTAGGCTGGAAGGAAAGGCAAGGAGGGAGGAAAAATGGAGGGAAGAATGGAGACAAGAGAGTAGAAAAATAGGAGCGAAAGTGTACGCATGCCGGGATGCCGAGATGCAGGTTGTAGAGTATTGGGAAGCCTTAATTAACGATTGATATGACCCCTACTTAGAACAAACTACTTTTAGATACCTACTGCAATGGCTGGGTTTCTGCGGTGGGATCATGCTATATCACTCGCCACCACGATAAAGTCTACCTCAACATTCTCGTGAGATCGATGTGTGGACAGGCTATACTATACCACCACCCTCTATGCATAAACAGCCTTTATTGCAAAAGCCCAGAATCACCACTAGATGCTTCCAGCTCCAGTACCTACAGCTCCACCCACTACTTACGTCCCTATCCATCACTCACTATTAAGAAGCTTCTCCAACACCAACGATAGAGACCTGACATTGCATTGTGAAAACCATAGTAGCACTTAATACACAAAGCCATGCACATGCAGAAACCATCAGGCTGCGGGGGTAGCTGCAGGGACAATCGTTTGTTCATGCGGTCCGCGCGTAGACGCTACTGATCGTATCTCGCGGGAGGCCATTTTCTATGTGTGCTGGAAATGAGCAGATTACTCCCCCCTTTTTTTTGTTGTTAAATCGCTATTTCATTGTTTGAATAGGGCGTAGGGATTATCGAAAGCGAAAGAATATCGCGCGCAATCTGGTATTGCTTGATGTAGAGTGGTGTGTAGTACTTATTCATATAGAGAGGTGATCGCGTCCCTGGTGGTGATGGCTTGGGTGCTAAACTACATATTTTATACAGGACTACCTAATTACCAGTATTAAGGAGAATGCCATTTAATCGTGAGACTTTGCCTGTATTTCTTCCTCCAAGTGTCTTCGGGGGGTATTTTTTTTGGGGGGGGAAGGTATATCTGTCTCGTTGGTCTGATGTGTTTATGGAGTGGCTGGTTGATGCTGATGATACAAGAGATACAACAACCAGCGACTAGATAGATAGATAGATATATCATTCACGCATCCAACCCTAAGGGTTATGGCGGCCGTACTAAACTAACAGTAAAATACAACACGCAACAAAACAAAAAACAAAAAACAACTTCCCATCCGTCCAGCCTATCTCAACATGCCCAGCATGCAAACAAAAACAAAAACAAAACACAACAAATTTAACTCATGCAATTTAGTTCTCTTCTTTCTTTCCTTCCCCTTCAAATTCAATTTTTATCTTTCCAGATCTCCAAAACCCCACTCTGACTCCATCTTCTTCATTCTCTTCCCTTGCAACTAGCAACGACTAAACAATATCCACATTAACCCACACCCCTTCCGCGCAAATTCTATTTCATGGTTTGTGTTTGGTATACTACAACTACCAATTACTGCGGTGCTCTAACAGAGCAGCTCCATCATCCGTCTACAACTAGCGTTAGTTGGGATCAAGAGTTCAATCAATGCTGGTGTCGATATATATTAAAATCAGCGCTGGCTCCGCGTCACCCTTACCTGGAACAATTAACACGCTCATCATGGAATCTGATATACGGTTTTCTAATTGTCCAAGACTGGTAGCACGCGCGCGGTTTCTACGTGTCGGATCTGTCGCCAGCTCATCTGGGATCAGATTCAACCCGCTGCCTACGTTCATCCAATTTGTCACGTTCTGTCTGTCTGTCTGTCTGTCTGCCTGTCTTGGTGGAACACTCGTCGATAACTACATGTATGCATCTATCTAAACGGTCGGTACGTCGAAACATTCATTGGTCCCGGAGACGTGCGCATACTACCCAATCCGCCAAAGCGAAGCTATGAGGGGGCTTCGCCGCACGTTTACCAAACTCACATTTACGGACGCAAAGCGAATATCTAGTTACATCTAGTTGAACACTTGTGTCTGCCCTTCTGCTACATTGCATGATTTTGATTACCTATTCCCTTCAATGTCGTTAGAGAGGTCCTCTATTTTCCATAACACCTCTGGTGGATTTATTCGATACTAGCTCCTTATTCACTGTCGTCTATTAGCCTTGCTTATTCCTTAGCGGAGGCGCTGACTGCTTACGGCTGGTCAACAAATACCAGACTATCACCTACTATTATGTAGCGGCCTCGAGGGCGAAGTTTTTACCTATCAGTTGGTATTCGGAGAGTAGGTCCTCCGAGAATGTTGCGAAAAGATTATTATGTTGCTTGGTGGATTCAGAATGGCGTGGGTAATCGCTATCTAAAGACAAAAGCTGCTTTCTGGGTGGTGGACGCATAAAGAAAGTAAATTTGAGAGAGCTAGGTACGGAGTAAGGCTGTAGGATGTCACGCGTGGGAGTGGAGGCTATTGTTGCCCGTGAAGCCAGAATACATGTGGTATTGTATCAGTTTCTCTTTACAGTTGCTGATAGAGGACCGCTAAAGTTCTACTCGGGTGGCATTGTGCCCGGCATTTATCGAAGCAATTTCCTGAAGACGAGAGTTGGAGAAATATAACCTTATGGGCGAGACCTGCGCTATGAAGAATTCAGTGCTACAACGCACTACGGTTCAAACTCAAGCTTGGTTCGAGGATCTTCATATATTCTACAGCGTGGGGTCATGGATCAGGTGATGCACCATCTTTTGCAGGATATTGTTTGTATGAGTAGAGCACTATAGCTAGTAAACAGACCATCATATTCTGTAGGTAGAGCATCGATAGGTGAATCATTCACCTGCAGATGTGGCCGGGCTTGTACAGTGTAACAAGAGCTCCAACACTACCATAGCTTCAGCCATTGTAGCCTAACGGCTATGGTGTCGCCCAGAGGGGTCGGGGTGGACCAGAGGAGGTTATTATCAGCATAACCTTCATGCACTGGGTTGAAGTTGGCATATCTAGCAGGCCGCCGGCTTTTTTGTCCTATTCTCACTCATAGAAATACAATTTAAGCACGGAGTATCACTCGATAGTTGGTATTAAATATCAATACCCACCCATCTCCTAGTGCGCAAGATGGCCAGAGCGATTACCTACTTACCTAAACTACCGATTTATATGGGATACTACTTCCTAGGTGAATTCGTAGGGAAAATTTATAAAGAAGGCACCAAGGAAAGCGTTAGTCAGTGCGTATGTGGCGATCAAAGTATTGGCTAATGTGTAAATTTATTCGCTACTTCGCGCTGTAGCTATAATCCTATATAGTGGTACACCTAGAACACCAATATCCCTTTTACATTACATTTCCAACTCCCATCTTAGGTTAACATAGCCTCTAACTCTCCCAATCCCAAGAATTCTTCTACTTTAACAATCAGCCTCTGTACCGCCCTCTCAACGTCTTCCTCGTCATCCTCCATAAGTTCCGCGATAAACGGTACACTCTCAGGCAGTAGCGGCAACCATTCCTCTCCCAGTTTCGCGTACAGCTCAGTCATGGTCTCCACCGCGGCAAGCCTTACCCCTGCATCTTCAGAGCGCATGTGCTGCAGGACTTGGGTATTGATAAACTTGAAGTGGTCCTCAGACTGCGCTGCGTTTGTGAGCTCAACGATGGCTGGTGTGGTCAACTTGGTAGTTGCATCGTTGAGAGATGAGAGTAGCGCAGATGCAATCTTATCGAAGTGGGACGGGGATTGCCAGAAATCTTAGATATAGTAATTAGCAAAACAATTCAGGTGCAATAATAAAGGTGTGAATATACCTCTTTCATCGGTAGAGAACCCAACAGTCAAGCTCTTCAAAACAGCCTCCCAGAGATCTTTCTTGTTCTCATCTTCAACACCCTTGTTGACGACTTCCACTGCGTTCTCCAAGACGTATGCATAGTACTCTGTTACCAGTGATTTCAGGTTATCGCACAGCATCGTCAGCAGCTCCCAGAACACAGTCAACCTCTTGTCCCTTCCTTCTGGATCACTCTCCCTTAGATCCTCAGCAGCCCACTCAAGCATTCTCAAGAACATCGGTTTAAAGATAGTGTCGTTCATCTTATAGACCATCTGCAGCGCCACCTTCAGGGTGCGCTCCTCCAGATGCTCGATATCCTCGTCATCAAAATCAGAGATACGACGAATATCGAAGGCCAGAAGGAGGAACTGAAGAAGACTAGTGTGCATCTTTTGGACAGTGGACTTGGTCGCACCGTCGATAACCTTCTCTACAGTGGAGAGGATCTCATCCACAGCCATGGTGCCTTCTTTAACCGCATCGCCCCATGTCTTCAACAAAGCACTCATGACAGTCTTTGCATCCATGCTCGTCGCCAGACTGCTCAGCAAGTCCTTCCTAACACCTGTAGCTGTCTCCCCGTTGAAGTCAGATGATCCGGCAGAGCCATATGCTAACGGCAACAACTTCAGCAAGTAGCTCGCCATGAAAGATGGGACAGTCTTGACGAGTTCGTCCAAGAACGCAAAAACAGCGTTATGGAGCATCTCGTGTGGTTCATCTTCCTGAATACTCGCTCGCAATTGGTCAAGCGCGAACGGTACTGTCTTTGGTAGGACTGGAACAATACGGCCACCAAGGCAAGAAGTCATTGACGTCAGGCAGACGAGTGATAGTACTCGAAGGCCATCGTCGGAGCTCTTTAGAGCACCATCACCAATAACAGCGTCAGCAAGACTGGCGATGATTGAGGGTTCCTGCTTGCCATATTTGATCGTGACGGCGTCAATGCAGGACAATGCGTCTGCCTTCAATTCATCCGGAGCGACACCAGGTATTATTGCAGCAATCTTAGGCATGAGCGCAAGAACAGCGCTGCGGGAGGTGGCGTTAGTCCTAGCTTCTGAAGTAACACGGTCCTTGAAAGTCTGCAGAGCGCTTCGGCGGAACTATAGCCCTGTTAGCTCCAATCCTCATCTACAGTTTCTCACTCGCTTACCTTAGACTCCGGCCTATCAATCAACGTCTCCACAACATCCACAAACTGCGGCGTGCTCAACAAGCCCAACAGATGCTCCAATACCCTCGAAACCTCACCCCTAATCTCCGAACTTCCATACTTCTCCCCCAACGCCAGCGTCTTCTCCATCGCATCCGAGAAATACGCTCTCAACTTCACCGCATCACTACTCTCGCTCTTCAGCGCCCTCGTAGCCCTGATCCTGAGATTATCACTCTTCAGCACCTCTGCCAGCACCTGCAATAGCCGCCCCGCAAGATCCAACGGACGGCCATCCCTCGATTCCTCAAAGATGTGTTTCGCAAGTCCGTCCGCCGAGGGATCAAGCACATCAAGCACAACATCCAAATACTTAACCACATTCAACAACTGCGTTCCCGCCCCAAAGCTCCCAGCCAGCATCGCACAGAACTCGCCAATATTACCGTCATCCGCACCCTTGGCCTGGCCGGTACTAAGCGTGACTTTATACCGCTCCGCCAGCTTCGCCAGCAACGTGAACAAAAACTCGTCGACACCTAACGTCTCCGTCAGGGCTACAAACAACCTCACCCTGCGGTGTGCGGGAGTATGCTTGTAACTTGCCACAAACGTGCTTATCAATTCCGCCGCTCCAACGACGGGACTGCTGCCCTGGTCTTGGAGTGATTTGACAAGTGGCGGGATGATGCGCTGGATAGTCTGTTCAATGACATGTGCAGAGTACTCGTCGTCCTGGCGGAGGGTGTTGGCACCCATGAAAGTGAAAATGGGCATGACGCTGTGCTTGACGACATCAGGAGCAACGTCGGCGAGAGCAGCAAGAAGGAGGAGTGCGCTATTCTGGACTTGCGGAGATGCAGTCGAGCGGATAGTATTAACGAGGACGTCAGCACGAACGCTGGAGTCGAAGTTCACAGACTTGGTGTCCTAACCCCTAGTTAGCCCCGGGCCTCTAGTATCAATGATCGGAATACCAAATACCTTATAGCTCTTGATAATAGCCCCCATGCAAGAAAGCAGAACACCATGCAGATACGCGATTCCAGAATACTCTACATTCCCTACGTCCGCCAAAACCCCAAACAGGCTCCTCAAGAGCTCAGGATGCTTCTCTGCGCCCTGTCCTTCAAGCAGTTCAGAGACCACGGTAACCCTCCTCAACGCAACCGCCTGATCCTCCTCATTCTCAGCCAGCGCAGCTGCCCCAATCGAAGTTCTCTGTCTCTTGTTTTTCGCTACCGGACCGCCGCCAGGCAGCACCGCCTTCAACTGGACTCTCGACTTTTCAAAAAAGCGCTCAAACACCTCCGTCGGCAGCGCCACGTCCCTGAGAATCTGAATCGCCTCACCGGAATCATCTCCAGTAAGCGCAATCTCTAACAAATCCTCTGCAGCCAAGAGCCTCGTCTCATCCTCTAGCGTACCCCATATCTTCGTGATCCTAGCTGCTGCAGCGTTCCGAAGACAATCACTAAGGCCCTTCTCAACAATCCCAACCAGGACCAGCACACTATCCGATCCCTCAGACACGACGCCCACCAACTGCTCCTCAAGCGCAAAAACATCCACCCTCTCCTCTCTACACCGCTCCACCCTCTTTTCATAACCCTCACCAACCCACCCCTCCAGCACCGGCAACAACACCTCCGTCCTCGACGTCGGCGCATCCTCAACCCTATTCAACAGTGCCAAGAGCCTGCACTTGGCTAGTAACCCGGGTACATATACCGCATGGCTCCCCAAGAACGCAACCGCACTGCTCTTCAAATGCGACTTGAGCCCAGAAGACGAACTCAGCGCTTTCTCGACCGCACGTCCGATTACCTGCGGGTCGAGCACACAC
The DNA here is from genome assembly GCA_038503075.1 of Gyromitra esculenta. NCBI lineage: Eukaryota > Fungi > Ascomycota > Pezizomycetes > Pezizales > Discinaceae > Gyromitra > Gyromitra esculenta. Next base: position 1,261,366 of record JBCAML010000002.1, read on the forward strand.
TCCTCCAGCCCCCCGGCAACGAGCTCGTCTAGTGCTTTGAGCGCCTCGCTCGTTTCAAGCCATTTGATACCCTCCGTTTCTGCGCCTCGGCCGTAGATCGTGTCGAGGCCCCAGTACTTCACATCTTCGCTTGCCCGAGACTTCTTCTTGCGGTTGCCGAAGAGCGCTTTATAGGTGCCGTGTAGAGTGGTGGTTAGGGCCGCGGCGGAGCGGCGGACGCTTTGGGCGGGGTCGGATAGTGCTGTGAGGACGTGCGGGATGAGGGCTTGGAAGTCGACTCTGTTTTTGGTGGTGATGAGGGTAGTTGCGTGTTTTAGGGCGGTGGCGCGTGCGAGGGCGGGGTAGCGGGATGAGGTCCAGATATGGATTAGGAAGGAGATGGCGAGGGCGTTATCGACTGGTCTTTTCGCGAATAGAGGGAGGGAGAAGATATGTGTGAAGTCGGCCCCGGAGGTAATGGATGTGAGGAAAGCCTGTGAGAGGCGTTCCAAGATCGCAGGGGGGGTAAGGGAGAGGAAAGAATCGCCATCAACAGACTCTGGGAGGGTGGCTAGGATTGCATCGAAGGTTTCAGCGGCCTGTATTGGTGCTGCCTCAATCGCCTTCTGTGCAGTCTCTGGAACCGCGGCGCTGATCTGTGCGAGACGGATCACGGTCTGGAGTTTCAGTTCAAGAAGCTCAACGTCGACTTGATCGTCTTCCAGAACTTCTTTAATGAGTTTGCCCAGTTTCCGTTTTTCGCCAAGGCTGCTCCAGCGGACGAGGGATGTGGCAAGAATCTCCTTGATATCTTCGAGAGTGCCGGTTCTAGCTCCCACGAGTTGCTGATCGCCACCAATCTGCTGCGCCGCGGAGACGAGCTTCTTCATGACCAGGCGACGCTGCTTAGGGCCCATGCGAGCTTCTTCAAGAAGCTTGATTGTCGTTGATAGTTCTTTAACGCCATGTCTCCTACCAAGACGGTCCAGAACACCAAGACAGAGCCCAACAACGAGCTTATCGACTCTATACTTCTCGCCCATAGCCAAAAGGCGATCTGCAATATTCTCAACTTTAAGCAAACCCTTAGTAATCTCATCTGAGACCCGGACTTCCTTTTCACCCTGTCGAGCCTGTGCAAGAAACGCAAGACATGCCAGACCGGCGTTGAGACTGTCTTTAGTCCATCCTGCAATAATAGATTGCATGAGCGAGAGTAGCAGTTGTCCAGAAAGCGACAGTTTAGACACTAGCACAGTCGTGAGCATGTAGGATCCGATTTGGAACTCTGGGCTCTTTTTGGCCTTGTAGCCTTCTTCGAGGATACTCATGGTCCTGTGCAGTACGTCTTCCTCCGTGACCCCCCCCTTCTTCCTAGTTGCGTCGCACATGAGGGAGACGGACTCTGTGGCAACGGTCGAGTAGAAGGATAGTAGGGCATGGCTGTCGCGGCGCGAACGCACGGCGGAGGTGACGTGTTCGGAGAGGAGGGTGAAGAAGTCGCGGCGGTGGGAGAGGGCGTGGGTGACAACATGGCGGGGGACGGGGGCCGCAGGTTTGATATAGGGCGTGAGGAAGAGAAATTCATGGGGGAGGAACTTCTGCGGGATTATCCTAAGGAGGGTTGGGAAGAGGGTTGGGTGGGAGTGGTATGGGAGAAAGCAGAGTAGCGCTGAAGCTGTATTTTGTTCTTGAATTCTATATAGTTTTGGTTAGTAAAGCGAATATATATATATTACAGTAATAATAAATCCGAATCAAATACCTAAATCTTCTGACAAGCCATTCCACGGCCTTCAATGCAGGTCTCAGCAATAACTTCCCACTGACAAGCTGCAGGAATCCCTCGATGCTGCGATCCAGTTCATCCACCTCATTCTTCGGCAGCAAGAACCGGTCAACGCCTTTACTGCTCTCACTGAACAATCCGCGCTCATACGCAACGAACCTATCGTCGAGCTGACATAGTTCCCTGAAGCCCTCGGTCGCGATTGAATAGATGGTGTCGAGGTCTTGAGTCGCCGCATGGGCAGCCGGGAACAAGAGCGACGCAGAATGGATCTGCTTTAGTTTTTGGGTATTGAGAGTGTTTGTTGAAGTCGCAGTGATCTTCTGCAGCTGGGCTGCGAGACTGGACGCCATTGTTTGTAGGGATTCCAATTGGTGGACCAGACGATGGTTCGTTTTTGGAGATCAGGTCTGGGGTTTTCGTCACTGGGCCAATTTTTTTCACTTGAGGTTGAGGCTAGTGCGCGCCAAGATTTCACGTCTCACAGCATTTCGAGCCTCATCACGGATTATCACTCGATATGAGTTTCTGATCAAGGGGAGTTTGCTAGAAAGGAGATGATAGTGAATGTTGTTTCTGTAATGTTTCGGGGCTTTGGTCAAAATGTTGAGATCCCCGGTAGAGATTCGAGAACAATCATCAATACCTTAGGACTTTCCTAGAGGCAGTTACAATCTCAACAAAACAGATAATCCAATAACTCCAATCTCCTAGAAGCCATCCCTTGAGCCTGTCCATAGCCCCATCCAGATCCAAAAAAAATACCCAGGGCTAGGGTTGCCAAGAAAGATAAGATGCGGCTCAACTCTCCATCCCAAGATCCTCCCCAACCACAACAATGACCAAACGCAAACGAGACCGAGACCCCCAGCCCACCATCCAGCACTCCCCCAAGGCCACAGCCCCCAAACAGCGGGTCTACCACAGCGGACGGCAGGTCACAGTCTACGATGCAGTCGCGAACCGTGCGAGCTACGAGGGCTTCGTCAAGTCCACCCTGAGAAAGAATGCTTTCGGGGAGCGACACCGTCGTAGCCAGACAGCATATCCTGCCGATGAAGTTCTCGGACGGAGGAAACATGCGCCCGAGGAACCGATCCCATTTGGTGAAGGGGGGGAGACTATGGGATTGCCGGATTCAGTATGTGTTTATCCGTTTAGGGGTGGGGATGTAGGGTAGGGCTGATATTGGGGGGGTGTAGGATTTGTTGATTGCGGTCCATCAGTATGCTTCGGATTTTTATGCTGCGAATGGGATGGGCCCGGTTAGTTACCGTACACTGGATGAGACTGCGTTACTGGCTGTTGGTATAGCTTGTTACCCCTCCCCCCTCCCTTTGGGTAGTGTGGCTGATGGGGTTAGGTATGCTGTTGGAGGAAACTGCACGGTCGTGTTTAGGAGATAACGGGGACTTGGTCTTTATTGAGCCTGAGGACGAAAGCGAGGAGGAGAAATCAGAGGAACGCTTACGGAAGAAGTCACCAAGGAAGAAATCAAAAAGTGGGAAGAGAGTGAAAAGGGTAGAAAAAGAACACGACGGTGAGGGTGAATAATTCTGGAAATCACGGTATATCACTCGTCTGCAAAGTTCATTTTCTATGTCTTAGCAGCATCTTAGTTGAACGGGAATTGTTTCAGAAAACCTACTGCTTGTCTTTTTAATCATACCTTAATTTGAAACTATTTTATAAAGCCGATAAAGCGGCATGTTCTGGATAAGCCAGAAAGCACTTGCAAGGCGAGTCCGTATTCCACAATATTTCTGCAGCAGATTACACGTAGAGAACTGGAATCCTAGTATATTGCTACCCCGACGCTTTTCTATTACCCAATTAGTCTAGCCATCTATCTTCATCAGTATCGTGAGCTGATCGCGCACACCCTAGTACCCGCATTATCAACTCCCGAATCTGGAAAGCCCAATCAATACCCGAAATCCAATTCCACGAAATCCAGACCTCTAGCCATTATCAGCAACCTGGACACTGTATCTGTACGGCACTTTCGGTCAGTCGTCACCTGCTTATTGATCCCGGTGTACTGCCGTCCGAGATGTGCATGCGGGATGCTGTCCTCCGAAAGTGCAGATAAGGGTGGAAAAACCCGGATATGATAGCAATGGCAGATTTTTGGGGTAGATAGAGAAGCATATAAGGGCTGGCAGTGAGACTGTTAGGGTGGGCGGAGTTACGGTTGTGTTGGTCATTGATCTGACGTTGCGATTGCAATATATAGCGACAATACCAGCTATCTTGCACAGTTATTTATATCGAGTCTCTGGTATTTTTCGAGCAGCTATGATAGAGATTACAATGTGGAGTCGGTTTAAATCTGTTTGTTATCTGCCAGTTTATATCCGATGCGCAGCATTTGTTTCGTTGGGTGGGTTTGTTTACGGGTAAGTATCTAGATATTTCCATCTGATCCCCAAATTCCAATTAAAAACTATATCCATTAATACTCAATACCCAATACTAATCCCCTTCCCCCCCCAACCAGCTTCGACACCGGTTCTATCGGCCCCATAACCCTAATGCCCGAATTCGAGCGTCTCTTCGGCCCCCTCTCGCCCACTCTCCGCGGACTAATAGTATCCATGATTCTAATCCCCGCCAGCATTTCCTCCCTCGCAGCCGGCCCAATCGCCGACCGCATTTCCCGAACCTACGCCATATCCCTCGGAACCGGCCTGTACGCCCTTGGCTCCCTCCTACAGTGTCTCTCCGGCTTCGGCAGCAGTCGCAGCGGCGGTCTCGCAGCCCTCTTCCTCGGCCGCATCATCACTGGCTGCGGGGAGGGAATCTTCCTCTCCCCAATCACAGTATACGCGGTCGAAGTCACCCCCGGGAAGCAACGCGGCAGGGTAGCGTCGTTGGTGCAGCTGTGCATATGCACGGGTATTGCAGCTGGCTACTTCATCTGCTATGGGAGTCTGCGTATTCCGAGCTCGTTGAGTTGGCGACTGCCGTTCGCGTGTCAGACTCTTATCGCGAGCATGATAGCGGTTGGAGCAGCCCTAATGCCGCATTCGCCGCGGTGGCTGTTCCATGTTGGGCGGAAAGAGGAAGCGGAGGCAGCGCTGGAGACGCTGGAGATCACGCAGAACTCGACAGAGGTCGAGAAGGAGGAGATACTGGCATTGAATATAGACGACGACGGCGATGCAGCAGCGGCAGTTTCCCAGGGCGGGAGTTTTAAGAAGCTGGTTGCGGATACTAAGCTTATGTTCGGGAAGGAAACATGGCGGAGGACTTCGCTCGGCGTGTTTATGAGTGGGTTTCAGCAGCTAACTGGGATCGACGGACTCCTCTATTACGCCCCGGTGCTGTTCATCCAGGCGGGGCTTAGCAGTGCTAACGCGAGTTTCCTCGCGAGTGGGGTGTCCGGGTTGCTGAATGTGGTTGTTACCATCATTGCTCAGCTATATACGGACAAATGGTACATACAGCTTTCCTCTCTGCCTCCTTCCCACCTACCTACCAACTAAATAGTACTGATTCGCGCCATAGGGGCCGTCGTCCAACCATGATCATCGGGAATAGTCTCTGCGCTGCATCCATGCTTACCATTGGCGCCATCTACGCATCCGGCGCAAACGCGACCCAGAGCGGTCGATACGGCGTCATAGCGATGATCTATTTCTTCCTTATAGCATTCTGTGCCTCCACCGCCATCACATGCAGGATCTATGTTACCGAGATCCAGCCTATCAAGACCAGGGCTGCGGCGAGCAGTCTTGCGTTGACTGCAAATTGGGTATGTTTAGCTATCCTGGGGGGGGGATGGCACGGTGGGGCACGGTGGGCGGTGGGGATGATTTGATGGTCTTGCTAACAGGTATGGGTAGTTTGTTAACTGGGTTATTGCGTTTACGACGCCGATGTTTCTGGCGAGGTCGTCGTCGGGTGTGTATTTTCTGTGGGGAGGTGCTACGGCTTTTGCTGTTGGTATGTTTTGGTTTCTCTGTAGTTGGTGTAGCTTGTTGCTAATGATAATTGGGGTAGTGATATATATTTGCTTCATGTCGGAGACAAAGGGTCGCTCTCTTGAGTCTGTCGATAGCGCGTTTGAAACATCTCCGTTGCGGGAAATGATAAATAAGGTCTCGAAGAGACATAGAGATGCTAATGATGCGGAGGTGGAAAGGGGCGCAGAGAAGGTGGAGGTCACGCAAGGTAGTGGTGAGAAATGAGAGTGGGGTTTTGACGACTTCGAATGAATGCAAGTGTATTGATAGTTTATATGTATTTATTTTTTTGTCTAGAGATTTAAATAGTAATGAATCAAACGAGTATCAAGGGGGACATGATTGTGTTGTTGTTTTATGGTTAGTTTTGGTTTTCGTGAGTTTGTTTTTGATTTTACTTGGCGGGGGTAAGGAAGGTATGAAGGAACTGGACTATGTGGCCAAGAAGGGGGGAAATGTATAGGGAACTAGGACATGAGGTAGAAATCTGTATGTATTGCCATAGCTTAAATGCTGGTAAAAACTAATGAATTAAACAAAAAAGGGGGATGTGAGGTAGGAGCGAAGTCTCTTCGTTACCGAGTGACGACTTGTGATTGTCTGTATGACCCAACTATTTCATAGCCATCCCCGAAGCGTACTCATCAAAGTAGACAATTACGTTGAAGTAAAGACAAGCGACAAGACATCATGAAGCCAATAAATTCATTAGAATTCACCACGTTGAAAACCCCCCAGAGGTCTAGCCTAAACACGAGTGACACCCAATGAACCCACGAAAAAACTTTTGTATAAAACCCACCCAAGAACCTAAAGACATGCAGCCCAGATCCATACCAACACGTAAAAAAAAAGAAAGCAAGCACACAGCAAATACAAAAAAAGCTCTATTATTCCCCCACTCTACTCCCCTCGATCATCAACCTTCAACTCATCAAACTCATCCAGTAGCTCCTCTAACGCAATCTCCGGCAACCCTTCTTCATCTTCATCCTCCGTCTCTTCAACCTCCATCTCATCGCCCGCTTTCTCAACCCCCTCCATCCTTACTCCGCTCGGGGGGTTCTTCCTCGAATTCTTGTACAGCGCCAGCGTGCTCCTGAGTTCCGTATCTTCCTCAACATCGCGCAAGAACATCTCATAGTCGCGTTCCGCACGCTCCTGGTCTTGTTTCCGGGGCAACATCTCAGATTCGTCTTTGGCCATGCGCTGGAGTTTCCATGCACGAGACTTATTCTTCTTCTTGCGCGGGTAGCTCTTCTTCACAAGGACCACATCCGGGATACGGTTCGGCGAGTTTCGCTCTAATTCTTCAAAATGCTCGTTATTGAGATTTGCTCCTGCAAGGTCGTAGCCGAGGACGCTGTCGCCGGGATGGAGGATCCCGCCAAGGTGGGTTCGGACTTGGTAGGTAGTTGTGTTGTTGGCCATGTCGGATGCACGGGCGACGGTAGCTTCGGCGAGGACGTGTTTGCCATGTGTGGGGCCAAGTGGTTCGATATCGAGGACGATGAACTCGGTGAGTGCGGCGACGTCAGCTAGAGAGCTGAAGGGAGCACGCCAATATACGGTTGTGGTGATATCGGTGAATTGTAAGGTATTCGCGTCCATTAAGTGGATTGTGTTACCGATACGGGTACATAGGAGGAGTGGAGGGGTGTTTCCAAGAGAGCGGGCGAGTTTAAGTGGGATGCAGACAAGGTCATCTTTGCAGATTGGGACAAGCTCGACAGAGTAGGTAAATTTGTAGGATTTGGTTGAGGTGTGGATATCGGTCGAGATCAACTCGGACGACTTCTGAGTTCGGATTGGGACGACCGCGGCGAGGAAGTCGACCATCTTAGTGGCGTGATTGCGTTGTGAGTAGAAAAAGTCGAGCCCATCTTTGGCTTCCCGGATATTGACAGTATCGCGATGCGCATTATGTTTTAAGATCAGTTGTTCAAGATACAGGAAGGTACGTTTGTGGGGGACCTTTTGTCGGACCTGTACGCAGGCACGCCAGGTGTTTGCTGTATAAGATTTCGCACAATCCGGGCACTGATGATACGCCACTACATACTCGACCTCGAAGCTCTGCTGCAGAATAGTGCTTTGGAAAGCCTAGACCCACTTAACTCCCACCCCCGAAAAAAAAAGCTCCTCGACAAGGGGGGGGAAGGGGGGGGGGAGGAAGCTCACCTCTTGTTGTACCGTAATCTTGACCTTAATCCGCTTCGAATGCGGCTCAGTCCAAATAAAGCTCGCATCAATAATCCTCACTTTCGTAAGTCCCCTCAACCGTCTTAAACACAGCGCCAATAACTCTCTACTCTCTAGCGCAGCAGAAACCCAATGGTTCGGTGGCTGCAGCCATCGATCACAACCTCTGCAGAAGTGGATTGTTGCCTCTCGCTGAATACCTTCCGAGATATCGACATTGAGTTTTATACAGTCATAGCACATGGCAACGCCGGAGGAGCCATCTATGGGTGCACCGCAGGTCGCGCAAAGAATTCTGTTATCGCCACAGAATGTCAGATTAATTTTTTGTCCAAAAAGAAAAGCTTGGTATTGTATGGCAGGGTGTTTTCCGAGCATTAGGTAGAGAGAACGTACGTAGCAATGGGGTTTGTCCCGGTGAAGGGCTGCATTTGAACAGAATCATCGATCTCCATGGCTAATTTCTGTATATGCGCTGTGGTATAGAAGTGAGGGGCAAGTGTGCTGAGAGAGAGGAAGAGATGGGAAGGGGTTGCTGTGGGAGTTTTATGAATAAATGCGAAAAAACCCTACCCCGCGAATCTTATCTAATCCCGATAAGATTTCTAATCGGATGCTTCCTAAGCTTCGCTCCAGGCAGCACAACGAAAGAATCGCGTAGAGTGCTTGCTTGTTCGTACCACATCGCGAGTCTTCTGCTGGGCAGGTTTTTTTTTATATAGACTCGGTCAAATCTGACCAATCAGTCTCTAAATCTCCTTGTACATACGAGAGTCTCGCGATGCTAGAAGCAGTAGAATACATCATCCCAGAGCTCCCCTCACATAATAATAATCATCCTGCTGCAACATGGTACCGTCTCATCCCCCTTTGCCACCAAAAAAACACCACTGACAAATCCCGCTAGCCTCCCCGAAAACCCATGTCGCGTCCAGCTCCGCCCCCAGCAGCTCCCAAGAAACCTAGTGCTTCAAAACTTGCACAGCGTCTCGGCCTCGACGCTGACGAAGAGGCCGAGATCCAAGAAGCATGGGAGATGTTTATCGATCAAGAGGCGACTGCGGACATTGGGGAGACTGTCATCGCTACGACAGATGTGCGGAGGGCTATGATGTGAGTATGTTAGTCCCATAGCACTGGGGATGAGGTGAATTGCTGAGCAGGATAGGGCGCTGGGGTTCGAGTCAACGAAAGACGAGATGAAAGAGATTGTAGAGACGATGGATCCAGAGGATGAGGGATTTGTGGCGTATGAGAACTTTTTAGAAGTTGCGGCATTGAAGATGCAGTGTTTGTCTCACTAGCTATTCTACTTGTTTGTTTTGGGCACGAAGGGGATATATACTTACGATCAGGGGGGTCTACAGATAGGGACCAACAAGCGGAGGTGCAGAAAGCATTTGAGTTGTTTAAAGGTGGAGCCGAAGGGCCGATTACGCTCAAAGACCTGAGACGGGTTGCAACGCAACTGAAAGAGAAGGTTACGGACGATCAACTGAGAGATATGCTTTCGGAGGCTTGCAGTAGCCGTGTAACAAATGGAGTTGACTTGTAAGTTGGGTTAGATAGGTAGTTAAGGGTTTTTACTGACATAGTGCTCAGAAAAGAGTTCGAGGCGGTCATGAAGCGGGCTGGAGTACTATGATGGTAAGCTTCCTGCGTAATAGACTATATTCTAGTAGATCGTGGTATTTCTGAAGATTTAGTGGTAGACGTTTCACGTGTGCCTTATGTATTAATATCTCAAAAAGTACCATAGTGCTTTGGGAAAACGCTATTCATTCCAATCTCGAACCCTGGCCACGCAAAAACCCATATAGACATTACTTCATTCCGCTAGTAGTGAGATAGTATCTGCCCTGTCCTGCAAAATCCACCGTACTCCAGGAAACTAACTCTTCTATTCTTTCCATCCTGTGAGTTTTACAGCCGACCGTGTTTGGTGCCTGTTCGCTCTAACCAACCGGGTATCATGATTGCGCCTGGGGCGATATTAAGACGACGGAATCTCCTATTGTAGCCGTCAGCCTTGAAGCTCTAGAGGTAATAATTGCCAAGCTATGTTGGCAAACCTCTGACGAAGAGCATCTCTGAGTTCTTCTTAACAGTCTAAACAATTATATATTAGCTTTTTGAACTCCCCTAGAATATATTCAAACCAAGTCCATTACACACCCTCACGGTATCATCATCTTCCTCATCGCTCACAATATAAATCGTCTCCTCGACATCTCCAAGCACGAGGTTGCAATGCGAATCATACGCCTACCCTCCAGTCAGCGTTCCGAGAAAGAAAACAGCCCGTCCATTTGCAATTGGTAGATGAGGAGAATTCAGGCCCACATACATGAAGCCTCCCCCGTAACTCCCGGTCTCCACGCAGCTTAACGAAAACATGTTCGTCCAGCGACAGACGAACTAGGTCGAGAGGCTCCTGGATTGGGTTGCTATCATCAGCGTCAGACATTATTGAGGTTTGTGGTTATTAGGTAGTGAACAGACGGGGACTCGGTGGTGCAGCTGGCTGTTGGTGGGGCGTGAACGGTGGGCCGAAAGAGGAATAACGTCACGGTGAGGCTCGCTGCTGACTAAGCGCGGCGGACAAGGGCATTGTCACGCTTTCGCGAAGTCTCCCCAGCCTTTCTGGCGAGATCGCGACTTCTGCTCGTGAAGCTCTCCATCTCTCCCTCCCCCCAACTCCCCATATCACCCAGAAAATCATGTTGTGCGCAAGTAAGTCTTGATCTATTTCCACCCCTGCCAATTGAGTGATCTGTTGCTCACAGCATATGAATCCCTAGTTTCCGGAGAAGCGCCTACCACCCCCGTCGCGTCGTCAAAGTCCGGCAGCGTTTTCGAGAAACGTCTGATAGAAGCCTACATCGCCGAACACGGCAAAGACCCTGTCACTGGCGAGGACCTCGCTTTGGAGGACCTGATCGAGCTTAAGAGTGTGTATCCTTTTTCCTGCTCCGTTTCATTCTTTTCTCCAACTAACAATTACTGCAGCCTCTCGAGTTGTCCGTCCTCGACCACCTACACTCACCTCCATCCCCTCACTGCTCGCGACATTCCAGAATGAATGGGATGCCCTTGCATTAGAGACCCATACTCTGCGTCAGCAGCTTCAACAGACGCGGCAGGAGCTCTCGACAGCGCTGTATCAGCATGACGCAGCAACACGGGTTATTGCACGGCTACTGAAGGAGCGGGATGAGGCCAGAGATGCACTAAGCAAGATCAGCGTTGGAGCTGGAGCTGGATCCTCAGCGGCAGGCACCGGAGATGCGATGGAGGTCGATGGACAGAGTATACCGAGCTATATCCAGGATAAGATCGAGGAGACTTTGAAGGAGTTTGTTTCCCCCTTCATTTCACTCTTTCCTCAGCGTAGTCCACAATTACTGACCAGAATTGCAACTCAGGAAATCAAGCACGAGGAAAAAGCGTACTATCCCTGCGGACTGGGCCACCCCCGAAACCGTCTCTTCATTCATCCCCATATCCACCTCCGAGCCACTCTATCCAGGCTGCAAGACCATTGATCTTGACGCCTCCGGCGAGCTTGCTCTTCTTGGCGGAGTTGACGGCGTAGCGGGCATTTATTCTATTTCGCAACAGTCCCTACTAACCACACTAAAAAGCGACGATGGCGCAATTGTCGATGCACTATGGGCTGGAAAGCGTCCTGTCACTGGTACTCTGTCAGGTGTGGTCCGGATATGGGATGAGAGCGGATCCAATAGCACCGCGATCTCAGCCCACGCCGGCGAGGTAACAGCACTAGCCATGCACCCACGCGGGGATATTCTTGGTTCCATAGGCGCAGACAAGAGCTGGGTTCTGTACGACCTCGAAAGTGCCAAGAGCGTCGTCCAAGTATACGGCGAATCAAGTAAGCTCTATTGCTCTCCGCTTCTCTCTCTTTTCTTACCATTTCACTAACGCAAATCAGAGCTTACATCTGCGAATTTCCACCCCGATGGCCACCTCTTCGCCACCGGCACATCCAACTCCGTATCCATCTACGATGTGCGCACGACCGCCCTCGGCGCCACCTTCGCCCCTCTCTCGGGTGCTGTTTCCTCTCTTCATTTCTCTGAAAACGGATACTGGCTTGCCCTTTCCGTACATGGTGAGTCCACCGTCGAGATCTGGGACCTGCGGAAAATGGCAAAGACAAAAGCACTTGATATCGGTAATCGCGTCGATTGCGTAGGGTGGGACTGGAGCGGCCAGTACATTGCTGCTGCAGGACCCAGCGGCGTGTCTGTACAGCATTATGCAAGGGCCACCAGAAGTTGGAGCGAGGTTGTGAGAACGGGCGTACCGGCTGTGGCGAGCGCGTGGGGTGCTAGAGGGAGTAGGCTGGTGGTTGTTGGTAGTGACGGTGTGGTTACGGTTTTGGGAACTGAAGAGTAAACTGGGTTGAGGATTGGAGGGCTTGAGGGAAGCATGCATAATGAGGGGTTTGATACCGTGTTGGCCGATGAGGGAAGGTAGATTGTGTAGTATTATTTTGAGTACAATAGTAGCAAAAAAAGTGGTTTTCTTTTTTTCGAATCATGGTTGGATTTTATTTTCTGGATTGAAGGAATTAAATGAATCACTGGGCGTCATCATGGTGGTGGGACTAGGTCTCACACCTAAGCTATCATACAATCCATTAATCCTTGATGAATTAGTCCTTGATCTCAAGCAAGTCTGAGCTTACTAGTAGCAAAAGCAAAATAGAAACAAAAAATCAATTGACCAAGGTAGGATTCGAGCCTAGGCTAAAAGACGCATATTTCGTACTCCTCCCAAACGGTCTATGGGCTGTTGTAAACCTGAACATACGCACAAACACCGAAACTTATTAAATGTGTTTGTGTGGAACCTTAATTCTCGCTCTTCATACGCTTTTACTGTGGTTTCAGCAATATATTTAGCTCGATAGGATCTCTATCGTCGGGGGTAATGAATCAGCCAATGCGTCGTTTTTTACTGCAAAATACTGGTATGGAGGATGCATCAGTAAATGTATATATTTTGCCATCTAAATTTGTATGGAACCCATGGGACATGTAAATGAACCAACAAATGTGCTTCAGCAGCCTAAAATTCATACGGGAAATTCGTTGCCTTTCCCTCCATTTACCATCCCTTTGCCAGGCCCCAAAATTAGGAAAACCCCTGCGCTAAAAGATTGGATTATCAGGGAATCGAACCCCCCCGATCAGCTAGCCTGCTGCCACAGGACATATTCCCTAACCACCCTCTTGATTACCTAAACTACCAGTTCATATGGACAAGCATCAAAAGGTCTTCATATATGTGATCCTATTTCGCAAAATAAACATATTCCGATTCCTTTCTCGATGCCTTTCCTGATGCTTTTACTGATGCCTTTCCAAAATAAACGCCTTTCCCTACAACTTTCCCAAGTACATATTACTTGATACTTTATTTTACACCTTCCCCCACACCTTCCCCCACACCTTCCCTCACACCTTTCCTACAGGAATCACACTAACGAAACTACAAAGGCATCAGTAGATACATACAGTGGTGCATTTCCCACAGACATCCCCTAAAAGCACATTAATATACACATTTCCTTGACCTTTTCGTATGGGTAATGTGTAAATTTACTCATTAAACCGGGTGGTAGAGGATGGCATTATTTCCCGGACGAGTATCATCCACAACGCGACTACGATAAATAGGGGAAATTATACTCCCACTCTGCACGAGACCATACTTAACCCCTCAGAATTAGTTTTTCTTTTTTTTTTGCTTGAGACCGCTCCTATTGAACCTCCCCCTCAGTAATTTGGGGGTCTTTCTTTACCTCGAATTCTCGGGTAGCTTCTAAATCGTTGTTAGTAATATATTCATGTTGGAAATGACTTCCTAATAGGTACGGGCTCCGGTGCTCGAGCTGTCTCTCGGCGAGGTCTCTCGGCGCCGGCCTCGGCACGCAGGCTTGAGCAAAGGCTTCGGGCAGAGCTTCAGAATAGGAAAAGGTATGGGAACCTCTGTGGGTAGAGAAGCGAGTATATAGACTGGGTGCGTGGACAGGCAGGAGAGTGAGCAAGGAATCAAACTATGTATTTTACTACCCTTCGTATCATCCTATTTCTACAATTCGAGGTAGACTTGAGGGCTAGTGAAGAGGCTGGAAACTACTACGACGCCTTTGTTCAGCCCCCTCTTCTGCTTCTGATATTCTGCATATTTTAGCTTTGGTTGGCTGAGTTTTACAGTATTAGGAGGGGTTTAATATTCAGAGCTCGAGATAGATAGATGATTTCTAACACGAGCCTATTTTTATAGTATCTAGCTACCAGCTGTCCTTTAGCCTTTAAGGGATAGCTGTAGTCCTATCCAGTTTCATTCAGCCTGGGGGCAGCTAGAATAGATATGGCGTGGCTGTAGAGTCTAATATGAATTATTACTAAAGGGTATCATGATAGTGATGGCGATGTTGTCACTAGGGGTTGAGTAGCTACAAAAGTATTACGGTTGGTACCTACGATATATGCTATTTGGCACTATATCTGTTTCTCTCGAAACACCAATCACAGACTTTTTCTGATCGGACGCGAACAGCACGTTTTGAAGATCTACCGCTAGGTCCTGCGTCAGTGATCACCCTCGCCGAACACAAGAGTTCCAAAAGATCGTGGCCGTGAAACGCGGGTGCCATCTGATTGGTTACTTGTCACTCGCAGACAGCAGGGCTGCAGAATTTGTCATCCAAAAATTCGTCGACGAGATCCGTGAAATATATATAGATCCTTGGAATCGGCATCCGAAGGAGAGGTTGCCTATTACATATCTCGGGACAATGGTCACTCCTTAATAGCCGATTTTATTTTTCCCATAAGAGCGTCGTGCAGCTCCAGTGGGGAAAGGCTTTCACTTTCTCGGAGCGTTCATCGGATCGTGATTACCTTGCATGGACTGCATGGTGTAAATCGTGATTTTTGATGCTCATCCGTGCTTTTGGTGAAGTCACCATTTTTTTTCCTCACCTTCGCTGTTGATGAACTGTTCTTCGAGGCGCATGCAATAACAGTGTACTGGCGATAATGAGACACTGATATTAAACGTAGCAGGAGGCTATCAGTTGCGTCTATGTTCCAGCAGTTATCAAACTGGCAGAGGAATGCTTGCACTTTGTTAGCAGATCAGCACTTGCCAGTGCATCATTTCGTGAATTTGATAACTATTTGGTGAGTAGGTAGGTAGGTATATGTAGCCCTGAGTTGGTTGGTTTTAGAACTTTTTGCGGCGACTCCTTCGATTGGTTACTACCCCTGGAGAGATTTCGTTCGAAGTCCTCTGGAAAAAATCGCAAAAAAGCCAGGAAAGTGATCCTCAGGGTAGAATTTGCGCTCTCAAACTCCATGGAAAATCTAGACTGAGAGCCTAGACCAACAAAAACTCGCTAGTTTTCCAAGGGGGGTTTTTTTGCGGCTCTTCCCATGAAGTGATACAGTTCTTTGATTAGAGGTTCGGTGGTCGCATGGGAACTGGAGCACCAATTGCGCCACGGGGAAAGCCTATTTCCGACGTCATACCGGTGTTCCTGGAGACGAAAAACGAGGAGCTGCTGGTAAGTTCGCTGGAAATTGCTTCAATTGTTGGTGACGATGACAGACGCAGATACGGGAGTGTATGGTATCTCCGCGAATGGAGCTGCTGGAGCTGCAGCAAGACGTGGGCCGAGATTTCTCGGAGTGATTTTCCTTGGCGGCACAGAGAAAGAAAGAGAGAAAAAGAAAAGCCTTCTGTGACCATAGTAATTCCCAGTACGGTGCTCTGTGCCGAGTCGGCCATCTCACAGCGCGAACAACAACGACATCCCTCTCTGCCTCCCCCCTCATACATCCCCCACCTCCACCACCTCCTCTCCACCATCGACGCCGTCCTCAGCACCCCTCTCGACTCTTCGTCTCGACAGGAAGGTTCTGCTCTGCCGGTATAGGGACGGAACTCTGTCTCCTCAGACCCCCCCTACGAAACTGCAGCCAGCTTCTCGCACCTTGCAATGTCGGACGAACGATATCGTCGCCTTCCTCACCCGCATCCGTACAACATTGGTGGCCCTGCTTCTAGTCGACCTCCAAAGGTTCGTCTTCCTTATGTTTGCTTTTGCCACCGGTGGCTCTCTTTCGTTCTTGCACTGCGGTTTTTAACGTCTATCAAATTCTTGCCTGTTCCAGCGTCCGCGAGATCAAATGAGCATGTCCAGATTGAATAATGCAACGAGCTCCTCTTCCGCCGGCCCAAGTTTGATCCTCCCGAATAGACACACCCACTATAACAACAGCAATAACAACAACAGCAACAGCAACATGGGTTCCCGACCATCACTTCCTCCACCAGCCCGTTCCCCACCGTCTGCGCAGACGGTTATTGACTTGACCGAATCCCCTCCGCCACAAGAGGACGTTTTCAACCCTACAAACCATGCCCCATCTCATGTTGCTAATGATCCCTCGCGTAGCGGGGATAACAGGGCAGAGGTTATCGATGTTGATGCATTACCAGATCCACCGGCTATACCACAACCACAAAGGCGAAGCTATAATGGATGGGGTTTCCCGATGGGTAGTGCGGAAGCTTTGTTTGAGCGACCTGTTGCATCTCGCATACTAAACGGGGGCCATCAGGTGGCAAGCCGTGTTCAACCACATCCTCATCATCACGGCCATGGATGGGCTCCGAGGCCAAGACCAATGCCCGTAGAACCCAGTGCACTCTACAACCGCATACCAGATCGCTCAGCGGAAAGGAATCCCCAATTTCAGCCACGGTTTTACCAGGAACTCGATGACCCGATATTAGGTCATGGCGGCCGAGTTGGACAGGCAATACCGGATCTCCACGGGGCTGGAGACCCCAGGAACATGCCTTATGGTGGCGGGGGCGGGATTGGAGGTGGAGGTGGAGGGGCCGGGGGGGCAAGGGCATTGTCTATGATGGTGCCTGAGGAAATGATGCAACATTTCATTCACAATTTCCCACCTGGTAGACCATGGCAAGAGGAGGTTTTCAATTTTCAACCCCCTATACACTTAGATTATAGGCAAAGGGCGCCAGGAATCATAAGAGAGGAATCACCAGTTGTTGATCTTGCAAGGGCAAGGAATATAGATTATAAGGCACCGCCACCAGCGAGGGAAGGGTTCACCAGAAACCCCAAGGAGGGCGACCTTTTGGTCTGTGCGCACTGCTCTTCGGAATTAGGTGTGGAGGGAGACGGAAAAGCAGCGAATGAGGTGTGGGCTGCGAAGTGTGGGCATGTAAGTCATACCGTCCACACCATTCTTTACTAGCTTGATCTAATAGGGTAAATAGTGCTATTGTGGAACATGTGTTGCTTTGTTTCGTTCTATTCCTCCTGCGAAATCAGTTGGAGGCCGACGGCCAACACGGCCAAAGACTAAGAACTGTGTTGTTGGTTGCAAGATGAACCTCGGGGCGAGAACCACGATGTTCAAGATCCATTTGTGATCGGTCGTACTGATTTGGTTTATGTCATCTTGCACGTCGAGTATGTTTTTCTTCTTCTTTTCTTTTGGAAGTTAACTATCACGGAGGACAGGCATTTTAGCTTTCTTCCCCTCATATGTTTCTTTCATATGTCTACTTCTGGGTTAGGGGTTTTCTTTCGGTGTAGTAAAACAAACGGGACATGCATAGGGGGTTTTTTTTTCTGGTTTCTTGGTTATACCTTTTCTTCCTTTTCATATATTTTATCTCACTGGGGCTGGTTTTTTTTTTTAACCTTTACTTTACTCATAGCAGGTTTTGTTTTTATTTTTAGGGTTTGTATAGCTTTATCCCTTCCTACATTTCGTACGATGTAATATTTTTTTTCTTGTTGCTAAAAGGTTCTCGGCGCTTAGTGGAGAGGAATGAAATTTTTACTTATCTACTTTAATACCTGGTTTCTGGTGGATTGATATCTAGGTGAGGACTTCTTTGGTTGTGGTTAAGGATTGTCTTTCATATTTTCCATCGGTACCTCTTTCTCAGGGAGGTTGATGATTTTCTCACGTACTTGGAGGCTGTCACTACAGCCTCACACATTGAGAGCTTTAGGGTTGGGCTTTAGCTAGGCAGGAACAGGGCCCCCCATCGTTTCTTATTTACTTTTTTTCTATCTCAACCCTCTGTTCTAATTTTTTTCAAGTAGAACCATGAATACCTAACACATGACTTTCCTTCTTGGGATATATAGATGTGGAGTCGAGATCTGGAGGGGCAGTGGTTTTTTCTTCTCTTTCTTATTTTCCCTTGGTTTGGGCGTTCGTTTTTTTTACTTTTATTTTTCGGAGCGTAGGGGGTTTGCGGACGAAGGCAGTTGGATCCACGTACACACGATAGCTTGCGGATTGCAATGGAGCGTTTGATTTCACGATCGAGGAGGTGATTATCGGCTAAATCCGGATTCCAACTCCGTCCTGTGAAGGGAATTCCGGGGGAGCCGGGGGGGATTGAAGAGACTATTTCTTCGCTGGCCATTGCTGCGGAGAGACGTGGTAAAGTTGAATGGAGAACGCGCGTACGTGCTCGTGGCTGATACCTGAGGGTGAAAAAAAAAGCGGATACTTTGTGCATGCCATTTGTTCTTTGGAGCGGTGGAGCGATGAAAGTGATGGTTTTCCTGATGGCTGAATGTATAGAGAGATCCTGACCATCATAGAAATAGGTGGAGATCTGAGTGATTGTACATGCATGTGCTATCAAAGACCTG
This sequence comes from Gyromitra esculenta, assembly GCA_038503075.1. Classification (NCBI taxonomy): domain Eukaryota; kingdom Fungi; phylum Ascomycota; class Pezizomycetes; order Pezizales; family Discinaceae; genus Gyromitra; species Gyromitra esculenta. Next base: position 1,280,057 of record JBCAML010000002.1, read on the forward strand.
ATGCAAAATCGAAGCAGGAATATGACCAAACTCTCGAGGAACGAACCTTCTTCAGCTACTCTCTCTTGAGGTGGGGTCCAAGCACTGCAATTGTAGAGAACAGTAGCTGGCGTCATGGCAAAGGCTACCCTGGAGGAAAAGCTCTGGATCACTCTTCTACTTTCTTCAACCCGATTTAGAGCGTAAGGTGGGAGTTGTGATGGCTATGGTCAAATGCCAAACTCTCAGATCTATTGCCTCCTTCCCGCTACTCCAACGATGCCTAACGAGAGAGAGAGCTAACACAAACTAGAATTCAATTTGACTAAATGCATGCAGGCACAAATATATGGAACTATTCACGACCCTTGGCACATAGTTTTCGGAAGTTCGATTAATATTCTGATTACAATGCTTCCGCGAATAACAACGATCAGTAGATTGGCCTAAAGCCCCACAAGTTATTCTAAACCCTTTGATAGGTCAAGACCAGAATACGGGCGAACCTATCGGAATCCAGTATCTAGTCAACGAGTGAGTTTTCATGACCTCGGCAGCGGTTATCTAGGAAGGAGTGGAAGCCATCAACTGAGGGCTACTCGATATCGGCCCTGAACTTTAATCTTTATATGTCGTCATTGGTCAGGTTTGTTTCTCTGAATGCTCAATCAAGACCACGCCACACATGTAACTTACCTGTCAACGAGCACCAATCCGCTTATCTAGAAGGTCAATTTACAGCCATAGACATAAAATCGACCCTACTATTCTTAAATCTAACCACTCAGACGAGCGTCCATCACCACCAAACAAACAGATGATGAAATTGCTTGGCTCGCGATAGGTCATGGGACCGAATCGAGTGATATATGATGAATATACGATAAACATATATATTTAGTTAAAACCCAAAGGAAGCCCAATTTATCGTTATAGAATATCACTGCATTTTATGCATACATGCATGCGCATGGAACCATATTAAGGCTTTTTGTCGGTGCACCCGGCCCCGAGTGACACGATTGTGCTTGACTTTTGGAAAACCCACGGCTGCAATTAGAACTATGGTTCCGAGACCCCCGACGGGTATCCAATTCGAACGCGAGTTCATGAAATAAGAACCACATAAAAACTAACACCGTCGTTTGTCTGATCGATACTATGGGATGAAACACACCGCAAATTTTTCGCTTCGTGTTCGCATATATATATATATATCCAGCTAACAGAAAGTACATATAGATAATATGGGAAATAAGAGCTCTACTTATAGGGGGGGAGAACCCTAAACTGTCACATTGCCACATTTATTTGGATATGGAATAATGTCTAATCCACATAATATCACTCGCCTTATCGATCTTGTACGACTGCGGCTGCGAATTATATACAGCTCAAGGGTTAATTGGCACCTGACATTAATTTAACTTCTCAGTTCCTCACACGAGAATTTAACGGTGCGTTTCTATAGGTTCTCGTAGAGTACATAAGTAGATATCTAAAACCTTAGGCTCGGACGTGTGCTTCGTAATGGCTTGGTTAGAGGGCTAGGGTTCATCACTGCTACCAGACAAGATATTTTAAGTAGATGGCTGTCGGACTAGTAATCACGAAGTCGTTTTGAAACCTCCTTTACTGTCACCAGAAGCCGCCCTCACACGACACATAACGAACACAGCTCCTACTGGCTGGCTGGGGGTTGTTGATGCTGAACAGAAAAAAAAGTAAATTTGCTTGACTCAGAACGCCGCAACGTTATTGTGACCACTTGTGTGACCGTCCACTGGGGAGTGCTAACGGGGCAGAACACAGCTTGACTTTCGAGAAAACCCTTGCCACCGTGATAAAAATGTTTCCGTCTTTTGAATTGACACGCAGCAGCTACATACTCTAGATACAACGACAATTTGAAGGAATACCATGCCCTCCTATCGCGTATCGTATCGGCTCGCTGCCTGTTATCTCCGTGCAGGGGTTGTGCGTAATCCCCCACCGCTCGCGCCACAAAAGGAGATTTCTACATGCAGTCAGATTTCTTGGCTCAGGTAGGTAGATATTGTGCGAAATATACATAGGTCAGCGGATAAAATTTTAGGTGTTTTTTTTTTTTTGTTAGATCAGCACCAAATGTGTTTGGAATTGGTGCGGCCTATGCCATACGGAGATGAGCGAAACAGCTCATCAGGCACCAGCTTTAGAGCAGGAGTTAGCTAGCTATGTACGCACATTCCAGGCTCGCGATTGTAACAGCTTGTTGTAGGTAAACTTATTGGAAATAAGTCCTGTAGTGCTACATAGCTCGAAACAAATCAATAAACACCAGGGTACCTATCGATATCGTCCCGTTCGCACACTACGTAGGTACATACATGTGTGATTGTGGGAATAAAATCAGCAGCAACGCCAATATGTGGTTAAGGTGCCCCCATATTGCTTCCATTGCTCGAATCGAGTGCATAATTTAGCCCCCTCCCCTTTAGTGGTGGTTCGTTAGATTCTGCCATCCTGAGTCTCATTTTAATAGTTGCCACGGATTGCGCGTATCCACACGTTTGATTTTGGCTTTCAGCAAATACTATTCCTCGCAGAGCTACGAGAACATTAAAGGCCTAGGTAGCTTAATGTCCAATACTCGTTAAAATATAGTATTGTACCTGCATAATAGTAAATTGGATTTCCTACGCACGCTGAAGGCGTAAATCAGCCAATTTGCGGCAAACTCCAATCTAGTAGGGGGAGAAAAGCTGGCACGATGCATACAATTCCTCAGATTTGATGTGGCCCTATTATTCTCTACCTATTCGTAGCCGCCCGCTTTTCGGAGACCGGAAGATGCTGTTGTTACTCGGTAGCTACCGTAACCAGTAACTGAGTTAGAGGAAGGAATACACGGACTACGGTACGGCGTTGCCGAGGCCGAAGCGAAAGGGATAAGGACCTGGCTATATAGGGATGGCTATCAAGTCCAATGGGCCTATCACATGGCCATTCTACTACCTTGAAGGGCTACGCTGCGTGCGCTACCTACGGGGCTAGCGATACATTACAAGCATGGCGCATTAGACGGTGGCCTAGGGTTGCTTGCTAAAGTGCCGATATTCTTGCCTGATTTGATTCGTTGAGGTTGTTTACTCTCGATCAGGTGGTTTTTCTGCCCAATGACGTTGCAGTCAATGAGAACCCGTGAAGGAGAATCCAGGGAATAAGGTCGCCACAAAAAGGGGCACTCTAAATCGGAGTTTCTAAATCGGAGTTTCGAAACTGCCTGTGGCATGAGTCTGTGATAAATTTAGAACTTGTTCTGTGCATGTAAACTTGGCGATTTGAACTTTCTACGTTCTCTGTTTTCGACGATCTCAGGGATTCGAAGCAGAACAACGCAACGGTTTCTACATCTGCAGGGTGGATACGAGGCAGAGACCTGGGTGATGGTTTGCGTTGAAGTGCACCTTTATCCATGTCTTGTTGACGTTGTTTTCAAGTCAAATCAAAGACCTAAGCAAAGCTTGAGTTTGGGCAAATGAATCTTCGAGAATTTTGTCACAATAACGTAACGCCACCAAAGGCTATTCCAGCAGAGCTACAAGGCCAAACAGGCAGAGAATGTCAAGGGTTAATTACCACTTACTAATTAAAAGCAGTTAAGAGTGAGGGAAGGCACAGGCTTTATCGTCGTTTACGTCTAGTTGATGTGCAGCCCACTTGCCTAATGCGGAAAATAGCCCTTTTTGTATGGATTAGTTATGGCGATCTTCGACAGACCATCTGGTTTAAATGAAGTCAATATGTTTGACCTCTTGAGCTTGAGGGAATTAAAGACTACCACGGTACATCCAAAGCCCAGTCCAACTTTTGGCTCAACTCTACCGGAATGTGTAATTGAAACCGTTCAAGGTTACAATTTACCGAATTTGCAAGCGAGTCGGATGCGGATGGCTTTACATGTGATTCCTGGAGCATATTGCCCCCTTTCTCTAATAATACCCCGCAAACCAAAGTTGAGGACTCGAGTACCTCGGTTTCGAGCGGCGTGTTCCGCTTGGGTCCTACTGGCATATGCAGTGGTACTTGCTTGCCCTGTGGGGGATTTCCCCAGATTTCCTATGCACCTGCATCTACTACATACATGTACTCTGCTTATAGAGGAAGCTTTTATCCGGCTAGCCGTTCGGAAATTACAAACGTAACTAATTCTGTGACAAGTTGTGTCCTAGTCGTGTCTAGGAATCTTGTCCCGGCACTCGCATTTGACACCAATTCATATGTCAATCTGTGGCTTTCGGACCTTGTGCGCTGGCTGGCTCAATAGGCTTGCTGAGATGCGTGGACTATTCGATCTGCGATCTGCGAAATGACGGATTCTGCGCCGAAAGGAGTAAATGGGTCTAGTCTTCATAATGTGGAGGCTGGAGGGCTCTGGTATAAAGATGCACCGCTGACTTCCAAGCGTCCTCTTTCCAGCCCATCCCATTCTTCTCCATCGTTCAGAGTAAGACAATCGGTTTCCTGTACATTCCAACAGTTCCATTCGCTTTCGTACACCTCACTCGTTCAATCCCGAAAAAAAACTTTCTCCAAAACTTCAAAATGAAATCCTTCATTGCAGTTGCTCTTGCCGGCTTTGTTGCCACCGTTTCCGCCCAGGGTCTTTCCGACTTGCCTTCATGTGCTGTATGTTGAACACCAGTCGATTCCCCATTGAAGCATTGTTAAGATCGTCTACTGACTTTGCTTTTTGGTACAGCTTCCTCCTCTTCTTGCTGGCCTGACAGCTACTGGTTGTGATGCCACCAATTTTGCATGTGCTTGCAGCAATCCAACGTTCATCACCAGTTCTAAGGAGAGTATCGATAAGGTTTGCAGTCCTGCAGATCAACAAAGTATGTCTCCCTGAACCATTTTGAGCCTATTTGCGTGTTTGTATATTTTGATGCTTATATGTGTGTTTTGTGAAGCGGCCCTTGCTGTAGCCCAGGCCCTCTGTAAGAGCGCCGGTGTTACTATCACCGTCCCCGGCAGTGGATCTACCAGCTCTGCAGCAGCATCTTCTTCGTCAGCTTCGTCGGCCTCGTCGGCCTCAACCACCAAGGCACCTACTTCAACTGCGGCATCCACCTCTACCGTTGCTCTTACCACTGGTGGCAGCACCGAGTCTTTCCCATCAATCAGCAGCGGATCATCCACTATCGCAAGCACCCTGACCATCAGTGCTACCAGCACTATCATTGTTCCTACTGGCAATGTCACTGCCAACTCCACCTCGCCACCTGTGCAGTCTACCAACGCTGCTACCCGCCTTAGTGGCATGGGTGGTGCCGTCGTCTTGGGCTTGGGGCTTGCTGCTGCCCTTGCGATCTAAGCGCTTTTCATGTCTGTGAATGCAGGATCATGAAAAAGAGTAATGAGTCGTTTATGTATAGTATGTGGACTCGGATGGGATGATGGAAAAAAAATAAGGAATTTTTGGTTCGCCGTGATCTCTATGGAAACAAATACGTTCTCATGAGCACATTTAATTATTATTTTCAATATAACTACCTACCTGCCTATAGCTACCTTAGCTTGTAATAGTAGAAGCATTTACATTTAGTTCGTATTGTCAGAAAATGTGACTCTTGGAGCTTTTATAGCTACTATGTGAGATTGGTTAGATGTGAAAAAAACTGAGTAGAGTATGGGATTAATTTCTGTGTCAATACCATCTATTTTCAAGTGTAAAGCCCATGGAGGAATATCGTAATAATTCCAAATTTAAATTTGGGTTATGTAGATATACGACGCGTGATGAATGCTTTGATGTGTTACTTTACAGCGTACTTGCCAAAAAATATAATCAGGCCTTCGAGTACGAGATGGGTACAAAACAGCGAAAACCCGCACCACAATAGTAGTGCTATATGTCAGCCGAAAATCCGTATTTTGAATATACAGTAAGGTCTAGATTAGTTAGGCAATAGGTGAACAATCCAAAATATGGTTTGTTTTGTTCTCATGGCTGAGAGTCCACTTGGCTTGGTTTTCCTGTAATGTGGAATTTTGGTGTGGTTCTCTGTTGCTATGTACTTCTTGTGTATCCAAAGGCCTGATTATATTTTTTAGCTAGTAGGTACTCTAGATGCTTTGTGTTCTGAGTACTTTTCCAGCCTCTGATCATGCGCGATCTGGGTTCAGATTTCCACCGCTCCTGAGCGATCTCGCTCACTTGACGTGATCGATAGACTAGTTCGGGAAACCAAGGCTTTTCCGCCGATCTATAGCTGTAAATCAGAGCGTGCAATTACATGTCTGTAAAATTTCTGGCACAGGGAAATCTTAAGTACATGTATTTAAAGCTGCATGAATATTTTGGTAACTGGTTTATAGATTAATGATTTGCATCCGTGGCTCTACTTCCACTCGCTGGAACTGGACTCGGATCTTGTGAGTCGTGCTGGTTTCGGGGGTAGGTGCGGATGAAATATAAACGAGTGATAACTAGTGAAGAGACATGTGGTGTCCAAAACGAGAAACGGATGTCAGGTCGTTTATGAACCCGGAGTTTGTTTATTCTTTTTCTGCGACGGTGTTAAACATACATTATATATGCGTTTTTACACGTGATGGGATACATGTAGTTGGCTCATTTATCTGGCTGCGCAGACGTGGTATGGGGACCGCTTGTCACCCAAAGTCGTCAGTTCAGTCGAGCGTGCGTGCACGTGCTTGCTAGCAGAATAGCGCTGAGGTTCTAGCGCTATCGAGAACCTTCATTATGGTTAAATCTAGCTGGTTCCATGCATTTTGTGATGGAAAGTATGTGTGGCTGACATTCGCTTTGGCGATCATTTCCGTCGTATATTCATGTATACTGAATTCTTTTGCTGTAGAATGGGTTCTGGGTTCAATATATCCTACGCGTCCCTTCTTCGTTTTTCTCCGGAAAAACGCAGGGGCAGCCACTCTGCGTGCTTGTCGTCTGAGAGCCCACGTCCTCTGAAGGGCTTAAATCCCCCCAACTTCACCATCTCAGATCACTGTCATCTCCCGCAACTCTGCATAGGTTTGCCCCACCATCCCCTCTCTCGAGATGGAAGCCCATCAGGAAACCCATCAGTATCTTACTAAGGCCAAGCTCGCTGGTATATTGCGGCAGTTACTTTCATACGGCGTGAAGCTCTCCGATCTGTCTTTCCTGGAAGCCATCTCGAATTCCACGGCTGCCGTCGTTTTCGATGTGGCAAGGAGAAAAGTGCAAGTGGGAGGGAAAACCGATCTTGAATGTGAACTATTCTCTGTGCGCGCGATTAGCCAAACAGACGTCAAGCGTAATCATGAAATTCATCAGTAAGCTCCCCTTCTTCTCCGTTAAGGAGAAAGAAAAAAAAAAGTTATTCGTCTTTAAAAAAAACAAACAACTAATTTATGGGATATAATAGTCACGCTGAGTTTCTGATACACTGCTCCCCTAAACGTGATGAATCAGGCCGAGGAAGACCCGCATATGAATTTTGGTTGGATGGGCTTGATCCAGGGGTCAGAATCAACGGGAATTTTGTAAAAATGACTGGCCTGTTTGTCAATTTGATGCCCAACTCAGTGTCGTTAATACAGACATCTTCTCGAGACACGGAGTTTCATCTGTTTGTTCAGTTGCATGAAATATATTGGCCTGTGGTTGATAGAAACGTCAAGTGGGAGCAACATTTCCATCAAGCGAGACGTGAAAGGCCCCCAACAAGTAAGCTGGGACGCGAGAAACTAATTACTTTTTTTTTGCGGTATATGCTGATAGACCTAAATAGTGTATATCCCAGGGGATTTCATACACATTGAGAAGATCCACAAATGGCTGCACGGTATAGAAGACTATCTTAAGAATACGGAAGGGTGCCGCCATCCAGATAGCGAAGCAAAAGAACCATTGGGGGGCTTCGAAAACCAATCAACTGCACCAGAGCCACCTCGAGCACGGTATTTCGCGAGAATGCCAAGGATGCCATCAGTGTTTGAAGAAGATTCATCGGATCCTAGAAAAATTTCCGGCTATCCAATTGGTCCAAGAAGGTCCATCCTCACGAACCCGATTGGGGTATCTAATGGTCCTAATAATTTGGATAGAGTGAGGCCTGTTATGGGGCATAGGAGATCTTCCAGGCTCGAGGAGAGTACTTTCCTGAAATCTTCGAAGATGGGGTAATTTAGGAGGCATCATACTTGGATCCACAAAATCACCTACTTCTACTGTGGGTTTTCTCGTCTTGTTTCTTGGGTGCCGCAGCGTAGGCTTAGATGGGGATTCTGACAATTTTTTTTCTCCTTAGCTTTGTTTGACAACACTGGAGCATCCTTGGTCACTTTTAGGTTCTCTCGACTCAATTAAAAAATTTAATGCGCTTTCTATGTAGTATCTAATGTGCAAGCTAATATCCGAATAGAGAGATATGGAAAACACTCCGGTGAATTGGTAGCGAAACTGGAGAAACTGCCTAAAGCACTCTAATATAAAATCCCAGAGACCTTAGGCCTCTCAAATAACTATTTTGAGCTCTTTCCATGGAACCTCAAACCTGCCAATAGATAGCAAGTGCCTCTGACCATCCATATAATCTATATAGAGAAATTACATTCCTTATCTTCGGGAGCCATAGCAGAGCTTGACCCTGTATCTTTCCAGACTTCTAAATGCGGATCCCAGGAAGCACACCCGTGGGGGGATACCCCAAAAGATTAGCAACATCGATGGAATCCTGAGAACCATAAACTTCGTCAAAGAGCGCAGAGGTAGCGCCTATTCCAGCAATTCTTGTAGATGAAGCCCAAATATTGCCATCAACAGCTCATCGAGCTTTTCTAGCCTTGTTGAGCTCTGAGCTCTGAGCAATATACCACTGCCAAATTGCTTTGCGGCTGGTCGCTTTTCTATTATCGAAAAGTCCGGTCTTGGAGAACTTGTACCAATAGTGATGAGATAGTGGAGCTTCGAGTATATATCTTTGATATACGTATATATTCTGATACCTCGGACGAATATCCTTCGTTGAAGCTTGTATAAGTCATCGCATTGCTAACCGGAATTACTTTTTATATCTCCTAAGCCTGTCGTACTAGGGGTTTAAAGGTGTAATGGAGGACCGAGCTTAACAAACGTACTTATTATAGTGGTGTAGAGCAGGGAGATTGGTGAATCGAGTGTAACATATCAATAACAGCGACTACTTTGTATTAAGAACTAGTGGAAGGTAATCTTCTTGGGTGTCCACGCTTTGGGGAGGCATCAGGTCTCAGTTGTCCTGATACGGTGTCTGTGCCCTAAAGACAAGATAACTGGGGATTGCTGTTTGCTGTGTCAGTGGTTTAAGGGCGAGGAACTAAAGTAGGATCACTTTAACTGAGGACAAGATAGCCCATATATGTGTTTCATGAATTCGAAGTAACTTATGTATACGTACTGTTGGCGATCGGTCTCTCCTCATCTCCGAAACGCTGAAGGGAATCCGGGGAATATTTCCTGGACCTAAAATATGGGTAGGTCGAGGTCTAGGACTGAGTGAGCACGTGTACATGTGGTTAACTACAGAATGCGAGTATGGGATGTTGGAGGGAAACCCAAAATTCTCTGTAGGAGCTTTCCTATATGTAGTGTGATGAAACCTCTTCCATCTGTTGCATGATATATATACCCTATTACAGTGCGTTCTTCTCCCTAGTGTAGCGGGGAAATAAAAATAAATAAAAAATATCCTATACGCCCCAAAATGCAACCGGAATATTCAAACAAACGAAAAAACAGTTAAAGTACGACCTGCACAGTATTCCTCCAAAAAAAAAAAAAGCAACCAATTCCTCCGGTCTCTATCACTATGTAGAGAATCGTTTCACTATCTTCTCCTTTCGCTGTGCCGCATATTGATCCTTAGCTGTCATTCCTACCGGAGCACCCCACGGTCCAATCCCGTTATTTCCTTCAGCTGCCCTGTCTTCCTGGTAATTTCCCCATTCCTCTTCATCATCATCAATCTCAGCAACATCCTCAATAACAAATTTGCCGCTTGTTGCTGGTCCATATCCGTATGGAAACCACTTGCTGCCTCTTGCAAAGATCTCTGCTTTACGTCTCTGTGCGTCGCCTGGTGTGAGAGCAGGCCCGAATTTACTCGATAGGCGATCAATGTTTGAAGGATTGTATGCCGATGCATTATCATCTTCGACGTCGTTTTCGTAGTCTTCAGACACGTGCTCGTAATGAACGACATAGCATGGAAGCACCATTGCTGGATCAAATACAATGTACTCTAGCTGGTTAGGCGACACCTGGCTATCTGCGTTCATCATCGTCCCAGCTGTTCCCCGTTGCTCTCTGCTAACAACTATCGATCGCCCCATAAGTTGCGCACAAACAATCAACTTCCTTCCACCAATCCTTTTCTTCGTCCAGTTCGTTGGTTCACCGTTAGTATAGTTACGGCTCAAGTCCGGATCGGGTGATGTATAGATACCCCTCCCATAGGCCAATCCATAGAGAACTCCGTGTTGGTCTCCCGTTGTGGGGTCGGGTTTACCAGGAAGAAGGAAACCGCATCGAACTATGTTTGGAACCAAAGTTGCATCTGTGCCGTGGAAAGTTACTTGTGGTTTTGTCAGGTGTTCAATCATGTCTTCCCTTCTTTTGGCCTGATGATCTCGTGGGACGCACTCAGCAAGCTCTGCCATAGTCATTTCTTCGAATTTTTCACGGAGTTGATTGCGCTTGGCATGGAATTTGAAGCCAAGATCACTGCGAAGAACAGTTTCGACGTGAAGGACTCGAATATCAGGGCCAAGCTTTGAGAATATTTGAGGTAGGGTTTTGCCAAGTAGGGAGTATGCAGAATCCGTGAATTCATCGGGACTGGCGGATTTTTTTGATCTAGTTGTATGCGTACTAATAACACTCCTGGAAGCAAGTGAAGAAGCTAAAACCTTGGCTCGATATGTGGAGAGGTGGTCGTTGGTAATCGCAGCAACTCCCAAAAGATACTTGCGGTCTTGCTCTTCTATAGTGATATCACCAGCCCTCAATGCAAGATATTCACGTATTGCTGCTCGAAGCCCATCAATAACTTTTCGTGGAAGGCTGTGATTTTCAATTTCCCAAGCCGGAGGTTGACGAGGATAGTGTGTCCCGGTGATAATATTTAGAGTTATTTCGGGATATCCAAATACCAGGATAGGCTGTTGGGACTGGTCAAGAATACGACCATACGTTTCCTGAAGTGTTACTAGCTCGTCTGATTGAAGGTGCTGCAATTCGAAAAGCTCTGATGGTGAGAGGTCGTGTTCAAGCTCGTCTTCTAGAGCACGTTTCGTGCCCTCATCTTCAAGGTCTTTGTGAGAGATCTCTCCAGATTCGCTTTTCCAGGTTTGGATCCCGACAATGAAGTTGGAAGGAGATTCCCCTTCTAGTAGTGGTTTGTGTGACATATATGGGAGTTTCTGTATCTGTAAATCTGAAGTAAGAGTAAGTTAAAGAGATATCTCCTTTAATATGGCCTGTAGATATCGATCGATATATGAATAGGACCAAGGGTATGATTTAAAATCTAGGATATGACTATGGAGAGTCTGAGGTTGCTGCATCATACCTTTTTTAACGTGATGATACAACTGAGGAGCTAATAAAATTTGATTAACTGATGGAACTTGAACTTCCCCTTAGTTCGGTGATGGGGGAATGGGCATGGGATATGGTAGTTAACATTATTGGACTCTTTATACAAAGTATGGTCAAGTATACCTGTGACTGTAATTCAAACGCAGATTCGTTTTGTGAGTCATTTTCTGGAGAGAAATGTGTAACCCTTTCAGCTCATTTGGTTTACGTGCGCTGCTGTGTTTCTTCAGCCTCGAAGCTGTATGCATGTATGACTAAGTAAGGGAGTCATGGTTTCTCGCTCGTAGGCTATGCCAAGCTGTTGGTTTAGCAGTACAGTTGTGTCCAACAAGTCCGTACACTTTTTGAGGTACAGTACGCGTATGCCCAAATGTGGACCACATTTTCAAGGCGATATTCTAACCCACGCAGTCAACCAATTTACCCAGGGAAAGATGCAAAGCCTGGGAATATAGTAATAAAGCTCTGTATCTTTTTGTAGGCTATTTCGGTCAGTGGTTGTGGTGGAATAAAACTTCATTTTTGGCTGCGAAAAGTGCAAAGTGGGGCGTTCTAAGTAATACCCAAATCATGACCAGATATACGCAGAGCCCACTATTATCCTTTCGGAGCCTTGAGAGCGAATTTCACTTTGGGAACAATTTTGGTGGTGATATCTCCCTTGAAGCGTTCTTTATAAAATTCAGCGAAGGGCTTGGCATCCCAAGCAAGGTAAAAGGCATGCCTGGTAAGACAAGGCGTCCCACCACATAATTTTACTGGTGCTCATTTATGGTGCACGCACCATAAATGGCGACTTTTTCGCGTCCGTGCTGAATTTTCTTCACATTGAAAGAGTGTCCTGATATAAAAGGTTCACCCGAGACCGTAGGATTCGATCATGTTAGGGTTGTAGACAGAGTTGTACAGTAGAGGATGTCACCCTTACCCGAAACTAACTGAAGCGTTTTCGCTACTACACGTAGTCACAGATCTATCCTCCGAGTTCGGCTCGTTTCCACCCCTTCCTCTACAGCAACAGCAAGCTGCTAGTATAGGACGGCGCACGAGACTACCCCAAACTATGTAAAACGAGGACTGTTTCCGTTCTGCAATGTCTTTACAAAAGTTTACTTTTTGTTTCGAGAAATTGTAGTCTGGTGTGGTTCTTAGCTTTGTTTCTTTGTTCGATGTTTATAACAATTAAGCCATTGATGTGCTCGAATATCCAACAAAGAGGAAAACACCTAGGCATAGGCAACTACGTATACACGTATTGTCGCTGTTATCTCTCGCTTGGCTGAGCTTCGCGATCCCGACATAGACACATGTATGTGGGGATGGTAGGGGAGTGATATGTCAAGATCAACAATACCTGACTGCGAAGCTAGGATAATAGCCCGAAAACTACATATACACATGTATTCATTCACAAACACATGTAGTCCATTAGATTGCACCAATGTGGACATATATAATGAACCGGGAGAATGGTGAGGGGAAAACATTGACGGCGAGCTATATTAAGGAATTATGTTTATTTGCTTGGTCGTACTCGTTTTTCACTTGTTTGTTTTCTTGCAAGGCGCATTCCTATTTGCGTTCCTTGATAATGTGGTTAAAACTACATGTACGCATCATGATTGAAATACGTTGATCTCTTAGTGCTAGCTGTAGATAGTTTTAAATACTTAAGATTCAAGCTAGAACTGTGGTGAAACGATAGACTGCATATGATGTACCTGTATTGACGTTTACTTCTGACCTACGCAACTCTACCGATTACAACTACATGAATCTGAGGGGTTCCCACACAAATTTCATGCCAAGCCTCCCAAGCGTGTCCTTTGTTAGAATTGTGGAAAAGCAAGTGATGGTATCGATCGATTCTTTCAAAACATAAATATATACCAACCCCAGACTTTTTGGAGCCACGAAAACATTCCATCGTAGAGCACTTAACACCACAGGTTACTGGAAAAATCATCATGTCTTCCCCGTTGGAGAAATTTCTTGGAAGAGAATCTATATCGTCCAAGCTCAAAACGATTAGCTTTGAAACGCCAGATGCTGGGAGTGCCAATCCCGGAACCCCAGATCCTTCTACCGCACAAGAAATTTTACGAAGAAATGCTACACCCAAGACAGTAGCCCCAAGAGTAAGGGGTGTTCATAGAGTCAGGGAGAAAATCGCTAAGGCCAAACAAGACGCTAGACTGCTAAGGAGCATTGATAGCAATAGCAGTGCGGGAAACAGCACTCTAGGATCCGGAGATACTAGCATGCGAGATATCGTTCTCAGGCTGAACCGAAGCGCTGAAGATATGAGCTCCTCGGAAATCCGTGGGGGTAGTAGAGGCCTACTGGAAGAGCCTATTAAAGACGAGGACATATTTACTGTTTCACCTGTCCAAGGGGGCAACCTTGGTTGGATGGAGAAAGGATTTTCTAAGAAAGAGCTTCAATCTGGGGAAACAGGTATACAAGGAACACCTACAGGTTCCCTAAACATCGATCTAGATGTCGAAGACGATACTCCTACCAGAAACCCGAAGGGCAAAAACCCACCCAAGCAGCTTGGGATTCCGTTTCCTAGTTTTGGCAGGTTCTGGGGTTCTAAGTATAATTGGGATGAGGAGCGCTGTAATGCTGTAAGTTCCCCACTCTTAAAGGTTTCTGATATTTGTGACGCTCTTAGAAAATTGCTAAAATTTGATTTGTTAGTTGATTCAAACGTTTGCGCAATGTGACCCAGAAGACACAGACCAAGTGAAGGAACTCTACGACTTAGCTTGGAGGATTAAAGTATCAACCGCGATGTTACAGTGTGATACAGCAGATCAGGCCCGAGTTCAGCAATTTGTTTCTTGGGCCCAAGATTTCAAGAACAAAAATGACTGGCAGTCTCCTGTTCCACTTGGATGGAATCTTAAGCAACAACAGTATGGCGGCCCACTGCCAAGCGACGAGGAGCGTCAGGAGTTCGTTGACTACACATGGCAGATGATTCAAAACAGACCTTGCGCAGCCTGGGAGCCCGAGAAACAGAGAAAATACACTGAAGCTGCGGCCGTGGCGCTTGCATTTCAGGCCAAGTATCCAGACTTTCCTCGTACGTCTACCTCTAACTATACAAAGATGTTGGAATAATGCTGATAAAATAGGCGATTATCTACTGAGACACGTTGATGAATATCCTAGCTCGCAGAATAATAAACTAGAATTTGCTTATAAGGATTCCAAACGGAACAACAGCTTTTTGGGAGAGGGGATGGAAAAGGAAAAAGACCTGACGGGATTGGCCCGAACATATAAGAGGAAGTATACAGAGACCGGGGCAACAGAAGCAGTGACCCAAGAGCTAAAGCGGAATAACAAGAAGGCGAAAATCGTCACCGAGAAAGCGGATCCCAAAAGAAGATCTGGTATAAATCCTCCAGGAAAAAACGTAACGCGGCTAGGCCATAGTCTAGAACAGAACGCTGCTAAGAAGAGCACGAGTAAGAGGAGAAGATAGGTTTGTATATAGACATATGTGATGCTGCCTAGCTGATTTCCAATATAATTATTGTAAAATTGTGGTAGCTCAGGATCTAAAGCGTTCATTGGTCTTTTAGGCTCACGGGAGAGATTTTAGCAGTGGCATTGGCTACCCTACCCTACCTGACATTCGCTTACCTCGTATTTCTATGGTGGACGAAGCGATCGACGTGTACCAGATTTTGGGGAGTAATAGAAAAACATCCTCCCCACTTATAATATATTTCAAACCGACCATTAAATCTCTTGTAGGCTCTATATAAATGGTCGGTTATAGCCTATTGATTGAGAGTGATTGCACAGCACTATAAAAATTTGAAAATTGGAATTTTGTATGGAGATTGTGGGGGAAAAAAGGAAAATGCAACATCAAGAGGTCTCAGCTAGGTAAGTCTGAGACCAAGGCAAGACAAAAAGGTCTCCCAACCTGTCTCCCCTGCTGCCTATGCAACCTCCAAAGCACCCCAACCTATGCAAAACCAAGGCATGTGCTCAAGCCTTGGTTGCATTCCAGGTCACATATAGGTACACGTTAACCGCTTCGTGTACTATACAATAATTCTACTAGAGACTGTGCTATCCAAAATTAATCCGTATATGCGTTCCCAAAAATTATCACTGAAAGGCTTTGCAAGTGAGAGTACGGAATAATTAGGCCTATTTAATTGTGTAGGATACGTATACAGCTATTAGAGTTTTATATTGCTAGGGCGAAAGGTCGTTCGGAAATTCATAAAGGCCGCCCACCAATTGCGTTAGTGGTTTTGCCTGATAAATTATTCTAGTGCCAAATTATTTCCATACTGCGTTAGTTGAATTTTGTGCTATGTTATGCCAAAACGCGATTGCGTGTCTCCTCAAACCCAAACGTGAATCCCGATCAAGTGCAAGCGTATGGGGTGAAGTTGAAATGGCTAGGGTACCGAAGACCAGTTTTCCGTAACTTAATTGTTGTGGTTGAATACTATACTGTACTAGGACAAAAGTTTTCGTAATTGGCTGTTTTACACCAAAAGTAGCCACTTTAACAGCGCCAAAAGTACAGTCTACCCATAGCGAAAAAATTCCAGAACTTGGCGGGGATTTAGAAAATATTTGTGCAGTATCCTCTATTTTTTCTAGCCTTTCTAGTGTTTCCCCTGAGTGGTTATGACTATTTTATTCTTGAGGAGTCTAGAATATATATATTGATTTTGTGTGGAAACCCATACAAATCTTCCATAGCAACGGAATTCAGCAACAAAATATTTTCTAGCACTCAAAGGATTTACTCTCTCCCTCTAAAATTTCTCAAGAGTAATCTTTATGCAATTAGTTTATCCTAAAAGCATGTCCTGATTTAATTCATTGAGTCCTGAATGTTGTGGGGGTAGTGGAATAAGGCTACTTTTGGTGTGAATCGCCTAATTACGAAAACTTCTGTCTAGTCACTGTATGTATCCTGGCCGTTCCAACTTCCCATCAACTGGTGATGCAGCTTTGCGAATGGCGTAAATTAAGAGCATTATAACGTTAGTTACCCTATTTTTGACAATTTACCTGTAGATTATATCATAATATTAATTTGGGTAAAACGGGTGAGGTTTTAAGCCGCATCGAGGCCCGGTATTGCTGGTTTGACACGTGATTAACCCCAACGGTATCCGAAACAGCGTTGGTCATTTACGTGGCAAACATCCAATACATGTAGTTACTGGGTATGGATTTCTCCTCTCTGAAGAGATATTTGATGCCTTTACCGTAGACATTTTACATCGTCGTCCAACTCCCCGAAATCATCACATGTTTAAATTTTTCCGGGGTAAAACTTATCATGAATATGTCTCACAATGACGAAACCACTACCGTTAGCCAGCTTATCAGGCCATCACACCCAGCTTCGGGTCCAACTCTCCTGCCAGGCCCTGTCGCATCGCTTGTTTCTTTGTTCTCGAAGTCTACCACAGTCTCCATCCGCCTCGGATCACTGATTGGGGGAACTGCCCTTGATGTTGCTCGGATTGGGACATTGACAGGACTGGAACTCGGAAGGGCTGCGGTAGAAGGGGTATTGGCGAGAGCAGGACGGGATGTTAATTCCAGGCTTGGTGCTGATGGAAAAGAAGGATACGTAGAAGGTTGGACAGAAAAAGGCGTGAGTGAACTTCAGAGACGCTTTGTTTAGGTATTTTACTAACTATTTGAATTTAGATAAGCTTGCTTCGCTCGTCAATATCACTCACGCAGCTTCTTCTCTCAGCAGGGTTTGAGATATCTTCAACCACACTTACCACCCTCTCAGCATTCGCTGAAACTTACGTCCTTACCCTCGACTCTATTTTTGGGTCAACAGAATCGTCGCGTGCAATCTCCGCAATCGTCGCCCTAATCCGTAAAGAATATGACGAGAATACGGAAGGCGAAGGACGCATCGGAGCAGCAGATCTTGTCATTGGGTTAACATGCTTCGCTGTACTTCAGATGAAGACACGGGCGCGAAGCGACAAAGAGATAAAAGTGGAGCTTGTGTGGGATGTAGTTGTGGATGAAGTGAGAAAAAAGGTTGATGTCGTTGCTGGAGCAAGAGGTGAGGTGAGAGGCGGAATTGGAGTGAAAGGACCAGTTTCGCCATTTCCGGAGGATGTAGAAATGGAGGATGTGGGTAGGAGTATTGGGAGTATAGAGCTAGATGAAGTGTCTGTTTTTAGTGGAGACGACGATGAGGATGAGAACGGAAGTGGCTTGCCGCCGATTTTTTTTGCGAAACTCCCATCGTAAGTTTAAGTCCTAGATTCAGTTTAAAGGTCTACTATGTGCTAAACTTATTCATGTCTAAAGAACTGTTGACTTATCGATAACCACTTCATCAACAACTACAAAAACAACAACAGTGGAGTTTATTGGCACAGAACCACCTGACTTTATCCCACCAAAAAATGCGATAGTTCTTTCTGAAGATTTTTGTCCTGATGAAACGAGACCAAAATACAAAATTGTCTATGAGACTATAACGAAAAAAGAAGAAAAAAAGAAAGTGAGACGAGAAGATGGCGTTTTTGCTACCTCTAACGAGAGGAAAGAGAGCACAGGCAGAATACTTGGGGAAGTTGAGTCCGAAACAGGATCATCGACGCCGACTAGATCTCAAAAACCTGGATTAGACAGCTCATCGAAAACTCGGCGAGTGATTGATCAGACATCACTACCGGAGAAAGAGCTGCCACCAGCTCTTGGTGAACGTACAAGACAAAAATCGAAGGAAGATTATACAGAACCCGCTGAAGCGAGCTCACGAAAAAAGCTTTCTAGATCAAGTACAAGCGCTTCTGAGAAGAAAGTTGGGAAACAAGCCCTAGGAGAGGTGGACAGGGGGGAAAGACACAAGGAAAAGAAACGGCAAAAAGAAAGAGATCAAGAGAAAAGAAAAGAAAAGAAGCTTAAGAGAGAAAACACATCGAAAGCCCTCGCATCGAAATCTTCAAAAGACGAAAAAAAAGTTGCATCACAATATCTCCCTCATACCCCAGATTCGAAAGATCGCCGTACACAATCACCCACGTACCCTTTTGCTTCCTATCCTTCATCTTCTAGCCGCCCTACATCCCCTCAATCTCCCGATGTTCGTTACCAGCGTAGCAGCTCCCACAGCCGCGTTTTTCGTCGTGAATCCTCTATATCTGGTCTCTCGGAAATCTCACATCGTGATACCTTCATTCGCCAGGATTCCTCTATGTACTCTCCGTCCTCACATCTTGAATCCCCTTCCTCAGCTTCCCAACGTGGTCACTTTCGAGGATCTTCTTACTCGCCTTCCATCTATACTATAGCAACAACTCACTCCCAAACCTCACTTTCTCTCGAACCCCATGTACCGCATCCAAGCGCCGTTTTTCCCACCACCCATCTCTGCAACAACTTTGCGAAATATATGCGTTTCGCAGCGGCCTCGTATGGACAGAATTTCATGCGCTTTCTAGGGCTTGGAAAGACAGATCATATATTCCCCAGCACACCAATGCATCACGCAGAGCACCATGCATTTTCGTACCATACCGAGTTGCCACTAGATACAATCTTGCTAAGTTCGTTTGCGGACCCTGGGGGTGGGTATGACAGCGAGGGGAATGTAAACAGTGGTATTCCACTGGTGCATTTTGTAGCTATCGATCACCCCTCTAAGGCAGTCGTGGTGACATGCAGGGGTACCCTCGGGCTAGAAGATGTTTTGACGGATTTGACGTGCGAGTACCAGGATCTGAATCTGCGTGGGGTGAAATACAGAGTTCACAAGGGAATGCTCAACTCTGCGCTTCTACTTCTAAAAAAACGCTCTCGGCTTCTGGTGGTGGTTAAGGTTGCTTTGGAGGAATTTAAAGATTATGGGCTTGTTCTTACAGGCCACTCCTTGGGTGGTGGTGTAGCAGCTATATTAGCGATATTATTGTCTACTCCTAGCAATGGCTCCTTTGTGACACATAACGGTATCACGGCACCAACAGGCAGTATTCGCATCCCTGAGGGAAGGAAGATTCACTGCTACGCATTTGGCACACCTGCATGTGTCTCGGAGGAGTTACGTAGGACAACAAGAACCCTTATCACGACTGTTGTCCACGGGCACGATGTTGTACCGTCACTCTCATTCGGGATCATCCGCGACTTCTGGGCCGTTGCGGTTGCATTTAAAGAAGATACCAAAGGCGCTAAAGCCGAGATCCGTCGGCGAATTCTCGATGGGTTGAGTAAGGGGAGTTTAGGTGGATCTTTGGACCATGATGATTGGGCGTTTGCAGTAATGAAAACTTTGCGAGCGGTGATGATGGCAGAGAAACTGGTGCCTCCGGGAGAGGTGTGGGATGTTACTATAGACAAGGTCTTTGAGAAAAAAGAGGGTGAGCAAGGCGAGGTAAAGGTAGAGGGAAAAGTTAGGGTTAGGGCCTGCGTAGTGGGAGATGTCAAGAAACGATTCCAAGAAGTTAGATTTGGAAGTGGAATGTTTGCAGACCATAGCCCAAAGTGTTATGAAGTGGCGCTAGATGCTTTGAGGAGAGGGGTGGAAGGATAATTTATATACGGCATATAATTTAGTGCGTGAATGATAGACGTGACAGGACCGTCTATACATCCCAAACGCAGGTATGAATTATAGCAGGATTGGGCATAGGAGTATTGATTTGGGATATATATTGTGTAGTATTAGATCGTTTCTTTCCTCTAGATATCACATTACGAATACATATAAGTTCGAATATACAAACGTTGACCTGAATTAGGCTCAACCTCACATGAATGCTTACTACGAAAACAACCCTGGAAAGTTTTCACGATACTGGTATTATTCAATCCCGAAGAGTTAAGGTTACAAATATGTTTCATAGACAACCCAGAAAAAGAATGTCCAAGTATATGTAGTTTGTCGGATGCTGACAATCCTAAAATCAAATACCCCATACTCCCGCGACCCCTCAATTATTAGGTCCAACAGTTGCATTTTTTTCAAAGAACAAAGAACCTGCGAATGGAGAGGTTTGTTCCGTATTAAACTCAATTAAGCTTTCTTGAACTAACGTGATTACGTATGATACGAATATCTACATGTACTTTCGCAACTTTCAAGTGAACCTATACGCAACGTATTAAGACGTGGTGGGATAATGTTTCGAGAAAAAATAATTTAATCCTAGGCTAGACACTGTGAAAATCAAATTTTTTTAAGAAACTAGAGTTTACTTTTTTTGAGCAAGCTAAACGCCACGAGTCAATAATTCCTCAGTTTTCAACTCCAGATAGTATATGTATACGGTAGAAACTCCAGCAAACTAGGTATCTAATTAACAAATTTCCCCTGGGAGAGGGTCTATGATCTACAAGCAGAGAAGGGCGGAATTCGAGCAAGTGCCCATATTCTGCTAAAATAGCGCCGATTATCTACAATCTCTGCACAGTTTCTCTCAAACTGAATGGGTGATTGCGCCACCGAACCTCTAAGATAATCATGGATATCAATCATTCGAACATCCTCGGTCAGATTTCTTGACAGGCAGTAATTATGATGATCCTGCGCTGAATACTGGCTTCCATCTTGGGTGAGTGAAGCGAGTTTGCAAGATAAGCTGCAAGCACCATTCTGATCCATTGTAATTTTTCGGTTTGTTTGTTTTCGCAATATCCAGTGCCTCTGTATACCAGTTTTAAATCTTCTGATCCACGAAAACTTTCGGGCAAAAGAGATCTACTAAGTGTTAGAGTAGTAAGTTTATTATAGAGCTATAACAGGAATGATTAAAGATCCAAGGATTACTTACCTAGAGATACAAGTCATGCATAGAGAAACATCCAGAAGCACGCACAGGGAGGAGCTTGATATTTGTACCGATTGTCCCCAGTCAAGGTACACAGTACTTGAGCTTGAAACCAGAAACTCTTTTAGAGTAATCAAGTTCCGGTTGATTGTATACGAGCTGAGAACTAATATTCAAGTCGAATCACTTACACGGTTAGCTAAACCCTACACGTACGCTGGTTTATATCCAGAACTGACCTATGAGCACAAATTAATTAAGATAGACTATTTTGATAGTCTATTATGATCGTTAAAATTTAGCCTTTAGTAAAACTACCACATTCTACAAGGAATCACTATCACATCGCTCGACCTCATGTTCAGATCCATTGATGTCAAATTGCCACACGTCCTAACTAAGCGAAGAGAGTAGCAATCGATTCCTGCTGAGTCATACTCATACAAGAAATCCGAGGTGATTCTTCCTAAAAAGGTACTATGCTATGTTAGTGGTGGTCCTTAAATATGAACGAAGGGGCTTAATTTCAATCAAAGGCGCTCTGGCTAAGTAGTTTATGACGACAGTCTCTAAAACTATACCCCAGTCCATTTAGTACCGTAAACTTCAAGCCAAACAAGAAGAAAAACAAGCTGAATAGTATTGGTAAGAATAAAGCCCATACTGAAGGTAGGTTTGGCATTCTCAAACCCTTATAAATTTTATGCCACTTCAACATTTAGCAGTAGTACCATAGTCTATAGGTTGAATGTACCTATTGAATAAATAAACAAATAAAACTTAGCAGTACATTTAAATATCAATGCCGTATTTTTGAAGACTCGGAAGCTCTATCGAGGGTTCTTTCTATCTGAAAAGAGCCTATACCTACATATATATCTTTCATGAGTATTTTATAGTAGCCTTTCTGCATTTACGCCTTCCTTAACGCCAACGCCTTTTTTGCCCATCCAATACCTCCGCCCTCTCGCTCCAAGATTTCGTCCAGACTTAGTTTACCATCGTTGCAAATCCTACCAATGAGGCCAATATTTCGAGTGCTGGGGATCCTCAATACCTCCCTCTCAACCACGTAGCCGACATCTTCTGCAATAGATGCAACCCATTCTACAAGTGAAGCATATTCACTACTGACAGTTCCGACTCTTGTAACCTTTTCGATCTTTCCAATATGATTTTCGATTGCAGATACAGTTTTGGTGGATTTGTGCCTGTGCTTATATCCCGAGAGATTGTGTGAGCAGCATGGAATAATTAAGAATTGTGAGTTTGCAACTTTAGCGAGAATTGGTGTCCATCCGGTTAATTCGTCAGCGTGGTTGGAAATGATAAATGTTCCCTTGCGAAATATTCCGTTATGAATGCCTGGTATGCTGCCTCCTTCACCCAAGACGCTGCTTTCTGCAAAAGCTTTCTCTTGTCCTAGCACCTCTATTTCCTCAAAATCTCCTACCTTCTCCATCTCGTCTATCAGCATCCACGGTATTAAAACCATCTGATACAGATTTTGCTGAGTCTCTTCATCAAACGTAGACCAAGTCATCCTCTCCCTCGCGTCAAACCCGTACCCCTTATATCCCTCTTTCAACAAAATATCCACCAACACCCCATTTCCGCATCCGATATCAACAAATCCTGGGAATCCCACGTTCCCATTTACTAGGCTATTCTTTAGGCCATACATATCATCCCAAAGCTCAATTAAAAATGCTGCAATCAGGATATCCTCAAAGACGTGCTTCTTCGGATCAGTCTTCTCAACCCAATTTTCCATCAGTCGTGACGCATGACGAAGCCGCAATTTCAAGTAAGTATCTTGATAACGTTCTCTTGGTATGATGAGATCGTGGTGGACTCGCTTTTCATAGCCGTTAACATTTCCATTCCCAACTTTGATGATTCGTTCCATTAATCGAAGAGCTGTTCGTTCAAGTCGCGTAGTCAAAGTCGCTGAAGGTTCGAAAAGCAGATAATGTATTGACAATTTTTTCTGTTCTTCAACTGTGAGAAGTAGATTTTCTTCATGTAGAAAAGCTACAGCCTTGACAGCAGGAAGGTAATATGGTAGTTCTTCAGCAGAGGAGGCATGCGCTAAATATACGACGAGCGACTTCTTCTTCCAGAGAGTCTCAGGTGTCCGATCTTCATCGAAGAAAATACATGTTTGATTTGCAGCCTTATCGCGTTCTGGATTTCGAGGTACAAACTTCCGTACCAGTGTCCGAGTGGGCGAGAACCCCCGCATTTCGATATTATGGGTTAGGGTATCAGTTTGTAATTTGCTACTAGTACCGCCGTGTAAATCACAAGGAGCAAGGTCTTCAATGAGATTACTATCAGAAGTAAGGCTATCAGATAAGATATCTGCTCGCAGGACCCAAGAAGTATTGTAGTTTGGATTCAATATCATCTCATGCATCGTTTCCAGAAAGATCTGAGCTGGAAAAGGGCAGGGTCTTTCGAGGACAGGCTTCCACAATATTTCGCGGCGATTACGGCTATCATAATGACGTAGGCTTGGATAAGGATAGGACATGTTGGATGGGTTGGTTGATTTCATAGCGGGTGAAGTATGAGGGGAGCAAAAGCTGGAATTGGATTAGATAAGTATCGCTCACGTGATGCAAATCTGAGACAAACTTAAAAATGTATTATCAGCTCCCCTCAAAGCGCTATGGATGTTGATTCTCCAAGCTCTAGTTTCTCCAAATCAAAACTTCGCTATAGCTACATGTATGTACCTCGCCAAGAGCCACGATCATCATGTATCACTCACGCCCGCGCTGGTGATATTGTCCACCTCCCAAAGCAATCATCGTGAAAAGAAAGTTAGCATTTAATTCAACCAGAATCTGTCTACTCCTGTCGTTCAGTATAACACCTGCTATTGTTGAATTGTCGCCGGCTTTTAAACCCGAAATCCACAGCCTTGTTATTCGTAAATCATGATTATGATTATTAGGATCTCACGAGAAACAATTCATTTGGAAAACGACTCACTTTAGAAGCCTCGGGCTCTGGAGACTCCCAAAGATTGGCGAAATCTTCTTCACTCGCATTTGGGTCGTCAAGTGCCTTTAACCAGCGTTTCTCACAATTAGTTACTCCCCTACTCCCAGCCCTCGGAGTAGCCCTTGTTTCTTCTGTATCCACACTCGACTTCAACTCGCGACCAAGAAACGGAAAAAGATATGCACAAACATCTTCTGTAGAAGGAGTCCTGAATTCCCCAGAGACTCTTGAAGGGAATTTGGCCCTAAACTTTTCTTCGCCTAGGTAGATGTAATTTTCTCTGAGGTGCTGCTGACTTGGCTCGTTCAAGAGATCTTGGATTTTCTGACACTCAGATTGATGTGTAGGCAGGTGAGTCTTGGTGAAGCTCCATTGGAAATCTTTGCACTTCTGACTGCAGTAAGACCTATAACCACAGCCTTCGCACTGATAAATGTGCAGATTAGGAATGTATAATTTGAAACAGCAGGTACAAATAAGCAGCTGTTTCAATTCCACGACTTGATAGCTTCGATCACATGGGCCTAGGACCATTTCTAGTGGGCTTCTAACTAGGCATTTCAATGATACTCTTGGACTAGAAATATTGATGCGTCTATTCTTCGTGAGACCTAGCTTGGAAAACAGAACTGCGAGTAGTCCGGCCACCGTTTCGTCTGAGCAACTGAGGGAGGAGGGAGCAAATAAATCACGGATACCGTAGTATACTTTGGCTCTACCCGAGATAAAAAATTGAAAGATCTCTGATGCAATTATATCTAGCGGACAATATCCCGGGGAAGGTTGTGCTCGATTTAATGCCTTGAGAGGTGTGCAAATCGGGGGGTAGTCAAGATCACTGGAGAGTGAGAAAACTAGTGCCAAGTAAGGGCATCCTGTCACACCTAAGGGCGTTTGCATGAGGAAGAAACACCATTCGTTTCTCACGCCGTCAGTCTGTTGTGGGAGGTAGATCTGAGCTGGTGCCGGGAGGTTCTGATACTCAGCTACCAACCCCTGGAAAATGGAAAAGGAACTTGAGTTTTCGCCCTCGGAACGTTGAATGTGTCTATTTTATTAGCTTTAAGCTACAGACGGGAATTTTAGAGGGAGTTTGTGCAGAAGCTGGGGATTGAGGAATCGATAACTTACGATTTTTGTAAATTCCCCTGTTTTAATTCTGCGCTGCCTTCCATCTGAAATCCAGGTAGTGTAAAACAGAGACCATGAAAACAGACAGCAGACAGATTTATAATACTGGAGATGACTTGAGCTAAGGATTTTGTAGGTGATTTGCGTAGATAGGGACGTACAAGGCTCTAGCCTCTATTTGACCTCAGGCTTGTGATTCCTGTTGCCAAGACCCGCCTACCTCAACTACAATTGCAGTCACGCCCTGAAGGCCTTTCTCAAAAAAAAAGTTCATGCTTCGAAATCATTCGGCTTTAATAAATATAAGATGTGTATAGTCCTGAAAACGGCAAACGCATTGAATTATGATATCAGCTCCTCTATCCAAGGTAAGCCTGATAAGCTGTTCATCTTTGTTCATAGTTGTAATATAGAGTATAGTTACATGTACGCTCATGTAGTATATGTGGTATCTCTTATCTGATGCGAGGTGGAGAGAAATGAAGCTAAGAGAACAGCGGAAAGTTTATTGGTTTAGGTGAGGGGATGGTGGTTGGAATATCAAGATATTTGCGACCTAGAGGAGGACCTCGTTTGAGAAACTAGGGAGAGAAACTGGTGGGTAACTCGCGAAGTGGTGAGGTATATATATGCATGTGGTTATGCGATTTTTAGTGTGGCGTTTACTGGAAATTCGAGCCAAGCCATATAACCCCTAGGCCTTACAGTACGATATAGGTTATATCTGGCGCCTAACACTAAATTATCAAACAGGAGCTTCTTTAAGACAAATTTTCCAAGATATAGGCTTCTCTAGCTAAGAGTAGATGGTTTCAAGCTGGCAGTTTGGTGCGTACATGTAGTGACGCGAATATTATCATACCGATATAACTCTGAGCGCAGTATCTGAGAGTGAAATGATGGATGAAACCAAAGGACTAGACACAAATTTCAAATCGGTGAAAACTTAAACTGTATCATAAGGCCCTGTAACATAACCATTCTATGAACTAAAGGACTCGGCCAGCACAGGTTCGAATCCTGCCTTATAATTAACTAACTTCAGTTTTTCTAATCATCCTTTGCTTCATGTAATCACCGATGTTTCCTCAGGTTTCCATACCATACCTACAAAGCTAATGCGATGAGAATATTCATGGTTGAGATAGAAGCAGAAGGTACTGCAAAATACCAAGGTAGAAATTGAAAGATATCATTCATATACCTAAGTCACCATTCAGGGTCAGTGAATGAAATAAAGAGCATACATGTACATTCATGATCACTGATGCCCATCGGGGAATTTACCGTCCCATAAAACTGGCATCTTATCATCATCCGGCCGAGATCCAGTTATTCAAAAATTATAAATCTACTTGAACTAGCATGAACAGTTTGAGTATGACTTGTGCTATTCTGTAATTTTTTTAAAACTGCATTTAAATAATTTAAATACCAACTTCCCTTACCTTTAGCCTAATTTATAATCTTAGGTCTTGGGTTCCTTCGTCGCTTACCAGGTCAAGATAGCGCCTTGGCCTGCCGCTACGACACTAGGCACACTCGCCACGGGGACTAAACTATACGTATAGGGAACACTTGTCAAAGTTCCCAACGGGGCAACATTGGTACCTGTAGTACCAAGATCACATCCACGCAGGACGGCATATCCTCCATCTTCAATTACACATTTTTTAATCCCACTCCAGAGCGTATTTTCGATGAGCATCTGAGCACCCTGGCGAGTGTTGATAGCGTCTTCCATGACTTCATACCAGCCATTAATTATGTGAGCTGAAGATAAACGAAATTTGTCAGCACAACCTTTCCCTCCAATACGGAAATCGGTAATAATAAGAACTAGTAAATAAAAGAGCGTAGGCAACGAACCCGTTCCGAAGCGTAGACTTGGACCACGCGAGTAGACATTCTGGAAATGGCATTGATAGTAGGTCACCCTAAGAGCTCCGGTGTCTTCAGCACCGTTGTTATCGCTGTGGCCAATGAGTGATCCTTTCCAGTGATCATGGAAGTACACATTTGACACCGTGACGTAGTCTGCGGCATGAGTGATATCGAGTAAACCGTCATAGTAATCCTAGACAAATTCAATAAGCCGTTATAACATTGATATTGGCAAACAGAGAATTCACCTTGCTATGATCCTGATCGGCCGAAAGCTCAACATGATCGATCCAGATATTGTGGGCAAGTTGGATACCGATTCCATCAATAGGTGCAAGGCATTTTTGAATCTTCAGGTTGCGGATGATGACATTGTCCTTCTCCAAAACCCTTAGACCGACGCCAATAAGAGCTGTTTTATGCAAGAAATATCAGCAGCAAGTCCTTATGGAGAAATATACAACGATCCTAAGCAAAGGTTTCCTGAAAGCCAATACATACTTGCCCCGCCGCTCCCAAGAATGGACTTGTTCGACCCAACTAGTACAGCTTCGTTTCCTGTAATAGTTCCAGTAATAACTACAATTTTTGCAACATCGTCTGCAACGGCAGATTTAAGGGCAGCAAGCGAAGAGACAGTTACTGTAGCGCCTCCATTTCCACCACTCGTCCTGTACCCGTGTTCATTAGCCCAAGTTCTCCCGTGGGACGAAGAGTAAAGGTTTTAAGACTTACCCGCCATTGAGAGTGCAGTATCCTATTGTGCACTTGTCGTTAACTGAAGCAGTTAAAGCATATGCATTTTGTATGGATCCTAAGGTGGCCGCCAGCACTCCAAGAAACAATGTTGAGGTCCTCATTTCGTTCAGGTCAATAAGGTTGAGTTATTACAGCGAATATTCGAATACCAAGACAAGACAATGAAACAGGTCTCTTTTATACCCCTCCCCTGGAGCTTTATTATCCGAATCAACGTAAACCGAATCATTGATTAAACCACTCTTTCGACCGAATAAACGAAAACTTCCCCCACATCGCAATTCCTACGTCGGAACTCGGGCCACTATTACCACCTCGAAGAACAAAGTCCCCGTAAAATGGAGTGTTGGTGATCCTTCATGCAGGTATACACGTATCCGCGGTTCCTGGGCTCGTGGCACCCACAGCGCTTGGGACCTGATAGACTAGAGGATCTACGTTGCAAATCAATTGGGGAAATGGTCCGATGCGCTCGATCAATTAACTTTATGCTTATATCTGCCTGATGTATGGGTATACGATGTTGTCGGATTACTTACTCGGTAAGAATTAGTCCGGCATGTCCCAAAGCTTATATGTGCTAGGTTAGCAGTGGTGTAACCTTCCAATAATACAGGTTCGGTTTAACGTGAAGACATAAACCACCCCATATTGTACTAAAACGCGGAGCATCTTTTTTCAAGAGTTTTTTATATTAAGCACACTTACAAAATCGAAGTATCATCGGAACAAGGATACGGCACCAGATACAAAGGCTCGAACCTACCTCCACTGGCTTATTTGCTAAGTATCACACAGTGTTTCTTTATCGAATACCAGTCACTCTTCGCGAATCTAGGCAGATTGCAAAATTTCTCATCAGCAACTCGGCATACTTCGGGGATCGAAATCCCTATTCAGACTTACTTATATGCACAGCATATGTTGCGGCAATTCGATAGACCAGCTAGCTATGAACAGAAATAACCGATATACAACGGTGTTTATTTGGACTATCCCACAAAATCCCTCGGGAACTTAATATACCACTATGAATTCATACGTAGCTATCCTAGCTATTGCAGAATTCAACAAGTTCAGATTTCTTGAGTACATGTGGAGATCTAAGTTACGTGTACCTATCACAAAAACCGATTTAGTGACAGTATTAAATAACTATTTATTAATATTATTCATGCGCTCAAAAACATCGACAGATCGAAAGAAACAAAACTACATGTATCTTCCGATAAGCTTAAGCTTAAGCCCATGGCAGTGCCCAGGCAAAAACAACACCCAAAGACGACCATATCTCACTGGACTCGAAACATAGAGATCAACTTCTATGACCCCCAAAGAAAAAAATATTCCCTCACGGTGGTATCCCGTCTACGCCCATACTCTCCTCCATTTCACTCTTCATCCCAACTCTTATTTCATCACGTTCCTCCCAAAACCTCCCGCTGCCACTACCCTCGCGGACCCCAACTAGCAAATGGAACCGATCCTCAGCCTTTCTACCAGTTACCACGCCCACCTCATTCTGCGTTGTATCTTGCTCCAGCTTGATCGGCATATCATCTTGTATTGTAAGACCCTCCATCTTAAGCGCTTGGATGCATGTCGTATCTTCTGCAGTCATAATGTTTTCAATCTCCGCCATAACACCACCCATATTCAGAACCCCTTCGATCGATACTGTTGACTTGGGTTCTAAAAACCGCGTTGTATCTTGGCTATGCCTAGCTCTTTTCGACGGTTTGGTTTTGTAAATCTCACGAGATCCATCATCAGAGGATGAACAATCGGAAAGTTCTTGGGTCAGGATTTCGCGATACGTCATGCCCTTAGCTGCAGTAGCTAGTGGGACTGTGACGATCCCAACAAAAGAGAGACGACGATTCCTCTTTCGAGTAACAGGTACAATCTATTTCGCCATTGAAACACCATCAATACAAAGCCCTCCTTTTACTCAGAAAACTTGATAATGTTAAACCTGCCTCTTCAGATTCCTGCCTCACACCATTCATTGCGATACTTCCCTCATTCCGCTCCTCCATTCCTTCCAAGAACGCCGCTTTACTCATCCGGTACCTCGCCTTAAACGTCACCTTCTTCTCCTTGGTCTCTCTATACTCAGATACGAGTTCAAGCGTCCGTAAAGCACCAACCATAAGCTGAAAGTTCCTCTCCTTGTACGCTCCGATGATCATATCCCCAACACTATTCAGCAATGAAACGTATAGCATATCTCTCCTAAACTTTTCCGCAACAGAAGCAAAAGACCCCTCACCCCACGAGCCATAGTTGAGCTTCCTGCAGTTCTCGGGATCCAAAAGTTTACAGGTAAGTATTTCCAGAGCCGTTTCCATGTCTGTAGTAAGAGAGGAGTGATGAAGCAAATACCCGATATCCTGTTCTCCGCTCCCAGAAACATCCAAAGAGCGCAGGGTAGCAATTGTATCCCACAGCTTAGTGCAGGCATCATCGGATTTTCTAAAAAGCCCCACATACTTATAGAGTTTGCTTTGAGGCTGGATTGAGCCACTGAGAACCTCCATCATCTGACCACGAGCAGCAATGAATTCGCTGAGCTGCATATCATCGTGGAGATCAGGCCAGTTTGATATGATGGAGAGCTTGTGCTTTCGCTTCCTGGGGATGAGCTTGTGACGGTCATCTGTGTCGGTTTTCATGACCCTGTTCCTCCTTGCTCTGAGCTTACGGTGTTTGCGGGTTGTTTTCTCGTCTGTGGTACGGATCGATATTTCGACCTTACGCACCACGCCGGCCATTTTACGCCTAGTCATTATGATTTCTAACTTTCGAGTAGTAGCGTATTCAAGATCGTAGTAGCTACCCCGGATTATAATAGAACAGAAAAGAGAGTAAGACTTTGCGGGGATAGTGATTAGGAGGAGGAAGAGGAAGACGATGAGAATGAAGACGTGGTGATGGTGGGTGGTGGATGATGAGGGTGGGGACAAGGTGGTGGTAACGATGAGTCGTTGTTAGGATAATCACAGCGTAGTAGTGAAATGTGCAGTATGTAAGTATGTAGTGGAGCAGAGGCTTCTTTTTCACGCCCTCGTTTCCCAATAGTATAAGTTGAGTGATACTACATGTAGCTACACTCATCCTGTACCCACCACAATGCTGTACCCACCACAATGACAAACAACGCTCACCAACACAATAGCTAACCTCGCAAGCAAGCATTTCGATGATAATCTTGCTCCCGAAAACACTTCCATGCACTTATTACTGAATACACTATCCACAACTATTGTTAAACTGAACAACTTTTTAGTTATCTGGTAAAAGCCATAGTATATAGAAGTTCCATTTCATGTCGAAAGTGCATTATCTCAAAACGGGTTCTTGGGCAGAGGAAAAAAAAAAAGTGAAAACTCCTTTATTAGACGTTTCAGGTTTCAGAAGGATAATTTTTCAAGAACGCTAGGGGACTGTCTCGTGCCCAGCCTATTTTTCCATAATTCTTTGTTTATTGTACAAGTATTGCCGCAGCGAGAGCATGAGAAACGAACCTTGGCGCCAAGCATTCACGTCGAGGCACAAGACAGGCTAGGGGGCTGTTTCGTAAACAGAGTGATGTTTTGGTCTTTTCCGGAATTTTCAGGCCATATCAAAAAGATTGAAAGATTGAAAATAGTACAAGCTTCGTTCCTGGAACAATCCCTATCAAAATCTATATCATTTATCAATCTCCACAAATGGTTCACTCGCTTTGCAACTCTCGGATCTTGATATATTGGATGGAACATATGCATAATGGAAATTTAGAAAACACATGCTTTCATACCCAAAGCACCCGAAGCTAATCGGGTATACGTAGTACACGAATATTACTCAATTTATACAATCCAGAGCGCCCTATGGGTATGCTCGGATACGAACAAATATTAACAACTGAAGCCCAATCCAACCCCTTTTCTAAACCGCCCCCCCCCCCAACCCGATGCCACGAATTCTATCCTCAAAAGGAGCAGCGCGTAAACATGCTACTCGGGCGACGCAAAACATAAAATCAAAAATCAAATGCTCAGAGTATCTCTTCCACGAATGTCCCGCTACCCATCTCATCCTTTACTCCGACATTCGCTTCATCATGCTCTCCACCAATCCCTCTGTTCATCGAATCATCAAAAATCCTTACCCCCTCGACTTCCATTCTGAATTTCTTCATGGTTGGCGTCTCTTGGCTTGATGGAGGTTGCCTCGGTTCGGAAAGCAGGTACGTATCCAGATTCGGCTTCGATCTCTTTGAGGAGTCTAGTCTTTTGATCCTACTTAACTCGTCTTCATCCGTAGAACTATCCGAGTCTTGTGGTCCAGTGTCACGGTATTTTTCATTCGTCCTTTCTCGGATCCTTTTGATACCTTTGGGTGTGGTGCTGCTGATGAGACATGCATTCGCTCCAGTGAGAGTGTAGGCACTGGGGGTTCCCGCAACGGAAGACTGGAAAGTATCCCGAAGAACGCCCTTACCCATGTATGACGAAGAACTTTCCAGGTTGTTTCCATCGTCAGCGAGAATCGAGTAAGAATTCTGTTTCGTTGAATAAGCTTGGTTAGCCTGGAGTAAAAAACAAAACAGAATATTGACGAAATGGAGCTCACAGTGCTGGCCGACCTTCGGCCATTCACACGGGGATGATTATATCTTTGATCTTTCTTCCGTTCCATGAAAGCTTCCTTGCTCGTCAAACAGACCTCTCTCACATAACTCATTCTGTTCACCTTTCCACTACTCTCATCACTAACCTTACTGGTAGTCGAAAGCACACTAAGAGTCTCCAAAATACCTCTCATGAACTTCCACTGTCCCTCGTTGAATGCTCTGAGGAGCATTTTTCCAGCCACGAGCATTCTATCAGCTTTATCTATGGAAACTCTAATCCTATCCGCTATGAGTCTCCAACCCCGGTCCTCCTGTAAGTACAAAGGAAGTGAGCCGACCACGCGTTGGAAAACCTGTACATTAGATCGGTCCAACATTTCACAGGTCAACCGCTCAACGGCACCTTCCATATCCCTAGTGGCGGATAAATAAAGCTTAGTTAAAGCTGTATCCTGCTTGTTTTCATAGTAACAAATAAGTCTCCGCAGCGCAGTAGTGGCATTCCATAGTGCTATACACTTTGCATCAGCCTCCTCGAAGAGGCTAACCTTCTCACAGATCAGCTCATTAAGCATAGTCATCAGAGCCGTGCGAGCTGTGTTCAGCTCACGCATTTCCATTTCAGCATGGACTTCAGGCCAGTTGATTTGATTGAATGGCGTTGTGTATGATTGCGACGGTCCGGTGGTATTGGAGTGCTTGCGGGATTGCGGTTTTGGAGTGAGTATTTCACGGGATAAATAGGAGTCCCCGTCAGAGATTTCTTCTTTCTGGTAGACTTGGCGGATTAATTCGTCCTTTTCTGCTGGCGTGGCATGGGAGTTTCGTATCTTTCTGATAGCCCGAGTGATCTTCTTCAAGTTCCCGTTCGATCCAGATGCCTGGGCCATTTGATTAGGGTAGAACGAAAAGTTTGTAGTCCCTGGAGGGTGCGGACGATACGTTTTGTCTGTGGTAGCCATTGTGGAATTGATGGTGGTGGTGGTGGTGATGGTGGGTGGGAGACCGTGAAAACAACCACATGTACCCACTAGTATAGCTGGGGCTCTAATTTTTAGCATCACTCGATATCCTTGGCGCAGAAAAACTGCCTGTAGAGTGCTAGCAAATACGTACCTGCGACGTTCATGTGGAGAGAGCACTCAAGACCGACAGCTTCATCACAACACGATCACTCGGGCATCCACTCGGGCATCCACGGGATCTCCCCCGGTGCTTCTAAAAGCGGTTGGCGTTCTTGCATTGAAGCAGCGCCGAGTGATGTCTCGTGATCTGCAAATGCAGTTTAGCGCTGTCGGACCGGAGCATTAGACATCCGCCGTAACACAGCCTCGTCTCGTATTAATTCATAACCTCCTCGCCAGCCAACCAGCCCACGATCTCTAAGCGTCTCGTCTACCATCTTCTCTCCCTCCAACTCTCCTACCCCAACTAGCTCCACAAATATACCTCGTTTTTCTTCAAATTCATCCTTTATTACTTCTGATAAATTTGCTATCCCCAGCTTCAAAAGCTCTCCGCTGCCAAAATGACTGACTTCAAGGCTCGTGATTCGAAAACTGCTCCTTTGGTCTCGGACCCTCCCTCGTACTCTGATGCTACGGGTACCTCCTCGGCCACCGCGTACGGTGATGGAAACGTCTTTACTGATCTCCCCCGCCCGACCATGGCCTACAGCGCTGCTCGCCGCGAGACATACCAACCGCGCAGGAAAGGCTGGACCATCGGTTTCTTTGACTGCTTCCGTGATCCTGGTGCTAGTATGTTCCCTTCCTCCAACCACAGCTCTCTAGAAATCTCCCCAAAACGAACAAACAATTACCTAGAAATCCAGAATCACGAAAACATGTAAAACATAGAGCTAATAAAACTTCCTCAATAGTTGCCAAAGCCGTTTGCTGCCCTTGCGTTTCCTACGCTCAAACTCGCCACCGTCTGCACTCCCCCAATACCCCTCCACCAGTCTTTTCTGCCCCCTGCATCGGCTACTGTCTCGTAGCCTCTGCTATCCCTGGTGCCGAATTCATCTTCGGTTTCCTTCAACGTGGTGAAATCCGCAACCGTCTCTCTATCTCCCACAGCCTCCCCTACGGTGCCGTCTCTGCATCCCCCAGCCCCCGCATCCAACTTCCGGAAGATGCCCAAACCGTTGAGGAGTCACAGCAAGTGAAGGTATTTGAAACTCTTGAGTCCGCAGGTGGATTCGTCGATGATGTGTGGCGCCATTTCTTCTGTGCGTGCTGTGCGCTCGCCCAGGAAGACCGTGAGGTGAGGAGATGGGAGAGGGTTGTTGCCATGGGAGAGGGACTTGACGGATTGAATGAAGATGAAGAGGGATTCGTTAGTAGGGGCGTTGTCGGTGAAGAGGGTATCAGGGAAGAAGGCGAAAGGCTGTTGGGAGAGGAGAGGGCCGAATTTAGAGGACTGAGGGGATAAGTTTCTGTGTTTTTCTTCTTCCTTTTTTGCTTGGATGACTTGTGGGTATGGCGTGATTGGATGTTGTTGATCTCTCTCTCTGGATAGTTTGGGTTTTTCTTTTGTTGGCAATCTTATCTGCTTTTTTTTTTTCTTTCTTTTGCTATGTTCGAAGTTGGAATCGGAGTGGAAGGGGAAATGCGAGACACGGTGAGAGGTCGAAGCCCAAATATACAAGGCTGCAGTTTCTTTTTCATGTTTATTGCTATATACAAAAACATCTTGTATCTGCTTTGTGTTCTAGTCACTTCGTTCGTTGGATATTATTAAGATAGCCAGGAGTCGTTTCCTATTACCACAACAGCTTAGATCGGTACGAGATTATTGCCTATGAAATATATATAAGGCTATGAGATGGAGCTAGCATGACTCCGCCAGTGCGATATGCAGATTTTAAATAAGGTTCCATTTCCGTATGTAGCTATAGTTCCCGAGGACTGCAAGTTCATATAGCACATGTATTGTATAGTGTTAGTTGATACTAATCAAACGCAAAGATTAAGCCTATTCTCCATCTTAGCTTTAGCGCGTAATCCCCGGGGGAGCATGGTCCACCCCCCTGGAACCATCGATATGCCATGCAACTACATACATCTAGGCTCAAAACCTTAAACCGATGAATCGAGTGACATGTTGTGATTTCGTGGCTGTCTAGACTCGGAATATCCCTGACGCAAGTACCACACGATTCATAAGCACTGCAAACATGGAAGCTTCGAACACGTAGAATCCACCTAGGTTGTGGGAAGAAAAAAATATGCATTGCTTCTTGTCTTAACCAGGTTTCTCCTTACGGGCATAAAAAAGTAAAATCGCTTAGCTTGAGTTGGGATCGCAACAAAGAAAGAAAATGCCACGCAACAGCAAGCACCACCAAATAGCTGCGGGGGGTAGGGAGAGGGCAAAGGTTATATTTTTCATTACGTTGGTGTTTTAAGGGCAGTCACTATTCACCACACCTTCGCTGCTGAAGGCGCCTCGTATCAGCACACTCTAACAGGGGTGAAACACTATAAATTATTTGGTAATAATCGAAAGGCATGAAAAAATGCAGGAACATGCTAGATATAGAGTAGTAATTATACACATCGACATAATGATACGTTAAAAATAAAAACAAAAAAGGCCCAAGATTAGAAAAATTCCAAAGATAAAAATAAAAATACCATGTTCGCCCCCCAGCTAAATACCCATCCATCACTAATACATTACTTCAGACTGCAATACCCTTTGCCTTCAACGCACTGCCAATCCTCAGATACTTTTTGTGATCGAGGATTGAGTTTTCCTCGATCCAGTCTCCAGAGTTAATGCAGTGGATCTTCATGCGAGGGTGATACATCAGATCGGGTAATAGTTTTGGTGTGATCAAAAAGTACCTATTTCAAAAGTCAATTTTCTGTAGTTTTCTTGTCAATATGAAGAGATACAAGCTTGAACTTACTGTGATGTGTGTTCCTGACATGCGATGTTAACCATACGATGATGAACAAGCCTTTCATTCCTAGGATCCATTCCTTGATTGATCTCATCCACCACACGGAACGGTGATCTAGCGAGAGATTGTAATGCCATGAGGTAAAAGACGGTAGAGACTGCTCTCTCCCCTCCGGATTGGCGTTGATTCGTCAGGATCTGAAGCTTTTCCCTCTCCCTGAATTTAACGAGAATCTGAACAGCCCATTTGTCGAAATCCTCATCCTTATGGACCTTTACTTCCCCAGCACACCCGATCTTCTCAAAACTCCTCGTAAACGCCGAGCTAATCTTTGCAATCAATCTATCAATTTCTGGCTCCCACTCTTCCCTTAATTCCTGGATCCCCCTCCTCAGAGCAGCTAGTTTGTCTTCTTGTCCATCGATCTTAGCCTTGAGTGCCTCTATCTTAGCCTGTCGGTCCTCGTATTGCTTGATGGCATTCGGGTTCCCTTCATGCAAAAGTTCGAGTCTAGCAGTCTCTACTTCGATATCGTTTTCAATGTTTGGCCGGGCCTCAGACTTCGCTTTCACAAATTCCATTTCCGCTGTATCGAGACCTTCCGCAATTTTACGGCACTCATCACGAATCTTGCTCGCCTCTGTCTTTGCGGTAACGGAGGCGCTCTTGACTTTACCAGAGTTAGTAAAGCAAACTATGGAGTCTGAATGAACAGCTTACGCTTAGCTACTTCATTTTCCTTCTGTTCCAACCTTTTTTTCGTTTCCGAAATCCTTGCTTCCAAGATTTCTAGATCAGAATTCGCTTCTGCTTCTCGAAGCTGGGCTTGGATCAAGTTGTGATGAAGCCCGACTAGTTCTTTCACGACACTCTATTTTATTTATTAGTCCGTATTCATAGCGAAGGCGGAAAACAGATAACTTACCCCATACTCTAATGCCTCATTTGCCTTCTTAACGGCCAACGCTTCCTGCTTTCTATTCAGGTTGCGCATATTTTCTTTATATTTCTCACCTCCGGTCAGCTTTTGTTTCAACTCTTCCTCTGATGGCTCTAAGGTCGCTTTCATCCTCGCCCACTTTGCCGTCTCTAGTTGCTTTTGGCTCTTTTCGTCTTCAATAGCCCTCTTTTCCGCTTGAGCTGCTTGATGAGTTTGCTTAAGCCGATGGTGTTCGCCCTTTTTGGTTTCAACCTCTCTCCTTGTTTCGGCAAGTTCATCTTCTAGCTCATGTATCTTTCGCTGAATCTCAGCCTTTAACGAATGGTCCACTTGCTGCACTCTGAAAATGAAAGCATTTTTAATGTTGGTTAAACGAGTTGAGCTAGCATTGTATTCCCTTCTGCGAATGATCCGATAGCCGGTTCGGCCGGCTATCCAGGACGAGATGTTGGTGTCTTCCATGTGTTTATTCTGTTGAGGCGAAAACTCTCTACTACAAATGGGCTAAATATTAAGATGATTAGTACGAAAGAACGTGTCGAATATCTGATCACAGAGACTACACATACCGTCCGATGGAGTGCACTCTCATGACAGAGCATATTAAGAACCGGCTCTGGCCCTTCCAAGTAGTCGAGGGCATATCCATCAAACCCATAACGGGCCAGCTGTTGTAACATCAGTTTCTGAGGTAAGTCTACCACTGGGTTAAAGATGAAACTTACCTCCTGTGCCGGAGCAGGACCTGGTGGCTGTTGGCTCAAGGTTGGCGCTCGAGTTGATGAGTATTCCTTGATAGTCACATCGGCAAGCTCCATTCCCCGAATACCTTTATTTGCATTACCGAAACAAGCTTCAACAAGTCTGCGATAATCATTCTTTGTCTGACAAACTAGGGCCTTCTTATCGGTTTGGCTTAACAAACTCTCCACAGCGTCGGCATGTCTAGGGTCCTTAACACTACAAGTTAATATCGGAGGGCCGAAAACCTCTTGCTCAAATTCATCACGATGGCTCTTGTAATATTCCCAAGCACGGAAAGTATCCGGGCTCTGATTCTTCAACATATTTTCGCGTTGGCCGGATGCAGTTTCAAGTGCCAAAAGCCTGTAGAGCCCCAGACAGGTCAGCATCTATAAACGATGGGACGATTCCATTAGGGGGGAACAGACTCCTTCTTTGCACTCTCAATCTGGCCCTGGAGTTGATTTATCCTATCGAGCTTAGGTCTCATTTCATTGCCTTTGTCTTCTGCTTGTTGGAAAAGATCTCGAATTTCTCGTTGCTTGTCGGCCTACAGGATCCAAGTGGTCAACATAAATTGCTTCAAACGACAATATAGTGGAAAATATCATATATTCACCAGCTTTTGGTTGTAAGATTTTAAGTCAACTGGGGGTGGCTCGGTTTCGAGCGATCGCTTTATTTTCTGTATCTTATCCCTCAACTTTCGTATAGATTCTTTCCGGTCATTTTCTTGCTTCCGCTCAGCATCAATCTCGTTCTCGATTTTCTTGCCATCCTCATCAAGTTTCGGAAAGACCTTCTCGGCGTATCTTATAGCCTCCTTCTCCTTCCCTTCAACAAGAAGTTTTCTCTCTTTAACACATTTCTCGAGAGTATCTCTGTACAGTTTCTTATGTTTTGGCGCATCTGTCATAGGCTGTATCTCTTCCCGAAGCTCACTCAAATCCTTCTGGGCCGTTTCGGAGGCCTCTTTAGCCCCCTTATACTTCTCACGGGCATCTACATATGCCACAAATGGTTTCGCTTTTTCAAGGAGCTCAATCATTTTTATCACTTCCTGCCGTTCACGGAGCCTCTCGACATCTTGTTGGAGAGCAGCTTGTTTAGATTCCATCGCTTTGAGATGACTTTGGTCAATTTCAAACTCCTCCGATAGTTCTTTGAGCTTCTTTCCCAATTTTTTGAGGTGTTCGTGGCTCGAAAGCACCTCAGGAGGAGCAGCGGCACGCTGTGTCTCCTTCAACAGTTCTACGCTAGATAGCCCAGCAAATTCGACGACCCTGTCCTGCGGAAGAAATTGGCATAGATTATCAATCTGAATGTTGTACGACTTGATGAATTTCATCAATTTGATGCTAGTTATCGATTTACCTAGAATATGGGTATAACATCAGTTAAATACGGCCTGATAAAATTCACAAATGAATAGTCCCAGTAAAGGATTTATCACACCATTTAGCGTAAAATTCGAGGTATTTCCCTCTCGAACGATCTTTCTTTGAATTATTGGATTCCGTTCACCATCTTTTCCTTGGAGTTCGATTTCAATCCTTGCTTCCTGGCTCCCATGTTTAACAAACTCCGAGATATCTTTTGCTCTGCCCAAATACTAATTCAAAGATCTTGTTAGATACTATTTACAGGGAATCTCGAAACCCACCAGTTGGAACTCACCGCTGGCCCCCAACCAAGCCCCAGACAGATGGCGCAAACAATAGTACTTTTCCCTGTTCCATTTGGGCCAATAACCATGTTGAGATTAGGACCCGGAAAAACTTCAACCTGTGAGTATGTCACAAAGTTCTTTACTTTAATTCTCACAATACTTCCTGGCTGAAACGGTTGTGTATTGGGTCCTATTTCTAATCCCTCCCGTCCTAGAATATCCTCTTCCTCTTCATCCGAATCTGCTGGTGGTAGAATGTTGCCTTCTTCCTTCACACGTCCATCCTCGTCCTCGTCTTCATCTTCATCCTCGTCCTCGTCCTCGTCCTCTTCCTCACGATCGTTACGGCGAATGTTTCCGTTTGACAGGTTGCCATTAATCACAGTATTTCGGCGTGCTACACGGGCGCGTTTACGACCTGTGCTGCTAGTCGGGGTGGAGGAGGCGTTTTCGTCATCTTCGTCTGATGAGATTTCGTTGGCCTGGCGCTTTGAGATGGCGGAAGGCATTAGCGGTAAGGTGAAAGGAGTGCGAAGACTGTTATCTAGAGCGAAGATATTACTGGGGCGTCTATGATATTAGCAAGAAAAAATGTAAATCTAAGAGTCGCGTCACTGCGCGTTTGCCCCACGTTAACCGTGTTGCTGGAAGTTGATTGAATTGAGTTGAGTTGAATGACTAATCAAATATCACATGACCTTTTTCTTTGTCTTCTCGCTGCCTCCGAAACTACTTGTATTTTAGCACAACTGCATGTAGCCTCGACTACACATACATGTGGTTCTATATTTAATCATTACGCGAGATCTAACACTTCGATAAGGTCTGCTACAAGATATATATGCACGCAATGGACTGAATCACGAATTCTTATACTTTGATATTGATATTACGTACGTCCGGTATCA
This sequence comes from Gyromitra esculenta, assembly GCA_038503075.1. NCBI lineage: Eukaryota > Fungi > Ascomycota > Pezizomycetes > Pezizales > Discinaceae > Gyromitra > Gyromitra esculenta. The sequence continues at coordinate 1,321,046 of JBCAML010000002.1, forward strand.
TTGGTTACATGTAGAAAGTCCAAAGGTTCACCTGGACAGTGTACATGTACAGTCACATTCGCAAAGTCTAGCACCCTACTAATCGTTGATAATAAACTAAATAGCTACGGGTCGAACTGGAAAACAGTAATTCAAAATGGTGGGAAACTATGGAGGTCCTCAGATGCTGAATAACATCTAACTACATGTACCTCACATAGCTATCTTATACAAAAATTATAGCCCTCAATCCGTCGGCAGTCGTGCTTAATAGAGACGAGGAGTGCCAAGACTTCTCGAACGAGACTGTACATACATGTAGTAGGCATTTTCTATGCTCAAAATGGTTGTTGCCCAGATTTCCCAGTGCAAGATGATGGAGTACTTATCCCATTTTGGGTAGCACATTAGCATGCACCACGCAAAAGTGTAAGGCAACTACCTTCATTCTCACTATAGGCACGAATGAACCTCTCTGACTTCAACCCCGCGGTTCCCTTCAACGACTATCAAGACAGTATTTCCGATTAAGCCATATGGAGCGCCCTGTTCATCCAATCCCCAAATAGTTCATCCCCTCATCAAGCCACATCTTGGCGAAGTTTCCTCTTGGGGGTTGTAAATCCTACCGCCAGAGCCAGTAGAATCCCTGACCGGATACAGGCGGCATAAGATGTGGAGATATGATAATAATCCCTTGTAAATTGGGCGGTGTTGGAAAGAACATCGCAAGAAAATAAACGAACTCCCTAAACTAGGAAAGTTAACATGTCTCTACGCGTTGTACGGTACATAGTTGGCATCTTAGGACTTAAAGCAGCACCTACCTAATGCGCTTCGTAATGTAAATCTTTGAGCGTTGATTCAAGATCAGAGTTTTAACCTCATCGACGGCGACACCACGGTATGCTTGCCACGCCGCACCGTGAAACATTTATTTATTCGCGGTTGCACCATGCATGACTGAAGTAGTAGGTGAGGCGAAGTCTGTGGCTGACGTGATTTTTTAGGACGAGAGAGAAAAGAGAGTATAGAAGTGGGAGAAGTGGGACTAGGAAGGAAGAATAATAAATTATGGTCTGGGAGAAGAAGAGAATGGTGGTCCGGGGGTTGCCTAATCGCAAAATTTACTTGTACTAAACTGTTCAAAATCAGAGTGAAAGTCTATGGATACTAGAATTATTCATGGCGCCGCGGCTGCTTCATTGAGGATTTAAAATAGGGATTGTGGTTACGAGATGAACCACTTAGTTATAACTTTCTTAATTTTCTGTCCGTTTTTCATTAGAGTTTACTATTCCCAGGGACATGTTTGTCCTGGGCTTTTCCTAGCGAGTATTCTCAGCGTATTGGAGCAGGTTATGTTGGGGTACTTCTTACCCATATCCCAATAACGGATGGGAGTAATCAACAGACGCTTACACGGAGTTATTCTGTGGTTCCGTGATTCCAGGAAAAAAAACATCACGCCACCATTGCATCCAAACCTTCTTTCAACGTCCGCCAGCGAGCCCAGGTAAATATGATTTAAGCGAGTTTACGTCTAATGTTAATTAAGCTTTCGGGTGGCATATATGTAATCCACATAGCTACATGTATACATGTAGTCTCTACAGAATGAGATATACGTGTAAGTATACCTTAGATGTAGTTTAATGGTGACCAAACTGGAGTTGGTGTAGGTGGTGGATTTCTCTATGGGTACATGTATTGATAGTTTCCCACATACAAGTAATCACACGAGGAATCTTGGCAGTATTTATAATTTTCCTCTCTAACTTAGAACACCGGAAACTCAACATAGTTAAAACTCGACTGTATCGAGATATAGGCTCCTAGATATCTTGGGGTTATTGGGGATCCCTTGACTTCTTCTCTGTATACATACATATAGTGCCCAGTCTTTCTAAGCCCAGTACCCCACAAAGTTTATGGGCCACTACATTCTCGCTTCGGGTTTCGATGAATAGGGAATCATAATCCGAATTTTTAATATTTTATAGTTGTTGGATTCTAGGGCTACGTCGTACGCGCGTCTTATTCGTGAGGTTAGCATAGGCTGTCTCCGGAAGATCTTACGGGGAAAAGGCTATCTCAAACGTTGAAGTAACAGGAAGGAGCCACCTGGTTGGTAGTGATAACCGGAGTGGGCCCTTCTCATGGCTGTCGTCGCCCACGCTGTTACCAGTAAAATGGAGTACCTACATGTACATGAAGCTTGTTTGAAGTTGAGGAGTTGAGACAAGTCTTGGCCGAACTTTGGCAGACGGACGCCGAACCGAGCGCTTCGAAACGCCGACCACGAGAGCGCTTGACATTGGCCCCTGCCCCTTTCCCTAGTTGAAAGCATTGGCTTTGGTACAGCCATCTAAAAACCACTAGTCAGAGATCTAACCAGGTTTGGCAATGGGTTATCTACTGAAATCCAATCAATGCTTACATGTCCGCCTACAGTCTAAAGGCCTTTGCGGTACGCCTTCGATATTGATGCGAATCCTGCAGCCGCCTACCGCCTGGGCGCCGAATGTAACTCGTTGCGAGGAGGTACTTGGGAATTTCACAGCTTTTCTTTCACTGTTATTGACGTCCTTTACGTCGGCTGCATGCGGGGGGCAGTCAGGGCACAAAGTCTTTTGAGCATCCTCGAGATCCCGCATAACTCAAACATTTACATACAAATGGCGTCGCAGATTGTGTGACTGTTATCCGGATTTCACCCCTCTTCTTCCACATACTTCTCGCTGACTAGATGTTATTTATTACCTCCTTCATGCCAAGTTTCCCACCTCCTCGACCAAGACTTTTCTCCCCTTGACTTTGCAGAAACATTTTTACCAAGTCCAACAATTGGAAATTTGCACCTGCTTCATGTATTCGCATTGCCATGTTTGCACCACTTGGCTTCCTTGGCTTCTTGGCTATGGTGTTGATATATTCCGCTCCCAAATGTCGTCCACTCAATCTTCATTCAACATTCTTTTCTCACAGCATTCTGCAGCTTTCCGGTGGTTTCCTTTTGGGCGATTTATTTTCTCTTTTTCTCCGTTCTATTCGAAATCGGCTGTGCCGTTTTTTTTTTTAGTGGCTTTCCAAGTTGATAGCGATTGCTTGTCAGACGACAACTCCCGTTCTTTTGATCCGTACAGTTATCTTGCTCTCTCTCGATCTTTCACCAACCCTCACTCGCTCCGGTAGCTAGTCCCACACAACCCAGCAAAAATGTTCACCAAACAATTGATTTTGATCGCCATGACCTTGACCGCACATCTTGTTTCTGCCAACTGCATTCACGGCACATCCCTTCACAGGCGCGAGGAGCTTCCCGGTGGAAAAGTCAAGGTTTCGGATTTTGGTTACACCGGACTCACCGGACCTCTGAATTGGGCTGGGCTTACGGCTGATAATTCGGCATGCGCGACTTCAACGGTTCAGTCTCCAATCAACATTGACGATACTATCGCATTGGCTACCGAGGCTCCTGTTGTGACCATTCCTTCGGTTGAGGCAGCTGAATTTGAAAATCTTGGTACCACGATTGAGGTCATTGTCAATGGCACTACGAAATTCGCAGGAAAGGATTTTACACTCAAGCAATTCCATATGCACACGCCCAGTGAGCACAGGATTGCGGAAGAATACTTTCCATTGGAGATCCATATGGTTCATGAAGCAGCAGGTAAATTCCCCTCTTTGCAGAGCGCAATATTGAAAACTAAGCTGATGTTTTCACAGATGGCTCTGGCGGTATTGCGGTTCTAGCAGTAACTTTCCAGCTCTCGGAGAATGGAACGACCACTGAGCTCCTCACAGCCGTCACCAAGAACCTTGCTGAGATTGCCGTCCCCGGTACCGTCACCGAGACAGGGCCTCTAGACTTCACGGATCTCATCAACCACCTCCAGACCACACCATTATTCCAGTATCAAGGTTCTCTCACAACCCCTCCTTGTGCGGAAGGCCTGACCTTCCTGGTCACAGAGAAACCTCTGCCTTTGGATGTCAAGACCTATAACGCTATCAAGAGCGTCGTCAAGTTCAACTCGAGATACACCCAAAACGCTCTCGCAAGCGATAATTTGATTGCTGTTGGGGCTACGGCGCTTGCTGCTGCTAATGATACTGCTTCAGCTACTCCGGTGCATTCCGCTACTCCTTCTGCATCTGTCGCTCCGGTTATCTCGGTTGCCCCAGTCGAAAGTAGGTTTTTGTGCTACCGTACCCATTGATCGCTATCGAGTAATAACTAATGGCTGAAATAGCTGCTACTACTACGGAAGGTATTTCTCCGTCAATTACCGAAGAGGCTGTTTCTGCTACGACGAGTATTGGAGAGCAGCACTGCATCATGGGTTCTTGCCACCCCGTGCGCGTCAATAGCGCTTAAATGCTTCATACGGGCTGTATTTGTGAGCTTACGATGTTTCAATATTTTTGTTAGATAGTGTTGTCGATTGTTGAGATCCTTTTATAAATAATTTTGTTCATGAAATGTACTAGTAGCTTTCGATTGAGATAATAAGTGCCTTATAAACATGAATATTTGTGAGAATGTGTTGAGATCCGGCGATAGGACAGAGTCCCCGCTGAAAGAATTACATGTAGGCCCTGGATGAGGGCTCTACCAAGTGGGTGGGGGGTAGCCATACCTCCAGCCTAGAAGATTTGATTTCACCGAAACATTTGGCAGATCCGAAGCATAAAACTGGGAGAGTTTCATGTAATCCAACACGCGGATATGCTTGAGGATTTAGAAGTGAAATTGTTTACTGCTTGGCACACTCCGATCGATCGATCGGAGATATCAGCTGTCGCCCTCTCCTACGTGAAAGTATAGGAGCATGTATAAAATGCTTGGATATATCCCCTCTAGATGAAGGGCAAGCCGTTTGATGTTCGAGGATGGGTCCTCAATGGGATGTTACGGATATCTGATGTATGGGGTGATGGGCTTGGATGATAACCTGGTAGGCTCTCCTTCCCTAGCCCATCTCTCTCGGATATTTGGTTTTAGTGAGAATTATAAACTAGCCAAGGCCCATCGGACAAGGAGATGTGTGAGGTTTTGGCATAAAGAAGGCACGAGTAAACCCAAAATTCATGATTATGGTCGACCTCGGTACTCATATGGGTGGTTACGTCCCCGAGTGATTTCATGTGATTATGAGATAAAGTAACATTTAATGTGAAACTCTGGACTGTGTGAGATTGGAATAATAGCTTTGGTTTCTACTCTCCCGCAGAAATGATTGGAGGTGTAAAATAAGTTATCGAAGGTAGTCCAAAGCTTCGTATGAAAATAAAATGACCAGTGCTATAGGATGTAGAACTGAAGGAACTAACAACGCCCCAATGAAGGGTAGAATGAGACCCGTGAATCGAGGAAAACGTAGAAAAAAAGAGTACCTAATACTTCTTGAATCGAGGTAATTCGTATAAACCCACTATGTAGTATCACCCTGTAACAATAAGTTAGATTAAAAAGTAAAATAACTCAATCTTTACTGAATATAAATACAACATCTCACCAGATTAATTTGCAAGCATAGCTTCGGGTGCACGTGATCGGATGTCTTCTGTACTAACTATCTCAAGATCCTTCTCGTCAACTGCTTTAGGGGTTTTCATGTGTTTAGTTCGTACTGTGGTTGAGGCTTTGTAGTTATGGTTTGTAGGAGAAGCTTACAGCAATCCATTCCACTGTGGCGTGCCAGGAGCTTGATTATCTCCTTGTCTCCCCTTTCTGCTGCTAATTTAAACGGTGTATTTCCCCACGGATCCTTAAGATCAGCATCAACAAATGTACCTTTTTCGAGGACGTGTCTGACCGAGGCCTCGTCCGAAAATTGTACCGCAAGGTAGACAGCCGACCGTTTGCCGATAAGATCAATAAAATTGGCGTCTGCGTGAATGTGTTTCTCCACGAGAAATTTTGTGAGCTCCGTATACCCTTTCTCTTCCGCTATCCTAAATAGAGGCTCTCGACGAGGACCGAAGCGTTCAGCGGCATTGACATCAGCTCCATGCTTGAGGAGCAGCTTGACCAAATTGATATGGTTATCTGACGTTGCTATCTGGAGTAGTTCCGAAAACACTCTTTGGGGTTCGAAAAAATCTCCCGAGACCGCGTTTCGGTCCAACAAGAGTCTAGTTGCCTTTTCATTGCCACGGTTGACTGCTAATGTGAGCGCCTGGTACATCGAATGAGGTCCAATTTTCCCTCTCTCGATCAATAGTTTAAGGACTGCTTGATGACATGTCCGTACCGCCCAAATGGTACCCGTTCGTGCTCTATCCGACCCTCGCTCACCAAGAAAAATGTTGGGTCTCCCGTTTAGCATCCAAGCAAGTACCCATTCGGAACAACTTCTTGGCGAGCGGTGAACCACAACAGAGCCTATGTATAGTGCGACATTTTCCCCCTCCTCTAGGACTCTCTTCAACATCGTCCGGTTACGGGACGCCGCTGCCCAATAAATTGCTGCATGGGTGTTTTCTTCCTTCAAGGCAAGACCATTGAGACGTGAGAGGAATAGATCAAAAAACTGACTGGAGACGCGGACGAGGGAGTGAAGATCCCTAACTTCAAGATGATCTCCAACGACGAGAATGATTTCGTTTGGTAAGTTACTGAGAATTCGAGGCATTGGAACTGCTAGGTGGAGGACAAGGAGTGATATACCATACGGATTGTAGGTAACCTGGCTAATAGGAGCCGAATGTCGTCACCAGAATGCCAAGCCAAGTCACACGTGCCACGACCCACATGGTCTTTCTAGAGGCATAGTTTAAGTTCTCGGAAACTCAAAGGATTGGAAGAGTATAAGGGTTGCGAAAGTGAGAACTATCAATGCTAAACCCTAAGTACTTGCGCCCGCTGCCAGAATGGTTCAAGTGGTTTATCATGAGCATCTAGGTAAACGGAACATGGGTCCAAACTTAAGTAGGAAAAATAACCATCATTCCCAACCCTCATACCCGTAGGTAAGAGATGCCATTACTAGAAGATTTGATAGCCTAATGACGGAAATAACACCTTAAGATTACATATAATATACACAGTGGACAATATAGTGTACACATGTATACGCAGAGGAATCCCCCACTCCCGTTTGCTTCGTGCCTAACTCCTCTTAGCTTTTGGCGGACTAATGCTCAGCACCACACACCTTCATGCAGAAATTTTCCGGACACATCCACGAGGATAGACGCTCACGCTCACGCTCACCCTCTAGGATCTATTAGTTTGTACCATGCGAAGGATAGCTCAACCGAATTTACTGCCATTACCGATCCTATTCACGGCGCTAGAGATAAAATCGCCTTGGTGCCGATTCGAACACGGTATCGGTTGCGCGCAGGTTTTGCTGCTATGAAACGACGATCGCCTGCTCAAGTTCAAGACCAGATTGGGTAGGTTTAGATTGAGTGTATCTTTAGTGGGCAGTGCTACCAGTAGACTAAAGTGACTTTTTGTGGAAGCAAAAAGACGGACCGATGTTTTCCTTCGCCCCTGGTTGTGGGCGAAGGATATTTATGAGGTCGAAAGGTACTGTGAGAGGGTACGGAATAGAGTAGAAGGATCCAACAAAAGCTGAGTACTCGGCGATTTACCTCTTTTGCTTAAAACATTTATCCCATAAGAATCCCTAAGTGATCTTCTACTCGGACCTCTGCTTCCCAGAGTCACGCCAAAAGGGTCCTCTTATTAGGAAGCTTTTCTAACCAGCGAGAAAAGATGACGCGAGTGATATATTATGACTCTAATGAAGGTTAGTTTGGGAGGTAAGATACGTATACATTCAATGCGTTCACTCTTTCAATGTCAATGTAGATATCAGAAGTGGAATTTAAATTTAAATTTATTTTGAGTTATGGAGTCAACCACGTGTGCGATACATGATAAAATATGAAATTTTTTTAAGCATACAGCGAATAACAAATAGCGTTGTCAAAACCTCTCTTTGGAGAGCTCTAAGGGTGTAGGGTGAGGGGTAGAGAGAATGACTATGAAGATATATAGAGAACGATTTTCACCCAAGAATCCGCTGAACAAAAAACCAAATATTTTATTTCCTAGGCCCATAAATTTATTAACTGTAAGAGAAACCGTAATGCTCAATAGAACTCCAACCCAATTTTTGCCGCAGAAAAAAAAAAAAAAATCTTAACGAAGGGAGGGAAAGAACATAATATCAAAGATGTTTCTTTGATGTTACTAATTCTCCCAGGGGAAGCGAGTATGACGGAGCTTTGTCCTAACAGCGAATTTCCTCTCATCATCCCATTCCATACCGTCATATAGAGATCCAGCCCCATGCTCTCTCTTACGCCTCTCGAAGTCCTCTTTTGGAGAAGGTTCGCGGGTGGGCTTTGGCTCAACGCTGGGCGGCGGAGTAGGATACGGATGAACGTAGGCGGGATGATTATAGGCTATGAAGCCATACGGTTTGGAATTCACTTGTTGAGCAAGATAGGAGTGTTGCTGCTGAGAGTAATAGATTATTTGAGGGTTATAGGCGTGTTATAACCCTCCACTAGTACTTTGTGGCCATCCTGTATACGGCTGGCTCATTGGGGAACGGTTCGGCTGTGGAAAGGCCGAAGGCACACAGTAGTGGCTAGATGATATAGTTAGCTACAAAAAGAAGCATGATGTTTTCGTGAGATACCTTTGTGGTGGTCCTGGATACGGGTACCTTGTCCCAGGTACCGCCGGGAAGTGGCTTGCAGGTCTGAAGTCCCTAGAAAATACTTTTAGCTATAGATTGGAATTTGATTCTGTCTTGCTGACATACGTTCTTGCAGCCTGGGGAGCCTTATGTGTCACTACGGCTGTGGGGAGATACTCCCGATGGCGAGTAGTTCTTTCCCTGCGGTATAATCTTTTTCCACGACCTGGGCCTTGATTCCTGGCCTGTGCCTGTGCCAAGGCTGTATTGCTAGTGCTATTTGCAGACATAGTTGAATGGGCGTAGAAACCAGGGGTTTTGACGTTGATATGAATTGGAAAGGGCAAAAGTGAAAACCAATTGCCAATTATGGGGGGTGGGGTGAGCATTAAAAAGGATTGGGAGGAGGGGGGGACCTGAACTCAGGGACTAAAGGGACTAAGCAACTCGCCGCCAACACTAGATTAGTTCTCCATTGCTGGTCTTTTTACCGACGGACTATCATCTTCAGGCCACGGTCGGAGATCTCTAGTTTACTATAGAATCTTGGAGGGATATTAGGCGCACAGACTCCAGCCAATAATTCTCCCCACGAGCTCCGGATCCTATATACATGTATTTGCTATTATTGTTGAGCATGGATTTATACTAACGACTAGCGCGAATCACCAAAAGACCAGTGGGTTAATGGCCACAATTACTCGAACACAAATCTACAATTCCTAATTTACACGTAGCCCGTATTTATCTACTCGTCCATTGTTCTATATGGTGTTCGATCCTCCAGGTAATGATTAAACTGCCTGAAGGGCACCCTGCAGAAAACGTTCCCCAAAATACCTATGAATCTGATATCTGGGAACCAGCCAAACCGCCCAGTCCCAGAAATACCTAGCAGGGACGCAAAATGCTCAGACGATAAAACTGGTGTAACGGGCCGCGATAGGAGGTTTAGCTATCCCCAACCTTGAAATAGCTCGAATCCCAATACGGTGACCTGGCAATTGCAAGTTAGCCACAGCTCCCATCCCACCGCTCCATATTGCCTAAACCACACCATGTCCCTCCTCCACCTTCCAAGCGAGCTTCTCATCCAAATCGCCAGAAACCTCGACGCTAAAGCCCTCTGCTCGCTCGTGCTCGCAAACCGCCAGCTAGCGGCACTGCTGTCCTCAGAACTCCTCAGATGTGCACACACGATACCTAGACACTGCGTCACAGCGCTCTACCTCGCGGCCGTGAACCGAGACGGAAATAAGATCAAGTTGATCTTGGAGAAATGCGAGGTCGAGCTTTTGGTCGGGATTGTGTTCAGGCTCTCCGAATCTGAGCTAAAGAAGGGTTCGGAACGCAGAATGCTGCCGATGGTAGCCAGGTATCTGGTAGCCAAGGGAGCCGAGAGCGTGATCCAAGACCTTGCTAGCGGAGGCACACCCCTTCATTGGGCTGCGAGGTGTGGCCATGAGGTCGTGTTCAAGCGATTGCTAGAGCAGGGGGCAACCTTCAATGGGAGTCTTTCCCCCATCCTCCGCTGGGCGGTATATGGGGAGAATGAAGCGATCGTTAGACTACTACTCGAGCGAGGTGTGGGCATCAATGCTGTGAACGAAGAAGATATCACAGCGCTCCATGTAGCAGCGGAGAAGGGCAACGAATCGATCACCAGACTGTTGCTCGAAAACCGGGCGCAGGTCGACATAAGAGACATCAACAACGAAACAGCGCTCATAAAAGCGGTGGGGGCACCGAACGGCGAGGCAGTGGTCAAACTCCTCCTGAGAAGAGACGCCTACATCAATTTCATGGATACCGATAGGAATACAGCGCTCCACCGGGCGGTATCTCTCGACAACGAATCTATGGTTAGGCTGTTGCTCGAAAACGGGGCTTTCCCGTTTTACAAGAACATGGATCTTAAGATGCCAATCCATATCGCCCAGGAAAGCGGTAACGAGGTGATCGTGAAGATGCTAGAGGAGTCGTCGCACCATCCGGACTTTCAAGCCAGATGTGACCTCCGTATTTCATGGAACGAGGCAGAGGTACTGGGATCGGTGGGTGACGATTCATTGGATTTGTCGATCTCAGCTTGAATTTTATTTATTTTTTATTTCTATTTATTTATTAGCTTACAATGATTCTCGCTAGCTTTGAGCAGATTATTGGAAGCCTTGCATGGCGCAAGACCTGAGCATCCGACCGGACAGACACTGCTCGGCTACTATACGGAGGGCGAAATGATATCGCAAAAGTGAGAATTCGAGGGCGGGTGGTGGAAATTTAGCCAGGCACCTATCTCCTTGTGTACATACAATGACTGAACAAAAGCTTTTCGTAATTAGGCGATTCACAACAAAAGTAGCCTTACTCCACTACCCCCACAACATTTAGGACTCAATGAATTAAACCAGGACATGCTTTTAGGGTGGACTAATTGCGTAAATATTACTCTTGAGAAATTTTAGAAGGAGAGAGTAAATCCTTTGAGTGCTAGAAAATAGCTTGTTGCTGAATTCCGTTGCTATGGAAGATTTGTACAGGTTTCCACACAGAATCAATAAATTCTAGACTCCTCAAGAATCAAACAGTCATAGCCACTCAGGGGAAACATTAAAAAGGCTAGAAAATTAGAGGATACTGCTCAAATATCTTCCAAACCCTGAGGTTCTCGAGATCAATAGGTATAAATAATGTTACCCATCTTGAGTCGAGATGGCTAGTATGTAAGAGTTAGAAAGAGGGCGTGCCAAGCTCCGCGAACGGTGGGTGCATCATAAGGTTGGCACAAACTGCAATCGCCGTGCGCGTTAGACGACACCTCTGTAGAGGAACACGCTCGGGGTTATGCTTTTTCAAGTGAGATGGCGATCAAAATCCCAAACCCAAGATACTACCCACCGCGCTATTATATTGTCACTGCACTGTGCTATGCTACCACATGGTGACAGCCTCATTTTCATAAACTACTGGTCTACACCCACATATCCACATTTTGAGAAGAAGCCGCAAACCATTAACGGAGACCAATCCCTCCCGTGAGATGGAAACCGAGAAAAAATATCGCTGAACCCCCTAATAACCACTACACGAGAAACCCTCACCGGCGCCAAGTAGACAATTGAATTCAAACCCACCGGATTTGCCGAATGAAATAAATAATAAATAATTCAGACCCACCAGTTTTCATCACGCAATATCACTCGAACGCGTCCATCTACAAGCACCCCAACTGCCCCCAATACAAAAACACAACTGCCCCTCACAGATAACCCCCAGCTCCTCCTTCCTGTGGCGGCGCAATAATTGGCTGCGGCACACCCTTAAATCGATACACGCCATCCTCAAACACATATCCCAATTTCCCCAGCCACGTCGACGCAGTTCGGCTACTCAGGGTTAACTTTCGCCTCCGCGCCTCCGCATCCGGCGGCGGGGCCCCGTTCTCTTCTACCTCGACCACCATTTCGTCTTCATAGGAGTTCTGAGACTGCCAGTACTCTGAGACGGCGACGGCGAGGCCCGCAGCCGTGAGTTCTATCGTAAATCTCATTAGCACAAAATACAATGCGAGAAGAGGAGGGGTATGGAGGGAACATGCTCTCGCCTATCGCATCGATGTGAGTTCGGATGCATTCTATTGTTCCTTCGTCTTCGAGCATGCTTGGGACTTTAGCGTTCTTGCCTTGTCCGCCAGCGGGGATGATCCGTCGTTTGATCCACTCCTTTTCGTGGCGCACGATGCGGTCGGCGACTTCGCGGCCTTTACGGTACATGTGCGCTACGATGAGCGCAAGCTCCATTCGCGGTGTGCCGCCGCGATTCATGCGTTGGATGTTCATGAATTGGAGGACCTGCTGGTGGCGGTTGAGGTCTTGGCCTTTGGGGCGGCGTATTTTCGATTTTAGGAGCTTTTCCATATCGCTTATCCCTGCCATAGCATAAGCTCATGTGAGGAACACGGAATGGTAGGAAGTACCAGCATCAAGGATATCCTCCTTCAGCTTCGAGCCCGGTACGCGAGGCCATTTGTCAACCGCCTCTGCCATGTCCTCGCGATGCTGTCTTACGGGATCGGGTTCCGGCGGCTCTGGTACTGCATTAAGCGCAGCAGCCTCCGCACGTTTTTTGCGCCGCCAGAGAGTCTGCCGGCATACGGGCTTACCGCTGATGAAGTTGTAGTTACTAACCTCAGTGACGACTCTCGGCGGTGGAGCGACGGGCTCTGGCTCTGGCACCGGCGGGGCATCATGTTGCGGGGGAGGTGGAATGGGAGGGTAGTTTTGATGTTGTGGGAGGAAGTTGTGTAATGGCGGGAGGGCAACATTCGATTGTGAATTGGGCGGGCCGTGCATCATATATTGTGGACTAGCGGACGAAGAAGAGGGGGGACCACCAAAAAAGAAGCTGGGAGAGGAAGAGGAGCTAGGGTAAGATGGGCCAGGGAGATATTGCAATGCTGGCTGGGGCGCAGAGAAGCTGAGAGTTGGAAGGCAGGGTTTTGGTAGGCTCACGGGGGCAGGCCTGGGTGGAGCCGGTGAAGCTGGTGCTTGTCTGGACATCTTATAGGGTTTCGAATAGCCCAACAGGCTCTCCTTGAGCTCTCTCTCTGTATCCCTTTCCTCCCGCTCCTCCCCTTCGGTCACTGCGTCTCCCTCCTCGTTGTCGTCTCTATTCCGCAGAGAGCTTAAGGCAAGCCCCTCAGCCGTGCGACGTTCCTTTGCCTTTTGTCTCTTGATATTATTCGCATTTCGGCATGACAATTGCCGTTTGCTTAATCTTGCCATTCGGAGGGGGGCGTCGTTGCGATAGAAAGTGCGCTCTAAGTCGAGATTAGAGATTGATGCGAAGTGACGAAGAGAGCTGTGGTGCATGAAGCTACTCATGCACAGTGCGGAGAGGCTAGGCCGGATTGGGTAGTGACGTCATCGGTGCAACGGCCAGGCACCAGTCGACAGCGAGAAGAGGGATTCAGCCAAGATTGGGACTGTAGCTGTTTAGCTATTCTGGTGGGTTCAGGGTTAGCAGATACCTATCTTGTGTTGGATGGAGCTGCCATCACCTCTGGGGTCCGAGTTGGTCGAACCATTATTTGGACAGGCAGAAGAGGATCAAGGAGACCGTGAAATGGACTGTTGGGTCACTGCTGTTCTGGTTTACTGGTGCTTGGAATCGATGAGGATTTGAAGGAAGAGTGAAGGAAGAGGGGGGGAGAGGGGGAGGAAGAAGTTGACAAACACTATTGGACTCAGGCAGACTAACGCCCCAGTATCCGCAACTACAGCGGAGGACGACATGGCTACATGTAGTGGGGGGAGGAAAACATTCCCTGCAGCCAGGATTACTGCAGGCTTTTAGGAGTATGGCTTCCTAAAGACCAGTCTTTGCCCTTGCCCTTCAGCTTTCGTTCGTTTTCCTATGGCACAGGCGTGTATCGCTCGTTAGACCCATCAGGGAGATTTGTGGACTTGAGCGTGCTAGAACAAGAGACATAGAGCACTTGAACAATTCCAGTCGTGATCTGGCGAAGGGTAGTTCGAGGCAGATTACCTGGTCAACGCTGCAGAACAGAGATACCACGAATGATGCGAAATGATCTGTGAACAGCCCGCCTATCAATTTACTGATTTATATATCCAATAGATGCACACAACTCGTGGGTAGCGGTACACCAGCGAATATCAGTCGTGAGCAGTAGTAGCCTTGGATAGCAGAGAGTTTCCTGTGCAGTTTTACGTGCATTACGCCAAATCACTGGTCAAACCACCATATATCCAAAGACAGCCATCGAGATCACGGCCACAGTCCTGCTACAGCAAGCATACAGCACACAGCATCACCCAGCGTTCTCCCCCCATACAGCACTCACATCCTCGCCTCACCTCACCTCCACCGCCCCCTCTGGAACACCAACACGACTCCCCAACCGCTTCCCAAAAAACTCCATAATAGGCCTCGCCTCCTCCCTCGTCCGCATCATGCCATCCCCGTCCCTCCCGCTCCACCTCACCACGCCCACAGTCTCAAACACCTCCTTCAGCCGTCCCTCCGCCGCCGAGCCAACAACCGAGTTCCTCTCGCCCCCCAGCACCAACACGGGAGTCTTCCTCCCTTTTCCAGCGCTGCAGTTGCTGGGCAGCACACCCCCGATGCTGACCGCGCCGCCATACTCTCTCTCGCCAGACGCCGCGATATCCAGCGCCACCATCCCCCCCTGTCCGAAGCCCAAGAAGAATAGCTGTCGCGGCGACCATCCGCATTTGCTCACGAGGGCGTCGACGGCCTCGTTCAGTACCGCGCGGGAACGGCGGAAGCCAGAGTCGCCGTCGAGGCCGCCGGTGCGCTGGTCGAACACAATGTCGTCGCCCCAGTGGAACCCGGTGATCTCGAAGGGGAGTGGGTTGGGGCCGCGGATCGCAAGGCAGGCGGTTTCGGGGAGGTTGAGGTTGGTGCCAAGGGTGGCGAAGGGGGCGTGGGTGTCGCCGAGGCCGTGGAGGAGGATCAGGAGGTTTTGGGCGGGTTTCGAGGGGGGTGTTTTGGAGGGGGTCAGCGTGTAGGTGAGGGAGGCCGAGAGGTCGGAGGAGGTGGGGAGGCGTGGGGCCGTCATGGTGGGGGTAGTTGTGGACTGATACACAGGAGGGGGAGGGGAGGTTAGATGGGGGCTGGCTTGGCGTGGGTTCATGGGTTTGCACTCGGGGGAGTTTCGGTGGATTTGTTTATTTATTACATGTATTTACTCTCTCACTCGGCTCAGTATATTTATTCGTCCCCTAGGCATTGGGAGGTTTCGGCGTTTAAGCACACGCGCAGCTTGTTTCCCTGGCACGATAATTGAATATAGCTCTGGGTACCACCCAATATCGAAACATCTGCCACTGAATTGGCCAAGAACGGCTCAGCACAGGCAGTGCAAGAGACCTAGTTAAAGACCGCATGCCCCCTATCGTACATGTACTACAAAGCACTCACACCCAAGTGAGGCCAATGGATGGCATCTCTGGCCTCCATGCCGTATCAGAGTCGAGTTTTGCCCACGACTGTGGCCCGAGTGATGGCTGGTGAAGGGCGCGAATAGCCCCCAACCCAGCAAACTCCCCAGCGCTCCTCTAGGCAGCGTCCAGCAATATCGCCAGCGCCCCGGAGCAGAGTCCCGGAATACGGACTGTCTCTGCAGCAGCTGCGAAACAAGCTGTTGCGGATCGCGCCTTACATAAGCGCCCCGAAAGGGATGTTGCGGCTCTGCGCGGGATCGGGGCCGTCTGCAAACGGCAATACAGGCGAGCGTCGGGTGGCCGAACGCACGAGTGGCCGTGAATTCTCTCCCTCAGCCAGCCAGCCAGCAGCCATCGCTCGTCCTCTTTGCCCCCCGCGATCTTCCCTCCGCACGCTCCCGCCCCTCGCTGTAGCCTCCGCGCCGCCCGCCTCCCACCGCCCTCCCCCGCCCGCGCCGCCTTCGACGCGCCTCGCTACAGGCGCCGAGTCACGTGGACGCCCCGACATCGCCGCGATGACCTCCTCCAGCGACTCTGGCAGCGACACCAGCTCGCCGTCGGCCCCGCCGCCAAACTCGCTCGCCGGCCTGGTTCCTGCCCCCCTCCCCGTGCGCTTCTTCTGGTAGGCGGCGCTTGTTAACACCCCCCCGATGCAGTCCCTCTCCATCTTCGCCGACCTCCTCAGCAACCTCACCCACGACATCGCGCTGCAGACCCACCACGCCGAGAAGCTCCTGCGCACGCGCCAGCAGCACCTCTTCCCCCCCGCAGCCGCCGATTCCTCCCCGCCGCCCGCCGCCACCGCGAATCCCCTCGCCGTCGTGCCCGCCGAGATCCTGTGCGAGCGCTGCCACCTCCCCCAGCACACGCCCAGCACCCTCGAGTCCGCCGGCGCGGCCAAGGAGGGGTTCTGTCCGCGGCAGCCCTGGCACACCACGCCCTTCCACGACATCTACGGCAAGCCGTTCTTCCCCAAGGACAAGCCCAAGGACAAACCCTCCTCCTCCGACTCGCCGGCCGAAGACACCCCCAACAGCACCGGCACAACAGCCGCAGCCACCAAGAAGGGCGCATCCGCCGCCAGCGGCGGCGGCAACAGCTACTTCAAATGCCCCAGCTGCGAGAAGAGCGTGGTCTTCAACCGCTTCGCCGTCCACCTCGAAAAGTGTCTCGGCGGCGGCCGCAAGTCCTCCCGCGCAGCAATGGCCAAGATGAACTCCACCACCAACTCCGGCTCCGGCAGCCCCATGCTCGCCCCGGCCGACGCTGCTGCTGCTGCTGCTCCTACTGCTAAACCCTCCTCCCGCAAACCCAGCCCCGAGAAGAAGAGCAAGTCGCCTGTGCCCAATCTCCCAGACGAACCACCATCCGTCCCGTCCCTCCCTGTCTCGGCGCTGCCGCCTCCGCCGCTGCCGCTGCCGCTGCCGCCACCTCCACCATCATTGCCCGCGAAGCCGATCGCGAGTAGTAGCGGTAGTGTGGCGCCCACGTCCACGCCCAAGAAGAAGAAGAAGAAGGCTGCTGCTGCTGCCGTGCATGGTTTGGAGTCGACGACGACGCCGAGCAAGATTGATGTTCCGCCGCTTGCGCCGCTGCCGCCGTCGTCGGTTGCCGTGGCCACCGGCGGTTCGACGCAGAAGAAGCGGAAGCGGAAGACGGAGGCGACGGTTGTGCCGCTTCCATCTTCTGCCTCTGTCCCCGGCGGCGAGCAAAGTGTTGATGGCGGCAGTGGTGGGGTGGTGACGGGCGGCGGCGGCGTGGGGGATGGTAGCATCACGTTATCGAAGCCGCCGGCGCCAAAGAAGCAGAAACTTACGTTGGCGGAGAAGGGGGAGAAGATGGAGAGGGAGAAGAGCGCGCTTGGGGATGGAGCCCCGCTGCCGATTAAGAAGAACCAGGTCAATAAATTTAAGAATGGGCGCGGGAATAGTCCCAGTGCAGGTGGGGGAGGGGGGAGGAAGGATGGGAGGGTATGGCTCCTTTTTTTTTCTTTCCTTTTCTTTCCATGCTATCATTGGTGGTGATAATGGTGGTGGTGCTTCATGGGGGACTAATAGTACTACAGACCTCATCGCCGAGCCTTCTTGCGTCTCCGCCCGCAACGCACAAACCGCTTCCTCCAAGACCTCCCATCCCGCTATCTGGCAACCCACTCGCTTCCCCGCCTCCGTCGTCGTCGTCGACCCCGAAGCCGCGGAAACCGAAGCCTGGTGGCGGCGGCGCGCTGGGCGGCGGCGCTGGCTCCGGTAAGAAGTTTGGCGAAGGCTCAGTGAGGAAGAATGGGAAATCGAAGCTGAAGAAAGGCGTGAATGTTGGTGGTGCCAGCGTTGGCGCCTCTGCCGCCGGCATGGGTGCGGTTGCGGGCAAAACGGTGCCGAGAGTAGGTGGGAAGAGCGTACCCGTACCTGGGGTTGCGAGGAAAGGGGTCAAGGAGTAAACGGTGGATGGATGGATGGATGGATGTTAGGGGGTTGTACAGTTGAATATTTTTATTGGAGGCGTCTCGTCTCGTCTTATTCATCAACGATTGTGTGTGTTTTTTTTCTTTTCTTTCTGTTTTTATTTTCTTTGTTGGCTGTTTTTGCGGGAGAGATAGGGGATAAGTACATGTAGTAGTGTTTGACTAGTTTGTTAGTAAGAGGGCCTTTTATTGTTAGGAGGAAGGGGGGGTTGAGTACATAGAGCCATACCATAGCCATGCGGGTTTTAAAAATATTGTATGTTGAAATGCTGTTTTTTCCTTGGTGGATTATAGCATCATTTGGAATCACTCGGCTCTTGGTGGCTTGGGTGACTGTGGGACTGTGATAGATAGATAGATTAATCATACACGCATGTGGGACTGTGAGTGATATTTGGTGAATCGGTGTTTTTGATGGCGATGAAATTGATATGGTCTGCCTATGGGGAGGGAGACCAGCTATTTCCTCTCTGGCTTTCTGATTGACCTCCTGCTAGGGTGGGTGGATGGGCCAAGGTGCGTTCTCGGATGTTTATACTTAGATATCGGGTTGGATCTGGGCTAATATGGTCCTTGTTCTCTGCCACACGCCAAAAGTTGATGTTGATATAGGGTCCAACCTGAACTCGATGGAGCTTTGATCTTTCCCTCGCAATTAGGTCAGCGTCCTAGAAGATTAATATGGATTTAGAGTAACAAACAGCGGCCTGTGCGACTTACTGCTCAAATCATAGAGCTATAGGGGTGGTAAGATCTTGAATTGTCCTGCTTTGGGTCTGGATATGGAGGCGCTTTGCCTTATTGGCTATTCTCACTATCAATTTGTATATTGTAGGCTCCATATAGTTGAACTGTCCCTGCTGTTTCGTTGGTGCATTGATATCTCACAGCCTACTCCTGGCAATGCATATTCATGGAATATCACCTGTTGTTATCGCGCCGGTCTCACTGAAATACCCAGTGAGAGTAGGTATTGATATCGTCTGTATTCTTTCATATTCGACTACAGACAAAGAGTGTTTCTATATGCTATCAGCCAACAATAAAGGCTCCGTTATATATGTTCCATCGATATCCAAAGCAGCCCTAGTACTGCTTGAACACCATCAAATAGACTAAAGTCTTTGAGGTTGGTAATCGTCAGTGGATATATCTATATAAATGTAAGCTAGAAAACTATATCGGGTTGTATTGGAAAGTCTAACATCTCAAAGATACTTTAAGTACCTGTACAAGAAAGACTTTCTAATTTTAGTTCCGTCATTTTTATCAACGTTACTATATTCCCAACACCCCCTTGCCTTAAAGCAATGACCGATGTTTATACCCTAAGTTTTCTGTCAAAGGGTTAGTATGAATGTTCATCACAAGGAGCTGCGGGACCATACGTTTTCCATCAACAATCGAATCATCCAACTCTTCAAACTCTCTTTTTTCCACCCAAAGCTTTACGCTTTGACAGAGACCCTCCTTTCTGCACTCGAGTCCTCCTACGACGTCCATGCGCCTCTAGCAGCTCTGAAACATCGCTGTGCCCTTCGTTGTTGGCCCTCATAAGCGCTGTCCACCCGTAAGCATCAACCTGTTTAACCGATGCTCCTCTGGCGAGAAGGAGTTTTATCAGCCCCTCGCAGCCCTTTTCTGCCGCTTGATGGAGCGGAGATTCACGGCGTGCCTGCGTGACGATTATGCTCTTTTCCCTCTTCTTCAGGAGGAATTGGACGACCTTGTCGAGCTTTTCCTTCGGAAGCCGTGCTGTGCTGGAAACTTTAAGTTCACCAGCACCGTAGCCAATGACTACGACGGGGGCCCCGTGAGCGAGGATGCTCCGTATCATCACCTCGTGGCCGTTAGCAGCAGCCAGGTAGAGTGCTGTAATGCAGTGCTCTTGTTGGAGTGCATATCGATGGAGGGATGCAGAGAGCACTACATGAAAGACTCTGTGGCTGACGAGGAGGGAGGAGGTGTCCTTTGCGTCTAGGTATTTCGCAACTCTGACGAGAAGTTCGTTTGGAAAATTAAGAAGAGGAGAAGACATATTGAGCGTTTCTTTTCTGCCGAGAGTGCGTAAGTCATTGCTGATAAAATTGAGAAATTGAAATTTTACGTACCTTAACAGTCCTGCCTTGACGATGCGATGCGTTATCCAAATCGATATTCTACGTACCTTTGCAGTCCTGCCTTGATGATGCGTTATCCAAATCGATATTCTACGTGTCTCTGCAGTCCTTCCTTGACGATTCGTTCGTTATTCGATCGAAATATCACTTAACTGCGGTCCTTGACGATGCGGTGAATTCCTAAGAAAATCTTTTCTCACTGCACGTATACTGAAAGTGGGGGGAAGGGCCCTCCGCCGGGGAATCTTGTCCGTTATCTAAACATTGGGCAGTGGGAGTGAATACTATGGCGGCTGCCAATTTTTTTTCCGAAGTCTGCACATGTACATTCTAAGTAGACATCATCCTTATCTACATTTAACTTTTCACAGATTTCCTGAGAGATAAGGATTCGAGCCTTTTCTATCTCATACCTTATACGGCCCTGGAGCTTGTAGTGAGATTCCTGGCTACATGTAGCACATGTAGATGATCCTGAAGACAAGAATCTACAGAAAATGTCAGTAACCGCTGGCAATGGTATATAGAACATGATTGCAGAGTTATAACCGCTCGCCGAGAAGGAAAATGCGCTGTCACGTGACTGGCGAGGAGGGCTAGTGGTAATCTAAGAACAGAACGGTCTGGCAGTAGTAGCGACATATTCCAACATATCAAGAAAGGTTTGGTGGCAGAGATACCCTATTAATGACAAGGGCTGACCATTTCTTCTATATGTGGATTGGGTGGTTATATATACACCTCGACGATTGAGGGCGTTTATACCTAGATGCATTTCTCGGCTTGATCTTGTATCATTCTAACATGACAGTCTCGTTTGCCGGTATACACATGAATGTAGTTATATTTTACCAACTTTTATTGTGTAGGTTCTTTAGAGTGGCTACCAGATATACTTTAACGTTGGTTTTCAACCTTACCCTATCAACACACCTGTCGACTTCTTATGCGGATATATCGGATCTATCCCCGGGATAGATTGGTGTTTTAGTGATAGAAGGCTTCCTATCAGCTGTTGCATTTCTATCAATCCTTCTGGCCGACCAGCACTAACACTTATAATACGAACCTTCTTCTATTCATAGCTTCCCTAGACTCTGTTGCATCCAATAAAATAGTAGGACCTAGAGTAAAGCTTAGATAGAGGAAACTCACCAAACGCTGAAATCTAAGCAGAAGAAGCTCAAGAAAGAAAGAGAAAAAAAACTCACTGAGTAGGACAAAGCAAACAATGAGGGGATCAGGGTTGATTTAGATGACATATACATTTACCTAGCCCACTCGCAAGCCGAGTCTGATAGAGATTGTAGATATACCTGAAGCCACATATAGCTCTTACGAGTGCATCTAGTAGGAAGATCTATGATCATTTAGTTAATTCTGCCGAATGATGAACAAATGCGTTGGCTACTACTCCCATCAGGCTGAGATATTGATACTGTAGGGCCGCACTGCTAGTTTTTGCTGGAAACAGTAACAACCCTCCTCGATTTAGTCTTTGCACCACACGGCCACGTTTATGTGCGGGCGGGACTGTAGAAAAGGAAGAATCTCATACCAGTTCAACATCCTACCCTACAGGTAGGAACGTCACGCCCAGCCTCCGGGTATGTTCAAACCGAATGAAAAGCGAGTCCGCGAGTGTCAAACCTAGTAAGTTTGATCTCAACAAGAAAAGCAAAGACTGCGTATAAAAAGCCAATACACCCAGATGCATTGCTACACCCAAAATTAAACTCTCCTACAAGCTCGTCGAAGAGCGCTACAATGGAATATACACTAATATTTTTCTAGTGTATACCACCTGCCTCATTGATTTTCACAAATTTCAATCACCTCGTGGTAATGCATCAGGCAAGGTATCAGGTTAAGGCATCATTTTACCACCAAATATTTGTATGGGTAGTGCGTTAGGTAAACTATCAAGTAAACCATCAAGTTATGTGTAGTTGGGGAAAAGCTATGCCTTTCCACTACACATTAATCTGATGCGTTTCCCCTAAAATATTCAAGCTAAAAACTGCTTCAAAAACTCCAATAAAAATGAACCATCTAGGTACTGAACCTGATAGGGCTGCCCCCACATGCGGGTATCCTGAACTCTTACACTATCGATTTCCATGGGTTAACACCAAATAGGTGCTTATAGCCGATTGTTTTGATGGCAGAGACGTCAGGTAAAAGCATCAAGATAATACATGTATGTATGTGGTATATCGAATTAATGTGTATTTGGGTTGTGTGGCTAATGTGTATGTTTGAAAAGCATCAGGTTAAAGCGTCAGTAACTGCGCTAATTCGTGCCTTTAATATTTATGTTTATATGGGTAATGTGTCGATCATGCATTACCACACGCTGTAGGGCCCAGGATCAAAGCCCATAGTCAAAAACGGCTACCTTCGGCACAGAGAATGGGGAAAATTGCTAAACTTTGCAATTGGCCATGAAGGAGGCGTAGGAAAGCTT
Source organism: Gyromitra esculenta (assembly GCA_038503075.1). Lineage (NCBI taxonomy): Eukaryota > Fungi > Ascomycota > Pezizomycetes > Pezizales > Discinaceae > Gyromitra > Gyromitra esculenta. The sequence goes on from JBCAML010000002.1 coordinate 1,343,731, forward strand.
AACCAAGACCACGTTTACCTTCTTGCACCAACCCCCATCAACTGCGGCTACATCGCCGTCCCATATTCCTTGCTGCCCACAAAACCGTGGCTAACCGAGTGGGTTTCAAGTCTCATACCACTGCTACAGTCGCAACTCAATATGCTAGATGCCAAGTATCAGGTGAATTCCGTACATGATAACAAATTATCCGCAACAGCTAATAATTCCTAAGCCTAGGGCACCATAAAATCCTAGGGTTAGAGGGGCTTGGATCTATGAAAGACACTAGTCCCCCTCGATAGGTGTAAACATCGGATGCCAAGCTAAGGAAATCCGTGACAGCAAATGTTACATGTATTTATATATGGTGGTAGGGGTCTAATATCTCCTACCTCTCGTACGGCACGGGATAGCAAGTTAATTTTAGTGGTGGAAATCCACAGCAGCAAAACTTGCACGTGACAGCAAGGGATCCGGGGCAGTGAGTTCCGGTATATCGAGTTGCGACTGCAGTTGATTCTTAGAGGCTATCTTCTGAGGCTGCGCTAGCTTCGCTGCTGGGTCGTAAAATTAAAGTTTCCTGCTATATAGGTAGCTCATGAGTATAACACTTCTAGGCCCACACACATATGTTCTGAGATTGATTACATGCATTTAACGAGTCACTCGTGATGATTGACTTTGATATTTTCGACTACACGTACTCTTATCGATCCATGCCGCCTTAAGGATTGTACTAGTAGTTCCTATGAGCTCGGGCTCAATGGAGCAGCAAAACTAAAACACTCAAACAGTCCCAAATTCAGAAGAACAGCCGAAGCAGGTTACAGTAAGTTCGATTCCATCCTAGTTCCACGTCTATCATTATTCGGGGTAATCCTAGGACACAAAATGTGGATAACAGAGGCGAGCTGCGTTAATCCTATTGTGGTAAAAGTAGACGACTTAATTCTGTGAGAAGAAAGTCCTTCCTGTTAGCTGAGTCTACTCGTGATGCAATCGGGTATTCAATGATACAGGGATTCTAATGAAGGGGACGCCCTATTGGGCGAGCAAGACTCAAGGCGGTGATGTATAGCACCGCCACTTCTTTGATCAAGCCATTTATGGAAGTTTTCGAACCGTCTATGCCACTTCTCCCCATATTCGCCCCATATCTTGATTGGTTCAAACCCTTGTATCATTGAATACCCGATTGCATCACGAGTATCCACACTGTAATTTCGATAACTTACTACAGTGCCAAAAAGGGGGGTGTGAGGTAGCGTGCTGTAGGGAAGGGGCAAAAGCAAAAGAAGAAAAAGATCAAAGGTACAGTATAGGATATTACACTGGTTGAAAGTTCCTTCCGATCTAGATTTCACCTCGATCTTGTCTCCTGAGACCGTACATACGGTTCTGCCCTCCTGGGGCGCAGTAGGGAAATGAATCACTTACTAAGCAGTATATCACTACCTTTCCGCTCGACACATGAGTACTACATGCACATGTAGTTTAATTTTACACACTGGATGGTTCTGGAGATCTATATTCCGGCGTATACAAATTAAAACTTTAAGTCTGCCTTAGAAAAGCACAAGTAAAAGATAAATGCCCTAATCCAGGTATCTCGCTGCTGTGTGTGATTAGGTTCACCCCCATCCTTACTGCCTTAGCTGCTGTCCACCCGTATAGTTACCCGGTAGATACTTTAACTGTTGGTGCTCAGTGTCTGCACACCGACGACAGCCCTAGATATCGATCCCGATGCGAGTGATAACCCCTGTCAACATTAAAAAGAACACACGTCGCGAGGAAAAAATAATCATGTGGCTAAGTTTTTAGAGATGAGTCGCATAAACCACGTAACTCATTTCATTTCTAGACATAGAGGCAAGTAACACAGGCAGGAGTGCCAACACCAGTGGCATCGGCCTACTGCTTCTGCGTGTGCTAGATGCAGCAAGCAACTTTATCTCTGACTGTAGTCCCTCATGCAAATACCCGTGATGGCATAAACGGCTTCAAAAAAGCCCGCTACAGTTGAGTAATGAGACACTTCATCTTGCCCCTTTCTTGATCCAACAAGATTTTATAGGACTGTTTTTCGGATATTTTTTATGACGCTAACGAAGATTCAAAGGAATACACGTCACTCACCGCCTGGCCTAAGCGTTTTTGTCGCGAAGAAGCGCTGCATTCATTGCGGCTAACAGCGGGGAGTTCATTTATATATCGAAGCCACTTACCACTATATAACAACATGACATAAAGATAAGACCCAGACATACATTATATGTAATTGCACTTAAAAGGTGGCGACAGCACGGACTAAATACGTACATGCGCAGCCAGCAAATTCATAATACCTCGGGGGGTAAGAAGAATCTCTTTGCTCTCGGGATTAGAGATACACGTAATATAAAAACACTCAGGTGATAGATTGTATATATAGAGCCCTCATTTCCGCAACTCTATGACCAATTCCCGAACCCCATACAACTCTGCTTTTCAGCCAACAAGACTTGCGTGTTGACCCAGCTCCCTTACTGTTTACGATATAAACTTTGCATCAATGTTATTCCTCAGTCTCGCCAATGAGATTCTTCTGAACGTTGCGGAAAACCTCGCCGCGGAAGATCTGCGCTGCCTCGCTCTCGGGTGTAGATTTCTAGCCAACCTCCTCACACCATCTCTCCACAAACTTGCGTGCAATGAAGGTCACACTGTGACGGCGCTATACATTGCAACGGCAAACCATAATAACAAGATGATCCGCTTCCTTCTCGAGAATGGAGACCCCATCCGTATTATGCACCCCGGAGGTTTTTACTCCACAGAACCAAGAATTCCTCCAAATGACCTAGAATGTGTCATTAGCTTCCTCATGGAGCAAGGCCCAGCGGCAGTAATTATGAACTTTGACCAGCTCGCCTGTACTGCCCTCAACCGAGCTATCATCAATGGACAAAGACACCTTGTACGGTTACTACTCGAAAAAGGGATCCCCACGAACTACATCAACGGTGGACGTTGTGTGTTCGACTTCCCGCTTTACTACGGGGACCTGTCCACCATTCGCATGCTCTTAGACTACGGGGCTAACCCAGATATCCCTTTGACGTGTTTCGGAACCAATCCACCGCTCCATCTCGCTGTGAGACTAGGTCACGAAGCTATCGTTCGGCTACTGGTAGAGAAAGGGGCCAACATCAATATCCAAAACCGTGAGGGGGAAACCCCATTGTACTTAGCAGTCACGGATCATTGCGACAATCGTGGAGGACCCCCTATGTGGAAAGTGTTGCTAGATCTCAAGGCTGATCCAATAATTCCCGCCTCGAACGGCAGCACAGTACTACACATCTTGGAGCATGAGCGTCCGGGCTCACGCAATAGGTATGACGAAGCGATAAAAGAGTCCCTTTTCGAGCACGGAGCAGATCCAACGATTATGGATAATCATGGGTTGCGGGCAATTGATCTAGCGAAGAGGAGGAAGAGAGACCGGGGTGCGAAAATTATAGTGTACTAAGCGGAGAGGAGAGAACAAAGAAGTGGGAGCTGATGAAGAGAATGATAACGAGGATATGTTAATGTGAGGGATCAGTCGGGTTGATTTATTGCCATAGATTTTAAGTTTTGGATTTGTTTCGTTTTTCCGATGAAATTTGTTGAGCCTGTTTATTGATTTTTGTGTTAGCTATGTGATATCTAGAGCAATAGCTCCCCCCTGTGCGCAAATGGAAGAAAAATTCAAAGTGTAAAGATTGGGCAAGTACGCTGTAGTGTAAAATGTTTAGTAGACTGTAGTCTCGCTAGTAGGCGCTTCCATCCCTACTGCCGTTGGCTGCTAGCACCATAGGGGGCTGAAGACTTCTAGGAATGCTAAGTTGGGAATAGGCTTGTCGCGTCTTGACGCGCTCCCAATATTCAGCGTCTCCGATCAGCCGCGCCAGGCCTGATTGCTAAACACCAAACTGACGATCTGATAAGATCTTAGACAAGCAAGGCTATTGTCTGCAGCTGGAAGCCTGATCTTCATCGAGCCCACAAAATTATCTCCACAAAATTGCCCAACAAAATATCCTGACTCTTGAATTGGAGCTAGGGTTCCTCCTACTTAGTTTCGAGCAGAATAAAAACCCGCGTGTTCTCGTTGCTGGTACTCTGGGCGAAGGAACGATGATGTCGTTCAGGCAATCTGGGTTCGTTCCGGGGGTCCTTCAGATTTCTCTTGAATTAGATGTAAGGCAACTAAATATAACCTTTTAGGAGTTCTAATGAGTGGTGCTGTAGAGTTTAGACAAGGTACATGTAGGTATTGCGACACTAAAAATAGCTGCGGTGGAAGAATGAACCAACACCGGTCGGAAAGATTGGTATAGGTGGGCATGAATCTTGTACAAAATATTCCTCTCTTATTTTTATCTTTCGGCAGCGCTTCTCGATGGGATCAGATTCTTTGATCACTCTTTCCCTCCCTTTAATAACTCAGTCAGCTGCAGGCGCTATCCCATGGTAGCCACTTCCCTAACGGCTTTCCCATATCTTGGCGTAACCGCTTCCCCCGCGACAGACTTTTCCAGAAGTGTTACGTGGAAATAAATATCCGTTTTTGTATAACCTCACTTTAGACAACATCGAATGATCTCCATGTAATCAGATCGGGTGTTTCGCCAGCTGTCAATTCGAGAATCAGGGCGGTACCACCTCGATCAACCGCTTTACGCGGATATATATCTAGCGTCGGCCTATTCATAGGTGAGCGTAACTTCTCGTTATGTATGGGATCGAATAACATGTCGCGAAACTGCTAGTCCGAGGTTACCGCTGCTAGGAACCAGAAACTTCGAGATGATATACTGGCAAGCTTGTATATATGCAACTCATTGGAGTAAAGCTTGGATTGTTGATATAAGAGGAATTAGCGATTTTACCGTTTGCTGCGTAGAATTTGTAGGATATGTACTTGAATTGTTTTTACTAATGTGTGTTACTTTAGGTAGACAAGACAGATAACTCATTCACGCATCCAACCCTGTGGGCTATGGCAGCTGTGTGTTACTTTGTGCAGAGTCCGTCATTTTTTAAGTTTAGGTTGTTTTCACCCTAGCACAACTCAACCTACTTGATATAAAAATCAATTCAGGGTAGTTCATATATACCGCCATCCGCGAGAAGCCCAAGCCTCTCAATCAAGCCTCCCATTTTCTCATCAGAGGTCTCAAAGATTGCAGGTTTTGGCTGTTCTTCTGCTGACGCAGTATCGAAATCAGTTGATTGCAGTCCTGGTTCATGGCTAGGGAAGACAGCCCCGAGCTCTGGCATCAGGGAAACCAGCGGTAAGTATTTTGGCGACGACTCTAGGACTCTTTAGTGCCAAACCCCGATTATGTGGATTGGTGATCCGAGACAATTGACTTATACTGGATAATGCTAGTAAGGGCGATGCAGCTATCTAGTTTGAGTTTTTGACAATCGTGAGTAATTATCAAGCATGTATGGATATAACTAGAGCCCTTTCTGACAGAAGTTGGGGGCAAAATAGCGAGTGTGGCTATTGCAGCAAAGGGCAGTGATACAGGATCACGGTGCAAGCTGAACGATGTAGTTAGCAACAGGGATGTGTTTTGGCTTGGCATAGACAGTATCACAAATCGATCCCCAACCCTCTGATATATGTATCGACCCGTGCATAATGTAGGTGCATATAGGATATAGCAGATATTCAATTCGCACTTTCAAACCAACCCAAATACACTCTCTCTGGCTAGATCCGGCAATTTACTGCTCCTCTACACCTTTCAACTAACATGCATTTCTGTGCAGGCACAAACCAGCTTCGAAACAGCATCCAACCACCAGCATATCTGCTGGTGTCAACGTCCAAACGTCGCGTCACGCCCAAACAACACAGCACATGCATGCCAGCCCCACCAATTCTCAGCCTCATGGTGTTTCTACCCCGCTTCAACAATCATGGGCAGCAACAAAGAAACCCCGCGTTCCCCCGATCTTCCCCGTATATCCCGGGCCATCTATTCTCCCTTGATCTCCACCAGAGCTAGAAGAACGCTAGATCTAGGGATTTCAGCCCTCAATTGATCTGACGAAGGAGAAAGAAAGAAAGAAAAAAACAAAAATTTCAAAAAAACTGACCGACTCTTAGAGTCCTCTCAACCATACACCATCACTCGGTCTTTCCTTCCCCCCCTCCTTCGTTGGACGAAGTTAATGGCGCCTTCCTATGCGCCAAACGCGCACGTCACTATTCGTGCGCCCTCGCTTCAGACTCTACCCGCATTGAAACGTCTCAACGCATTGCTACTGCCAATAAACTACCCCGAGTCGTTCTACGGCGAGATCCTGTCCTCTCCGATAACGACACAGTTAACAAGACTTGCGTTCTGGCTACACTCGCCCTCGTCAACTGCAAAGGCAAAGGCAAACGGGAACTCGGGGGTGCTTAAAGGACAAGGGGAAACTGAGGACGACGGGAGCTCACAGCACGGAGAAGGTTCTGGCGAAGAAGAAGAAGAAGAACAAGGTATCTGTGTAGGTGGCGTCCGCTGCCGTCTCGAGCTACCCCCGACAGATCCACCACTAGATCCCTCAGATCCATCTCGGCCACCTCGTGGGGGTTCCATCTATATAATGACCCTCTGCACACTTTCGCCATACAGACATCTCGGCGTGGGTACACAGTTGGTCACATATATCCTCTCTGCTGCTGTTGAGCTTGGTTGCAGTGAGGTGTACGCACATGTATGGGAGGCGAATACGGATGCTTTAGATTGGTACCGAAAACGAGGATTTGATGTTGACAGTGGGGAGGTCGTACAAGGCTATTATCGGAAATTAAGGCCAGCGGGGGCAAGGGTTGTAAGGCGACGAGTTGGTGTTGGTGATGCATTGGCGGCTGCTAGTGAAGTGGGGAGCTGAATTTGGGGAGGTCGGGGACCTAGGTAGTGTGCAGTATAATCCATTTTGGTGATTTTCTTTTCTTTTCCTTTCTCTTCTTTCTCTTTTCCCCTTCTCTTCTTTCTTCTCTATTTTTTCTGTTGGAACAGCACACGGCGTCATGAATTATCCTTGTCAAAGATTATGTAGCTATATGCTTTTGTAAAAAAAATAACCAAGTGAGTGAAGGAGGATTCAAAAACCACAAAATATCACTACTGATAGAAAAAAAAATGCCTCGCAGATTTTGTCCAAATACCTTCCTACTCATTTCCATGATCCCATCAGCTAGCTGGCATTGGTAGATAAATCCAACCACCTAAGAACATATTACGTTCTCGCTTGAAATATAGGACATTTGTGGTAGTTGAAACTTTTTTAATAGCCTTACCCATTGCTTGTGATCTGTCTCCCTCCGCTCTAGCATGTACCAACGTTTTGGGTAAGCGATGTAGTAGCAAATACTAGAGAGATCATAAAACCCTCAAGTTCCGAGCGTCTTCAGAATTTTGTGTTCAGCCCCAAACTGGTACATTGATTACCATGATAAAGTATTAAACCTTATACAATTGTATCCCTAGCTATATACTATGTTGACAGTTTTAGACCTAGCAGTAAGATTTCTGCTTTGACACCTAGCGAAATTACTGGCTTTTTGATGCGGATAGAAAAAGCCCTCTACCATAAGAGCTCCACATAATATCGCTTCTAGAGGTGCCCATACAACCTAATTAGGGATCAAAAATACGCAAGCTTTCCCCCTCTAGCAACAGTCCTTGTTGTTTTAGGATTTGTTTCCTTGAGTAAACCCTTCAACTGGGTATTCACATTAAATCTAAGTTTGAGAGGCCATCGTTACTACCTATGTTAGGATAGCCCGAACGGAAGACTAAAAAATGAGGAAGCAATTCAATTTACTAATTAATTCCTAACGCCTATACCCCTTGTATAAAACAAAGAAAATCAATTTGTCCTAGGTTCCCAGATTAAGCCCATAAGAAGGAGAGAAATAAAAGCAGAAAGATTTCGCTGGACAGCAGAAGAACCAAGAGCAAGGAAGAAAGTAAAGATACCGAGCATAGTTGAGATCACTAAGTTTGTAACAGATCTCAGGATACCTAGAAAATATAACCATGGCGATGTCTAGGTCTATTTTTATTCCAGTTCCAGATGTTCTGAACACAATTCATATCCTAATTTTCCTCTTCTACTTCAACTGATGAGGACTCTGAAAAAGCTTCCGATGAGCCTGATAAACTCGAAACGTCCTCACCCATTGAAGCGGGGACTTCCATGCGTTTGCTCTTTCTATTCCTGCGCCTAGCACCCGCCGCTGGCTTCGTAGTCACTGAGACGCTAATCCACTCCTCCTCCCCTCCCTCTTCCGTTTCTTCTGCACCCAGTCCTTCTTCGGCGGTTGCTTCATTCTTAGATTCTTCCTTCTCGGGTTCCTTTGTCTTTTTCTCCTCGTCTTCCTCATCATCAATCTTTTCTTTATCTGCCTCAGCCTTTTCGCTATTTATCTTCGCTTCCGCCACCTTTTTATCCATCTCTTGGGTATCGGGTACCGGATCACCCTCTTCGGTATAATTCCACATCAGATTCAGCTCGCCCCTCCATGCAGCCATCCCCCAAACAGACCCCAACACCCCAGGGACCAAATACAGGAGCGCCGGTTGCGCATGTTTCCATATGTGCATAACCATCAACGTGGCCAGCATTCCCAAGACGTATCCACCAATGCTAGAGAGAAAGTATTCCTTCCTAAAAGTGACACCCTCAACACCCTTCCAGAAACGTTCTCCAAAGATGCCTGTTACCTTGACGTATCTTGGTTTAGTCATCAGTGCCATCTCTTCTTCTCCATATGTCTTCCTACGCTTAATATCATGTCCATCGCTGTCCGCAATCTCTTCCATAGCCAGCTTCTGTACTTCAAGAAGGTTTGCCTTACGTTTCGACTCGTAGAATCTCCACAGATCCCAACGGAGAGACATAGCAATCACCAAGCCTGGGATCACAATATCGCCAAGACCGAGCATCGCCAACGCTGGGCTCCCATCTTTAGTTGTGCCAGGGCGTGGGAATAATAACTTAATAGGGACATCAAGATTTGTGGCAACGGTGACCATGAGCGGAGTATAAAATACGAAAAAGATATCATAGAAGAAGAGAGCTCCTAGGAGCAGAGTTGCCGTCTGGAAGGTAGTCGGCGAAATCAACTACCACAAAAGTTAATATAACCAGAAAGTGTTTGAAAACAAATCAAAACATTCAAAACAAACCTGCATAGCTCCATAAGAGAATGATATGCCCATGATATTGGTCAAAGCCCAATGTTTTCCACCGAGAGCATAAACACCGACCACGGTAAAGCCAATCACCAACCCAGCAACATCACCAATCCAGAATCTTTTTCTGATTTGCTTGTCCAGGCCCTTCGACTTGATAACCACATTCCACTTCATGCCAAGGGTACGCCTGAGAGCCCAGGCATTCTCCCAAAGGCTCTCGGGTAATATCTTCAACCTTCCTAGCGGATTCCTCACCACATGATCTCCATTTTTCGCCCTGTACGAGTTGTACCCAGCAACATAAATGTTGCCATCAGCCGAGCGGAACCGACGAGGAAATGCAAACGAGACGCCAAGGCCCAAGATGTCGGCGAAAGCCTTTCCCACAGCAAACACACCCATAACCGAAAAGTACCACGTCAGAATACGCGAGAGTACGCTGGGATCTTTGAGAAACTTGATGATCAGGAAAAGTACACCAAGGAGCACACCAGCTGTAACCGGGAACATCAACGCATCAGTAGCGGTGAGATTTTCGATGGGTGCGGCGGAAGCTTCTTCATCTTCATCTTCATCATCCTCGAGGAGGTCTTCGTTGGATTCTTGGCCGTTACGCAGCTTGCGGGCTTGTGCAGGGGAGAGAGTATTTGCTGGGCGTTTCAGCGAAGCATGGGACCCAGCGACAATAGGAAGTAAAGCAGCGATGATGAGATGGACATAGGTGGGAATAAACGGGAAGATGGCTGGAAAGTTGTAGAGCACAGTGGCAAGGAAGCGAGCTGCAGGCGAGATGTCTTCGGCTGCAGCGGCAGTAGCGATGGGATTATCCATGGCTTCTGCAGTGCTTGATGGCGGATATGGCGACGATACTGATGCTATCTGTTGTCAGTGACGTTCTTGCTGTACGTCTATTAGAGCTTTCGCAGATCAGGCAGGAACGGGTTGAGGTGGTTGAGAGGACACGCGGTCAGATGGGCAAACGACGCAGGTTTAGGGTTTTTTCAGGAGACGACTCTGGACGGACAAGGCTGGGTCTATACACAGCCAGTGTGGTTTGGTGGTTCTTCGAGAGAGGTGCCAGAGATATATGTATGATGCACAGTCCCAGCCTCTCCTGCGGCTCAAGAGATCTGCCCCGCCATCCACAGCACAGTTTGATCCGAAAGTGGTGACATGGACGGATGCCAAACAACCGAGCCGCAAGCGATCGCCAGGGCCTCTCTCGCGCCTAGCCCCAGACCGGTATTGCACGGGCCCTCTTACCCCAACAATAGGCACATACCCCAAACAACACTCCACAGCAACTGATGGGCTAGGGCTGCTTGTTAGCTTCCCACGTAATACAGAGGTATGGGCATGTATCTGGGACCTGCCTTAGCTTACATGTATGGTCACTCACGGTAGAATCTCTGAACTAGCCAATTTAAGGGTTAGGGTTATCGCGAAGTTCTTGAGCTTGCTTTGATGACCCACAATCAGTATGTATTCTTCTAGACATATAATGCGCATGAACTGAGTCGTGAGATATGTGTTGCATTCAGAATGGGAGACCGAATCCTATCCCGCATATTTATCGGATGCTTTAAGAATAGTAGCATCGCAGTTGAATTTCCCCCCTTATTGTATCCAAATAAAGCCTCTAGCCAAAGGCGATATATACTTCAGCGCTCCTACAGGATAAAAAACAGAGACCAACCATATGCACGCGCCTAACCCCGAACGAAGACTAAGCTCATGTAATCGTAGTGAGCCCGCTAACTGCTATCCGGTTTAGTATTTTAAAATTAAAATTAAAATAAAACTAAGAGGGGGGACGCCGCTAAGGGCCTAGAGATTTAGCTAGCTATATATATCGAGCTTTTAAGAGGAGAGGTACCGGAGATTTCTCGTGAACCATACTACTATTTACGTTGGACTGCACATACATGTATGTAAGCTTGGTCTAAATATATCGTTTTAAAGAAAAACACGATAATTTTTATTGCCCCTCTGGAAGTGTTTTTTTCTAGTGAATTGCTAACTATACACTAGCTAAGAAATCTCCAGGGCTCTACTAACTAAAGAACGGTGGGTCACGACTACCGTATATCCACGGATCATCACCCGCCTATGGTGCGTGCACGAATTAACCTGGACCAATAAAAACTGAATGCGAAACGAAACGCCTTTGTCTTATTAAAAAACTCGGCCTGTCTCACAGAACTTAGCTGGTACCTCCATTAAAACACCACAACCAAGATATATGCAACACCAATAATCCTAAAGAATATTCCCTTGAAGTATAGACTCTATACTGGCATCGATACTCAAATTTACATTCTGTTTTAATTTTTCTCGGCGTGTATCTGTTCACTCCGGATCCCTGAGTAACTTTGGGGCCGTTCCATTTTGCACTTTTAATCACAGCTAAAAAAATGCGATAGGTACATGCAATCCCATGGGCTATGATACATCCCACGATAGCCCTTCTATTCGAACAGCCAAATTATATTTCATGATATCCCACTAGGTACCTAATAGAAACTACATGTATCCCTCTTTAAGATGTCCACGCTTTCACTAGCACCCGAAGCTATCTGCCTTCCAGGAGAAGAACCTGGGCACATCGGTGTGTGGCTTTGTATACTACGGAACCGTGCCCGATGCCTTTGACATTAAAGTCATACTCCCCAGGCTCTGTATATATCCGGGTTCTTGTCTCGGAAGACAAATACACCTCTAGAACCCACCAATAAAGGAACACGTAAACAGAGGCCAGTAACTTTTACTGCATCCGTATTGCCAGTATATGTAACCTGATCAAGATTGTCATCCCCATATACTTTTAGTAAGCTATAAATACACATACTACGTGTACTTGATAGTTGGATAGCTATAGGTTTTAGGCTACTCTGAGTACATGCAATAGGGTATAATTTCTGTTCTAGTAGAAATTTTAAGATTTTTTGCTGTTTGTATATTTCGTATATACAACATCTTAAAGTCCAAATAGAAAGTCAAAGTTATCTCGGAAGCTTTGTGCTTTTATTTAAAGCTCAGGACGCACAGCTTCTCTCGGAAGATTCAAATGCGCTACGCATCTTCAATCCTAGACCTAGGCTTGTGTATCTCGCGGGCCAACCTAGGCTCCCTTCATTTTGTTTTGTTCGGGGAGTACCTAATATAGTGAAATTAAAGCTCCAGCCTTGGTACCATTGGAACGGATAGTTCTGGCCATGGTTGGTGAGGTCCTGATACAATATGATATTGCGATTTTCGCAAAGAGAGTTGATTTATGGTTATCAAAAGCCAAATATACAAGATTGCCATATTTGCTGATGTTAGCGATTACTCGTTGCGTCATTCCTCACTCTGCTTTACGAAAATGAATGTAACGGTGGAGAGGCTTGTAGGAAGCTCCAGCGAAATCAAAATCAAGAATGTTTGTAACAGATGCCAAGTCTGTGTCTGTATTTTTCTCTCTTGCCTGTTCGCAAGTCGAAAGCGCTGGGCTGGGAAAATTAGAATGAAGTTAGGGTTAAATATTTCAAGCCGACGAAGGTACATCTCGTTCGCAGATTCTTGCCACTCCTACTCTCCGTTGAGCACAACTGCCAGTGGATTGAGGTTATAATTTCTATAGAGAGTAGTTATGTGAAGCTGTTAGATATTATTTAGCATCTCACTAATTCCATAATTTTCCTCTTTTTGATTTAATTCCAAGTGCCTGAGATATTTGCTTATCGCTTGCAGCGATGCCCTGCGAGTGATCACGCGATCGAATTCTCCACCGGAAACCGTACTAACCCGCACAGTCTCGGTCAAGACGTAAAACTCTATAGAAAGGATATATTAGTTACTCTACGTATTCTAGTAGAACCTTGAGCCTATAAAAACACCAACACGAGTCGGAATCATGTGTTTCTTTGCCAGGATCCGCCATAACTGGCAAGACTTTACGTATATACGTCGCATTAGTAGGTACATGTAAGTACGTACTCTACATGTAAGTACATGTAGTTACAACTAAACTCTAATATTGAGCCACATTGATGACAAGCGAGTGAACACCAGTCTCTTACCCAGCCGGCTCAACTACAGCGAATTTAAGACGATAAGCGGAATCGATACCCCTCAGAAGAGTACATCCTTAGATCAAAATAAGTGACCGACAGGATTACCATTTTCAGATAAGAATAGCCCGGAAACTAGGCTTGGATCAATTGTTTCATAATAGTATCATGGGTTACATGATACGATCGCCTAGACCCTAGCATGCCTGAGTTCCACACCCTCTGGTAGAATTATTGTAGAATAACGAGGGTAAGCGAACGCCCAAGCTGCCAATACCACTACCAAAATTTTTCCAATGAACCCCGGAAGACCAATAAAAGCTTTAGATCATGAGTCGCCACAATTCTACAGTAATTCTGCCAGAGACTGTATATCCGTTCTGTCGACGATTTAAACGCGAAAGGCACCCACTGATACACACTCATATGAGTATCTCTGGTTAATCACGGCTTAGAATATATGCCCTACACAATTTTCGGGCAGATTAGTACAATAGCCTTCCACCCCATCCTTGTCCCCGGCTATGTTGGATTACGTTTCGAAACTCAAACACACTTATCAGTATAGCAATGGCGCTGGTACTAAAGTTCGCCCCGGTTAACTGGACTGCTTCGGCTACACGGGGGCGAAATAATATGTGGTTTTCCATAGATTTTCTTGAGAGCAGGCCCAAGGACATTCCACCTTCCTCGGCAACACGCTGGGCGATCTTCCCTTCCTCCCACGTTAAACTCGGTCCGCTTTAAGCCTTGAAGAGAATATCACTGGATTGACTGACACGAGGGCTATGCCGACGTAAAAAATTCTGAAGTTAATGAGGATAATAACAGAAGTTGATGGATGCATTGATGGAGCGGGTCGCCTCTTTAGTCGAGAATTTGAGACACAGGAAACGACGTAGGCGTTAACCCGCAGGGGGCAGCGCCTCAACACAATCTGTAGGGATTGAGTCGATATATATTCTAGCAGCACAGGTCAGTGAAACAGATGCCTACATTATTATGTACCTCTTAACTTGGTAAAACAGCGTTGGGGGAAAATTTAGGTTATGATATGTTCGGTGTGCTCTCAACCATTCGATGTATGCCAATATGGGGGGATGGTAGCTATTTCTTTTCTGTTCCTATAGGGATAAAACTGTTCCATGGAAATTCATTGCCAGATATGAGTCGGTGCGATACAAGATTGTAGCAATCAATCAGTTAGACAACCCACTTAGTTATCCAGATACCAATAACACTAAATCTCTCTCGTTTACCATATGCTGAGCATGAGTGGAGGCACCCATCGGTGAGATCGGCCGAAGTTATAATTTGGGATAATACTATGAGTGATAGCCCGTTTCGGAGCAAACAAGCACAGCTTAGGGTACATAGGCGGGTTGAAGTGCCACGCATGGCCTAGAAACATAATCGGTACGAGTATCGACACCTTTGATCTGATGTTATTTAGCCATGGACAGAAAACTCTGTTGTTCTGTCCAGGGTCTATAAAAATATGTCTCTAAGACCAAACTATCGGAGAATCCGGAAGATCCGGAAGATTCCAATCGGAGATCTGTTCTTGTCAAACTTTAGCTTCTGATAGGATAAACTTTACCTGTTTCTTACTGTAATGCTTGGGACTACAAATCCCTGAAATAAATCCTGTGATACCGTATCCGAGTAGAAAGTGTCTGAAACACCAAATTGTAAGTGCCCTGCATGGTCGGATAGATGTCCAAGACCGTGTAAACTGTGTAGATGAGGGGTTTGTTAATATACCCACCCAAATAGTTTGCTGCAGGAACAACGTGGGATCTTTTAAAGTAAATAAAACATCGCGACCCCGCCGATTCATCGTGGCGAGGGGGGATTTTCCGAGATTCCGGCGCCTGTTCCGTAGGCTATGAAACTAGTTATACATGTATCAAAAGAAAGTCGTAACAGCCAGGAGATCCCTGTCCGTGTGTGCATGGCGATGCTACGCTCCTCTCCTATCGGTACCACCTCGATCAATCCATCTTTTTCCATCACATCTTAACGACTCCGCGGTTAACGATCCACATACAGGCAGAGACGAGCGTGCGAATTCCTTTTTCCCCGGGCATTTCAACCGTTGAATCGAGTCAGATAGCACCGCGTCAATCCGCAAACAACATTCCCGGTACAACCGCAAGTTCTCCCGGTCCACTCGCAGAATATTCCGACTGTCCTTGTTTTGTTTTTTTTGTTTTGCCAGGTACTCCAGAGTCAATCCCAGCTTGGGTCGAAAATCCCTCGTAGAGCTAGGCTCCAGGAGAACCCCACTTGAGCTCCCCTGCTGATGACGGGCGCTCCCTCATCCATCGCTGCTCAAGCCGCAGTCCGATTCCGTAGTAGCGCCCCTCAGTTACCTCATAGTTCACACAAGACCACAAAACCACACAAAATTGGCTTTGTGGGTACCCCTCAAACCCCGCCAAGTGGGGAGGCAAAAATCAAGGTCGATAAAGTGAGATATGTGACGAGACGACAAAAAGCCGTCTTTTTACTCTTTCCCACATTCTCCTCAAGTCTTCGGGCCCTCTCAATAGCCCTTCTTTTCGTCGCTGTAGCTCTCCAATTTTTCCATAAACCATTCATCGACCTTCTACCATACTCTGCCTCGAAACTTAAACCAACACCCACAAGGCTGGTTCCGCACGAATTTTTTGGTAGCGAAAGTACGTCAGCAGCTATCCCCGTACCTAAAACTACACCAGAAAATTCTATAGAAGGATTTGCAATCTGCGCACCAAGCGAAAGCCATTTCAATAGCCCCAATTCAAATTCAGACCTCCGCCAAGGTCTCCTACGAAACCCAACAGAGACGATTGTGGAAGAACTTCAGACTGTTACCACAGACGCTATACGAATGGGATCAAACATGACATTAGTTGATAAAGCGAGGGCTATTGCAGAGGAGTTTGAGTACACTCCACAGCAAGTGAGGGATGGCGTCAAGGAATATCTTAGATTAATGGGTGATATTTCCCGACCCAATTTAAGGCTGCGAAACCCCACTGACTAGGCGTGGTAAACAGATGTTGGTTTGACCAATGATGGAGAGGCAATGACTATGATTCCGACCTATGTCACAAAAGTACCAAACGGCACGGAAGAGGTAAGAATTTTGACGCCTACTAGGAATATGCTAAAATGAGAATAATTAACTCTTCTAACCCGTATCGTTTGTCGGTATAGGGTGTATACCTTGCTGTTGACCTTGGTGGAACCAACTTCCGTGTTTGTTCCGTAACCCTAAAAGGCGATACGACGTTCACCATTGCCCAGTCAAAAGTCCCCATCCCCCGATCATTGATGGTCTCAGATTCCAAATCTCTCTTCTCCTTCTTAGCTAAGCAGATTGCCGCTTTCGTCGAGAAGCACCATTCCGATCATTTCGCTGAAGACTCAGGTCACCATCTGCACCTAGGGTTCACTTTCTCATTCCCCGTAGATCAAAAGGCTGTCAACAAGGGATACTTGATCCGTTGGACCAAGGGTTTCGCCATCCCAGATGCCATTGGGAAAGATGTCTGTGCTCTACTTCAAGCAGAAATTGATCTCCTAGGCCTCCCCGTTACGGTCGCAGCTTTGGTCAATGATACTGTAGGCACTCTGATGGCAAGGTCATATACCTCACCTGGGAAAACGGGAACTTTACTCGGCGCGATCTTTGGAACTGGCACCAACGGAGCGTACGTCGAGAAGTTGGAGCGGATCACGAAGATGACAAAGCCCGGTGCTAATGTAGGGGAATATGATACGTCGACCGGTGAGATGGTTGTAAACACCGAGTGGGGTAGTTTTGACAATGCGATGAAAGTGCTCCCTGATACCCCGTATGATCGTGCTCTTGACAAAAATTCCGTCAACCCTGGAATTCAAATGTTCGAGAAGAGAGTCAGTGGGATGTTCTTGGGAGAGATTCTGAGGAACGCGATCCTAGTTTTAAAAGAGGACGCGGGCTTGTTCGCAGCGGCCACTATCAAGGCCAACGCTGCTTTGAATACCCCCTGGAGCGTCGACACTTCCGTTTTATCGTACATCGAGTCTGATGACACACCAAATTACCTGGTGACTAGAGAAACTCTCCATAGGGAGTTAGGGGTCTCAGGGAAGGTCGCCACCGACGAAGCTCAGGCCGTCAAAATCTTGGCCCACGCCATTGGAAAGCGCTCCGCTCGTCTCTCTGCAGTTCCCATTGCAGCCACAATTTTAGCAACTGGCAAACTCGGTCCCTCTCCGAAGTCAGACTCAGCGGATGTTGAAAACCTGAACCTGAAAGATCTCTCGTTCGTTGAGCAAGGTATCGCAGCCATCAAGACAGCTGTACTAGGGAAGCCAGCCGCTGCCCCACTCGTCGATGCTCCACCATCAGCTTCTATAAGTGAGGACGAGGTGATCGATGTCGGTGTCGATGGCAGTGTTGTAGAGTTCTACCCCGGATTCGAGGATCACGTCAGAAGTGCTCTTAGAGACGTGCCCGAATTTGGAGCGGCGGGAGAGAAAAGGGTCAGAATGGGGATTGCGAAGGATGGGTCAGGCGTTGGAGCAGCACTCATCGCACTTGTTGCATACAAAATGGCGAATGGTCTTGCATAAATGACTATTTTTTATGCATGTTTTTTTATATATCGCTAGGTGGCATATTTCTGAGATGCGCTCCTCACGCTGTCTCGACGTATTTGTACGATTTCCTTCTCGGAACACGGATTTTTTTTTTTTTCATGAGTCAATTTTGGCTGGCTGCATATTTTTCTTGTCTATATTTTTCTCCTCTGTTATCGGTTATTTCTTTTAGTTCATAAATAACGGAATCGACAACGATATGCTGAGAAGCACAAACCTGTGTTGATGATCGTGATCACGGATAGTCACCCGTCATACGTAGCAGCCACCCTTACGACGGGCACAAAGCACTATGGGATTATCCCGTAGTTAAAAATTTAAATCCGAAGGAGGATACTGATTGCTATACGGTGAAGGGTTAAGAAATTGGAATATAGGGTGAGCAGGTCGAGGATAGGAATGGGAAAGAAGGCTAGATAATAATAGGTAGGTCTAGCGGCATGTTTCGATCAGGTGGACCCCAACACTGGTCCCAGACCAGCTGGGTTGGATGATCTTACTCCTGGCCTATTTAATGCTCGAGTCAACTACACCTCACACTAGCCCCATAAACCTCGTCAAAGATCACAATCCTCTCGAACAAAACAGTATCTCTTCTGTTACGCCTTAACAACGGATGACGATTACGACGATACGCTGTGCGAAGCGATCTTCCTCCCCCATTCCTTACATTTTACTCTTCTCTATTAACTTAGATTCTTCATAAGATAGATCTATCCTACGTCCGTAATTCCTCTTATATATCACCCCAACGCTTCTCGGCATAAACTACATTTCCACTCGCAGATACTCAAACCGCGCTACACTCATCGTGAGTGTAGTTATAAGCCTCGCATAGTGCCCAGTGAGCAATGGTTGGGTATTTTATCAGGCCTTTAAGGAGGAAGTGAAGGAGGAAGATGTGACTAATGAACTTCCGCGTGCTCATTATTTCTGTTACAATACTCGGGGTCAATTAGTCGATAATAAGGCCAACGGTGGTGATGAGAAGGTAGAATCTGCTCGTAAGCTATCCAGTACAGCCGATGATGCTAACAAAGCAGATCCTAAATCGGAATTTGTCAATATTTTCTACAAACTGGGTATTGTTGGATTATTTGTCGCTGGGGCTGCAACGCTAGTTCTAGTTTGTGGGCTAGAATAGTCAGTACCCGTACTATCAGGGTAGATAAACTACTTCTCCTCGTTTTCCAGATATATTTGTGTGGCTGCACACTTCTCTTATCGCTGCTCAGAGCCTTATCCAGGAAACCGAGGTCAAGTGGAGAAACGTGTTTTGTATTTCAGTTAAGCTACCGTAAAATACAACACAAAAATGCTTGGGCACCTTGTACCGAGGATGGAGGCCCGGGAAAGTCGTCGCAATCATCAGCAAGAAAGAGAGCATATGTAAAAAAAAAAATAAGAGAATCAATAACCTTCAATGTTAAGCAATCACATCCGATCGAATGAACCAAAACAAAAAGAGAATTCAGCTTAGCGCTTATCAAAGCCGTGATTACAATCACCTCATAGACAGCCCCAGTAGGCCGCTGTAGAGATAGGAATGATCATATGAGTCTAACCAAAATCATCAACAAAACCAAACAACAAAAGCAGCAAAATTACATAATATACATACATGTATATACCATGAAGAAAATTATTCGATTGCCAGGGCTCATGGCCCGTCCCTCCTGTAAATGCCGTAGTCATCATCGATGTCAGCGCCCTGAAGGAGAACAGCAGGAGGCGAAAAGTCCACTGCTACGAAATTAGGGATCCCGCTCGAGTATAGATCTTATTTCACTCGCCCATTTAGCTATTAGCCAAACATATATACATGTATGTATGTATTGGTTGAAACCCTCGAATCATCTTGCATTCTAAACTATGGCAGATTACGGCTGGCGAGTGATAGTATATGCGCCTCGGCATCAGCCAAGACGTGCACGGACCATCTCGGAGAGCCGCACGAGTCATTGCCGATCATCTGCCAACAACAGCTTCGCCTTTATCAGCTCTTCTACTGTATGCCGCTCTTTTGGTCCCTTATTAACTACCACAGATATTAGCATACCTAGCGCTCTAACTAATGTCAAGTTCCCTTCAATCCTGGGCTTTGCCCCGCCTCCAACCCCTCCTGCCGCTTCCTGAAGAAGATCTTCAACAGTTCATTACTTATGCTGCCTCTCTTCCGTCTGCAGAGGAAGTCAGCGCTCATTTTAGTGTAGACCCCCTGACTTTATCTCTCGGGCAAAGATGCAGAAGCTGACTTGGCTCCAGGATCTCCTTGGAGACTCCCCAAACTCAATCTCCTTCATATCAGACTTCAACTCCCGCCTTTTCCCACAAAACCCTACCCCTTCTAACCCTACATCAGGCTCCTCGTCACCATTCAATAGCGATGGTCCTTCGGGATCACGAAAAAAAGGGAAGAAGGCAAAAGCTCCCCTCTCAAAATTCCCTCAAGCAGCCCGGAGAGCGAATGATGGGGTCGAAGGACAGTTTGGAAATCCCAATGGGGTCTACAGAAAGCCAGACTTGGAAGATGAATACATCCCAGGCGGATCTAGCAAGAGCAGTCGCGCACCGACGCCGAAACCTCCGGCTAGTATCGCTCTAGAAAAACCACTTGATAAGATACCAGCTGTGAGGCAATTGCCAGCTTTCGATGACCCATCTCCACAATCTACATTTGCTCAACAAGCTTCCACGGCAGCCTCATCAAGTTCAAAGGCAACAGGAACACTCACCTCTGACCTCATCAACATAAAGACGAAAAGGGCAAAACCCCAACAGCAAAAGGTCGTGGTCACCGGTGGTACCTCAATGCGTGGGGCAAGCAAAGATCTCGATGACCTCGAGTCTGCTCTCCGCACCCTCGAAATGTCAACCAACCCAACTCTAAAACCTGAGCGCCGTAAGTGCTCCTGCATGGGTTTAAAACATGAAGTCCTCGCCGCAGCCCCGAACTGCCTCTCCTGCGGTAAAATAGTTTGCATCAAAGAGGGTCTCGGCCCCTGTAGTTTTTGCAATACTCCCTTGATTTCCGCAGACGATATCCAATCCATGGTTCGCACATTGCGCGATGAGAGAGGGAAGGAAAAGATGGCAGTCAATGCGGCGCAGAATAGACGTCCTGAGGTCGCAAGAACACCGAAACCGTTTTCAACACCAACGCCATCACCGGGAAGCGGTGATGAGTCAGAGGGGTTAGCAAAAGCCATGGCGCACCGAGACCGGTTGTTAGGATTTCAGGCAAATAATGCGCAGAGAACGAAGATTATCGATCAGGCGGCGGACTTCGATACACCAACATCGGCGGGGCTGAATTCGTGGGCAACACCGCAGGAACGCGCATTACAGTTAAAGAAACAGCAGAAAGTAATGCGGACGGTGGAGTGGAATGCAAAGGAAGATTATGAGAAAAGGCGAGTTGTTGTTGCGATCGATCTGAAGGGAAGGAAGATAGTTAAAGAGATGAGAGATATTGCGCCGCCGGAAGACAGCAGTGACGAAGACGATACGATGGGAATGAATATGGAGTATAATATTGGCCTGGAAAGGGGCGGTCAGGCAGCATTTGAAGATAAAGGCAAAGGCACGGAGAATAGTGGGATATATGCGAGAAACCCGCTATTGAGAGGCATGATCAGGCCTGTTTATGACAAAAATCAGGGGAAAGGGAAGGGGAGAGAGAGAGAAGAGAATTTGAGTGGTGGTGGTGCGGCGAATAGCTGGAGGAGGGTACAAGACGAATTCAAAGATAATGAAGAAATTATTCTAGATGGGGGGGTGTATGGAGTAGAAAGAACCGAGAGAGGGACTGCGGGAGAGGAGCCAGCTTGTGGGTAGATGGACATTGTGTCATGTCGACGATTTTATCTTTCCACTCGATTTTGATAGATAGGGTGCTCTGACTGAAGGAACGACTGATGTGACTTAGCTGTACGGCATACCTCATTTTTTCGTGTCTCGAATTTGGGGTCAAACAGTATTTTTTTGGGCTTTGCCCTGAACGAATGCCCTGAACGAAGTGAAGGGATACGGAATGTAAAAAGTTTAGCGAATTTTTGATTGGCTGCTTCGTGAATGGCGTGCGACGCCTTCGTTTGTAAATATCTGGTACTGGCGGAGTCGCCTCGAGTTTATAGACGTACAGTAATTACTCTTATTTTCATTGGGTAATTGTTGATTCAAGTCATTAAGTATCACTCGCATTTCTCTACGAGTAAAGACGATATGTATCCGGACTATTGGAGATATAGGAACCGCGGGAGCACCCAGGAGAGAAAAAAAACATCAGCCCATACCAAAAATTTACTTCACTTCACTCCATACTCCTTACAGCAGTATTCAGTTACATTATCAGAAGCTCTTGCCATCGTCAAGTTCCTACGCTAAAAGCCGCTAAGTGGAAGAGAGATTATTCTTGTCCATAAAGCCAGAAATCAGGTCATCCGATATCTTCTGACGCCCGGTGCTTGATTTTGGGCTAGTGGCTATGCGTTTCTGGTAGGCCTAGAATCAGACATCGCACTTATCCTATATTCCATTTTATTAGGAACCATCAGCGTGTTGCTATTCTTAGGAGGAACCCGAGCGTAAGACGGTGCCTCTAGCTTACCATGGGAGGATTCTCTAAATAACAGCTGAACATAGAGGAAGAGCACCTTTAACTCATCGACTTAGGATGCGTCTAAAAACAACGTGAAGATGGAGTAATAAAATGCCTCACAGCACCCAAACAAGCGTACACACACCCAGCTTCATGTGCGCTTCCCCAGTCCAGCTCATGTTCACTTCCCTAGCCAGAAAGCTCTATTTATGGTTACCTGCATCTAGTTAAAGTTTTTGAAAACGTATAAGATAGTAGTGGAATAAATGACTATTTCGATACAGATCTAACTGCTTAAATCCCCCAACTAAATACTTTCTGCTCTTCATACAATAATCCTGTTGCCACAAAGAAATATGCCTGTCGGGCTAATAGAAAGTAAATCCTCCATCGGCTAAACATCCATCCGCTTTACTCTGTATGTTTCATGGATGGTTGTTTTGTTGGTTAGTTAGGTACATGGGTACATGGTCACTTTGCTTCGTTGTTATTCTTTATGTTTCTTCGGGTCTTCGGTTATGGTGAGTCATACATTTGTCATTGAAAGGATGGATTGTGGGTGTATAAGTGAAGGGTTTTCCCCTCTTTGTACTTTTTCTCTTTCTTTTCTTTAAGCAATGTCTTCTATTGCCACTCTACTTGTACCTTACAATACAAGCCAGGATTCCTACTTAATCCTTCATCGCCTCTGTGACACCTCTCTTTCTATCACGCCACTACAACAACGTAGTTTCGCTGTCGGAGTCATCATAACTCCCTTTTGTCGCAGAGCCTGTGGAATCATTGCCTAAACTCCTGTCGCTAGCTTTCGTTTAAGTAGCACTGCTCACCTTTGGGGATACCAAAGGGCTTGACCAAATCTCGCTTCTTGAAAGTATGCCAAGCCTTAATAGTAACTTAGGTGAGAGCACCTTATTCCAACACCCCTTCTTGCTCAAGGCATAATAGTAATAATAAAAACCCTTGGTGCTTAATCCTTTCCAATCCTTTAGTAAAGAGATCTCCCAAATATTCTGCCGTTGGTACATATACTAATTCAAATGCATCATTCTCAAACTGTTCCCTAACATAATGAAAATGTACATCTATATGTTTAGATCGATTATGAAAAACAGAATTTTTAACCAAGGAAAGAGCTTCAGTATTGTCTCCTTTTAATACATACTCCCTTTTTTTCCACAGTTCCAATTCCTCCATTCCTCTTTTTAGCCATACCAGTTGTCTTGATGCTTCCGATATTGCCATATATTTAGCTTCGGTTGAGGAGATTGCGATGGATTTTTGTTTCTTGGATCTCCTGGTAATAAGACAGCCGTTTAGCAGAAAACAGTTACCGGAGGTTGATCTTCTGGACCCAACGTCGGCTGCATGAGAAGTGTCGGCGTATCCTTCCAGGTATAATGACTTTCTTAAATTCCTAGCGTATGTGAAATCTAGTTTTGTAGTTCCTTTTAAGTATCTCAAGACTCTTTTATCTCAAGGGACGAGATTCTCGTCAAGCTCTAAGGTATCTTCCGAGATAAGCAGTGCTACTTGAACAAGAAACTAGCGACGAGAGGGTATACAAATGTTCCACAGGCTCTATGAGTTGTTCGAGTTATGATGACTTGAAAACAGCGATTTCACGGATGAAACTGGGTAATGGGTTAAGGTGAAGTTGTTGGTAGTAACGAGGGGTCGTTGGGATATAATGGCTTTGTTGTTCGGTTGTTTGTCGGTTAATGTTAGGTTGTTGTTTGTGTCACGGGAAAGCGGGGTATTTAAGTGAAGGATTTCGGTTGTTGTTGTTTTTCTTCTTCTTTCTTTCCTTAAGCAACGTTCTCGTTTACTTCTACCTGTATTACTTTAATACTATCTCGGTTCTACCTCAGAACCCTCGCTGTTGCTGTGAACATCGTCGATACTTCGCCTTGAAGTATACTCATCGTAGAACTTGTAGACACTCGGCACTCCTCGAACGTGTTAGTCTCTCACTTAAGTAGCACTGCTTACCTTCAGGGATACTGAAGGGCTTAACAAGAGACTGAACCGTGAGATTACGTTGCTTCCTCTATCTACACCTTTCTCAAGGAGCGGGATTCTTGTCAAGCTCTCGAGTATCCCTCGAGATGAGCAGTGCTACTTGAATAAGAACCCAACGACGAGAATATGTGCGAAGATTCTACAGGCTCTACGGATGAGTCAAGTTATGGTGACTTGAGAACAGCGACAGCGAAAGGTTACGAGGTGTAACCGAGGTTTGTATTGTGAAATACAAGAGTGGACAATAGAAGACGTTGCTTAAGGAAAGAAGAAGAAAAAGCGCAACAAGAGGGGAATTCCCTTCGCTTATATACCGCATTCCAGCTCTTTCGATGACAAAGACCTGACTCATGATAACAGAAACCCAAAGAAACAAAAGGAACACCAGTAAAACACAACAACCACTAACCCATGCGCCTAACCAACCAACGAAACATCCATCCATGAAAACCTTCTACTCCGAAGTGCTCTCCCCTTATGAGAATCATCACTTGGATTCACCAATCCATTTTAAACATCTTCCCCTGTTTGACGCTGAGAAAGCCCCTCACCGAAGTTACCCTTGAGTGGCTTGATCAGGAATACCTACAAAAAAATACCTCACCCCGTCCACCTACCTCATCATGAGCTCATCCACTCCTGTAGTTCCCTCCATGGAAGGAATCGCCGTTATTTCGCCCCGCTTCCCCACACGAGAAGCGTTTGCCCAAGGCATCAGGGAAGACCCCTCAGAGCAATACAACCAGTTCCGAGACCTCTACCAAGCTCTTGAAGACCAGATCGACGTCCTCCAAGAGAACGAACGAGAAAATGAGGTAAAACTCAACACTGCCCGGATCCAAACCGACAATGCCCTCCGTCATGCCACGGAACAAGAACAACAGGTCAATGAAGCTGCCAGCCTAATTGCCCGACTACGACAAGAACGGAATGAGGCTCGATCCGCCACCCAAGCACCCCCTGCTCCACCCAACCTCACAGCTACCCCACCCCCGCCGTCAAACGCTCACCGTTCAGAACGCATGCCGGACCCAGAGAAGTTCGACGGATCCCGAGCAAAACTCCCCGGATTCATACTCCAACTACGTTCCAAGTTAACTGTCAATCGAGATTGTTTTGCCAATGAGACCACAATGATACTTTATACTATCAATCGGCTAGAAGGAGCAGCTCTAGAACAGGTCCGCCACACGGTTCTCCCCTCAGGCCTTACCACTTGGAACAGTGCGGAACAGCTCATCACCGCCTTGGAAACTGCCTTTGGAGACCCAGACCCAACCGGCACCGCTCGACGAGAACTCCACCAACTCCGCCAAGGAAAGCGTGATTTCTCAGCCTACCTGGCCGATTTCCAAAGGATCATGGGTCAGTTAAACTTCGAAGAAAACTCAAAAATGGACGCCCTAGAACATGGCATGTCGGAGGAACTGAAAGAAGCAATGGTCTTCGCCCCCATCGCCCCTGCCACACTCCCAGAGATGATTCTCACCCTCACTCGACTGGATAATTGTATCCGAGCCCGCAAAGCAGAGAAACGAGGAAACGCTCGCGATGGTATGGGCCAATTCAGCGCTCCAGCCGCCTTCACTCCTGCCTCCTCCTTCACCCCAGGAGGACTAGCCCCCATGGACCTATCTTTTGGTCGCACCAGCAACAACTCTCGCCCCCCTCAGGACCAACGATACACGATGGTTAATGGAAGAAGGAAGCTGTCGGAGGAAGAGAAACAATGGCACCGTTCCACTGGAAAATGCATGTTTTGCGCAGCCCCTGACCACTCCTATGCCAACTGCCCCTCCGCTCCTAAGAAACCAACCATGAGGGGAGCCCTCACCGCACCACCCGCCGCCCGTACACCCCCCGCCTCCTCTCTTCCACCGCCACCACTTCCCCCTCAGTTTTTTGCGTTAGAATCAGCAGACTCTTCCAATGAGTCTTTAAACTAGTCCAACCAAGGCTGAACAGTGACCCCGCCTTGGTTCCCATTTCTTTACCTTTGTTGGCATTTTCTATTTCGGGTTTTTCAGTATCAGATATGTGTGTGGAGGATCAGTTGGATGGGGAATATTTTGTTATATCATGTAGCATTTCCCATAACAATAAAATCATTAAAACCCACGCACTATTGGACACCGGAGCCTCAGGATTTGCTTTCATAGATAAAGAATTCACAAGTCACCACTCTCTATCTCACGGGTCGGTCTCTCGTTAAGCCCTTCAGTATCCCTGAAGGTAAGCAGTGCTACTTAAGCGAGATCCTAACTCGTTTGAAGGGTGCAAGGTTTCTACAAGTTCTACAATAAATATACTTCAAGGCGAAGTATTGACGATGTTTCACAGCGACAGCGAAGGTTCGGAGGTAGAACCGATATAGTATTTGACGAATACAACATAAGTAAAACGAGAACTTTGCTTAAAGAGAGAAAAGAAGAAGAACAACAAGAGAACGAAATCCACCGTTTAAATACCCCGCTTTTCCTAGCAAATCCAATAACCGGTGACAACCGAAATACAATAACATTGTAACAAAAGACTCGAAACCCCTAACAGTCATCGCACCAAAACCTAACCCGGTCCCTAATCCTTAATCTGTGAAAGTAGCCCCCCGTCTTAAGCGTGAGCTCCTGCGAACCTTAGGACTGGTAGTAGTTAAAAAGGTATCAAGGGCAGCAGTGTCCTGAAGATCTTTGGCCGGTTCCCAGGTAGGGTGAGCATAGCCAGTCCACTCGACAAGGTATTGTTGTTGTCCGCGATGTATTCGTTGTTCAAGGATTTTCTCGATAAAATACTCTTCTTGTTCATTAACCACAATCGGAGATGGAGGGGGTATTACTTGTCCTGGGAGAGGGTCGTCGGCAGCAGGTTTAAGGAGTGAAACGTGGAAGACGGGGTGATACTTGACTGATGGTGGGAGGTCAATCTCGTATGCGAAGGGGGATACTATCTTTTTTACCGGATAGGGTCCCATCCATTTCCAGTCGAGTTTCCGGGTGTTACGAACCGTCCGGATATTCTTCATGGATACGAATACTTGGTCGTCGACTTGATAAGCAGGGGCGGGAGTTCGGTGCTTATTAGTGGAAGTTTCCTGGATATCTTGGGCTATCCGGATTTGTACTCTGAGGTGATCATACAAGTTTTTGCATTGTAGTTGCAAAGGTGGAGGAATCTAGACTTTGGGCAAGAGTTGTTGAAGGAACGATAGAGGTATCGAAACGAGGATGGTAACCGTAGTTTGCAAAAAAAGGCGAGACTTTGGTACTAGCTGATTCCTGGTTATTAGCAGAGAATTCTGCCATAGGTAACCATTTACTCCAGTCTCCTTGTTGATAGGATACATAGGAGCGCAGGTATTGTTCCATAACTGCATTCAATCGTTTCGTTTGTCCATCGGTCTCCGGATGAAACACGGTAGACATTCGGGCTTGGATTCCTAAGCGTTTGCAAAGTTCCTTCCAGAAGTGGGCTGTGAACTGTGTTCCCTGATCGGAGGTAATATGTGTTGGTAACCCATGGAGTTTCCAAACATGCTGAAGGTAGAGGTCTGCGACGTCTCGTGAGTTGACAGTGGTACTACACGGAATAAGATGTCGCATTTTTGATAGGCGATCTACTATCACCATAATAGCATCATGACTGTCGGATTCTGGGAGGCCTGTGACAAAATCCATAGAAACTTCTTGCCATGGGCGATTGGGAATGGGTAGGGGACGGAGGACACCCTGCGTACGTCGCGACTTAGCCTTTTGGCAGACATGGCAATTGCGTACATAACGGCTAATTGTTTCTCTCATCTTTGGCCAGTAAAACCTTCTACTTATAAGTTCAAAGGTTTTATCCCGTCCTGGGTGTCCTGCTGCGGGGATATCATGGTGTCTTTTGATGAGTTCCAGGCGAAGGGGGTCGAGGTCTGGTACATAAAGATTTCCTCGGTAGGGGAGCTTTTCCTTTTCATTAGTACACTTGCTAAGGGTGATTTCCTTTGACTGTTGTTCCTTGTTCCTCAGCAAGAGTATTTTTTCGGGAAACTTGTCACGATATATCCTTCTGTAAAAGAGTTTTTCAGTGAAATGTCCAGTTCAGCGGCTTCATTTGACAAAGAAGCCGACAACAAACTTAGCTTAGGATCAATATTTTCTTTCTTCAACACCACTTGGCTTTGGTGTGCCAGTCTTTCATCCCCTTTCTTGGGGAGATCTCCTGATCTCCTAGTAAGTGCATCCGGTTTTCCTCCTTGGCTTCCTGGTCGATACGTGATTACAAAGTCAAAACGGGATAGGTATTCAGCCCATCTTGCTTGGCGTCGATTGAGTTGCTTAGTACTCATGAAGTACTCAAGGTTCTTGTGGTCGCTAATCACGTCGATCGGGTGCTTTGATCCTTCCAGCTCGGGGCGCCATTCTTCGAAAACACGGATGATGGCCAGCAGTTCCTTATCATAAATCTCGTAGTTGCATTCCGCAGGGGAATGTTTCTTGGAGAAGAAAGCCACTGGGTGCAGGACACCATTGTCGTTGTACTGGGACAGAACTCCCCCGGACACAAAATCTGAAGCGTCTGTTTCCACGATGATCTTTTTGTCGGGGTCAAAGTGGATAAGGATAGGGGCAGTGGTAAAGGCATGCTTGAGGTTCCCGAACGCTATATCAGCTTCGACAGACCATTCAAAAGGGAAGCCTTTCTTGGTGAGGGCAGTAAGAGGGGCAGCGAGTTTAGAGAATCCCAGGATGAATCGACGGTAAAAATTAGCAAAACCTAAGAAAGCTTGGACGTCTTTCACGTTTTTTGGCGTTCCCCATTCCCGTACGGCTTTGAGTTTCTCCTCGTCCATCATAATGCCATTAGGAGTAAGAATGAGACCGAGGTATTTAGTAGTCTGAGCCTCGAACTCGCATTTCTCCGGTTTTAGCAAAATGTCGTTATTCTTGAGGGTTTGGAGGACCTTGCGAACGTGGATCTGATGTTTGGCGAAGGTATCACTGTAGATGAGAATATCGTCCAGATTGGCGGTACAGAAGATATCCAGGTATTCAGTGAGACAGTCATTTACAAAGCGTTGAAATGTTCTGGGGGCGTTAGTTAAGCCAAATGGCATAACCTGGTACTCGTAAAGACCATACCGGGTGCGGAAGGCGGTTTTCCATTCATCTCCCTCCGCAATGCGCACTTGGTGGTATCCGTCACGAAGGTCTAGTTTGGTATACCATTGGGCCTTCGCTAAACGATCCAGTGTTTCTTGGATGAGAGGTGATGTATAGCGGTCTTTGACAGTAATCGCATTGAGGCCACGATAATCCAAGCATAGTCGTAAGGACCCATCAGCCTTTTTGACAAAGAGCACAGGGGATCCTGCCGGGGAAGAACTAGCACGAATGAATCCTTTTTCAAGGTTATCCTCAATGTATTTTTTTAAAACCATGAGTTCCTCTCGAGACATTCCATAAAGGGGCCCGAAGGGGGCTTCTTTTCCTTCCTGTAGTTGTATCTGGTGGTCGTAAGATCGGCGAGGGGGAAGTCCTTGAGCCTTACTCTTGTCAAACATATCCAGGAAATCGTGGTATTTCGCAGGGATTCTTGCTTTCCATTCCTTTTTAGTTGTTTTGTCGTCAATGATCTTGTTAATCTCATACAGCGACATGGCGTAGGCCTGGGAGGTACGTTTTCGGGTGAGGGTCCTGAAACTAGCAGCACCGATAAAAGATAGATTTAGTTTAGGGGGAGCTGCAATCGAGGGGACGGAAACACTATTAGAATGGGGGGCGCAGTGGGTGGTTCTCAAGGGGCGAGGTTTATCTTCAAGCTCTCAGGTATCTCCCGAGATGAGCAGTGCTACTTGAAGGAAAAACTATGCGACGAGAGTATTCACGAGACTCCACAGGCTCTACGAAGTGTTCAAGTATGGAGGACTTGAGGATGGCGACAGCGTAAGGTTATGAGGTATAACCGAGGGTTGTATTGTAAAATACATGAGTGTGCAATAGAAGACGTTGCTTAAAGAAAGAAGAAGAAAAAGTACAACAAGAGGGGGAATCCCTTCGCTTATATACCACATTCTAACTCTTTCGATGACAAAAACTTGACTCACTGCAACGAAAACCTAAAGAAACACAAAGAACAACAACGTAACACAACGCCCTTGTAACCCTGTACCTGACGAACCAACAAAAACAGTTATCCATGAAATCTTTGGCCAGTAAAATCTTCGACTTATAAGCTCAAAGGTTTTGTCTCGTCCGGGGTGTCCTGCAGCAGGGGCGTCATGGTGTCTCTTGATGAGCTCTAGGCGAAGGGGGTCAAAGTCTGGAATATAAAAACATCCTCGATAGCATAGCTTATTGTTTTCCTTGGTACACTCGCTGAGGGTGATTTCCTTTGACTGTTGTTCTTTATTTTCCAGTGCTAAGAGTATTTTTTTAGGGAACTTGTCAGCGATGTATCCTTCTCGAAAGAGGTTTTCCAGGGGGGCGTCCAATTCAGCAGCTTCATTTGACAAAGAAGCCGACAACAAACTTAGCTCAGGGTCTATATTTTCTTTCTTTAGCACCACCTGACTTTGGTGTGCTAACCGTTTATCCCCTTCCTTGGGGAGATCTCCTGATCTCCTGGTCAAAGCATCCGGTTTACCTCCTTGGCTCCCTGGTCGGTATGTAATCACGAAATCAAAGCGTGATAGGTATTCAGCCTATCTAGCTTGTCGACGATTAAGCTGCTTGGTACTCATAAAGTATTCAAGGTTTTTATGGTCGCTGATCACATCGATAGGATGTTTAGATCCTTCCAGTTCTGGGCGCCATTCTTCGAATACTCGGATGATGGCCAATAGTTCCTTGTCATAGATCTCGTAGTTGCACTCTGCAGGGGAGTGTTTCTTCGAGAAGTAAGCTACTGGGTGTAGGACACCGTTATCATCATACTGGGAGAGTACACCTCCAAATACAAAATCGAAAACGTCAGTTTCGACGATGATTTTTTTATCAGGGTTGAAGTGTATTAAGATGGGGGCAGTAGTGAAGGCTTGTTTCAGGTTCTCGAAAGCTATATCTGCTTCAATTGTCCATTCGAATATAATGCCTTTTCGTGTAAGGGTGGTGAGTGGCGCTGCAAGTTTAGAAAAACCCAGGATGAAGCGTCGGTAGAAGTTTGTGAATCCTAGGAAGGCTTGTACGTCCTTCACACTTTTCGGGGTGTTCCAATCTCGGACTGCTCTGAGTTTCTCCTCGTCCATCTTGATGCCATTAGGGGTAAGGATAAGGCCTAGATATTTGGTCGTTTGTACCTCAAACTCACATTTCTCTGGCTTGAGCATGATGTCGTTGTCCTTAAGCGTTTGGAGTACCTTTCGTACATGACTCTGGGGTTCCGCAAAGTTATCACTATAGATTAGGATATCATCAAGGTAGGCTGTGCAAAAAATGTCTAGGTATTCAGTTAGGCAGTCATTAACAAAGCGCTGGAACGTTCCTGGGGCGTTGGTTAACCCGAAGGGCATGACTTGGTATTCGTAGAGGCCATAACGGGTACGGAAAGCGGTTTTCCATTCATCCCCTTCCGCGACGCGTATTTGATGATAGCCGTCTCGGAGATCTAGCTTGGTATACCATTGGGCTTTCGCCAATTGGTCTAAAGTTTCTCGAATGAGGGGAGAGGTATAACGATCCTTAACCGTAATAGCATTCAGGCCTCGGTAGTCAACACATAGTCGAAGAGATCCATCAGCTTTCTTAACAAAAAGCACAGGGGATCCGGCAGGGGAAGAGCTCGTGCGAATGAAACCCTTGTCAAGGTTGTCCTCAATATATTTTTTTAGAACAATCAGTTCTTCCCTGGACATTCCGTATAAGGGGCCAAATGGGGCATATTTTCCTTCCATAAGTTGTATCTTATGGTCATATGTACGGCGGGGGGGTAGTCCTTGAGCTTTCTTTTTGTCGAATATGTCCAGGAAGTCATGATATTCTACAGGAATACGTGACTTCCATTCTTCTTTCGTTGTTTTGTCGTCTATGATTTTGTTAATTTCATAGAGTGACATGGCATAGGCCTGTGAGGTTCGTTTTCTGGTGAGAGTCCTAAAACTGGCGGCACCGATAAACGACAGGTTGAGCCTGGGGGGAGCGGGGATCGAGGAAGTGGACACAATAGGGGAGTGGGGGGCGCAGTGGGTGGTGCAGAGTTTAGAATTAAACTCAATGCGTTTGTTGGCAAAATGGAGGCGAACATCGTGGTGATTCATCCATGGTATGCCTAGAACAAGAGGGTAGTGCCCTAGTTGGGTGACGAAGCAAGGGGCTTGTTCACAGTGGTCTTGTATGGAAAGGTTGAGTTTAACGATGTGGATGATGTCTCCTGAGCTAACAGGATGGCCATCGATAACTTCCAGTTGTCAGGGGTATTTTAGTAGAGAGAGTGGGAGAGAGTGGTGACTCGCAAATTCTTTATCAATGAAGGCAAATCCTGAGGCGCCAGTGTCCAATAGTGCGTGTGTTTTAATAATTTTATTGCTATGGGAAATGTTACAAGAAATAACGAAATGTTCCCCATCCAATTGGTCCTCCACGCACATATCCGAAACTGAAAAACCCGAAATGGAAAACGCTGACAGAGGTAATAAAAAAGGAACCGAAGCAGGGTCACTGATCGACTTTGGTGAAACTAGTTTAAAGCCTCCTCAGAGGCGCCGGATGGTTCAAGAGCAAAAAACTGGGGAGGTAAAGGTGGTGGTGGAAGAGACGAGGCGGGAGGAGTACGATTGGCAGGGGGCGCAGTAAGGGCTCCTCTCATTGTTGGTTTTTTGGGGGTGGAAGGGCAATTGGCGTAGGAATGGTCGGGGGCGGCGCAAAACATACACTTGCCGGTGGATCGGCGCCATTGCTTTTCTTCCTCTGAGAGCTTTCTTCTTCCGTTCACCATTGTATATCGTTGGTCCTGTGGAGGGCGGGCGCTGTTGCTGGTGCGGCCAAATGATAGGTCCATGGGAGCGAGGCCCCCTGGTACAAAGGACGAGGCAGGGACAAAGGGAGTCATAGCGTTGGTTGGAGCACTGAATTGCCCCATACTGTTGCGAGCATTGCCTCGTCTTTCCGCTTTACGGGCTCTGATGCGGTTGTCCATCCGAGTGAGAACGAGGATCATGTCATTAAGGCTAGTGGGGGTAGCGGCGGCAAAGACCATAGTCTCACGGTTCAGTCCCTCGTTAAGCCCTTCAGTATCCCTGAAGGTGAGCAGTGCTACTTAAGCGAGGTGCTAACACATTCGAGGAGTGCAGTATTTCTACAAGTTCTATGAGGGGTCTATTTCAAGGTGAGATAAGTGCAGCGGAGTGGACAGCGACAGCGAGGGTTCTGAGGGAGAACCGAGATAGTATTTCGACAGTTACAAGAGAAGGTAAACGAGAACGTTGCTTAAGGAGAGAAAGAAGAAGAGAAATCACAACGACAAAATCCTTCGCTTAAATACCCCACTTTCCCGTAACACAAACAACAGCCTAACAATAACCGAGAAACAACCGAACAACAAAGCCATTATATCCTAGCGACCCTTCGTTTCTACCAACAACTTCACCTTAACCCATTACCCGGTTTCATCCGTGAAAGTAGCTCCCCGTCTCAAGCGTGAGCTCCTGCGAACCTTAGGAATAACAGTAGTCATCGTAGCAAGGAATGTATCAAGAGCTGAAGTGTCTTGGAGATCCTCGGCCGGTTCCCATGTAGGATGAGTGTATCCAGTCCATTCCACAAGGTATTGGAGTTGTCCTCTATGATTGCGCTGGTCTAGGATCCTCTCGATATAGTATTCCTCTTGGTCATTGACAACGACCGGCACTGGTGGGGAAATAATTTGTCCCGGGAGAGTGTTATTGGGGGCAAGCTTGAGGAGAGAAACATGGAATACGGGATGGTATTTGACCGACAAGGGGAGGTCTATCTCATAGGCAAAGGGGGAAATAATTCTCTTTACCGCGTAGGGACCCATCCACTTCCTGTCTAGTTTCCTGGTGTTACGAGTAGTCCTAACGTTCTTCATTGATATGAAGACTTGGTCGTGGATTTGATACGCCGGGGCTGGAGTTCTGTGCTTATTAGTGGCGGTCTCTTGAATATCTTGAGCGATTCTGATCTGTGTCCTGCGCGATCGTACAGCCTCCCGCATCCCACTCAAGCAAAGATAGCGGCGTCTTGACTCTGCATGTTGTTTTTGACAGGATTTAAGATATCGAATCGAGGTGACAGAATTAGCTAAAAAGTGATACTTTCGCATCGCCGATTCTTGGTTATTGGCAGAGAATTCCGCCATGGGTAACCATCTACTCCAGTCTTCTTGTTGGTAGGATACGTATGATCGAAGGTACTGTTCCATTACTGCATTCAGTCTCTCTGTTTGCCCGTCTGTTTCTGGGTGGAAAGCAGTGGACATCCGGGCTTGTATTCCTAGACGTTGGCATAATTCTTTCCAAAAATGAGCTGTAAATTGAGTGCCTCGGTCAGAAGTAATATATGTGGGTAAACTGTGTAACTTCCAGACATGTTGTAGGTAAAGGTCAGCGACGTCTCTGGAATTGACGGTAGTATTACAGGGAATTAGGTGTCGCATTTTGGA
The DNA here is from genome assembly GCA_038503075.1 of Gyromitra esculenta. Classification (NCBI taxonomy): domain Eukaryota; kingdom Fungi; phylum Ascomycota; class Pezizomycetes; order Pezizales; family Discinaceae; genus Gyromitra; species Gyromitra esculenta. The sequence goes on from JBCAML010000002.1 coordinate 1,378,854, forward strand.
TAGTCGGTCAACTACTACCATTATGGCATCATATCCGTTTGATTCTGGAAGGCCGGTCACGAAGTCCATCGAAACCTCTTGCCAGGGGCGATTTGGTATAGGTAGGGGACGGAGGACTCCTAAAGTACGTTGGGTAACGGGTTTTGCCTTTTGACAAATATGGCAATTGCGTACATAGCGGCTGATTGATTCCCTCATCTTTGGCCAGTAAAAGGTTCTACTGATCAGTTCGAAGGTTTTATCTCGTCCAGGGTGTCCGGCAGCAGGGGCGTCATGATGTCTTTTGATGAGTTCCAAACGAAGAGGATCGAAGTTGGGTACGTAGAGATTTCCTCGATAGCACAATCGGTTATTCTCGTTGGTACATTCACTTAAAGTGATCTCCTTTGACTGTTGGTCTTTATTCCTCAGCGCTGCGAGTATCTTTTCCGGAAACTTATCAGCAATATATCCTTCTAGAAAAAGCTTTTCTAGGGGGGCGTCCAATTCAGCGGCTTCATTTGATAAAGAAGCCGACAACAAACTTATCTTGGGGTCAATATTCTCCTTCTTTAGCACCACTTGACTCTGGTGTGCTAATCTTTCATCCCCTTCCTTGGGGAGATCTCCCGATCTCCGAGTCAAAGCGTCCGGTTTCCCTCCTTCTTTGCCTGGTCGGTATGTGATCACGAAATCGAAGCGGGATAGGTACTCAGCCCATCTGGCCTGACGACGGTTGAGTTGCTTGGTGCTCATAAAATACTCAAGGTTCTTATGGTCACTGATCACGTCGATAGGATGTTTCGAACCTTCGAGTTCTTGGCGCCATTCTTCGAATACCCTGATGATAGCCAGTAGTTCTTTGTCGTAAATCTCGTAGTTGCATTCCGCAGGGGAATGTTTCTTAGAGAAAAAAGCCACTGGGTGTAATATGCCATTATCATTGTACTGCGATAGGACTCCTCCGGATACAAAATCCGAGGCATCCGTTTCTACGATAATTTTTTTGTCGGGATCGAAATGGATAAGAATCGGGGCCGTCGTGAAGGCATGTTTGAGGTTTTCGAAAGCTATATCAGCTTCGACAGACCATTCAAAGGCAATACCTTTCTTGGTGAGGGCGGTAAGAGGGGCAGCTAGTTTAGAGAATCCTAGGATGAACCGACGATAGAAATTGGCAAAACCTAAAAATGCCTGAATATCTTTTACACTCTTCGGTGTTCCCCATTCTCAGACAGCCTTGAGTTTCTCTTCATCCATTTTAATACCATCAGGGGTGAGGATGAGACCAAGGTATTTAGTAGTCTGTACCTCAAACTTGCATTTCTCTGGTTTTAGCAGGATATCGTTTTCTTTGAGAGTTTGGAGGACCTTGCGGACGTGAATCTGATGCTCCGCGAAGGTATCGCTGTAGATGAGAATGTCATCCAGATAGGCGGTGCAGAATATATCCAGGTATTCCGTGAGGCAGTCGTTCACAAATCGTTGAAATGTTCCGAGGGCATTAGTTAACCCGAATGGCATAACCTGGTATTCGTAAAGGCCGTACCGCGTGCGAAAGGCGGTCTTCCATTCGTCTCCCTCTGCAATGCGCACTTGGTGGTATCCATCACGAAGGTCTAGTTTGGTGTACCATTGTGCCTTTGCAAGCCGGTCTAGGGTTTCGCGGATAAGGGGAGAGGTATAACGATCCTTAACGGTAATAGCATTAAGGCCTCGGTAGTCCACGCAGAGTCGTAGGGAACCGTCCGCTTTTTTGACAAATAGGACGGGGGATCCGGCTGGAGAGGAACTAGCACGAATGAATCCCTTCTCAAGATTGTCCTCAATATACTTCTTCAAGACGATCAGCTCTTCTCGGGACATTCCATAAAGGGGTCCGAAAGGGGCATCTTTTCCTTCCATCAGTTGTATTTTGTGGTCATACGAGCGGCGTGGGGGTAATCCTTGGGCTTTCTTTTTATCGAACATATCCAGAAAGTCGTGGTATTCCGTAGGGATTCTCTCTTTCCATTCCTGCTTGGTTGTCTTGTCATCGATGATTTTGTTTATCTCGTACAGCGACATTGCATAGGCTTGGGAGGAATGTTTTCTGGTGAGAGTTCTGAAGCTAGTGGCATTGATAAAGGATAGGTTCAGCTTGGGAGGGGCTACAATCGAGGGGGCGGTAACAGCGGCGAAATAGGAGATACAATGGGTGGTGCAGAGTTTAGAATTAAACTCAATGCGTTTTTGGGCGAAATGAAGTTGAACATCATGATAGTTCATCCATGGGATTCCTAGAACAAGAGGGTAGTGTCCTAGTCGGGTGACGAAGCAGGGGGCTTGTTCCTGATGTTGTTGAATAGAGAGGTTGATATTAGCAATATGGGTGATGTCTCCTGACGAAACTGGGCGACCATCAATTACTTTGAGTTGCCGAGGGGTTTTTAGAGGTAGGAGAGGTAGGGAGTGGTGACTCGCAAAGTCTTTATCAATGAAGGCGAATCCCGAGGCTCCAGTGTCCAATAGTGCGTGAGTTTTGATAATTTTATTATTATGGGAAATGTTACATGATATAACGAAATGTTCCCCATCCAATTGATCCTCCACGCATGTATCCGACACTGAAAAACTTTCATGGATGGTTGTTTCGTTGGTTAGTTGGAAATAGGGGCTAGTGGTTGTCGTGTTACATCGGTGTTCTTTTTGTTTCTTTGGGTTTCTGTTATTATGAGTCAGGACTTTGTCATCGAAGGAGTTGAATTGTGGTATATAAGCGAAGGGAATTCCCCTCTTGTTGCGCTTTTTCTTCTTCTTTCTTTAAGCAACGTCTTCTATTGTACGCTCACTGTATCTTACGAATACAACCTAAGGTTACACTTCGTAATCTTCCGCCGTCGCCGTCTTCAAGTCATCATAACTTGAACCATTGGTAGAGCCTGTAGAACCTTCGTACATTCTTCTGTCGTTGGTTTCTCGTTCAAGTAGCACTGCTTATCTCGGGGGATACCTGAGAGCTTGACGAGAATCCTGCTCCTTGAGATTACGTTGCTTCCTAATCTACACCCTCTACCCCGCTTCCCCCTCGAACAAAAATTACCATGAGCAACCCTGCCCCCGCCCCCTGGACCTTCCCAACATTTGAGAACTTCCAGGCCGCCGCCAACGCCGACCTCGCCTCCGCCTATGAGGAAATCCGCTCCCACTACCAACAGCGGGTCGACAACCTCACTTACGCAGACCTTCAGCTTGAGGAAGCCACTCAAGAAAGAAATAACATGACGGCAAGGTTCAACACTTGCCAGTCCCAACTACAAGCAGCCGAAGCAGAAGTCGCCCGCCTTCTCAGCGCCGCTCCTCCACCACCTGCGCCCTCGCCACCACCGCCTCCCGCTCATACACAGGGAGGCCGTTCAGACAAAATGCCCGACCCAGACAAATTCAATGGGTCCCGCGATAAACTACCCGGATTCGTCCTACAACTTCGATCGAAACTCTCGGTTAACGCCGATCGCTTCTCCAGTAGCAACAATATGATATTGTATGCTATCAGCCGTCTTGAGGGAGCCGCCCTCGAACAGATCCGCCACTCTGTCCTCCCAGACGGAACCACTACCTGGAACAACGCTGCCGAATTGATTACTGCCCTAGAGACCGCCTTCGGCGACCCCGATCCACTGGGAACCGCTCGCCGCGAACTACACCAGCTCCGACAAGGAAAAAGGGATTTTTCCGCTTACCTTGCCGACTTCCAGCGGATCATGGGAAAGCTAAATTACGACGAGTCAGCAAAAAACGACGCCCTGGAGTTCGGAATGTCAGACGAACTGAAAGAAGCTGTGGTGACCGTCGCCGATTTCCCCACCACTTTTACTTCCCTCTGTGCCTTCCTCCTCCGCTTGGATAACCGTATTCGAGCAAGAAGAGAGGAGAAGAAAAACACGGTCCGTAATACCATGGGACAATTCTCCGCCCCTGCCGCCGCCTCCGCCGCCTTTACCCCTGCTTCCTCCTCTTTTGCCCCAGGAGGACTTGCCCCAATGGATCTCTCTTTTGGCCGTACCTCTACCTCCCGTCCCGCCCCTGAACAACGCTATGTTCAGATCAATGGAAGAAGAAAACTGTCCCCCGAGGAAAAAGCATGGAGACAGACCAATAACCGCTGTCTGTTTTGCGCCGGAGAAGGACATATCTTCTCCAACTGCCCCTCCGCCTCGAAGCGCCCCGCCATGAGGGGAGCCGTTACCAATGCCGCCGCCGCCCCACCTGCCTCTTCCATTCTTCCACCACCCCTGCCACCTCGCTTTTCCGTTTTCGATGCAGCAGACTCAGTTGAGTCTTTAAACTAGTTCAACCAGAGTCGCCTTGTGACCCTGCTCTGGTTCATTTTTCTCCTTTGTCAGCGTTTTCAATTTCTGGGTTTTCAGTGTCGGATATGTGTGTGGAGGATAATTTGGATGGGGAACACTTTGTAGTTTCTTGTAGTCTCACCCACCAAAATAAAATTATAAAAACACACGCACTTCTTGACACTGGAGCCTCAGGATTCGCTTTCATTGACGAAAACTTTGTGCGTCACCATTCCTTACCATTATCTCCCCTTAAAACCCCTCGTCAATTGGAAGTCATTGATGGTAGAACAATTGCCTCGGGAGATATCACCAACCTTTGTCACTTGGAGCTTTCCATTCAACAGCATACCGAGAAAGCTCCCTTCTTCGTTACCAAGCTAGGACATTACCCCCTAGTGCTCGGTATCCCATGGATGAATCTCCACGATATCCACTTACAATTCGCCAACAAAAGCATTGAGTTCAATTCTGAATTCTGCACCACCCACTGTGCCCCCAAGCAACCTGTCGTCTCCACTGCGGCCATTCCACCTCCAGCTAAGCTTAACGCCGCCTTTATTGGCGCCGCTAGCTTCCGCATGCTCGCTAGGAAAAAAGGCATTCAGGTCTACTCGATGTCACTATATGAAATAAACCAGATCCTCGATAAAAAAACCACTAAAGAGGAATGGAGACAAAGAATACCCGCTGAATACCACCAATACCTAGACATGTTTGATAAAACAAAAGCCCAAGGACTCCCACCCCGTCGCCCTTATGATCATCGCATCACCCTCCAAGAAGGCAAAGAACCCCCATTTGGCCCCCTCTATGGCATGTCACGAGATGAACTTCTAGTTCTTAAGAAGTACATCGAGGACAACTTAGAGAAAGGCTTCATTCGTGCAAGTTCATCCTCCGCCGGTTCCCCAGTCCTCTTCGCCGCCAAACCCGATGGATCCCTTCGCCTTTGTGTTGACTACCGTGGTCTTAACGCCCTCACGATTAAAGACCGATATACCTCCCCCCTAGTCAAAGAAACCTTAGACCGTCTTGCAAAGGCCCAATGGTATTCGAAACTCGATCTCCGTGACGGCTTTCATCAAATTCGCATCGCCGAAGGAGAAGAGTGGAAAACAGCTTTCTGAACACGGTATGGCTTATATGAATATATGGTAATGCCATTCGGCCTCACCAATGCCCCCGGAACATTCCAGTGATTTGTGAACGACTCCCTCCGAGAATACCTAGACCTTTTTTGCACGGCCTACCTGGATGATATCTTGATCTATAGTGATACCCTTGCTGAACATAAGGTACACGTTAAGCAAGTCCTAGATGCGCTAAAGGCCAATGATATTCTTCTCAAACCCGAAAAGTGCGAATTCCACGTCCAATCCATAAAATACCTTGGATTAATTCTCACACCTGAAGGGATTAAAATGGATGAAGACAAACTCAAGGCCGTCAGGGATTGGAATCGTCCCAAATGCATTAAGGATGTCCAAGCCTTCCTAAATTTTTACCGACGATTCATCCTAGGATTCTCTCGCCTAGCCGCCCCCCTCACCGCTTTCACAAGAAAGGGCACTATCTTTGAATGGACAGTTGAAGCCGAACTCGCATTCGAAGCCCTAAAAGACGCCTTTACCAAGGCCCCCGTGCTTATCCACTTCGACCCCCGAAAAAAGATCTTTGTGGAATCCGATGCTTCTGATTTCGTCTCCGGTGGTGTCCTCTCCCAACTTGATGACCATGGCGTGCTCCATCCCGTAGCCTTCTTCTCCAAAAAACATTCACCAGCTGAATGTAACTACGAGATCTATGATAAAGAACTTCTAGCTATAATTCGCTGCTTCGAAGAATGGAGACCGGAACTCGAAGGCTCGGAACTTCCCATCTCTGTCATCACTGATCATAAAAATCTAGAGTACTTTATGACAACGAAACAACTCAACCGAAGACAAGTCAGATGGGCAGAATACCTCTCGCGCTTCGATTTCGTGATCACATACAGACCGGGAATACAAGGAGGAAAGCCGGATGCACTAACTCGGAGATCAGGAGATCTCCCTGAAGAAGGGGATGAAAGGCTACGACACCAACATCAGGTAGTCTTGAAGGAAAAGAATCTTGACCCTAAGCTGAGTTTGTTTTCGGGTTCTTTATCAAATGAACCCGCTGAATTGGACGCCCCCCTTAAAACCTTGATGAACCACGGATATATTGCTGACCCGTTCCCACAAAAAATCTTATTAGCACTTAAGAACGGCGAACGACAATCCAAGGAAATCACTTTAGGTGACTGTACTGAGATAAATGGCTACCTCTTCTATCGACAAAAACTTTACATCCCTGATCACGACCCTCTCCGCCTTCTCATCCTGCAAAGATATCACGATGCCCCCTCCGCCGGCCACCCAGGACGTGAAAAATCCTTCGAACTCATCTCTAGACAGTTTTATTGGCCTAAAATGAGAGAGTACATCGGACGATACACTCGAAACTGTCATATCTGCCGACGAGCAAAGCCCAATACACTTGGTACCCATGGCGTTCTTAAACCCCTTCCAATTCCTAACCGTCCCTGGGAAGAACTATCAATGGATTTCGTTACTGGCCTTCCTGAATCCAACGGCTTCAATGCAATAATGGTTGTGGTAGACAGACTATCGAAAATGAGGCACCTAATCCCTTGTGATACCACCGTTAATGCCGAACAAACAGCAGAACTCTACCTTCAAAATGTTTGGAAACTCCACGGACTTCCCTCCCATATCACTTCTGATAGAGGGACACAGTTCACTGCAAAGTTTTGGAAGCATCTCTGCAAACGTTTGAACATTGCCGCCCGTATGTCCACCTCCTTCCATCCGGAAACCGATGGACAAACTGAACGACTTAACGCCGTAATGGAGCAATACCTCCGTTGTTATGTGTCATATCAGCAAGATGATTGGTCTAAATGGTTACCTATTGCCGAATTCGCTGCTAATAACCAAGAGTCCGCAAGTACTAAGGCTACACCCTTCTTCGCTAATTATGGTTACCATCCCCGGTTTGACACTTCTATCATCCCCAATGACCGTTCCCCACAAACCCTTGATGCCGATAACTTTGTCCAAAAGATGGAAGAGTTAAAAGATTTCCTCCGAACGCAAATGAAAACGGCTCAAGACGTCTTTGAGAGCAGTACCAATAAGCACCGTACGCCTGCCCCATCGTTCAAAATCAAGGACGAAGTCTTCGTGTCTATGAAGAACATGAGGACAACCAGGAACTCGAGAAAGTTGGATTGGAAATGGAGTGGCCCTTTCCCAATAAAACGAGTAATTTCGGCCCATGCTTACGAAGTCGATCTACCAATCTCGATGAAATACCATCCTGTGTTCCATGTTTCACTACTACGAACCGCTCCCACCGATCCTCTCCCAGGCCAAATCATTGCCCCTCCACCTCCAATCCAAGTTAACGACCACGAAGAATACCTTGTCGAGAGTATTCTAGACTCTCGTCTTCGCCGAGGAAAACTCCAATACTTGGTCGAATGGACTGGTTATGCATTACCTACTTGGGAACCTGCGGAATACCATGGAGAAACAGAAGCAGTAGACGACTTTCATCAAAGATACCCGGATAAGCCTAAGGAGGACTTGGTTAGCGTTCGCAGGAGCTCACGGCTATGAGGGAGGGCTACTTTCATGGATGGTTGTTTCGTTGGTTAGTTGGAAATAGGGGTTAGTGGTTGTCGCGTTACATTGGTGTTCTTTTTGTTTCTTTGGGTTTCTGTTATTATGAGTCAGGACTTTGTCATCGAAGGAGTTGAATTGTGGTATATAAGCGAAGGGAATTCCCCTCTTGTTGCGCTTTTTCTTCTTCTTTCTTTAAGCAACGTCTTCTATTGTACGCTCACTGTATCTTACGAATACAACCTAAGGTTACACTTCGTAATCTTCCGCCGTCGCCGTCTTCAAGTCATCATAACTTGAACCATTGGTAGAGCCTGTAGAACCTTCGTACATTCTTCTGTCGTTGGTTTCTCGTTCAAGTAGCACTGCTTATCTCGGGGGATACGAGAGCAGCGAGCGAGAATCACTAAACAAAAAAAAACCCGAGATAGAAAAAGCCGACAAAGGTAAAGAAATGGGAACCAAGGCGGGGTCACTGTTCAGCCTTGGTTGGACTAGTTTAAAGACTCGTTGGAAGAGTCTGCTGATTCTAATGCGAAAAACTGAGGAGGAAGAGGGGGCGGTGGGAGCGAGGAGGCGGGGGGCGTACGAGTGGCGGGCGGTGCGGTAAGGGCTCCCCTCATAGTAGGTTTCTTAGGAGCGGAGGGGCAGTTGGCGTACGAATGGTCAGGGGCGGCGCAAAACATACATTTCCCAGTGGAACGACGCCACTGTTTTTCCTCCTCCGAGAGTTTCCTTCTTCCATTAACCATTGTATACCGTTGGTCCTGCGGGGGGCGAGAGATATTGCTAGTGCGGCCAAAAGACAGGTCCATCAGGGCTAATCCTCCTGGAGTGAAGGAAGAGGCGGGAGTGAAGGCTGCGGGAGCGTTGAATTGGCCCATGTTATCGCGAGTGTTTCCCCGTTTCTCTGCCTTGCGAGCTCGGATGCGGTTGTCTAGACGGGTGAGGGTGAGGATCATTTCCGGAAGGGTGGCAGGGGCGATGGGTGCGAATACCATGGCTTCTTTTAATTCTTCAGACATGCCATGTTCTAGGGCGTCCATTTTCGAGTTTTCGTCGAAATTGAGCTGCCCCATGATTCTTTGGAAATCGGCCAGATATGCCGAGAAATCGCGTTTTCCCTGACGGAGTTGATGAAGTTCCCGTCAAGCGGTACCAGTTGGATTTGGATCTCCAAAAGCGGTTTCCAGGGCGGCAATAAGTTGTCCTGCGCTAGTCCAAGTGGTGAGGCCGGAAGGGAGAAACGTATGGCGGACCTGCTCCAGAGCTGCTCCTTCTAATCGATTAATTCTCAAGGGGCGAGGTTTTATCTTCAAGCTCTCGGGTATCCCCCGAGATGAGCAGTGCTACTTGAAGGGAAGACTAAGCGACGAGAGTGTTTACGGGATTCCACAGGCTCTACGGAGTGTTCAAGTATAGAGGACTTGAGATTGGAGACAGCGCGAGGTTATGAGGTATAACCGAGGTTTGTATTGTAAAATACAAGAGTGTACTACAGAAGACGTTGCTTAAAGAAAGAAGAAGGAAAAGTACAACAAGAGGGAAAATCCCTTCGCTTATATACCACATTCCAACTCCTCCGATGACAAAGACCTGACTCATTGTAATGGAAACCCAAGGAAACACAAAGAACATTAACACAACGCAACAACCCTATAATCCCATATCTAACCGATCAACGAAAGCAACCATCTATGAAATTAATGGTATACAGGATCATCGTGGTTTCGTTTGCAAAACGATCTCGGTTGACGGTGAGCTTGGAGCGTAGTTGGAGGATGAAGCCAGGGAGCTTGGTTCGGGATCCATCAAACTTTTCTGGATCCGGCATTCGTTCTGAGCGATGGGAGTTTGTTGGTGGAGGTGGGGTAGCGCTTAGATTGGGTGGAGCGGGGGGTGCTTGGATGGTGGCCCGGGCCTCGTTTCGTTCCTGCCGTAACCGGGCGATTAGGTTGGCGGTTTCCGTGACCCGTTGATCTTGTTCGGTGGCGTGGTGGAGGGCATTGTTGGTCTGAATGCGAGCTGTGTTGAGTTTGACCTCATTTTCTCGCTTGCTTTCCTGGAGGACATCGATTTGGTCCTCCAGGGCTTGGTTTAGGTCCCTGAGCTCATTATAGAGCTCTGCGGGGTCCTCTCTGTAGGCTTGAGCGAAGGCTTCCCTGGTGGGAAATCGTTTTGCTGCGACGGCGGCTCCTTCCATGATGACGTTGGGAGGTTCTGTATGGATTTGGGTGGTAGAAGGTGTAGATGTTGGAAGCAACGTAATCTCACGGTTCAGTCCCTCGTTAAGCCCTTCAGTATCCCTGAAGGTGAGCAGTGCTACTTAAGCGAGGTGCTAACACGTTCGAGGAGTGCAGTATTTCTACAAGTTCTACGAGGGGTCTATCTCAAGGCGAGATAAGTGCAGCGGAGTGGACAGCGACAGCGAGGGTTCTGAGGGAGAACCGAGATAGTATTTCGACAGTTACAAGAGAAGGTAAATGAGAACGTTGCTTAAGGAAAGAAAGAAGAAGAAGAACCACAATGACCAAAATCCTTCGCTTAAATACCCCGCTTTCCCGTAGCACAAACAACAACCTAACCATAACCGAAAACAACCGAACAACAACAAAGCCATTATATCCCAACGACCCCTCGCTACTACCAACAATTTCACCTTATCCCATTACCCAGTTTCATCCGTGAAACATTGCTTCCTTCAACTCTTCCGACATACCATGTTCAAGGGCATCCATCTTCGAATTTTCGTCGAAGTTTAGTTGTCCCATGATACGCTGAAAGTCGGCCAAGTAGGCGGAGAAGTCTCGCTTGCCCTGGCGAAGCTGATGCAACTCTCGACGGGCAGTACCGGTAGGGTCTGGATTTCCAAAAGCTGCTTCTAGGGCAGCGATGAGGGCGGCGGTGTTGGTCCAGGTAGTGAGACCAGAGGGGAGGACGGTATGGCGAACTTGCTCTAGGGCTGCTCCTTCTAGGGGATTGATAGTGTAGAGAATCATAGTGTTCTCATCGGCGAATCTGTCTTGGTTAACTGTGAGCTTGGAGCGGAGTTGGAGGACGAAGCTGGGAAGTTTGGTTCGGGAACCGTCAAACTTTTCTGGATCCGGTATCCATTCTGAGTGATGACTTGCGGTCGATGGAGGTGGTGGAGTGGCGGTGAGGTTGAGTGGGGCTGGAGGAGCCTGATTGGCGGCTCTGGCTTCGTTGCTTTCCTGGCGTAATCTGGCGATGAGGTCGGTGGCTTCAGTGACTCGTTGGTCCTGTTGCATGGTGTGTCGGGTCGCATTGTCCGCTTGGATTTTTGCTGTGTTGAGTTTTATTTCTAGCTCTTGCGTGCTCTCCTGAAGGACGTCAACTTGATCTTCCAAAGCCTGGTTGAGATCTCGGAGTTGATTATACAACTCGACAGGGTCGTCTCAGTATGCCTGAGCAAAGGCGTCTTTTGTGGGGAAGCGGGGGGTAGTGATAGCGGCTCCTTCAGAGGAGGCAGCGGGGGCGGAAGCACTCATGATCTAGGTTGATCACACGGGAGGGAGTTGGTGCGTAAATAATGTTGGTCAAGCCACTCAGGAGTGACTTCGGTGAGAGTTTGGGGTCTTCGCGGGGTCAAGCAGGGAAAGATTTGGAGGATAGATTGGTGAATCCAACCGAGAATTTCCATGTAGAGGCGTCGCGTAGGAGGTGTAGATGAGGAAGCAACGTAATCTCACGGTTGAGTCCCTTGTTTTAAGCCCTTCGGTATCCCCGGAGGTGAGCAGTGCTACTTAAGCGAGGTATCAACACGTTCAAAGAGTGCAGGTTTTTCTACAGGTCCTACGATGGATATACTTCAAGGCGAAGTATCGGAGGTGGTTCACAGCGACAGCGAGGATTCTGAAGTAGAATCGAAGTGAGATTATGACTTGATACAAGAGAAGTGAAACGAGAACGTTGCTTAAAGAAAGAAGAAGAAGGTACAATGACAACTAAAATCCGTCTCTTAAATACCCCACTTTCATTACTCCAAGACGCATACCCGAACATAACCGAACCACAACAAAGACATTATTTACCCTAACAGAAACCATTACAACCAACACATTGTCCCCAACCCGTTATCCGTTTCCATCCGTGAAATCGAGGTTTGTATTGTAAAATACAAGAGTGACAATAGAAGACGTTGCGTAAAGAGAAAAGAGAAAAGAAGTACAAAGAGGGGAAAACCCTTCACTTATATACCCACATTCCATCTCTTCAATGAGGCATGTATGACTCATTGTACTGAAAACCAAAAGAAACATAATGAACAAGTAACGAAAATAGAATAGCCGAACACCCATACAACCAACCTTGCAACACAACAGCCATCTGTGAAACAAAGCGTGCTTTATGTCAAATGATATTTTCGTCTGGTCCTAGTTTTGGGTGATAAACTTTCATGGATGGTTGCTTCGTTAGTTCGTTAGGTACTGTTATACCTATACCTTTTGAAGGAGTTCCTGGCCCTGGAGTTACCCTATCTTTGGAGTTACCCTACTTAAGCACCTTCCGGATCGGGACTGGTGCCTGTTACCCTGCCTCCAATCCTTCCAATAGGTATAGTATTTGGAGAAGGGGGGACAGCACCAGAAAAGACCTGTCCCGGAGGGCAAAAGTAACCCCTAGGCCGTCAAGCAAAACCGTCCGGCGGAATGGGACCCGGAGGGTATGTAGGGGAAGTGTCTGGCTTCGCTGTGGTTCAAACAGATTGCGAATTGGACCAAAACTGGCGGAGTTACAGACTGACAAAGATAAGGGAATGCAATGCTACGCGACGATTCGGATAGGCAAAATTATCGTCTCGAAGAGACGAACGCAATGAAGATGAATACGTAACTCCCGTGTTACCGACATGCATACTGCTCGGAGAATCGCGGATCGGGGCCAGGGAACTCAATGGGGTATCGGGTATGGAGATAAGGCGAAGTGGTTTTATGTTGTCATAGTAGTTAGCGCCTCTACACCACACTATACCCAAACATAGTAGAGAGGAGGCATTATAAATACTCTCGCAGTGGATGTAAACTCTGAGTCGGATCATTAGCGACGAAGAACGAGCCTTATCAATATTATATTGTTTCTAGCAAAATTACTTCCGTGCAATTTACTCTTTTACTGGTGAATTACTTTTATCTCGCTTAGCAAGGCCTTGGCCCTTCAGAGTTAGTTAATAAAACCTTATTATTGGAAGTTCTTCACAAAACTTTGCTTGATCCCTACTTTGAACCCTACAGTTATCTTTTAGCGGTTCATAAGAAGCAGTTAGGACTTGCACCTGTGTATTGTGTTGCGGATAGCAACCGGGCAGGGTATAGCGTCTAGATTGTTATCTAAAGCTTCTTGGAGATTTCCTGTGCGGTAAGAAGTACCGGTCTTACACCCTCCCTTATAGCCATGAGCTCCTGCGAACACTAACTAGACCTTTTCTTGGCTTGTTCGGATAGCGTTGGTAAAAAACATCTACCGCCTCTGTCTCTTCATGATACTCCATAGGTTCCCATGTAGGCAAAGCATACCCTGTCCATTCAACCAAGTATTGGAGTCTTCCCCGATAGAGGCGAGAGTCCAGTATATTCTCGACAAGATATTCCTCACGGTTGTTAACTTGGACAGAGGGAGGCGGTGAAATAATTTGGCCAGGGAGCGGGTCAGTAGGGGCTGCCTTGATCAATGAAACGTGAAATACCGGATGGTATTTCATTGATATTGGTAAGTCTACTTCGTAGGCATGCGCAGAAATTATCCTTTTCACAGGAAAGGGGCCGCTCCATTTCCAGTCCAACTTTTTCTAGTTCCTGGTCGTCCTCATGTTCTTCATGGATATGAAGGCTTGGTCATTAACTTTAAATGAGGGGGCGGGGGTGCGGTGCCGGTTGGTACTGGTTTCATAAATATCTTGAGCCGTTCTCATTTGTATTGGAAGGAAGTCTCTAAGTTCTTCCATTTTCGAAGCAAAAAGGTTGGCATCAAGGGTTTGTGGGGAACGATCGTTGGAGACAACAGAGGTATCAAAGTGAGGGTGGTAACCATAATTGGCGAAAAAGGGCGTGGCTTTAGTACTAGTCGATTCCTGGTTATTGGCGGCGAACTCGGCAATTGGTAACCATTTTGCCCAGTCGTCTTGTTGGTATGAAACGTAGCAACGAAGATACTGTTCCATAATGGCATTAAGACGCTCCGTTTGACCATCTGTTTCCGGGTGAAAAGACGTTGACATACAAGAGGAAATATTCAGGCGCTGACAAAGGTATTTCCAAAACTTAGCGGTAAACTGCATTCCTCTATCAGAAGTTATATGGGAAGGTAGTCCGTGGAGTTTCCAAACGTTTTGAAGATAGAGTTCTGCCGTTTGTTCAGCGTTGATGGTGGTATCGCAGGGAATTAGGTGTCGCATTTTTGAGAGTCTGTCTACCACAACCATTATTGTATTAAAGCCATTGGATTCGGGGAGACCAATGATGGAGTCCATTGATAGTTCTTCCCAGGGACGGTTAGGGATTGGAAGGGGCTTGAGAACACTATGGGTACCAAGTGTATTGGGCTTTGCTCGTCGGCAGGTATGGCAGTTTCGGGTATATCGTCCGATGTACTCTCTCATTTTAGGCCAATAGAAGTGCCTAGAGATGAGTTTGAAGGATTTTTCATGTCCTGGGTGGCCGGCAGAGGGGGCGTCATGGTATCTTTGCAGGATAAGAAGGCGAAGAGGGTCGTGATTTTCATGGATGGTTGTTAGGTCGCCTAATGGATGGTATGGATGTTTGATCGCGTTGCTTTGTGGTTTGTTCGATATGTTTTCCTTGGTTTCTGTTATAATGAGTCATGCGTTTGTCATCAAGGAGACGGATTATGGGTATATAAGCGAAGGGTTTTCCCCTCTTGTTGTACTTTTCTTTCTTCTCTCCTTAAGCAACGTCTTCTATAGTACACTCTTGTATCTCACAATACAAACCTCGGTTATACCTCATAACCTCGCGCTGTCTCCGATCTCAAGTCCTCTATACTTGACCACCCCGTAGAGCCTGTGGAATTCCGCAAACACTCTCGTCACTTAGTTTTCCCTTCAAGTAGCACTGCTCATCTCGGGGGATACCTGAGAGCTTGAAGATAAAACCTCGCCCCTTGAGAGTGATCAGGAATATAGAGCTTTTGCCGATAGAAAAGAAGGCCATTTATCTCGGTACAATCGCCTAAGGTGATTTCCTTGGATTGTTGTTCGCTGTTTTTAAGTGCTAGAAGAATTTTTTGTGGGAACGGGTCAGCAATATATCCTTGGTTCATCAAGGTCTTGAGGGGGGCATCCAATTCAGCGGGTTCATTTGACAAAGAACCCGAAAACAAACTCAGCTTAGGGTCAAGGTTCTTTTCCTTCAAGACTACCTGATGTTGATATTGTAGTCTTTCATCCCCTTCTTCAGGGAGATCTCCTGATCTCCAAGTCAGTGTGTCCGGCTTTCCTTCTTGTACTCCTGGTTGATAGGTTATCACGAAGTCAAAGCGCGAGAGGTACTTTGCCCATCTGACTTGTCTTCGGTTAAGTTGTTTCGTTGTCATAAAGTTCTCCAGGTTTTTATGATTAGTGATGACGGAGATGGGCAGTTCTGAGCCTTCGAGTTCTGGTCTCCATTCCTCAAAGCAGCGAATAATGGCTAGGAGTTCCTTGTCATATATTTCGTAATTGCACTCAGCTGGTGAGTGTTTTTTTGAAAAGAAAGCCACTGGGTGAAGTATGCCATTGTCATCGAGTTGGGAGAGGACACCACCAGAGACAAAGTCAGACGCATCAGATTCTACAAAGATCTTCTTTCGGGAATCGAAGTGAATGAGTACTGGGGCTTTGGTAAAGGCGTCCTTTGGAGCTTTGAATGCGAGTTCAGCTTCGACAGTCCACTCGAAAACGATACCCTTTTTAGTGAAGGCAGTAAGGGGTGCGGCAAGGCGAGAGAATCCTAGAATAAACCTTTGGTAGAAGTTTGTGAAGCCTAGAAAGGCTTGGACATCTTTTATACATTTGGGTTGGTTCCAATCGCGCACAGCTTTGAGTTTATCTTCGTCCATTTAGATTCCTTCAGGGGTAAGGATTAGGCTGAAGTATTTTATTGACTGGACGTGGAATTCACATTTCTCGGGTTTGAGAAGGATATTATTGACCTTGAGTGCGCTGAGAACTTGTCTGACATGTATCTTATGTTCAGTGAGAGTATCGCTATAGATTAGGATGTCATCGAAGTAGGCGGTGCAGAAGAGGTCCAGGTATTCTCGGAGGGAATCATTCACAAATCGCTGAAATGTACCGGAGGCGTTGGTAAGGCCGAATGGCATTACCATATATTCGTATAGACCATATCGAGTCCGGAAAGTAGTTTTCCATTCTTCTCCCTCGGCAATGCGAATTTGATGAAAGCCGTCACGAAGATCGAGCTTTGAATACCATTGGGCTTTCACAAGTCGGTCCAGTGTTTCTTTGATCAGGGGGGAGGTGTAACGGTCTTTTACGGTGAGGGCGTTGAGGCCACAGTAGTCCATACATAGACGAAGGGATCCATCAGGTTTGGCGGCAAAGAGGACTGGAGAGCCAGCAGAGGAAGAGTTTGCACGAATAAAACCTTTCTCTAGGTTGTCTTCGATGTATTTTTTCAAGACTAGGAGTTCGTCTCGAGACATGCCATAGAGGGGTCCGAACGGTAGTTCTTTGCCTTCTTGCAGGGTGATCTTGTGGTCATTGGGTCGACGCGGGGGGAGTCCTTGAGCTTTAGCCTTATCGAACATGTCTAGATATTCGTGGTATTCAGCAGGTATTCTTTGTCTCCACTCTTTTTTAGTAGTCATGCTATCAAGAACTCTATTGATTTCGTAGAGAGACATAGAATAAACCTGGATACCCTTTTTTCTAGCAAGCATGCGGAAACTAGCGGCGCCAATAAAGGCAGCATTAAGCTTGGTCGGAGGGGGGATAGCGGTGGCTGAGACAATGGATTGCTTGGGGGCACAGTGAGTGGTGCAGAATTCAGACTTGAATTCAATGCTTTTGTTTGCAAATTGTAGATGAACATCATGGAGGTTCATCCAGGGAATACCAAGCACTAGGGGGTAATGGCCTAGCTTGGTGACGAAGAAGAAAACTTTCTCGGCGTGTTGTTGGATAGAGAGCTCCAGGTGGCAAAGATTGGTAATATCTCCCGAGGCAATTGTTCGGCCGTCAATGACTTCTAATTGGCGAGGGGTTTTGAGGTGAGATAAGGGCAGGGAATGGTGATGCACAAAGTTTTCATCGATGAAAGTGAACCCTGAGGTCTTACGGTTCAGTCTCTCGTTAAGCCCTTCAGTATCCCTGAAGGTGAGCAGTGCTACTTAAGCGAGATACTAACTCGTTCGAAGAGTGCGGTATTTCTACAAGTTCTACGGGGGGTATACTTCAAGGCGAAGTATCGGCGATGTTTCACAGCGACAGCGAAGGTTCTGAGATAGAACCGAGATAGTATTAAGATAATACAGGTTTCATGGATGGTTGTCGTGCTGATCGATCGGATATATGGGTATATGGTTGTCACGTTTTGTTATTGTTATTTATGTTTCTATGGATTTCCTGTTACAATGAGTCATGTCTTTGTCATCGAAGGAGTTGGAACGAGGTATATAAGCGAAGGGATTTTCCCTCAGGTTGTACTTTTCCTTCTTCTTTCTTTAAGCAACGTCTTCTATTGTTCACTCTTGTATTCTACAATACAAACCTCAGTTACATCTTATAACCCTTCTCTGTCGCTGTCTTCAAGTCACCTCGACTTAAACCAACTGTAGAGCCTGTAGAATCTTTGTACACTCTTTCGTTGCCGGTTTCCCATTCAAGTAGCACTGCTCATCTTGAGGGATACTCGAGAGCTTGACAAGAAACCCGCTCCTTGAGAACAGGTAGAAGTGACGAGAACGTTGCTTAAGGAAAGAAAGGAAAGAGAAACATGAACGACCGAAATCCTTTGCTTAAATACCTCGCTTTTCCTGTAACACCAACAACCCGACAACAACCGAACCACAAAGACATTATTTCAATAACCAAAATATACCCGAACAATAAGGAAATTATACAACCATCCAAACAATAACAAAACCAACAACCAGACCACGATTCCTTCCCTAAGTCAATCCATGAAATGAGGCTCCAGTGTCAAGGAGTGCGTGTGTTTTTATAACTTTATTTTGGTGGGAAAGGCTACAAGAAACTACAAAATGTTCCCCATCCAAATTATCCTCCACACACACATCCGACACTGAAAACCCAGAAATAGAGAACGCTGACAAAGGAGAAAAATGAACCAGAGCAGGGTCACGAGGCGACTCTGGTTGAACTAGTTTAAAGACTCAACTGAGTCTGCTGTAACAAAAACGGAAAAACGGGGAGGCAAGGGCGGAGGAAACACAGAAGAGACAGGGGGGGTGGTGGCGGCGTTAGTAGCAGCTCCCCTCTCTCAAGGAGTGAGTTTTGCGTCAAGCTCTCGAGTATCCCCCAAGATGAGCAGTGCTACTTGAACGAGAAAACCAACAGCGAGAGTGTGCATGAAGATTCTACAGGCTGTACGAAGGATCAAGTTGTGATGACTTGACGACGGCTGCAGTGAAGGATTATGAGGTGTAACCAAGGTTTGTATTGTGAAATACAAGAGTGAACAATAGAAGACGTTGCTTAAAGAAAGAAGAAGGAAGAGTACAACAAGGGGGGAAATCCCTTTGCTTATATACTCATAATCCACCTCTCTGATGACAAACGTATGACTCATTGTAAAGAAAACCAAGGGAAGCATATCGAAGAAACAACAAAACAACGCAACCAAACACTCGTACCACTTAACCAAACAACACAACAACCATCCATGAAACCCTCATAGCAGGGCGCTTTGAGGCGGAGGGGCAGTTTGAAAAAATATGTCCTTCCCTTGCACAGATTTCACGGATTAAAGATTGGGTATAGGGTTAGGTTTCGGTTCGATAGTTGTTATGGATTTCAGGTTGTTGTATAATGTTATTGTATTTCGGCTGTTATCGGTTATCAGGTTTGTTAGGAAAAGCGGGGTATTTAAATGGAGGATTCTGCTTGTGTTTTAACTTAACTTACAACACGACGTTCTTACTTTCTTCTCTTGTCTTCTTTTCTACGATTCTTTGGTTATGATTAGAATCCTCACTATCGACAGTGTTGTGTTGTGCTTAACTCGCCTTGAGTTAGACCCATGTAGGACCTGTAAAAACATCGTGACTCTTGTCGCTTGACCTCTCGCTTAAGTAGCACTGCTCACCTTCAGGGATACTGAAGGGCTTAACAAGAGATCAAACCGTGTGTTATACCTGTACCTTTTGAAGGAGTTCCTGGCCCTGGAGTTACCCTATCTTTGGAGTTACCCTACTTTAGCACCTTCCGGATCGGGACTGGTGCCTGTTACCCTGCCTCCAATCCTTCCAGTAGGTATAGTATTTGAAGAAGGGGGACAGCGCAGAAAAGACACTGTCACGGGAGGGCAAAAGTAACCCCTAGGCCGTCAAGCAAAACCGTCCGGCGGAACGGGACCCGGAGGGTATGTAGGGAAGTGTCTGGCTTCACTGTGGTTCAAACAGATTGCGAATTGGACGAAAGCGGCGGAGTTACAGGCGACAAAGATAAGAGAATGCAATCTTCTGCGACGATTCAGATAGGCGAAATGATCGTCTCGAAGAGACGAACGCAATGAAGACGAATACGTAACTCCGTGTTACCGACATGCATACTGCTCGGAGAATCGCGGATCGGGCGCAGGGAACTCGATGGGGTATCGGGTATGGAGATAAGGCGAAGTGGTTTTATGTTGTCATAGTAGTTAGCGCCTCTACAGCGCCTTATCACATAGTAGAGAGGAGGCATTATAAATACTCTCGCAGTGGATGTAAACTCTGAGTCGGATCATTAGCGACGAAGAACGAGCTTATCAATATTATATTGTTTTTACAGCAAAATTACGTCGTGCAATTTCTTTCTTTTCTTGGTGAATTACTTTTATCTTTTAGCAAGGCGCTTGGCGCGGAGTTAGTTAATAAAACCTTATTATTGGAAGTTCTTCACAAAACTTTGCTTGATCCCTACTTTGAACCCTACAGTTATCTTTTAGCGGTTCATAAGAAGCAGTTAGGACTTGCACCTGTGTATTGTGTTGCGGATAGCAACCGGGCAGGGTATAGCGTCTAGATTGTTATCTAAAGCTTCTTGGAGATTTCCTGTGCGGTAAGAAGCACCAGTCTTACAAAAGCTGTCTCCTGAGGAAACAACATGGAGACAAACCAATAATCGCTGCTTGTTCTGTTCTCACGGTGTAAGACCGGTACTTCTTACCGCACAGGAAATCTCCAAGAAGCTTTAGATAACAATCTAGACGCTATGACCTGCCCGGTTGCTATCCGCAACACAATACACAGGTGCAAGTCCTAACTGCTTATGAACTAAAAGATAACTGTAGGGTTAAAGTAGGGATCAAGCAAAGTTTTGTGAAGAACTTCAATAATAAGGTTTTATTAACTAACTGAAAGAAAGCGCGAGATAAAAGTAATTCGCGATAAAAAATTAAATTAAGTAATTTTCTTTAGAAACAATATAATATTGATAAGGCTCGTTAAATCGCTAATGATCCGACTCAGAGTTTACATCCACTGCGAGAGTATTTATAATGCCTCTCTACTATGTTTGGGTATAGTGTGGTGTAGAGCGTAACTATGACAACATAAAACCCGCTTACCGTGCGATCTCACGATGGTTCTGCGATCCGCGATTCTCGGCAGTATGTCGTACGAGAGTTACGTATTCGTCTTCATTGCGTTCGTCTCTTCGAGACGATCATTTTCTGATCTCGTCGCGTGCGTGCGTCTTATCTTTGTCATCTGTAGCTCAGCGTTTTGGTCCGTCTCTGTTTGAACGCAGTGAAGCCAGACACTTCCCCTACATTCCCACCGGAGTCCCGGTTGGTCGCATTTGTTTTTTGCCTCTTGGACAGGTTTTTTTGCCTCCCTCGGGACCTTTCTTTACTCTGCTGAAGGCAGGGAGGCAATTTATCAGGTCTTTGGAGGATTGGAGGTCCAAAGGCGGGCACCAGGCGATGTTGTGTTGTTTGGTTATTGGTATAGGTGTTTAGTCGCGTCTCACGGTTCAGCCCTTCGTTTAAGCCCTTCAGTATCCCTGAAGGTGAGCAGTGCTACTTAGACGAAGTTCCAACACGTTCGAAGAGTGCAATGTTTCTACAAGTTCTACAAGGGGTCTATCTCAAGGCGAGATAAGTGCAGTGAAGTGAACAGTGACAGCGAAGGTTCTGAGGTAGAACCGAGATAGTATTGCAATGATTACAGCAGAAGTAAAATGAGAACGTTGCTTAAAAAAAGAAGAAGAAGTGAACAAAAACGACCGAAATCCTTCGCTTAAATACCCCGCTTTCTTCGTAACACCCTCAATAATCCAACAACAACCGAACATAACCGAACAACAAAGCCATTATACCTAAGAAAATCCTTCGTGACTACCAACAACTTTATCCTAACTCATTACCCGGCTCCATCCGTGAAAGTAGCTCTCCTCTTCAAGCGTGAGCTCCTGCGAACACCAGAAGTTTGATCAGTCTGTTGGGCGAGGAAGATATCAAGAGCGACAGCATCTTTAAGATCTTGAACAGGTTCCCATGTAGGATGAGCATAGCCGGTCCACTCGACAAGATATTGCGAATTTCCCCGATGAACGCGATGATCTAAGATTGCCTCGATATAGTATTCCTCTTGATCGTTAACAACAATAGGCATCGGAGGAGGTATTATTTGGCCGGAGAGAGCATCGTTCGGGGCAGGTTTCAGTAAAGAAACATGAAAAACCGGGTGATACTTGATCGAAGTCGGTAGCTCGATCTCATAGGCAAAAGGGGAGATCACTTGTTTAACAGGATAAGGTCCCATCCATTTCCAGTCTAGTTTTCTGGCATTTCATGTAGTTCTCACATTCTTCATTCATACGAAGACTGGATCGTTAACTCGATATGCTGGAGCTGGGGTCCTATGCTTATTGGTAGCGGTTTCCTGAACATCCAGGGCGCTCCTGATTTGCGTTCTTAGGTGATCATATAGTTCCTGCATTCGACTAGCGAATATAGTAGCATCTTGACTTTGAGGGGTATTGATTGTTGGAACCCGAGAGGTATCAAATCAGGGATGATAGCCGTAATTAGCAAAAAAGGGGGATACCTTCATACTTGCTGATTCCTGGTTGTTAGCAGAGAATTCTGCCATTGGTAGCCATTTACCCCAGTCCTCTTGCTGATATGATACATAGGAGCGCAGATACTGTTCCATTACCGCATTTAACCTTTCTGTCTGCCCGTCCGTTTCTGGATGAAAGGCGGTAAACATCTGGGCTTGTATACCTAAGCGTTGGCATACTTCCTTCCAAAAGTGGGCAGTAAACTGAGTGCCTCGATCAGAGGTGACATGCGTAGGTAGTCCATGTAGTTTCCAGATGTGTTGTAAGTACAAATCAGCTACATCTCTGGAGTTGACAGTAGTATTACAGGGAATTAGGTGTCGCATCTTGGATAGTCGGTCGACTACTACCATTATAGCATCGTATCCGTTTGACTCTGGGAGGCCTGTCACAAAGTCCATCGAGACTTCTTGCCAAGGACGATTTGGTATAGGTAGGGGACGGAGGACTCCTGAGGTACGTTGGGTAATGGGTTTTGCCTTTTAACAAATATGGCAATTGCGTACGTAGCGGCCGATTGATTCCCTCATCTTTGGCCAATAAAAGTTCCTACTGATCAGCTCAAAGGTTTTATCTCGTCCTGGGTGTCCTGCAACAGGGGCATCATGATGTCTCTTGATGAGTTCCAGGCGAAGAGGGTTGAAGTTGGGTACATAGAGGTTTCCTCGGTAGCACAATCGGTTATTCTCGTCGGTACATTCACTTGAAGTGATTTTCTTCAACTGTTGGTCTTTATTCCTTAGCGCTGCGAGTATCTTTTCTGGAAACTTATCAGCAATATATCCTTCTGGAAAAAGCTTTTCTAGGGGGGTGTCCAATTCAACGGCTTCAATTGATAAAGAAGCCGACAACAAACTTATCTTGGGGTCAATATTCTCCTTCTTTAGCACCACTTGACTCTGGTGTGCTAATCTTTCATCCCCTTCCTTGGGGAGATCTCCCGATCTCCGAGTCAATCCGTCCGGTTTTCCTCCTTAGCTACCTGGTCGGTACGTGATCATGAAATCGAAGCGAGATAGGTACTCAGCCCATCTGGCTTGGCGACGGTTGAGTTGTTTAGTACTCATGAAGTACTCCAGGTTCTTGTGGTCACTAATGACGTCGATGGGATGTTTTGAACCTTCGAGTTCCGGGCGCCATTCTTCGAATACTCTGATAATGGCAAGCAATTCCTTGTCGTAGATCTCATAGTTGCATTCGGCAGGGGAATGCTTCTTTGAGAAGAAGGCTACTGGATGCAGAACTCTGGCATCATCGTATTGCAATAGGACGCCTCCAGATACAAAATCGGAGGCGTCAGTTTCCACAATGATTTTCTTATCAGGATCGAAGTGGATGAGGATCGGGGCAGTAGTGAAGGCATGTTTGAGGTTTTCGAAAGCGATATCTGCTTCCACTGTCCATTCAAACGTGATACCTTTTTTTGTAAGAGCCATTAGGGGGGAAGCCAGCTTGGAAAATCCGAATATAAATCGCCGGTAGAAATTAGTGAAACCTAGGAAAGCCTGAACATCTTTAACGCTTCTGGGGGTTCCCCATTCTCGGACGGCTTTAAGCTTCTCCTCATCCATCTTAATGCCATCAGGGGTCAAAATTAGGCCTAGGTACTTTGTGGTCTGTACTTCGAATTCACATTTTTCCGGCTTCAATAGTATGTCATTATCCTTCAAAGTTTGAAGCACTTTTCTAACATGGGTTTGATGTTCGGCAAAGGTGTCGCTGTAAATCAGGATATCGTCGAGGTAGGCAGTACAGAAGATATCAAGATATTCTGTAAGACAATCGTTCACAAAGCGTTGAAATGTTCCCGGGGCGTTAGTTAGACTGAAGGGCATAACCTGGTATTCGTATAGGCCGTAGCGGGTGCGGAAGGCTGTTTTCCATTCGTCTCCTTCGGCTATACGTACCTGTTGATATCCATCGCGGAGGTCTAGCTTAGTATACCACTGTGCTTTTGCGAGTCGATCGAGGGTTTCTCAAATGAGAGAAAAGGTGTAACGATCTTTAACGGTAATGGCGTTAAGGCCTCGGTAATCCACACAGAGTCGTAGGGAACCGTCGGCCTTTTTAACAAACAGGACAGGGGATCCGGCTGGAGAGGAACTGGCGCGAATGAATCCCTTCTCAAATTGTCTTCAATGTATTTTTTTAAGACAATCAATTCTTCTCGGGACATTCCATAAAGGGGTCCGAAAGGGGCGTCTTTTCCTTCCATTAGTTGTATCTTGTGATCGTATGAGCGACGTGGGGGTAGTCCTTGGGCTTTTGTTTTATCAAACATATCTATAAACTCGTGGTATTCGGCGGGGATCCTTGATATCCATTCCTCCTTGGTAGTTTTATTGTCTATGAGTTTGTTTATCTCATAAAGAGACATAGCATAGGCCTGGTGGGTATGTTTCCTAGTGAGGGTTCTAAAACTAGCAGCACCGATAAAAAACATGTTTAAGTTGGGAGGTGCAGTGATTGATGGGGAGGTCACAATAGGAGAGTGGGGGGCGCAATGGGTGGTGCAGAGTTTAGAGTTAAACTCAATGCGTTTATCGGCAAATTGGAGGTGTACATCGTGATGTTTCATCCATGGTATTCCCAAGACTAGCGGGTAATGACCTAGTTGGGTCACAAAACAGGGAGCTTGTTCTTGGTGATTTCCAATAGATAAATTAAGTTTAGCGATGTGGGTGATATCTCTGGAGGCGACAGGACGTCCATCAATAACTTCGAGTTGTCAGGGTGTTTTTAAAAGGGTAAGGGGTAAGGAATGGTGACTCGCAAATTTCTGACCAATAAATGCAAATCTGGAGGCTCCAGTGTCTAGCAAAGTGTGTGTTTTTATAATTTTATTGCTATGGGAAATATTGCATGATACTACAAAGTGTTCCCCATCCAATTGATCCTCCACGCTTATACCAGAAACCGAAAACCCAGAAACCGAAAATGCAGATAAAGGTAAGAAATTTTGAACCAAGGTAGGGTCACTAATCGACCTTGGTTGGACTAGTTTAAAGACTCGTTGGTTGAGTCTGCTGATTCTAAGGCAAAAAATTGTGGTGGGAGTGGCGGTGGCGGCAAAGAGGAGGCAGGGGGTGTACGGGTGGTTGGTGGTGCAGTGAGGGCTCCCTTCATAGTTGGTTTTTTGGGAGCAGAGGGGCAATTGGCATAGGAGTGGTCGGGAGCAGCACAGAACATACATTTGCCGGTGGAGCGGCGCCATTGTTTCTCTTCTTCAGAGAGTTTTCTCCGTCCGTTAATTATCGTATATCGTTGGTCTTGAGGAGGGCGCGCAAGGTTGCTGGTACGACCGAAGGATAGATCCATGGGGGCAAGTCCTCCTGGGGTGAAGGAGGAGGCAGGAGTAAAGGCGGCGGGGGCACTAAATTGTCCCATATTATCAAGAGCGTTTCCTCGTTTCTCTGCCTTACGTGCTCGGATGCGGTTATCCAGTCGAGTGAGGGTGAGGATCATTTCCGGGAGGTTACCAGGGGTGATTGGCGCGAATACCATAGCTTCTTTCAATTCTTCTGACATCCCGTGTTCTAGGGCGTCCATCTTCGAATTTTCGTCAAAGTTGAGCTGTCCCATAATCCTTTGGAAGTCGGCAAGATAGGCTGAGAAATCACGTTTTCCTTGTCGAAGTTGGTGTAGTTCTCGTTGGGCGGTACCGGTTGGGTCAGGATCTCCGAAAGCTGTCTCTAGTGCAGCGATTAGTTGCTCTGCACTAGTCCAGGTGGTGAGGCCTGAGGGGAGAACGGTATGGCGGACTTGTTCTAACACGGCTCCTTCTAGACGATTGATGGTATAGAGGATCATTGTGGTCTCGTTGTCAAAACGGTCCCGGTTCACAGTGAGTTTGGAGCGTAGTTGCAGGATAAAATCAGGGAGTTTGGTTCGAGACCCATCAAATTTCTCCGGGTCTGGCATATGTTCTGATCGATGGGGATTTGTTGACGGAGGTGGAGTGGCAGTAAGATTAGGTGGGGCGGTGGGGACTTGAGTAGAGGTTCGAGTTTCGTTTCGCTCTTGTCGCAACCGAGCGATCAGACTTCCAGCCTCGGTGACTCGTTGGTCTTGTTCCGCAGCATGGCGGAGGGCGTTGTCGGTCTGAATGCGGGCTGTGTTGAGTTTGACCTCACTTTCCCGCTCGCTTTCCTGGAGGACATCGATTTGGTCTTCCAGGGCTTGGTTGAGGTCCCTGAGTTCGTTATAGAGCTCTGCGGGATCATCTCTATAGGCTTGGGCGAAAGCTTCCCTGGTGGGGAAGCGTTTTGCGGCAATGGCGGCTCCTTCCATGGCGGAGTTGATGGGGGTAGGTTTGCTTTGTGTGGATCGAGTGGTAGAAGGTGTAGATGTTGGAAGCAACATAATCTCACGGTTCAGCCCTTCGTTTAAGCCCTTCAGTATCCCTGAAGGTGAGCAGTGCTACTTAGACGAAGTTCCAACACGTTCGAAGAGTGCAATGTTTCTACAAGTTCTACAAGGGGTCTATCTCAAGGCGAGATAAGTGCAGTGAAGTGAACAGTGACAGCGAAGGTTCTGAGGTAGAACCGAGATAGTATTGCAATGATTTCTCAAGGGGCGAGGTTTATCTTCAAGCTCTTAGGTATCCCCCGAGATGAGCAGTGCTACTTGAAGGAAAAACTAAGCGACGAGAGTGTTCACAATGTTCCACAGGCTCTACGGAGTGTTCAAGTATAGAGGACTTGAGGGCGGCGACAGCGTAAGGTTATGAAGTATAACCGAGGGTTGTATAGTAAAATACAAGAGTGTACTATAGAAGACGTTGCTTAAAGAAAGAAGAAGAAAAAGTACAACAAGAGGGGAAATCCCTTCGCTTATATACCACGTTCCAACTCCTTCGATGACAAAGACATGACTCATTGTAATAGGAAACCCATAGAAACATAAAGAACAACAACAAAACGCGACAACTGTATACCCGGGTATCCAACCAGTCAACGAAACATCCATCCATGAAATGATTACAGCAGAAGTAAAATGAGAACGTTGCTTAAAAAAAGAAGAAGAAGTGAACAAAAACGACCGAAATCCTTCACTTAAATACCCTGCTTTCTTTGTAACACCATTCTCAAGGAGCAGGGTTTCCCGTCAAGCTCTCAGGTATCCCCCGAGATGAGCAGTGCTACTTGAATGGGAAACTTAAGCGACGAGAGTATTCACGGAGTTCCATAGGCTCTACGATGGCTCAAGTAAAGAGGACTTGAGGACAGCGACAGCGAGAGGTTATGAAATATAACCAAGGTTTGTATTGCGAAATACAAGAGTGTACGATAGAAGACGTTGCTTAAGGAGAAAAGAAGAAAAGGTACAACAAGAGGGGGAATCCCTTCGCTTATATACTCAAGATCCACCTTTCTGATGACAAACGTATGACTCATTGTAAAGGAAACCAAAGGAAACATATCGAAGGAATCAACGACGTAACACAACCAAACATCTATACCACGAACCGAATAACTCAACCATGATCCATGAAACCATCAATAATCCAACAACAACCGAACATAACCGAACAACAAAGCCATTATACCTAAGAAAATCCTTCGTGACTACCAACAACTTTATCCTAACCCATTACCCGGCTCCATCCGTGAAATCGCGTTAGTTCGTTGTTCTTTCGATATGTTTCCCTCGGTTTCCTTTACAATGAGTCATACGTTTGTCATCAGAGAGGTGAATTATGAGTATATAAGCAAAAGGATTTCCCCTCTTGTTGTACTTTTTCCTCTTCTTTCTTTAAGCAAAGTCTTCTATTGTACACTCTTGTATTGCACAATACAAACCTCGGTTATATCTCATAACCTCGCGCTGTCGCCGTCTTCAAGTCCTCTTTACTTGAACCACTCGTAGAGCCTGTGGAACCTCGTGAATACTCTCGTCGCTCAGTTTTCCATTCAAGTAGCACTGCTCATCTCGGGGGATACCTGAGAGCTTGACGGAAAACCTCGCCCCTTGAGATGTATGCCAAGCCTTAATAGTAACTTAGGTGAGAGCACCTTATTCCAATAAAAGTCATATGCGCACACATCCATCCTAGTGGTTATTCTTGCTGATGCTTGTCCTCTGATTATGCCTGTTGTCGCAGGATCGAGATCATGACATCCCACGTGAGTATCTGCACCAGTAGAGTCACTTCTGGGATGTGCGACGAAACTTGGTGTACAATGAATCCCACCCCAAATCAACGGAACTCGAAGAAGAAAAACTCGAAAAAGCTGATAGCAGCTATGGGTTTCATGGATGGTTGCTTTGCTGGTTCGTTAGTTGTATGGGCATATGGTTACGGTGTTTCATTATTGTTTTTTGTGTTTCTGTGGGTTTTCGCTACAATGAGTCATGTCTTTGTCATCGAAAGGGTTGGAACTCGGTATATAAGCGAAGGGTTTTCCCCTCTTGTTGTACTTTTTCTTCTTCTTCTTTAAGCAACGTCTTCTATCGTACACTCTTGTATCTTACAATACAACCCTCAGTTATACCTCATAACCTTACGCTGTCGCCGTTCTCAAGTCCTCCATACTTGAACACTTCGTAGAGCCTGTGGAGTCTAGTAAACACTCTCGTCGCTTAGTTTTCCCTTCAAGTAGCACTGCTCATCTCGGGGGATACCTGAGAGCTTGAAGATAAACCTCACCCCTTGAGAATGGGAAGCAAGTACAGTTCTTCTAATAGCTTGGAAGAGGAAACTTACTGATTTTATTGATTTTAATTTTTTGACTCTTTGGGAAATTTGGCACCCCCCAGTTTCGTCATACACCCAGGAAGGACTGTAGCATCAACATATGTAATTAATTCCTGACTTGGATGAGTCTATCAACTGTCTGGGGTTATGGATGACCTCTTGGGGGTTTCTGAGGTCGAAAGATATAGTGGCTCCTAAGTGGAGTAGCCATGATATTGTACTGCTACACAGATACGCTCGCCAGAGTTAAAATGTGTTTTGCGTTTGTTCTGTCTTCTGACCTATAATATTCCCCCACTTGCCAAGGCTAAATCTGACAGATTTTAGTACCGGCATCTATCTAGCCTTGATGGCGCTGTCAGGTTGCACTAGCTTTTTAAAAAGGGTTGTAAGGACTTCTCAAGTCCGCAGATCAGCAGCGCATGGACCACCTCTGTTTAGCCTACCAGCCAACAAAAGAATAGGTTTGTGACGGGTGTAAAGCTACATGTAGGTAGCAACCAAATCTACGCTTCAAAAGCTACAGCCCACAGAACTTATCACAAGCAACTTCAAATTGTAGATTAGTGTGTAGATGGAACAGTTATGGAGTTAACAGTAATGGTGGGCTGATTGTGGGTTTAGAGGTTGTGCTGTGAGCGGGGGGTTTGGTTGCCACCGAGGTTTACCCACGCCACAAACTTTATTTTTTAGCAAGTGCAAATAGTAAACATCCGCTGTCGTGGGGGTGGTTAGTACTAGTAAATATTTAGCCTCGTCCTGGCCTTTCGGTCAACGATCATCCCCCCGTGACTTCAGGGTTTTCGGTAATCGCTTGAACTCGGTTTCCAGAAATTTCCAGCATAAGATTGAACGATAGTTATAGTGGCGTCACCGAAAACGATAATAAAATCGCTTGACTGAGAGGGATATCGTGGCTTATCGATTGGCGGTGTCCCTAGACACTTGCTGCTCTGCTTCTGCTGGTACTCTGGTCTGCCCTAGGGTAACATAAAGTTTGCTGGTCCCTCGCCGCATGCCCTCTCTGAGAAAGAGTAGGCTTTCTCCAGGGGTATAGGGCATACATACATGTAGTAATATTACTCTACTTCAGATCTTGAATAAACAAAAAACGATATTCAGTGCGGCCGCCAATAACAACCTCACTAGGCGACGGTGCACAACCGCATTACGCCACAACTACGTTATTTTTGCAGCTGCATGCACAGACAAGGAAGTAATAAAGGTCATCCGCCCTGTGCAGCTCATGGAACGGCGAGTTTGCAGGGTCCTAGCTTAGCGGGCACAAACATGACGACAGGCGCTGATCTCCCCAGCGATGATGATGATAGCGAGAGTTTGCAATTTCCTACAAGCTGAATTCTTGTTCGCTCAGAGATGGGGTTGCGATCTCAGCCACTCATCTATCTATATTATCACGCAACTATAAACCAGTAAAGTAGCCCTGTTCAGCCGAAACCCCGGGAACGTAGGCGGCTTAGGATAGTATATTTGGGCCTGCGCTGTGCACGTAGCGGACCTTTCCGTCTGTAAAGCTCACCAACACCCTGTAGATAGCTCACGGGAACCAGAGAGAACGAGAGCAATAGAGAGCAAGGTAATCAAAATTAGCGACAGTGGTAGCAGGTCTGTTTTTTTTCCCTTTTCTACCCAGGCAGCGAGAAAAATTATCGTTTTTCTCCAACCCTGATATTTCTTAGGTCCGAACTATACCCAACCCTGACTTGAAACTTTGCTAAACCACCAAGCTAACTTTGAGACTGTTGCAGGAAGCTTCTCTCGTCAAACCAGGAGAAAACAAAAAAGAATACGCCATATTGAGTAATCTTAATGTCTTTTTCGTCAAAACGAGTCATGCCGCTACGTACACTGATCAAGCCGAAAGACGAGGAGAGGGAATACCGTGGGGAAGACTCGACAAAAGAAGACGAAAACCTAAATCACAACCATACTTTTTCTAAAGTGGGCATCATCTCTGCTATTCGTAAAACAATAGCAAAATACACCAGTCGGCCTCGCTCCCCTGTATCTTCACGCTCTACTGTGAGTTAGCTGTCTATCTCCAAGAAAAAGCTTATCACTCATCTAACCCTCACTCGCAATATAGACACCTGGGCCGACAAGTTGTCCGCAAACATCCGACCTAGGCGAAGACGAAGATGAGGATGAAGAATCTGATATAAAACCACTCGAGAAAAACCAAAGCCAGTCAGAAAAACACACCTCCCACAAACTTAAGCCTCGGAAGGAAGTTACGAAGGAAGCAAGCCGAGAAGATACCAATAGCAACCGTATCTCCTCCGAGATTCCTCCGTCTCCCCCAGAGGTTCTATCCCCACAAGATCTATATGCCTTGTTTTCAGGTGCCCCGGTCTTTTCTGTACTACAAAAGGGCAACCAGACCCCGGAGCCAAGAGTTTTCTTTCCTTTTGATGACGACGAAGACGAAGAGTTTGATGAATTATCAGACTGTCCACCCATCGCACATCCAGCATTCTCAATGTGCACTTCGAGGCCTCATAAGCCATCGAATCCCGATACCAGGGGGCGTAAAGAAAGAGATGATTTCATTCTAGAGAACCGTGGAGGACTCGTGGAGGAAGAGCCAAGCATGTTGAGTTTCATGGGGCTTGAGCCTGGAAGTTGCGGATGGGAATACTTTATGATGTATCCTGTGGGAGATTTGGAGAATTTAGAGGAGCAGGATGATGATGATCAAGATATTATGGACGAAGGAGGAAGGGAGAGGGGGAGGAGGGGAAGTATGGGGAATGGGAGAGGTGGCATCCGAAGTGTTGAAACCGATTATATTGTTGAAAGGTTGAAAGAGTTAGGTGACATCTGGACTGAGCGAAAACGGAAAGGTGAGAGCGAAGGTAGCAATATTATCATCGATGAGCCCGAAAACACCAGGAAGCCGAAAGGAGTTCTAGGGCAGTATTCTTCATTGGAGCTCTACACTCAATTATTTACAAGGCTTCTCTACCCGCCTACGCGAATTACGACAGAAGACTTTCACGATCCATACAGCCTCAAGGTGCAGATCGTCGCACTAATACAAACGCTTGCCTTGAAGAAATTCTGGCTCGATTTTAAAGATGTCCAATGGCGGATCCGACTTGGCCAGATCTTATGGGGAAAGAAAATCGATGACACCGATGACGACGAAGAAGATGGAGAAGAAGACAATACTTCAGGAAGTGATGCGGAGAAGGTCTGGCTACTACTCCAGATTCTACTTGCTTCGGAGTTAGCGGTGAGGCTGGACGCTTTCTTCAACAACACAACGGTCGAAACTACAACAAGCAACGGACCCACAGAATCGAAAGAAGAAACATGCAAGAGGTTCAAAGGGATCAGTACCAAAAAAGTCGAGTGGGATATACTGCTTGCGAGAAGATGGCTAGATAATGTCCGAATCATAGATGATGAACCAACGGAGAAAGCCGCAACCCATCTCGCTCCACCGGTACCTGAAAGGAAGGGTTGGTTCTCATCACGATCCACACCACCTTCACCACCACCAGAAGCGAGTGATGACGATGATGATGACAGAGATGTCGGAAAGTCCTACGAAGCTCTGATATATCCTCGAAACCTGACAAGCCAGTTCTCGGGACTGATGTACTTCGCAAGATGTCTCCAATGGCCGCGGATAGACACCTTGTCGCTGCACCTTCAAGAGAAAATACGTTCTCCTTCGACGTTCTCGACACCAACGCACTCTGTTAGCGACACCCCGCTAGCGACACCGCTGTCCATGATGTCTGCTTCCGCAAGTAGCTATTTCCAGACTGTAGCCCGACCTAAAAGGATACAAGAGCTTTCTTCAGCTGCTCCATCCATGACTGGAAATGGGCAAACGAGGTCTTCAGCTCTAACGAAGACTATAGGGTCGGGTGGATGGATGTCACGGACCTATTTCTCGGGATTAATTTTGCCGGGCGAAGGCTTACCACATTTTCTCATATCCACATTGCTGGAGAATGACGTGGGTGCTGTAGACAACCTGGGCTACAACGCAAATCTCTATAGTGGTTTCAGATATGAAGGTTCAACCTGGTGGAGTAGTTATTGCATTGTTGGAAAGGTGCTCGCAGGTCATGGTGGATCACGGGAGGTTGGGGGATGGATTGGACCATGCTTAGGAACCAAGATACCCACCGAGAATGGAATGGTCTTTAAAGATGCTTTGGACGGGTGGGTAGATATTTGCACAATCCCACCAGAGGAAGAAGAAGCAAGGGTATTGTACCCGCACCGAGTGAAAGAGGAGTCAAACCCACTTGGAACAAAGTACAGAGGATCCGAGGGTATCTTGTCGAGCGATCTATCAATGCCAAAAGATGGCTTGATATCCGACAAGGAAGTCACGCTTAAACAACTAGTTCTTATCGATATTCAAGAGGACGACCCATACTTCGTGGCTGAAGGCTATAAAAAGTACGAAGCTGAAGTCCATTTTCAAATTGGCAATAACGAAATGCTCGCGGTGAAGTTAAAGCATGATATCTTCTTCATCACATCTTTTCCATGCCTTGAACCGGCTTCCAGCATCAAGGACTCTGCAGGTTTGGGACAAAAGAAGATCGGACATGCGCTACATAAAGAATTTCGGTACGATATGGTTTTGGTTGAGTCGGTAGTTCGAGAAGCTGAGAAGAACCAAAGAGACTGCATCTTAGTCATTGAGGCAGGTGGTAGAGGAGGAGACAGAGGAGTGCTTGCGAGGGCTTGGTGTGCAGAGAAGGGTGTTCATGCAATTATTGGTGCGAGGGAGAGGACATGTCTTGGGTGCTGCATCAGGGAGGCGAAGGCGTTGGGCGTTAGTGTCGTTATCCGTGTTGAATAATATCAGTAAGGTAAATTTTATCAGGAGTACCCTATTTTCAGCGAATTTCTTATGGGGGGTTCTTTTCTTTGTCTTGGGAATCTTCATGAAGAACACGGCCTTCAGCAGGCGAACAGATTTATTATTATTATTAAACACTGTATTTTTATGTGCCCAGGGTAAGTTTGCTTTTTTTTTTCTTTACTGAGGAACGTACGGGTTCATGACAGTACAGTTTCTAAGAGAGAGTATGATATATACCCATAGTTAATGTATCGCTTATAATTGCGACAAGACGGAATGACTTGGTTTTCTTTTTATTATTATCCAGGCCACATAGGAAGATATCTTGAGGCTACAAGCCTTACAATCAGTTGAAAAATACAAAGATGTAACAACAGTTCTATTAATTCATGATCTGTTTGTGCAGCCAGCTATGTGACGCAACGTCCAGTTGAACGACTCCTAAACACCTACATTTTGCCGTAACACAGCACCCATCACAAACATAGATTTCAGCAGTAATCTCAATCCAGTTACTCTTATGATGGAATATCCAACTTTTTTCTGCAAAGAATACGTTTACTAGGTAAACAGCTAGCTAATTAAACCAGGATCCCTTTTTAACTCCAAATACTAACAGAACAAATCGCCGTCGTCACACTTTCTCAATTTTTTCGCCATAAATGAAATTTTAACACCCTAAATGAAATATCAAAACCCCACCCTTTTTCGTTTGCGTGTTGTTGAGAAACTAGCTTTGTTATACCACTTATAGTGGACGAATTAATAAAGGTGCACCTACTTCTTGTTTGCTTATTCCGCCACAAGAAGTTACATTACTGGGGAAAGGGGCCTACGAAGGCAATCATTTGGCGATAAATAAAATCTTGCTGGAAAGCTGATATTAAAATAAGGTATTTTCGTAGTTATAGGTTTTTAGTGGCGGTCTAGGGAAAACCTCACCAAAAAAAAAACGAAAGCGCAATGCCACGAGGACTAGGGGCCATGAGCCTACTCAACACAGTTTGTGGGGGTTTTTTCCCAAAAAGCCAAAACTCAGCTAAACCCCCAGAGAAAACTTTTAGAAACCCATCAGTATCAATTTAAAACTATTCTAGCCTATTAGCTGCTCTTTGGTAAAGAAATATATTCGTTTTGACGGCACTTGTTAAGGAGGCTACTCAGGACACGTAGCTATGGGTGTGCCAAGTCTTAGTTACATTGTAGGTCACATATACATGTAGGTACACCTTAATCGATTCGTCCACCATACGTGCATCCCTGCAGCTGAGTACTATAGCTAGCTGTGCAAGAAAAATCTTTGTCTCGCTAGCAAGATGGGCGTCAAGACTTCTCTTACACGGCTATCCGTATTGCTATCCCCAGCCATGCTCACCATAGAATCACAAGATCATAGAACTATTCAAGAAACATACATTTTATAAATATTAATACATAAGAGTTGAAAGAATCTAGAACCTTATTACGTATACATGTAGTGCCTATGCCAATCAAAAGACTGTAGGACCATGTAAACACTTAAATTTAAACCACCACATACCCATCTAAATAGAAGGAAACAGTCAGATTTCGCCTCTACGAGAGAAACTAGCAGATACATACTACCCCCTCCTGCTCGTAGTACTCAGTTCTAGTTTCGAATTTAAATTCAATGCCAGAAATATACCCTCTATCCTTTTGTTAACTTTCTTTAATCTCCATCGTTAGAGTAATAACCTTGCGCCACATCAATGCTCATCCAACAATCTCCCCCTTGGTCAGGTTCTTTAATTAAAGTCGTAAGCCACAAGATCCAGTTCCTAAAGGTGAGACATACGAGTGGAGTAGGTCACTCACGCAACTGAAGGTGTTATGTATGATTCTATGCACACCTTTAGTAAGGAACTTGAAGCGCGTCAAAACACCCATACCTACGTTAAACTTGACTGATTTTATATATGTTCACTGTAAATTCCAATTAATTATATTTATAAATCACCCAACAGCATGGGCTCCGCGCCATCCCAGACACATCTATAACATTTAAATTGTAATTAAAATCCCGAGACCGTCACGCTGTCACGCCACAACTGTGTTGCATCACTTGATCATGATTGAAAACATATATTTTTCGAAGGCTTTCAGGATGATAATCTAACAGTGATGATGCCACAATTACGGTATGTACCAATACCACCTCCGCAAATTCTGAGAGTTTAATTACAGGCCAAGTATCTAGCGATCAAACCCCTACCATCTCCTTAGAGTCCACGACTGTAGGAATTGAATTTGGGTGTACATGTGGCTTTCAAAGACGAGTCTAGAAACGACGCTATGCCCTGAAGTTTACTTTATGGTTAAGCACGAAAATCTGAAGTCAAACAATTGGCCATATATATATTTTTTCCATGGCAGCCTGTTCGAGTTAGCTGTAAGCTGTAACTGTTGAAGTTCTTTCAGTTGGCGTGGATTTTGGCCTAGCAGCCCTACCATCAGGATTTAGGAATTTAGGATTCCTCTCGCCATAAATTTCCCAAATTGCGAGCAAGGAGGGGTCGAGCCAGACTGAGCGAGCTCCTTGATAGAATAGTGTTCATAACTATATTTTGATTAGCTCTTAAAATCTTCACAAAAAATCCCTAAAGAGAAGCTATACCTTAGTGTTCCCACTCCTCCAGCCTCCAGAATTAGTGACAGTGGCTCTTCCAGCTTCTTTCCGACCCACCTCATCGCAAATGCTCGTAGGAGATGCCCATGCGCAACGCAGAGCACATCACCAGAACCTCTTCCGTCGTTCATCGCGGGAGCATGCCACTCCCTACGAATCTTGTCGATTAGTCTATCGCATCTTTCCTCAACCTCTTCTGGTGACTCTCCACCTTCACACCCATCACGCCAAATATCCCAGTCCCGCTCCTTGTCTAAGCCCCTAGATCGTCGCAACTCCCGGATCTCGGCAGATTTAAAGCCCTCATAATCACCATAATCCCACTCAGCCAGGTCCGGTGTGATATCAACTTTAGCACGACAGATTGCATCAGGGGATTCTAGGCCAAGGCCTAGAAGCTCTAGTGTTCGACGGGCGCGGGCGCGAGGAGAAATGTAACTGTTTAAACTCCCTTAAATTTAGCTCTATTCGATTTTTTTTCGTGAGCACCAAAAGAAGTGGAGTTCTTACACATGTGCTAGTTTAGTGGGACAGATTAATCTATCCTCCCCAACTAGAGCTTCCCCTGTTGCTCGTATCCGTTTTTCGCCGTTCTCGGTGAGTGGGAGCTCGGTTGTGCCCGTATGACGACCGTTCAAAGACCTATATTGAAGGGTTTACACTATCAAGAGATGCACCAGCTAGTATTTGACATTTACGAACCATTCGGTTTCGCCTAAAACTGGTCATCAAATTGCTATCGCTGGGGGCGCGTTGGATGAAACTAACCGTGCCGAATTATAAAAACTCTTGGGGTGCCCATTATCTTTGGCTTCTATAGAGCTGAGTTGTCAGACCCACTGATTGTTATTTTTTGTTTATATTTCTCTGAGAGCTGATGAAAGATCGTTTGAACGATTTATACCGCAGAATAATATATATGATTCCCCAATAAAAAAATTCAAACAAAAGCTGAGGAAAACCTACCTTTATGAGATATTTCAAGGTGATAAACAATCCCCGCTTCAGTTTTTGCGTCATTTATTCAGTAATCCCTGCTACATTTCCAGGCTTACCCGGCATACGATGCACCACAACGAACGCCACAACCCAACCGTGTTCCCCCCAGAGACATAGCAACGACCATTATGACCACCCCACTCCTCAAGCGCAGAACAGTGATTTTGACAGCTGCGACAGCTGTCATCACTGCTGTGGGCGCATATA
Source organism: Gyromitra esculenta (assembly GCA_038503075.1). Taxonomy (NCBI): domain Eukaryota; kingdom Fungi; phylum Ascomycota; class Pezizomycetes; order Pezizales; family Discinaceae; genus Gyromitra; species Gyromitra esculenta. The sequence goes on from JBCAML010000002.1 coordinate 1,416,506, forward strand.
CCGGAGCGCAGCTAAAGGTAGACGCGGAGGCGAGAGCTGGGTTTGAAAAGCAACGTGAGGAAGGATTAGACACAAGGATTGAGAGGTGAGTACCTTTATTTAAAAGTCTAAGCCCCCCAGAAGGAAACTGCTCTGTAATTGCTGATGAATATTTCACAGACTGAAGATATATCGAGACGAGTTGGAAAGGAAAAAAATACAAATGGAAGCGAAGATCTCAGGGTTGCACGAGTCGAAGAAGGAACACCGATCGTAGTTTGGCCAAGAAGAACAGGAGGTATAATTATGTTCTCAAACTATAGTTATAAATTTGATTAGAACCGACCAGTAATAGAATTAAATTTATGACTTCATGTTAATTGTTAATTACGATCGAGCCAGCCCAGCCCAGTGCAGCCAAACTTACCAAGGCTCTTACTCCAAAGACGCACCGCTCGGACAAATAAATTATCCCTTTCCTTTGAACAAAACTACAATGGAGGGGTGATAAAAGGACATTTAACACCTCGTCTACGGGAAACGCCAACCGGAGCAGATATAGGCTGCGTAGTAAAGAAATAACTCCACGGTTAACTTGGGTTTCGGTTAGCTTAAGATAGCCGCGTAAGTATGAGGGTTGTTTCGCTTAAGAGAGAAAAAAATCAGCACAATATCCTGCGACGGTATCTAATCCCGAATACTTAGTACAATTCGATACATACCAACATCGCTACCCTAAAATCATTTACCAACTAAATAATAGACGTAGAGTACGCAAATTTTGGAACCCGCAGTAATCCTTCATGCCAGTAAGTCGATACCCTGCATAAATTGTAAAGCCACCCCCACAAAGGCAGACGATCTAATTTTGGAAGCCTTTGATATTCGAGTGATCTGTTGTGACTAACGGGAGCTGTATTAGGCGAGAGGCCCCGTACGTTGACTTCGTAGGCTCGTCCACACTATGTTTTTTGAAGAAGAAAACTGAAAAGACGCGTAATGCCAATACTTTCCGTTTCGGATAGACCTCCTGGGGAGTAGGGGCGGGCTTACGCGGCCTTTGTTAACTTCGATCGCGTTTCGCTACACATTGGAGGAGTCAGCTGATAGCGTTTATACTGCCTAAAACACCCCTTATTTCTTGGTCGATCATTATCGAGACTTACCTATCGGCCACTATGCAGACGATCATTGAAAATCACTCGCTCTTGTGCTGGGCATATGCGTATCCAAATCGGACAACCGGCCGCTGTCAGATTGCGTAATACGTCCTTGGCGGGATACCCATAAACCATCCTAAATTTTCAACTACATACGTAAGCCTATCTGAGTGCCAAAACTGTAATGGAGAGAGTTGCTACGACCCAGGATTAATACCGTACTTTCTCGCAAATAACGAAAATAACCAGCTAGGCCTGCAGGATGAGATTTGTTTTCAGATTGGCCGAATAGGTTTTGAGGCTCAACCACAGCCAGTGAATGGGTACCAGGGGCTTCAGGTTCGCCTAGAAAGCAAGAGTTCTGCTATCTCGCCCAGTAACATCATCATCCTCTCCTGCAGGTCTAGTCTAGTTGTTTTCGTCATTTGCAAGAAAATACGGTATACGAGACTAGAACAAAGTTTAAATCAACCAGAATCCAAACCAAAGTGCCTTAACCACCACCATCGTTAACAGTGTAGTGTCTTGAATAACACTCAAAATTGAGGAAATGCGCGCTCTTGCGTTACCGAATTCCAAAATAGCTCTCTCAATTGTCATCAGTCGTGATTGCAAGACCCGATTAACTTTATACATCCTAGATCAACAATCCCTGAAACTTGAGGTCCACGAACAGTAGAGTTGAGTTATATTTCGCTTTCTTGCTTACTCTACTTGAAGATTATTCTCTCGTATTTCTCCTCGTTTTCTCGTCTCCTAGGAAACTTATTGATTACGATAAAACTATCCAAACTCTCTCAGAGCTATAGGAAGCCGGATCTGGTGGTAGAGAGTGCGAGCCAACCATTACCAAAATCACTCGACATCTAAAAGAATATGGATGCTCCTCAGACCAACTGTAGCCTCCAACACTCTACTTAGAAGCAAAGGGCACACAGCAGGTATTCTCATATCAGGGTAACCAGCCTACTCATCGCGAACGCAACTACAATGATGTCAATAACAAGTAACAAGATCGATGCCTATCGGATCGAGATCCACAAAGCCGAACTGACCTAGGGTATAGTTGTGCCCTGAGCTTAAGCGCATGTGGTACAGGCACACCGGAACTATAAAGAGCCGGATGTCCCTCCACCAGGGCCGGTTGCTGAAGCCTGTCACTTTTGCGTCCGGGCCTATGCAAGTCGACCATTTCTCTCGAGCTCCATTTACTGACCTTAGAAACTTGTGATAGTGTAAGTAGTGATACACGAGATAAGCGGGGTAGACTAACATGAAAGGAGATATCCGCGGTCAAGAGCAGAAGGAAAAAAAAGAAGCTGAAGCTAGTTGGTCGTTAGGTAGAAACACCACACGGGACTCGTGCAAGAAGAGAATGAAAAAGCGAGAGACAATATAAAAAGTAAGCAAAAATTCTTCTTCTCTAAGATCCAACACACTCACAAAAATGGTCCACAAGACGAAGATGGGAATATCACGAATCCTCAGGATCTCACGATGGATGATCTTAACCTATCAATAGGCGGAGATATCAAATTGGTAATCTTGCTTAGGGCAACATTCGGTACTCCCCTTATAAATTACCTGGCGCGATTGTGACTCTTTTTTTTCCCTTGCCCACTATAACACCAGCTCACGCATCGGATCCGTATTCCCAATCCAATGCGTCGCGTTCATCAAAAGCAAAGAAACGCGAGCTCATGTGGAGTAGCTAGAGTATGCGGGTTCGCAAGACAGCTCGTCTATTTGCTGACACGAAGGACATAGCCAAAAAAACCCTGCGGCTGAGAGAGATGGGAGAGGAAGGCGAAATGAAGTTTGGGTTGAGCTGTGACGCATACCAATGGTGTTGGGGCCAGGGTGGTTGGTCGTATCGATACGGAGGAGTCACGGGGAGATAACTAGCTACTTATGCAGCGCAGGGGAGTGGTATGTAGCAGTAACGTGCGCAAACCCGAAGAGGGAAGCTTAGAGGTTGGGGGCTGGGTTCTATAGGGAACAAAGGTTAGGAATGGAATGGAATTGCGGCTAGATTTGTCGTGGTCATGTTGGCGGCGACAGTGACAACCGTGGTACTGATTGGTATCCGCTACACCTATTTTGTATTCTATACCAATATCTACGCGTAGGTATGTGGTACCTGCTCCTTAGATTTTTATATCAAAAGTCAAATCAGGAGCCTGCCAAACGAGCCTTACCTGGCGATCAACAAAAAAACCCTGGGCCTTGAAACCTCTGGTAGACTCATAAGTTCAAATACAGATACCCTTTCCGACTGCTCCACGTCACTTAATAACCGAGCGAACCGGGGAAATTTGGGGAAACCCTCCCAAAAGATATTTGATATAATTAGGTACAGATCGTATAACCCAAGCATTAGGCAGTCATGCGAAGCGCGGAGTTCAGCGAGGCGCAGATTAAACAACTTCTTTGCTCCCGTGGGGAAGATTTCGAGACGAGTATCGGAAAAGAAGGGGAGGCGGGTTGTACGGTTCTTCTGCATGTTTCTTCTACTTCGCCTTTCTCTTCGTGCGCATCACCCATCGCTTCTGGCTGTCTGATAGTGTTGTCCACGTGCATCGGGGGAATTCGTTACAAAACCCGGGATGTCTCGGAGAACAGCATTAGACTCCAAGAGTCATCTCCGCAAGGCCGTCCACAACAACTTGCGATATAGCGAATGTTATTCACTGAAAGTGGCGATACCCATCACCATAAGCAGGCAAACTTGATGAGAAACCTAAAACTAGAGTCCTCAGGCTCAACTCCATCGATCCTGGCAGTCACAAACGATAGGTACAGTACATGTATGTGGTCAGTCCTCACGCAATATTTCAGCATCAGGAGCGATGATGATACCAGTAGCCGATATGAGATGAGGAGTAATGCCCTTCAGTACATGTAATCGCCAGCTTGTTTGCGACCGCGTGGCCTTTTATTCTCTTCGAGTGTAACCAAAACAAAGCACGTTCAACCAATATCAAGCTGAAGAGAGAGAGAACAAGGTATCTAACTTACTTAACAGGGCAAGTCCAACTACATTTTGTCTTATCCGCTCCATCGAACGCATTCCCTCATTTGCATTGGCAAGGAAAAATAAGCATTTCTTCGAGATTGTGGCGAAACAAAACAAGTCACGGCGAGAAAAATCTTTTTTTTTTTTGACTCCAAACTCCGAAAAATATCGCAAGGCCAGCGAGGCGTTTGTATCAGGCAGGCGATCCTGCCGTCCGGCGATGTGAGCGATGTGAGGCGAATATCGCGAATCGAAGTGGGTTCCAAGCCACAAATCAGGTTGAAATTTTCGCGGTTACCCAGTTGGATGGGGGGGGAAATATGTCCAACTTTGAAACTGAAATTGAAACGAGAATGTGCGAATGCTCGGGCTGTGGGAAGATGTTTACAACAATAAAGACTCTAAGCCACGAAGGGGGAGGGTTTCTGGGATTGCCCACGGGCCTTGGAGAGATTTATCCGAGTTAGATCTGCTCTGCGATGCGCCACAGGAAAAGGTGGCGACGAAAAGCACCATGACGTTGCCCAGGGAGCGTTAGCCTCTCGGTAGGCTATGAGTCAACGACTCAGATTGTGCCTTATTGGGCGACGAGAGTCATCGACGTGTTTAGGTCTAGGTTTATCTTCGGTTAGTCAGTCAGTACTGTGATTGGAGGCAGCACTCGTGGCACGTTTCACGAGGGCAACCCATCGGCAAGACCCACGCAAACGAACAATCAAGTGGAACAAAAATCAATGACTATTGAGGCTCTTTCGGGCAGATTAAATTTGATGCGATATGGCAAGACGTTAGATAGAGACTGGCACTCTAGGTTTATTGACGTTATTGCATGCAATATCGAGATAGGGAAAGGACAGGGAGAGACAGGGCAGAGGCTCGGGGACTGGCATCCGAAAGCGGCTAGATGGGCGGGAATGCTGGTTGACGCAACACACACGCGCGCGCACTGCAGAGACACAGCCCATTTCACCTGCTCTTCCCGGGCCAGGTTCATTGGAAGGGAACAGCATTTCTTCGTATGAGAAAAGAGTCATTCTGAGGAGTGGAGGGAGGGAGGCCAGAAACATGATTGGTCCCCGTATCGTCGCGCATTATTGTGTTACGGATCGCTGATTAGATGACAAGGTTGCTGGACGACTGCTCTGTGCTGCCCAACTTGCAAGACCGACCGACCGACCGACAAACCGGCAAGGTCCAGACAGCAAATGGAAGATATGCAGCACAGCGCGAAAGTGTGAACGATATGACGGGGGGAGTATATTAGAACTGGAAGCGACGTCTGGAGTCTCGCGCCCCAGCACAGGAATCCGAGGTAGAGCAAAGGATGCTGTATTACTATCGCTGCCGTAGAGGGACATGAGGTTGGTAATGTAATTGACGAAATGTTTGGCAAGACGGAGCTCTGGAGGTGAGGTATGTGGAGCACCAGTTGTGGAGAGCGAGAGTGAGTCTGGGTGAAGTGTGTGGGTGGAGAGCATCCATTGATCGGTAAAACCAGAGCGAGAACCAGAGCGAGCACGTTCTGTTACTCATCGGGGACGCCCCGCCCAAAACAACAAAACCTCCTCCCCTCCGCTGGAAATCTGCTCTCTCGTCAGGCATCACACAATGAGCAGCTTCACCAATTCCCCGTTAGAATAGATACGGTTCCGATCCGTCACTCCACCCCGTTTTGAACCCTCAAACTCGTCAATATTCCTCTGTTGCTCCTCCACATCGTGTTGCTTCCGACATTCCACCGGCACCTTGAGTTCGTCGCCGGCGCCGAGACACGCTGACAGACTCATATTTCCCCTGCCCCGATAATCTGTCATTCGGGCACTTTCGCCACCAGCCCCCTCCACCCACACATTACCCACACACTCACACCACCATCGCCGGCTTTGCACTCTCTGTCACTCCTGCTTGGTTACTCATTCTTCCGCTCTCTTGCTCACTCTCTCTCTTTGTCCCGCTGGTGTTTTATATATTCCCCTGCCTCAGCCGCGTCAACCTGCTTCTCTCAGCTGGGACCTGCATCCAATCATTCAAGTCGCTATTTTCCCCTTCTGCTGTCGCATCGATCTGTCAATCTGAAGTCATTCAGTACCTAGCGTGCCTGTCTCCCTGAACCAGGGCCCCACACTACTTGGTATTGTAGCTGAGCCAGCCTGTGCCACAACAAGCCCAGCTAGCCGGGTGGCCTTTCCCAGCCAGCGCCTCCCCCCCATCCCTTGATCTGTTAGTCAAGACTCATTTCACGATCCGTGACGAGGCTCCGCCATCTCTAGGTCTACCTTGCTCACCGCCTTCGCCATTTACAAAAACACTCATCGCTACCATCGCCAAAAACCTCTCCTTCCCTTATTTTGGGAAGTATCATAATGTATCCTGAGACTATTACTAGCACCGCCGAAGGATCTCCAGCCACCTCACCCACTTGCTTCGCCACCGCTACTACATTCGCCTCGCCTATTACTGTTGCTGCTATCGATGCTGTTGAGCTTTCCTAAATTCTAGCCTTTTTCTCACATCAAAAATCGTCGATTTGCTTTCGCCGATAATCGAACACATTTGAAGAATACCAGGATTACGAGGAATCATTTCTGGTTGTACAGATCACGGGTTGGGACAGTGACTTGGAAATCCTGATTTTATTGGAGTTCTGCTAAGGAGAAAAGGAGGCAACGGGGATTATTTTTTCTGGGTTGGGATTGCAATTTTCTTTATTTTCTATCTGGTTGTTTGGGGAACAGTAATCTCTGGATTTGGACCCTTGGGATTCAACTTCACGATAACTTCGACACTTTAATCGACCTATCGGCTAGTGCACTTTTTCGCTATATTTTTTCCAAAAAAAAAATAATTGCATTTTCATCAGGGATTCGGCAATTTCGGGGTTTCTTCATTTTTGTTGGTGTTATTTGCTACGGATATTTCAACGACGGTGCTGGTGGACAGATTTGATACTTTGGAACTTTCGGCAAAAGGAAAAGGAATCGGACACGGGAAAAGAAGCTATTGGTGATTGATCTCAGTCACCTCTGCCCAGAACACCAAGCTTGCTGGAAGACGCCACCTACCTTTCGTGTCACCATCAGCCACTCTTATGAGAAGTACCTGATTTCACAACCTCAGCCCTACGCCACCTCCAGATCCAGTTACCACCATTTGACTCTGTCATATCACCATCTACTCCGCCGTTCACTCAGCCGTTCACTCAGTCACCTACTCAGCCCTTTAAGTCACAACCTACGTAACACTTTCGTTCAGTCACGCAGCTGAGATCGACCTAACTTCCTGAGATTGTCAGTCACCATCTGACCTTGAAGACGGAATTGGATTTTGTATATTTCATCTCGGCTTTGCTTTTCTAGTTTTTTTTCTTCCCATCATTATTCTCATCTCCACTCAATTCTTGTGTTATCCAATATAAGCATGGACCCTATCCCTCCCGCCACTACCTTCACACAGCACCCCCATTATCCTTATTCGCCGGCTGCCTCAATCGCTTCGTCTGCCTCATCGTCTAATTCGTCCGTCTGGTCTGTGGCTTCGGTTTCTTCGAATGCTACTTCAGTTGCTTCTAGTGCTACAACAGACGGCCTTACGGTGCCGAACACTGCCATAATTCCATCTCTCCCTCCACGGAATAGTTGGCAACAAAAAAAGCCATTTCCAATCCCAGCGGGTGTGCAAACAAAAGATGGCAGCAGTCATCCTCATCCACCACCCCCAATTGCTATCCCCGAGGAAGTGTTACCCATTGAACAAAGGCAGAATCCACGGAGAACCAACCGACTTCTAGAGGGAGCGAGTTCGGGTTGCCCTGCTTCAGAAGCCTGTCCTCTTCCACCCGTTCCGACGCTCCAGCGGCAAGCTGACCGCAAGGTTAACTTTGTCGACAATCTCGTTGGTACGTAAAAACTCGGATCAACAATTATTCAATGACAGATAAACGTAGATGCTAAGTTAGATTATCGGTATTTTAAAGACTCTGCCGCTCAAATAGTCGAGACAATATGGCCTCCTCCGAAATTCATAGGTTGCTCAGCTGCTCCAAAGGATAAAGTTCTACCGCTCAGAACCTTTATCCAGGAGACGCTTCGGAGGTCCAGAACTAGCTACTCAACTCTGCAAGTTGCTCTGTATTATCTTATAGTCATTCGGCCGCATCTACCTCCTCGCGACTGCGATATCAATGGCATGCCCCCTGATGAAGCACAGATGACACGCGCCAAGCAATGTGGAAGAAGGATGTTCCTAGCTGCATTAATCTTGGCATCCAAGTATCTGCAGGATAGAAATTACTCAGCCCGTGCATGGAGTAAGATATCAGGATTAAATACTCAGGAGATAAATATCAACGAGATGGCCTTTTTGGACGCTGTTAACTGGAGACTTCACATCTCCGAGACCAATTTTCAGAGGTGGACAGATCTTGTGCTGAAGTACACATCCGATCATACACCATCGCCGGTGTCTCCCATACGAACATCGCAGTGGATGGATGGAGAAGATAAAAAGAAGGAATGGTGCGAATTGATTTTGACACTCACGCCGGATTTGATTGAGGTGGAATTAACGCCTTCGGGAGGGCTGAAATCTTGCTCGGACGAAGTACTAACTTCGCCGCTTGATATCAATCCCCTCGACAGAGCGGCATCCCCTGCATCACAGGCATCGGTGACAAAACTGGGCACAGTTCAGCTGACCCCAAAAGCTCCTCTTCCACCTCGAACTCTCGAGCCCCAAATTCGGAACTGTCATGCCTTCAGTGCTCTAAATCAACCACTCCCTAAGACTACTCTAAATATCCCTCCAGCTTCATTTTGCCGATCTGGATCCTCGACACAGCTCTCTTCTGGACTTACTACCCCTGCAGTGGGTCTCGGGTCTAGAAATGACTTGCCTATGTCAACGTCAATCACCGGAAATGCCATGGCTGCTGCCGCGCATCTCGCGCATAACAATATGATATCAGGATGTACTCAAGAGAATTGGTCATTTATTCCTCGAAAGGGTTCTGATGGCGTGCCACCCCCAGTGGCGTCATCGCCATTAACTCAAGGGCGGAGGTCATCCCTTTCGTTGAGCATGATGAGACCCACATCGCCGGCTTCATCATCATTATCATCCCCGAGCACACAATTTTCTCGATCATCGTCAATTTGTCCCGTTCCATCACAACAATCATCCATGTTCCCTTTCAAGAGACAGAGCAGTTCCAGGATTTTTCAAACTCCTGTCCTATCACCAAACACAACTATGTCTAGCAACGCGTTCTCTACGAGAACTAACAGTCCTGGGCGTTTGAATGAATACAGGCACATGGCACCATGCGCCTCGCCAAAATCCAGTGAAGCTGCGTTGAGCCTGAATATGTTGAAGGGGAATTGCTCGCCTTGCTCTACAGGTAGTACTACACCAACTAGTTTTCCGTCTTTGAGCCGAAAGCGAAGCTATGTGGCAAGCTCGCTAGAGTCCGATCGGACTTCAAGTGTACTCAGGATGGAGGTTACTGTGGATGAGCACACAAGTGTTACTCCAAAATTCAAGACTTTAACGGGATTTGGATCACCGATCCTAAGCCCTGTTTTGGACCGAAGTAAACGCCTAAGGTGTGCTGTGGCTGGTGGGAACATAGGGATGATGGAAGGGATATCAGTGCCGCAGAACGTGCGATAGGGTACTGCAGACTAGTGCCTTACTTCGTGTTGCAAGTCGTAGTTTTTTTTAAGGAGAGGCAAGCCATTAGTGTAAAATGGTGGAAGGTTTCTAGCTAGTTGGGACTTTCAGGTTACTTATTTGGAGGTCATTTGTGTTTCTTCGTTTGTTTTTAGTTTTTAGTTTACTCTCTTGTCCCTTGAGACAAAATGGTGTTGGGCCTTTTCATTCTCATCGTTGCGCTTTCCTTTCAATCCCTGTTACGTATCTGGTCGATCGTTTATTTTGCTCTACATTTCCGCTTTGGTTTAACGAATGGATGCTCCGAGGCCCGGAGTACCATCTTGTATGTTCTCTCATACACTCACACATACATCACACAAATGCCGAAATTTAGAGTTTAGGAATCATAGGCCTAGCCTCAATCGATCGATCGAACGGTCGAAATGTGCAGAACTGCGGCGGCTCAGCCGATATGACGAGCAGCGGTCGCTGAGACCTTGATTACGACGAGCAGGATGAGTGAAGGAGTGGCGTGGCTCTACCGTGATTGTGAGTTTCTGGGAGGCTTGCGGTTTTTCTGATTGGATTTAGGTTCGATCTTAAGTGCATGAATCTTACTTTGACTACCAATAACCATGCATTTGCTTTGCGAGTCGCAGTGTCTTATCCTATGCGGGAAGATACCTCATATCTGCAATCACGACAGTATATACGAGACAAGTAACCAACTCGCTTCCCACTCCAGAATACGGTGTGAAACCACATTACTAGAACTTTGAGATCAAATCTCGTTGTTCCCTGCGGCTTTTGTTTGAAATTGATGCGGCAAGCCAAGGAGAGAGGTTAAGGATGGGGAATAGTAAGCATAGAATTCCCTGGAAAGAACTTTCGCTGTCGAGTGATATTTTATGACACAAAAACTATCTGTAACACACGCAAGCACAGCTGAGCGACTGCGCCATGACAGAGATATTGCTTACATCTCAGATGATACGACTAATACATTTTACAGTTGTGGTGGAGGCGTCCAAGAACCCGGAAAGCCGGCGCCTCTGTCGTCATGTCGCCTAGTCATAAAACCAGCGAGGTGGGAGTCACCGTACGAATCAACTTGAATACTAAACAGAGGCCAGGAACTTGGCTTCAGTGCAGGAGGGGACCTCCCCTCCTTCTTCCTCTACTATTAGGTCTCGTGGATGCTTTTCTTAAGTTGTCTACTACAACAATAACTACATGCAGCTATACGTGTAGTTTGTTTTTTTTTTTTTTAGCTGCTAGTCGAAATATCAAAGGTACCGATTGAATGGAAAACAGGTGCAAGCCAAGTAGTGATTCGCAAGGCCATTCGAGCTATTGAGATAATATACCAAAATTATTATTATCCACATCACTGTTTAGATCGCGGCGGATGTGCATGGTAAGCCCTATGAACTACACGTATGTTCTGCATATCGTGAATTACATATACATATAGTACGTACAGTGTGGTCCACGAGGCATGGCCGCTCGAGGCATGTGTGGCTGCTCGCCTCGAGCCACTCGAGCATTCAAGTTAAATCATAAGTTGATTGTTGTTTAGACGAGCCTGTGTGTTCCAGGACCGTTACTAGGCATGATTGGTGGAAAGAAAATAGCTATAGTTTGGGGGATGTTTCTAGCGAAACAGCTTGACTTTATAATATCCTAGCTAGTGGCTCTCTTCTTTATTTTTTAATATAAACTTTTTTAGTATATATCTCAAGTTTATCGAGCCACCTCGAGCCGACTCGAGGCAGCCCCCCCATGTGCTCGAGCTGCTCGAGGCAGGCCTTCAAATGTACGAGCGGCCTCGAGGCATACCCATCCGCTCGCCTCGAGGCGCCTCGTGGACCACACTGAGTACGTATATATATATATAAACTTAGCAGGTGATGAGGTATCTACTATAATCCATAATCAAACAACGCAAAATCCTCACGAATTTGTTCTAAAGCCCAATAGGTTCCTGGAAAAAAGGGCGACAAAAGACAGGTGGATACAGCACAAGGGTGATTGACTAAAATAGTAATCTATATGCATACGTAGGCATTATCGATTATAGATTAATATGAGCTAGATCAAGGGAAGAAAAAAAAAGCCTCGCATTAGAAATCTATACAACTACATGTAAGTAACCTTTTATCTAGCTGATGCATGCAGGCATGCGTGCACGGCACCGCAAAAAATTAATTGTTTCCAGGATCTTCTCACGACCATATGCATATTGTTCCATCACACTTCGTAATAGTTATAATGCTCAATCTATGGAAATTTCGCGTCAAAAAAAGGAAACCATCAAACCTCAAAGGCAGCCCCTTAAGCTTAGGATGGAAAAAAAAAATACACTACCATCCACAAAATTTTATCACAAATATGCGTGGTTACGCTCGGGAGGCTGTAGATGCGTAGGGTGTATACTCAAGTTATCTGCCTACATGTACATGTACATGTAGTTACTAATGCCGATTCCCATTTCTTGGCGTGAAGCGTCCAAATTGTGCGCCATTGAACAATTCCAGAAGATTCTAAAAAAAGGGATCGGTACCAACTGAAATACTCAATCAGCCCAAGCCACATACGACCAATGATTTTGCAGCCCGTCTAAGCCATTCAGAAACTTAAACACCATAACTATAAATCGCACACACAAGCCGCCGTACCCCACGGGTCTGGTGAATGGGATATATCGGTTTATCCCCGTATTCTAGGGCCCTGCTAGATATCGTACGTATGCACAGGATTGATGTATCCGTAATCAGCTTAGACCTAAAATCAGCACGAGCAATCAGCTAAGCTCATCGTGCTTATAGGAAAATATTTTAAAACCTATAGTACTTTACCATTCGAAGTTAATTTTAAGCCCTATGAATGGCTAATAGCCAATCGAGAACTCTATTCGCCACCATAACATAAAAAACGGCCGTATCCTGCCCAGGGCCTGTGATAATCGTTGCGCCAATACATATAGTCAATGGCCTAAAGTTTCTGTTTACTGGCTCTGCGAACATACACATACATACTCCTTTTAAATCCAGCTGCAGGCCAGACGTGGCTTGTAATGAATAAACAGAAGATAGCGCGTATTCATATATTATCACTCGATATTTGGAATCATGAATACGCACTCGCAATCGCATTTTGTTCATTTTAGATTGTTGTTGTTGTTGTTTATTCATTAGGTACATTCAACCCGTAGGTTATGGTACTTGTTGTTCATTTTAGAACAAAGAACGCCACTAGCAAATTTCTCTAATATAGCTATTTACAACCAAATAAAAGGCACTAGACATGAATTTAATCTCTCGCATCTAGAAAATACAGATACTGTACAGTTCCACCAGACAGAACCAGTCACCTCTAGTAAAACTATAGAGCAACTTCATCTCTGGGTTGATGCCCGGCTATCACTATAATTTGAGGCGAAACCGGCGTACCCTAAATTAAAACAGAGACCTGGCCTGGCGTCGAATCAATACAATGTCCGATAAAATACTGGCTATACGAATTCCGGAGAGAACTCCCAGTTCAGGGGAAAGGCTTAAAAGCTGTAGAGGATACTAGCACTCCTGCGCTACCTGGTTAAATATTTTCAGAGGTTTTCTGCAGGTGACCATACAGGAATCAGTCTTAAACGGCTAGCCATAAACTACAAACCCACACGCTTGAGTGTATAAAAACCTCGAACATGATATCTAAAGAACGATACCTAAAGAATGTATATATTATCACCGGCCCAGGGAACTTAGTAAAATTCGCACAAATCATACGTACTTTATAATGAAACTTAGATACGATACTAATCCGCAGAGTCATCGCCACCAACAACATGCTACCCACGAGAGGGTGGGTAATATAATCATAGAGATATGTTTAGCGATATATATGTGAAATATGTTGATACGATAGCTGTAGCTACTATAGGCATGGTATATTTCAGCCCGGGGAAAGCAAGTCTCTGATCAATTAAATGCATATGGGAAACGTACAAACCGACAATAACGTCAGACAATAGACCAGACAATGCGTAACACGACCCAACCGAATACTATCCCCACTACGGACGTCCGAACAGATTTGATTCATTAGCCCTTAGCCCTACATGCACGCGTGCTCTCGTGCAGAAACATCCGAAGACGATTTTTGAATATCAAGTCCATACTCTGTTAAATTGACTAACATGAATACTATTACTTACTGCACCGCCCCACTGCTCGTCTCCCAGGAGAACCGGAAAACAGGGAGGTAGTGGTTTGCATGCTGAAGTATCTGTGCGCAACACCACATACCATGCAAACCGGCCCCTTGTTTTCCTAATTCTCAACCTAGATGACAAGCATGCCTATTCATATCGCCATGCCCCGCTATATTCTGCTCGTTGACAAGCATACGAACCGGAAAGCATGGGGAGTGTGGCTTTGCATGCCATGGCATCGGGCACGAATTCTGTAGCATGCAAAGCCATACCCCTGTTTTCTGGTTCGTATGCCTGCTAACGAGACTGTATTTTGTTGCGTCACAGACCAGCATGATGGTCGCTGTGTTCCCCTTTTTCGGGATGTCTCACCCCTGTCTGATTCAACAGATTAGTGCGCTTGCGAACCACCATCCCGTGCGCATGTAACACCGTTTGACGCACAAATCCCATGAGCCCGAGCCCGCCAATTTCCTGCTTGTCGCACTCAGTGGCCAAGGTGAAAGACAGGCGCAAAATGCTATGTGTCGACCATCACTTAGGTATTTTACCTGGGTCGGGCTTATCGGCGGGGCTACTAGTTCACGGACCTTCGACTTTCGCATGCCCATTGCTTCATTCAAACCCAGACACGCACTAGCCCCAATAACTAGCCTCATCGATTCTAATACAGCATACGGCAAAAAAGATCGTGAGACGTGGGACTTGGGATTCGGGGCTGTTACTGGCTCTCCAGAGCTTTCGAGGAAGACTCTACCTAGCAGTTAGATTGGTCACAGAGCCCTGTTAGTAGGCCCTGGTCTCTCGATCTTTTTTGCCGTACGCTGTAGAGCCATTTTTTTAGGGAAACGGCCGTGCACTCTATATTACACCAGCCAATCTCTTAGTAATCTGTTAGAAGTCGCGTACCCTAAACCTTAGCTTTCACAGCAACCGTACTCGAGTGATACGCTATGAACCGATCAATCATATGCCGTCTCCGCGAAAAGGGGCGATTTACACATGGCTTTATCTGTAAATTAGCGCAACAATTCTCTGTTCACCAGCTGCTGTTAAGCGAGAAAGACCATAGGTCAATACCGCATCGTGTGTATTCGCTGAGTCGCATATATCGACTGCGACAACTACGATGCTGAAATAAACTTTTGTACTTATGTAATGAGCATTTAGCACGCAGTTCCTCAACTGGTTTCTCTCGAAATGGGCCCTGGCTTACTGAAGAACCAGGTCTTTCTTGAAAAACGCCACCCAAACTGCACGACGGGTAAGTGCAGATTTTGGCTTTGGGCCAAATTACACCAATGACTGCGTGAGGCGAACACCTCCAACTCCGGGATTAGCAATCCTCACGACCCGATACGTGGATATGGCACGTATACTTCGCCCAAAATCCTCCTGGCTGTTTGGGATTCGATGTCAGCGATAATTGTGATACTCGTAACTACATGTAGTTCTTTGCCTGTTGCAGAAGATAGCCCTCTGCCATGGCCAGAAACTAACGTACCTAATATTTCAAGACTGGCTGGATTTTCCGTCAACCAGCCGCCTGGTTAAAAAAAATCTGTTGATTTATATCGAGTCCATGGTATATCACTCGAGTCTTTTGGAAACCAAGGTGAAACCAGTTCCTGCTCGAGATATGGGACGAAGGGTACATGTATTCAAAGGGGTGCACGTGGTGGTTAAGATCGCAGCCATTTGGTGGTGGCTGGGAGCGCGTATCTTTCAGAGCCGTTATCCGTCCACTCAAAGCTTGAAACAATATGGAGTACTTCTAGAAGGTACAACACATTTACTCAGAATAGTCTCAGAGTATTTCCATTGAGTTACAACTCTGTGAAGCTGTGCACACTGTTTCGATCTACGCGGGTTCAACGTCAGCAGTTGCATCGTCAAACCCTCGAAATCGGGGGAATCGACCTTTCCTTTTTCCCCCCCCTCACCGTATCTCACCTGCCCTTGCAAATATCCATAAAGAAGCCTACGGACCTCAGAAAACTGATAGAAAAATCCCTAGAGATATATAGATTTCCGCAGAAATCTGGCTGTTGTAATTTTTCTTTCTTGTAGAATCGCTACTTTATTGGAAAGGTACTATTCTAGGCCCTTCCTCCCTTGCTTGGTTGTGTTCCGCGCAACTGGACGACAGCGCGACCGTAGCTTTTTGAGGGAGAACTGGTGATCAATCGCTCGATGTATACAATCGGCTGGTCCATAGCCATGAATCACCAATTCCATAAGTTTCTAAATCCCGTAGGACCGCAGGAAAACCCCGCTATTTCTTTTAGCGAGGATCTCGATCTTCCGGCAAGAAATTATCTTGTTGTGGGGGGTGACAATTGTAAGAGGAGGACGCTCCCTCGTCGCAGGGCTGAAATTAATAGTTTCTGAGCATGAATTAAGTCACTGCCTATATTTAAGACTATCCCCGATCGAAGCTGGTGAACTAAATGGTGTCTGTGCGTTGATATCACGCGAGCGACAAAGTGCATGTTTCTTGGCCTCTTAGCGTGACTTTCCTATCCCCTGCATCATAGCTTTGCATTTAGAGGACTCTAATCCAATATTACCTTAGCGTCTTCCCCTAGATCCGCAGTAACCAACCGTACCAGGGTGTTTTTACTGTTCTTACACTCCCCCCCCAAGAAAAAAAGACTTGGGATATTACTATAAGACGGGAATCTCAGCGATAGACGCGTTACAGCATATGGTGCTTTTATCCACAGCCGGAATTAATCGCACTAGAGTTTAGAACTACCTTTCCAAAGTGGTAGGACAGGTGGGGGGAAGGCCTAGGGAGAAGCTCCATAAAAAAAAGCGCAACACGTACGTATTAAATTTGCAAACTATTTCGAGTGATGAAGCATGATTGCACAGCCGACTTCTTCACAAACTATGAACGATGCGTCTCCGGGTTCTTTCAGTAATCCACCTATTACTAGACTGCTGAAAGTTTGGTTCCTTGCGGAGGGAAAATTTTCTTGATGTTTCTCCTTAAATTGCCTCGCCCCAAAATCAGTCCTAAGCACTCGTATTATGGTTAGCAATTCTCGGATTTTTGTTTTTAGGGTGAGCTCCCCCGTGGGAAGCCTGGTGATGTCTTTAATTCGGTTATTGAAAGGTGGCGATTAAAATTTAGTCATACCTTGCGCAATGTGCAAATCTGATGCGATAAGAGGTCAACTTGAAATGGTAGTTTTATGGGGGTATCCGGGCTATGACCATAGCTGGGGGGGGGACAATCGGCTAAGCCATATGGGAAGAGAACCTTTACTGCTGTGTTGTATGCTGTAAAGAGTAGCCGTTGGTAGCACTAAGTATACTGATTCACCGACCTGGTGTCGCAAATTATCTCAGCCAGTTACACATCAGCAGGCCACGGGATTTTCCGTGAACACCAACGTACGTGCGACCATGACCATCGCTTAGGCCGAAAAGCTGTTTCAGCTACAATCAAAAAGCATAGAATGTTGGGGGATTTTATTCATCCCTTATCTGTCGGCCGAAAAGCTTGGGTCGCAGAAAAACTGAATAACTATCTCTTAACCATCGGCACTGACAGCTGGTACGAAGTCTCCCTTAGCTGAATCTGAAGCGCCGTATCCTGTAATTACATGTACATGTACATTATTTAACAAAAGTAGTAATACTCATTTACTTGGAAGATGTTTGTTGTACTACATATATATGACATACCTGCCCATGAGTCTTGCAACCGTGAATTGTGCGTGCATGCTTACCCAGAGATATATACAAACATGCTTACTTACACGTAGTTCTAATTCATATGGGAACTCGGGGAAACATTCCACCAAGTACTGTACTGGGCGGTGAGAACTCCTTCATACCACACACCAGACCTGCTGGTGGAGAGCGCAATTATTGGGATTACATGTACTTTAAAGGGCCTGAGGAGAGGAATTAAACAAAGAGCTCGAATAAAGGGTAACACCTTCGCATGCGCAGTATCGAAGTCTTACCTCAAGAGTTTCGATCCAGACAGCAAGCGAAATCAGCTCGCACAGAGATTTGGTGTTGTCTTGCTTACATGGAATTTTTAAAGTAGCTCCAAAGTTCTCACGACCTTGGCTTTGTGCACATTTTGTTTTTTTGAGCGCCCGCCTCTTTTTTTCGAGGGGTTGTTGGTTCTGGAAACATAAGAAAGAAGTTTACAATTGATAAATGGTTTCTACCCAAGTTTCCAACTCTTCCGAAACAAAGAAATCTACTGGTCACTTATTTACATATGCATGTGCTAATCTTGGAGCTTGCGCGCTTATCCACTCCTAGTGCTTGCAGTAGCAAGGTATCGGTAGAGAGACGAAGGCAGGAAACAAATAAGAACAAAACAACGAAGCGATGTGAGGTGAATCTTTACCCATAGGTCTAGATCTGGCGCCTCTAATCAAGGCGTCTCGATAAATCTAGGGTGAGCTGGATCACCACCAGGATTATCTTCAAGGACACAGGCAGAGTTTTTTTTCTAACCCCAGCCCGAGCCCCACCAAATTTTTACCTGCTCTTCCAAACCTGATACCTTGTGTATCACGATGACCGAGAATTGGGATATCAATTCAGCTTCGTACAAGCCTTTTAGTTGAGGTACTTACCAATCTACGGACTTTAGGTTCTGCTCTGACTCAGCGAGGCCTGCTCGTCCTATTGCAATTGGCTTCTATTGCGCTCGGAGTCGACACCGCGCTAATGTATAAACATTTCTTCGAACACATGCGGGATTTCGACCGTAGATTTTTTTAATTTCACCACTATCTCCCAACTTCCCCTCAGGATCCTCTTGGTAGTTGCGCACAAGCCAACCAGAGAGGTTTCAGCTCAGATGTGAGACTTTCTCAACTGGCGGTTATCCGCTCAATCGCAAGGCTAACCGCATGTGTCTTAGGGCAACGTACTTTAGGTGTGGAGTTGGCAAAAGATACCGAGGTGCATGGCGTCTGCAAGTCAACCTTTCCGCGTGGCCTTTCCCTGATCTCCAAGAAATCATTGCCTCCGCGGGGAGATCTAGATTTTGGACCACGTTTCGCCAACTAGGTACATGTGCTTGTTCACCGCTTAGAAAAAACCACACATGCTCTAGCAAATGGCTGCGCTGCTCAATGCTCTGTCGACTTCAGCTTGATGATCTTCACTTGATCCGAATGGCACGCGCCTTTCTCAGAATCAGCACTGAACAACGTCTATCGGTGCTCAGTTTAACCATAGCATTGGGACCATCGGCCCCGCAATATGCGTTGGTGATCTAGACCGGCGGCTGGGCCCCCGAGACAACTAGAAAAGTTTTTCCCAGGAAGAACAAACGAACGAATCAAAGACAACAAACTACTGGTCGGATAACAGTTTTCCCGATTGCAACGGTCACGTGCAGATTTAAAAATGGATATTACCGTCAAAGTGTGCTCATGCCAGAACTGGACCAATCGCGCTGGAAAATGTAGGGCAAAAATGGTATCTAGGAGACATACACTTTAAATAATAACATTAGCATTTATGCGATATGGTCTCCGTCGGCATACTTAAAGACCGACATCTAGGAATTTGCCACACGGTTAGGTCTGCCTACTTTAGCCAAACATCGTAAAATTTTCTTCTCGACGTTAGTACCGTATTCCATGCAAAGCTCGCATCAAAAGATATATCATATGAGCTTGTAATCATCACAAAGATGTCATGTTTCACCATCTTCTCCTTGCCGAATTGCTTTACTCAAGTACGTAGCGCATACATGTATCTCCACCTTTCGCCATGTTTCTGAATGTGGTTAATGAGATGCTCTTTAACTGTCTATGTCAGGTGCGGGTGCATATATACGTATGTATACTCGAGGCCCAAGATACCTACATGCCCAAGATGCAATGGATGGCTTTACATATGCTACAGCCTATGGTGTTTTAATGCTAGTCTTAATTGCAGGTCGGAGTAAATGCCGGAATGATGGATAGCATCGTGCTCAACAATCGTAATATCTCGGCCCGAGGTGTATAAGATAATTGAAGTTCTTAATAGCCCCCTAATTCAATTGCCTAATAACATTAGGTAGCCTAAAAGAGATTATTAGTGCTTGGTGAAGGATCAACTTGTAGAGATCACTGATCTACGGATACAGATTTTGTGCCTGTTACCTAAGGGTTGGAATGGCGGTAACCACCGAATAGTCGGAACCCAACGCCCACCCAGAGCATGCATCTCCCCCGTATTCTACATTGGCAGAAATCCATCCGTCGAGGCCACGTGGGGTGGCATTGATAGCCTTAAAGCTTCGGTGTAGTTTAATTCAGCCCTCGCCTACCGACAGAGACTGTACATAAGCGACTAAAGCTAAGATACCCACGAATACATGTGACTTCGACATTTGCTGATTCGCGTCCAATTGCCGCCGTTTCGCAAGAGTGCTCCAAGTGGGGCATTAATTATTGAAGCGATGTGGCCTGACATTGGGGCCCACTCGCGTTTCACGCATGTACCTGAAAGATAAAAAAAATAAAAAAAACAACTGATGAAGATGTTCATAGAGGAGGATTGGCCGTGGCACTTCAGCTTTCCGGAAAAATGGAAACCCTACGCATGGTGTATTTGGAATACTTGGCTGGGTGGATGGCCTGCAAGCCGAAGCTCTGCTAGGATGCCATTATCATCTTCTAATATAGCAATGTTTTTGGTTCGTAGGATGGGCGAGGAATATGTTCTAAGTTCAATAAAAATTTCATCCTCTCTTAGCTGTCTCGTTTGTGTGTGGCCACAGAAACATATCATATTTGAGCCAGTGGCAGACAGTGGTAAACTCGAAGAGGTCTTCAAAATCTCTACGTGGGAAGGTACACTCGGGCAAGGATGTGAGCCGCAGTGACGGGATTGGTGGCTTGAGATGGGCTGTCGCAATCCCTCGATTTGAACCGCCTTCAATCGGGAAGAGAGATGCTCTGTCATGGATTTGCCGAAGATTTTGGAGTGTGCATGCTAGACTGGGGGGCACAAGTCGCGAATATTTGAGGGGGGCAGAATGGAAGCTTTCGGGGGCGTTCGGGGTTTTCCCTTGCGCCTGGTGGTTGGGATGGTATCCGCCAAACAGCCTGATTTACTAATCATTTGTAGCACGCAACCCCCATGAATTGTTTTTGAGACATTGTCTCAGATGTCGCTACAGAGACGGCGGCGTTCGGGCGGCTTGGGAGGCTTGGGCCGTCACATGGCGTCTTCGGCTGAGCCAAGCAGTTCTTGATAAAATAATACCATGGCCAACCTTAAGTTCTTGGAGAGATTGGTGCAGCTTCATCGTGAGCTCTGTGTAGAGATGGTTTTTTGGACTGTATGGAGAATATATGTATGCATGTTCGTGTACTAGTACATATAAATGCAGTTTCTAGACTCCTGTCCTACAGTCTCACACAGCCGCCGGCTGTTCCGAGCATATCTAACAGACCACACGCTACCAACATGTCCGGGTAGGTGCCGATGAACCTACCTGTCGGGTCGAGGCTGCCGTTCTCTGCTTTAGTTCAAGAAGCTCGCGTTGCTTAGCGTTTCTGGGACAAGAAGTACTGGCTATTTGCTTTTTGTTGTGCTCTTGCCCCCTTTCTTGACGTTGAGTTTTCAATCAAACCCTTGTCTTGAACCGACCTGTTTAGGTCGATTTGCTTTCAGGCAATTATAATCTTATGAGCCTTTGTTCGAATATAGCTGCCTGTGGTTTGTTCCCGTGCAATAAAATTAATGGGACGATTCACTTTCTCGCACACGTACACTGACTGCATCAATCTTGAATGAATGCGCTTTCTGAGAAACCTCGGGAGAAAAAAAAGGGTTCCTTCTGCCGATAATTATAGAGCATTGAATGCAGTGCGAGTAGTAATATCCTGATCCAAATAATATATTCTGTACGACCGGTTTCCGCTAACAGAATACGATTATCCGTCATTTGGCAGGCTTAGAATTCCCATGCAGCCGCAGCTCATCATAGAACAAGATTAAAAATGTGTCGTGACAGGATACATACGGCATGTCCCATTTTTCATGTCTGAGATCTGAACCATTAATCGTCCGGGGTACCCGTCTTGCTCGCCATCACCAAACAGCATTTTCCTGCTCTTGAGTCTTGACCTGTCTTATATGATCAGTACCGCATACATATCGGTGGTTTCTTTTTTCCCCTTAGATTTCCTTCCCGGGCATGCCCAGTAGAAACTTTGACACTGTCATTCGCGTGGTTCATGCGTGGCAGCCAAACCCGTTTTTCTCTTTGCGGAAAAAGTTCTGGGAGTGGGGCAGCGGCGGGCGTTGCGGTGGATCTGGATGTGGATCATTCACTGACTGATTCAGGAATATTCAGCGCACATCCACGGTCGTGTGGAGGTCGTGATTTGATGGTCGGGGAGGCCGGGAGACCGACCAGGCAAAAGGAACTTCTCGGTTGCTGGACCAATCAAAAGTGGGGCGGAAAGCGAAAAAGCAATCAAAGACACCATATTCCATCGATGAATGTCTCAGGTTCCAAGAAATTTGGCATGCACAGCAGCATAACTTTCCGGCTGGGAGAACATTTATCCAATTCGCGAAGGAATCACAAAACATGAGGTTCGTGCGGTAGGAAAAATAATGAATAGACAAAGAGATTGACCCTCGGCGTCTCGCTTGGGGAGTCTTTGTTGCAATGCTGACAGAATAGAGGGGCAGTGAACCTTCTTTGGATGGAGTGAGTGGAGCTTAAATCGCCTGTGGTCGCGGTTTTCTCGAATGGCACGACGTCTGTATGTTCCACAAACACAAATTCTGGAGAAAGAGGCACGTCCACGTTGTTCTGGCTTCTCCTTTGTGGGACATGCGGCCAAGTCCTCTCATCGCGAGCAGAGCAGTGGCCACCACCCTCCCGGCTATCGACCACCAATCACCGCCCATCCCAGTAACCTAATTCACGCCATCCAGACCCATCGTTCTATCCACCATGCCCAATCTCGCATAGCCAGGGACTCCGCAAGCGGTCCCTGCAAAGGATTTCCTCCTCTCGGCCACCTTGCCTTCGCATCGCAGGCAGGCGAATGGTCTGCGAATGAGGGGTCTAGATTTGGATGTGTTGGTGGGGTTGCAGCTTGGCCCAAAGCACTGGTTGGTGCTGTCCCGAGGCGACTCTCCAACCTCCAAGTTCTGCACACCGTCTACTGTTGCTGCGGACCCGAACGATATGAGCCCCCTTTCTGGATTCTGACCTTCGAGCCACTCTGGGAAATATTTATTTTTAATTGTTCTGAGATCTCCAGGCTGCTACTGTCAGAGAACCCAGGCCGGAACTGCTCCATGGCCAAATTTTCTCCGTTTCGTCCCATCTCTTTCTCTCGTTCAATCATGTAGCAATTGACCACGTGTGATACACCAGCAGTGGTGTGGATCGCTCGGTTGACCCTTTTGTCTCTCCCTTCGTGAGATTTCCTTTTTGTTTTATTTCCTTTTCCGCTCGGTCTTTCTTCTTTTTTATCTCGCTTTTTCCAAATCTCAGTGTCTAGGTATTCCAGAAGGATCAATTTAATTTGCCCCCACCCCACTGCTAAAAGTGAGTACTTATCATGGACCATCTCGTTCATATCCCTATCGACCCCAATATCCTTCACTCGTCAGATCACATAGATCTTCAAGTGTAGCCTGCCACCTCGATTGGATCATTGATCAACCGCTGGGATAGTTACATCCAGATATCGATTGGGGCCCACGCGACTCGGGTGTTCCCATCGCAAGCATCACCATCAATCATCTGTCGTGGGCTACTTCTGCCAGACACGCCTGTGCGATCCGTGAACCCAATACTGCACCATTTGGGCCTTTGTCTCACCTCACCAGCAAATTCAAGCCGAGACGCTACGGGAAAAACCAGGGGGAAGACCAAGCCGTCTCCTCTTTTTTTTGCCCCTCAACCCCGGTCACTCTCCGATTTTCAATCCCTTCACAGATCCAGTACTCCCCCCCTGTCCCTGCAGCCTCTCCCTCCAGCCCGCGCGCAAGCTAAGACTTTTCTCGTCTTGATAGAAAGAGGTGCATTATTTGGGGGGAAGCTTCTTTCCTACTATCTCTCCACGATTTGCAGGAATAATTGCGCTTCGCGGGAAAAAAAAAAAAACCGTCCTCACCTGTCAGCTCTTGGGGTTTTATTTACTTTTTTACGTTCCCTTTTCCGCCGTTCTGTTTCTTCGCCCCTTCACACCACCCATCAGGTTTATTCACTTGACGTATATATCTCCCCAGAGGCGCTCTTGGACACGTTTTCCTCCAGCCATTCCCGACAGCCATCAGAAAAGCCTTCAATTCAGCCCTCAATTACCTTCTATCGAGCCTTGGCTTGTAAAGCTCCGTGAACGAAGGTTTCTAATTATCTATCTCGATACCATACCTTCGGGTTGGTACTTATTTTCTCGGTAGATCTCTCCTAAAGGCTTGCTGCTTGCCGGCAGTAAAACGTGGTGATCGTCGGATTCTTGTTCTGTTTGGGTCAAACATCAGCGAGTACAATACGCCTCACCTTTTCTCACTCTCTACTTTCGTCAGTGTCAATTGAGAAATTAGTATCAATTTCATACATACGATTACCCACATACCTATCGCCAGGTAACCCCCCCCACATTTTATTTATTGGAGCCTGCCCGTACCAATCTGGCGGGTTTTGCCGCTGTCTCCAATTTCTGCAACATATAACTGACTTGATGTGACCTGACAAGTTGCCGCACGATTGAAAGTGTCTCATTAATTCGCTAGGGCGTACCGCACCAACCTTCCCCGCGGCAACGCTAAATAGCATTAGCATCTCCCCAGTAGTATACTTTGAGTGTGATCCGCCTCAGAGTATACAGCCTCAACCCTTCTAAGGGCATACTCTCAACGACGTTCATCACGGCGACCCTTAGCTTTCCCCCGTTCTCACGGGACATTATTTATCCTCCCCAGCTCTTTATACCCCCAACACCACAGTCATCCTACCCATCGCCAACTCTCAGTGCAGCCGAGAAGTTCTCACTGCCCTCCCTGGATCCCTCACAGGGCCAGCAAGCCCATTTCTGGGGGGGAGGCTCTACAGGGGCTGCCTCCACTGCGGGTTCATCTCACTCGGTTCTGGCTCCTTCATTATTGTCTAATACGTCACCTTTAAATTCAATCACATACCTCTCGCAGTCGGCGCCTTATAATACTCTCTCATCCTCAGCAACCAGGACCTTGCCCACGCCGCCTACCACTACCAGCGACGCCGAAGCTAGGCCATTCTCACAAGTCTCGCGAGAAGAATACTCCAACGTGGCGGTGACACTGGCCCAGGCTACTTCTTTAATGAGTACACATGATAGTGGGCCGAATATTTCGTCCACATCTGGGCTCGCTGCACGTAGGCAACAACATCCACTGCCACAGTTTCATCTTAACACTACTCGACCGCCTTTCGCGTCCTTTGGAAATGTCTTGACACCGCCTCCAGTAGGACCTAATGAGATGACAAGCCCATTGAGTAGTGGGGCAAGCAGCGTTGGCACAGTGTCAACAATGGGATCGTTTTCGCCTGTGGGATCTGTGGGGTATTGGCCTTCGGGTTCAAATAGTGCACCTTATGGATACAACTCAGCTTCTAATAATCCTTCGTATACATCTGGTGGTATGTCTAATGCACCAAATTCAAATTTTGGTATGAGAGCATTCAATTCTCCTAGTGGCGGGCCTCTTTCCCTCAATAGAGGGAATAGCAGACCATCTAGCCCCGCAACGGGAGATCTTGTTCCACAATCGACACATTATGAAAATTCAGCCTCGTCTTTCTCAGGCAGTATGCCAATGACAACAGGTACCGGTGGTCACCCAATCTCTGCGCCAGCACCAGGCTTACCATCAATCGGGCAAGGCTCAAATATACACAGCTATTCGGGCGCCTATATGCAACAGACATCACAAGCACCAAGCAGTTCCCCGTCGCATCCACCAATAAATAGTCAGCCGCAACCCCAAGATCCTTATTCACCACAAGGTTCTCTACCACCTCCGACACCATCACAGCCATACTATAACCATCAACAAAATTCTCCTTATTCTACATCCCCGCCATTGCAAATGTCTGGAAACACATCAGCATCAATGATGGGTCGCCCAATCCAATCACCCCATTACCCTCCACTTATCCCACTGCAGCCAAACTATAAGCCTAGTTACCCTCTACCAGGGATGGGCGGTCAGGCAATGGGACCTGGCGGCATGCTCGCCGGGCACCCCCATGCTATGATGTCGCACCATCATCACCAGCAACAGCAACAAGCTGAGCGACCATATAAGTGTGATCAGTGCCCGCAGAGCTTTAATCGGAACCATGATCTCAAACGACATAAGAGAATTCATCTAGCAGTGAAACCGTTTCCTTGCAGCAATTGTGAAAAAAGCTTCAGTAGAAAAGATGCTCTAAAGGTGAGATTCTGATTTAATCGACTTTTGTTTTGCACCAGGAAACTGATCAGTGAGCAGAGACATCGTCTGGTGAAAGGTTGTGGAAAGGCAGATCAGCAAAATAGTGCGAATTCAGGCCCCTCCAGTGCGAGAGACCAAGATTCAAAGAGATCACCTTCGACCTCACCAAGCAGCTCGAGAGCCTTACAACGCACCTCGAGCCCCCCTGGAATGAAAACCGAGCGGTAGTACTCCGTGAACTTCATTCCGTAGGGGCTGTAAACTATTACTATTTCTGTCACTTTATTCTTTGTTTCTATACCCCCATTTACCTTCATGTTTTATACAAATGTATCATTTTTACGCACATCTACGTTTATTTTTCTCTTTTCTTTATTGGGAGTGGGGGTAAATGAGCAACACACTCGGGGAGTAGTGATTTTGGGTCAGGTTTTCGGTAACATCTTATGCAGCGAGTTGGGGTTCGTTTATTTGCTTTGTTGGTCTGTTTTACAAAACTCACGGGGGGGAGGCTGAAATATGTTTCGGGGGAAAACGGCGTGTTCATCACATGTGCAGCATTTGATTGAGATGGGCGTTTCCTTAGGTGGTGTTTCTTCATGGTTTCTCCTGTGTATTTTTCATATTTCTGGGCGTGGTAGAACCTCGTAATCTGGTTCTCAAATATGCTTCGAGGGGTCTTTATTTTTAGCACTCGTTCATGGTACTCCCTTCGATGAGGCGATTGGGCGGACGAAAGGGGCTGGGCGGTGTTGCGTTTTACTTCATACCTTGTTTGGTTGGTTCTGATTTTCTCTCTTTTGATTTTTTTATGGGTGATTTGTTTTATACCTTCTTTTTTTTTGTTGGTGTTTTTTTTCTTTTCATTTGTCAGGTCTTATTTATTTATTACTATGACTTGAAGGTTGGAAGATGGTCAATTATATTATCAACGATGGAATGTGCTGTAAGATTACAAAAAATGCAAAAAATGGCTGTGGGGCATAAGACGGTGAATCATATCATGAAACTACTCGCGTTCTCTATCTGCCCAACTAGCCAGTCTTCCGGGGTTTAGCTTATATTTCCCGTGGTTCTCAATAGGATCGTAATTCTAATCGAATTCGTTCGCCCGATATAAATAACGTATACAGGGGTTTTTTGCATGCTGGCTAAGCCTTCCTATCTTGCAAAATACGGGGTGCTTGAGCGAAGTACAATAGCGCCTAGAGGTAGGGGGGGAACTCCTGTAGCACACGGAGGGCTTCCACCTGTCCTGCCGGCATATGCAGTGCTTCGCGAGGGAATTCAGCCCCCAGAGTGTGAGGCTATGCCGTGAGTCGGTGACTCGGGGGATCGGGTGCCACGAGGTCGTCGAAGCTTTCGGGGGTGGCGCGCAAGATGCAGGCCACATACCAAGCATTTCTGCCGTTGGGGTTGGTATGCGGCTCTGTGGGGGGGATTTGCGGTGACGAATGTGTGCCTTACCAGGTTTGGACTAATGAAGCCCGTGCATAGTATGGGGTGCGGGTGATCGACGACTTCCCTGCTCGATGGGGTCGAGGGGTATGAGATATGCAATGAGATGCACGCGTCATTCCAGCAGTCTACGGAGCCCCCTCATGCCTCGGTTTCGCCTCGAGTGGTCTGTGTTTGTTTACGTGGATGGTGCTGCGTGTCGTCTTTTGTTTTTGGTGGTGGATTGTTTCCTCTCCTTCGTTTCGTTCTCTTCCCTTTAGGCCTGCTGCCCTTGCCCCCTCAACAACCACACGCTCCCTCTCACGATAGTTTGGCCCTGCTTTTTTTCTCTCTCGTTTCCTCTGTATTCTCGGCCTAGGATGAAAGCTTGAACATCCCATCATCACACACTCTCTACTCTTTTTCCCTTTAGCTTCCCGTCCCGTTCTTTCTTTACAGATTCTCTTCCTTCATTCCAAAATCAGAAAGATAGTTCTTTGATAATCTTCCTCCCTCACTCGTTTGGTTCCTTCCTGGCCGTCGGTTGTTTGGAGTATTAATAACTCGACCTTAAGCATATTGTATTTCCATTCCATTGCAATCGTCTCTACTTTTTATCGTCAAGGTCTATTGAGATCTTGCCGTTGGTTTCTCGAGTTATTTCGATCATCATTAATCGGTTCTCATCAGTGAGTTAATCTCACTGGGTGGTAAAGATATTATTTCTTGCTGATAATTAATTACTATCTGCTTTCCTTCAGTATTTGTAAAGTTCCTGAATCCCGTTATGCTTATCCATATTTTGCTGACTTGAATGGCCGGTTTTTCGTTTTTATTTTGGTAGTGAGGGAAAACCCATCTCCAATTAAAATACCTAATAGATCACATTAAAGATGGATGGTCAGGGCCGTGACCGTAATTCGAACCGGGCTACCCGCAGACCGTTGCACGATACGACAATAATTGCTAATAATTACTCGCCAACTCCAGTACGCTACCATCCAAAGATACGATCTCCAGATTGTGCGCGGGATGTGGATCCGCGGCATCGCTACAATTATGCAGGGGAACAAACACACAATAAAAACACACAATCAAAGTTAACTTCCCCTGAGGCTGAGCATAGTAGCCCTCAATACTCTCAAGCCTCTACAGAAATTCCAATTGAGCAAACCCCGGGATCCTCAAAGCTTCGCAGAGGTAAAGCAAGGGTTGGCCCATGGATCCTTGGCCGTACCCTGGGCAAAGGTAGCAGCGGCAGGGTAAGGTTAGCCAAAAATGTTGAAACTGGCCAACTTGCTGCTATCAAGATAGTTGGGAAAGGTCAATCAGAGAATAATAGCCGTGATGTTCCTGATCAAGGTGGGATTGAGGGTACCTTGCCCCCAGGGCTTGAGCGTGAGGTAGTCATCATGAGATTGATTGAGCATCCAAATATAATGAGGCTTTGGGATGTGTGGGAAAATCGTGGTGAACTGTGAGTTATCTCAAATTCCGAGTGATCTCTGTCAAAAAATTTGTACTGAATGCAGGTATAGCTATCTTATCCTTGAGTACATTGAAGGAGGCGAGCTCTTCGAGCACTTGACTAGTTGCGGACGTCTCCCTGAGAAGGAAGCTATGAGGTATTTTCGTCAGATCATGTCCGGCATTGACTATTGCCAACATTTCAATATCTGCCATCGTGATCTTAAGCCCGAGAATCTTCTTCTCGATGCAAACAATAATATCAAAATTGCGGATTTTGGGATGGCTGCCTTACAGCCACAGGGTTCTCTTCTAGACACCCCTTGCGGATCTCCACACTACGCATCTCCCGAGATCGTATCCGGAAAACAATATGATGGCGCCAGGTCCGACATCTGGTCATGTGGGGTCATCCTCTTTGCATTACTTGCTGGATACTTACCATTCGATCATGAAAATATCCGTGACCTTCTGCAGAAGGTCATGCGCGGCCGATTTGACATGCCACGGGAATTCTCGAACGAAGCGCAAGACCTTATTTGGCGCATGTTGACTGTTGACCCCAAGGCCCGTATCACAGTTGAGCAGATCTGGAGACACCCACTGGTGAAACGACACGCGCCCATCGATCCAAGGACAGGTCTTGAGAAAGATCGAGGTCCTAGGCCGCCGAGCTCGATGGATATCGGGAGGCCAGTGAATAGTAGGGTCGATATAGACTTTGAGATTTTGAAAAACCTACGGACGTTGTGGCAAGGTGTTAAGGAGAAGGAGTTGGTTGACAAGTTGCTCTGTAACGTGTAAGTATTTCTGCCCTTTGCCCTCTGCCCCTACCCTGCCCTGCCCCTGCCCTATGGTCGCCGTTTCCTTGCTCTCGGACTTTGTTCGGAGGATGTTGCCGTTTTCAACCTATTATTTCAAGGCTGGCCGCATCTGCATATGTTGTGTCCCATTTATTATTTCGGTCGGTGCCGGCACCCGATGGCCGGGGTCGCATTAGGCCGTGCGCGTTGTATATCGTGTGCGACAGCGGGCGGGAGGGAGGATCGGAACGGATGTTTGTTAATTTGGATCCACATTTCTCTAAACGCTTTGGAATAAGGCCACTGAGGGAAAATCCGCGCTAATTTTTTTCTTTTTTGGATAATAGGCATAATCAGGAAAAGGTATTTTATTACTTGTTGATGAAATACCGACATGAACACCCAGAGAGCTATCCTGAAGGAAAGCTGGTTCCTGCCGGTTCCGTCGTTACTCCACTATCTAAGGTTACTCATCGGCGCAAGCCATCGAATATGTCCCCAATTAAACACCATAGACGAGAGCGAGCGACTAGTATTTCTTACCATCATAATCAGCATGGCCAGGGAAGCTCGTTGATTTCCCAGAACGATGATCGCTGGCAGACTGAGGAAGGGGGTCATGCTATCCAACGTGACAACTTTGTCGAAGATAGCCATCACTCTCAAGGCTCTAGCCCCTATAACAGGGTTAAACTCTCTGCGACTCGGGGTAAACGTGTCCACGGTGAAGGTCAACAACACTGGAGACCAAAGGTTCACCTGATAACGGCTGCTTCCAGAACCTCGCTCGCTGCCTCTGCACGATTTGGCAATAGAAGCAAGAGAAATCATCATTCAAAATCTTCCTTGGTGAGCTATATAAGCAATAGCCCTTCTGCGTATAAATCCATCAAGCCATCACGCAGTTATAAGCGCCATGTCAGCTTCAAGCATCAAAGTTCGCGTAATGTTAGGAGTGGCGCGCTAAAGTTGACTGTCCGTAATAATACTGGTCATGAACCCTGGGTTGATGACGAAAATCGCGATTTCAGCAGAGAAGGCAGCCCCAGGTTTGAACAGCCCCAGGCGGCGTTTCCAAGGGGCAAGAAGGAGTTTTCTTGTACCGTGAACCGGCGTTCAACAGTTTTTATCGGCGGCCAATATACTAACGCTACTCAATCCTCGAGAAAATATATCGCTTTTCTGGGGGATAATGAAGATGCTGAGAGGAGACGCATAGTGAGCAAAGAGTTGGAAGATGCTTGTGAAAAGGCTTTTAATAGTTCCATCGTTAGGTGCTCGCTTGAGACGTTGAGCACTTTCACAGGTATCGAAAATCTCTCCAACAGCATCGAGTACTCTTCGCCCGAACATATCCAGGTTGCCAACCAGAGCCTTCACAGTAGCAACCTAGGTAGTTCTGAGCACAGTTCGCCTTCTGATACTTTAATCAGGAAACGTACTGGCGGCAGAAATACATTACGCATTTTTGAGGATGACGAGGACGATCCAGACAAAGGGTGTCTTGAAGACGTTATTGAACATCTTGACCGACTGATGGATTCCTCAACAAAACTGCGCAGCATTGACAAACTCCGTGCCGTATCGCAGGGTGGTGTTCCGCTGAACCTTGGTGGCGCTCTGCTTAGCTCGAATGGGCCACCGGCTCTGATGCGGCAATATATTGATCAAGAGGAGAGTGATCGTCAGAAACATTTAGTTTCCCGCGCAAACCTCAGGAATGTGTCTACGCCAAACCCCTACAGGAGTTTGGCCATTGAGCCTCACCATCAGAACCAGCAGTCGGTGTCCACAAGTGCGGCTCTTGAACCTGCGCCTCTAAAAATTCGGCACAAGAGCGTTTCTAGGAAGCGAATAGATGAAGTGCCCAGGGATGAAACTAGAAACACAGTTCGCGCCGTGGATGAAGCGTTGCGGTTTGATGCCCCCATCACTATACCAGAACTGAAACTTCCTATCGTACAAAGAGAGATCCAACTCGAAGGACCAAGTGCCGTTGGCAATGGGTTACCTGGATTTAAAGAAGATGGTGAATCTGTCCCCATTAAGGCTACCAATGGATCTAAAAAGAAGCACTCGTTTATGGATATATTTACTAGCAAGAAAGCTACTAAACCCGACAAGAAAAATAGAAAGCTTGTTGATGGAGAGGTTCCAAAGTTTCTGGGCGCTCTTATTGATCCACCGACGGATGCGCTGACTACTAGCAAAGAAACATTTGGGAGACGCTCAGGAAATGTGCTACGCCGTTTGGTTAGCCGTGATGCTAAAAAGGAATCAGGACTCGAAAGCGAGAGAAAGAAGGAATTGGGGAATGTGGATGGTGGCGGGAGTAACATGATTAATTCCGTGCTAGGTAAGTTGGCTCCTCGACTCCGGTTGATTTTTTTATTTATCTTTTGCGTCTGTTTCACTAATCCCTTGGAGTAGATGGAGGGAATCCTTTGGTTTCCTGCTTCTCTCCAGGAGGTTACATGAGTGATGAAGAAGCCAGTCCTTTCCTAGAGAACCACGATGAGTTCACGCGAGTTATGGGTCAACGTAACTGGTTCCAAAAGGCTCTCAACGTCAAACCTGCTAGTCGCACCGTTTACTTCGGCATCTCTGCTTTTCAATGCCGAAGGGAGATCCTCAAACTATACAAGGATTGGTTGAAGCACGGGTTGGTTATCGTTGAGGATGATCGGAGAGATCTTGTTCTCAGAGCGAAAATCAACAATCCAAATAGTGAATTTCCTATTTTCGCGTTGGGCTTCTCGTGGAGTGTATGCTAATGCTAATTTCAAACGCACAGCCCTCAACATTAAGGAGGTGACTTTTGTCGGCGAGATTCGCACGTACAGCGGTACCAAGAAAATTGGAACTAGTGTTGTCCGGTTCACCCAGGAGAAGGGCGCTGCGTCCTCTTTCAACCGCGTCATAGATGAGATCGCTCTCATCTGTACTTTGAAGGGCCTAATCGTGCAAGATCAGCAAGATCAGGGGCAAGGATAGGGGTTTGTTATGATTGCTATCGCCATTAGATCCGAGTTTTCAGTGGAATTTTAGGGCGGGTGCTATATGGCTTCACAGCCCACTTCTAATTTGACCCCAACGAAATGATGGTATTAGAAGTAAATCTCTCTTATCTTATCATACATCTACATGCTTCTGGTCTACTAGCCATTCGTGGGGGTATTTGATGAGAATTGGGAGGTGGGCTATGAAAATATCTGTGGCGGGATATTCTAATTCTTTATCCCTTGTTTATTTTTTTGATTGCTGTTTTGCATATGATGATTCCTCTCTTCCACTTTTCACCCTCTATATTCCCCGTTTTCACTCAGATTCACATAAAATCCACACATCCCTTTGTAACACTGCTGTTACGAACCACGTTTAATATTTGGCGGATATCTTTTTATTAGAATCTGGAGAGGAGAGTTTACCGTTATCACTCTCCTTGATTACGTGTAACTTTTGACACATGGGGGTTTCTATAGTACGAGTATTTTTCCCTAGCGTGCACCTGCACTGGGGTCTCTCCTCGAAAACCCTACGGCCCTGTGCGATTTCATCTGCACCACCGTTATTTTTCTCTTATTTTGTAAAATTTCCGATTTGTTTTTAATGCACACGTGTATATACATGTACTCTTGGCTTCTACATCTGTACTTGTGCGCGAGTGATTCCTATCGTTGATATTTGGTATTATATAATTACAACTGGATCACTTGATGCAAATGACTCCTACGGATAGTTATGAATATCATGACGCTCAAAAGGCCGAGATGGTACCGGTTCTAGGTTTGGTGCATATATGTGTTGGCGTGTGATCAATGAACACGTAAGTCGGTATGAGGTTTATACTAGAGATGGAGATTTCGTGACTGTGAACTTCATGAATATGCGGGGTTGTCCGGATCCTGACACCTATTGCTTTTTTCTTACACGCATGTACATTTATATCCACAGTTCGTTTTGCCCGCGCTCTTTAGGACAGCCTGGAGGGGGGGCCATTCACAAATTTCCACTTCGCTAGGCATTAGGCATCAACCCAAAACTCCGTTCGCTCGGCGAGAAGATCACAAAGTGCCTGCATAACTCTAGTATCGGAATTGCCGGTTCTACCTCCTCTAGATCGCTATCCTCTTCACTGTCTGACTAAGGCTCTGATAATTATCTAGAGCACGTACCAAGTCTGTGGCTCAAGGCATCCGACTCTCCAGATCCCAAATGCTTGACGTTCATGATCCCTGACTAGTTTTTTTTTACAAGTCACGAGCTGAAGCAACAGCTCAAGTCGGTTCGGCTCGTAGAAGCTCAGGCTTGAAATTTCAAACCGGGTTTGCGGACGGGCTCGAGCCGCGCAATCCTAAAATGGTTCCATATGCTATAATGTGCTAGCTAGTAGTTAGCGGACAAGAGCCAAATCGTGTCCAGTGAAAAACTTGTTTTGAGGGTCGAGCTGTGTAGCAGGGACTGACTGTCCCGTGTCGCATCTATTTAGATGGAAAGAAAGAAAAGACCTGCTCCATCGTGTCGGTGTGCGAAAAAAGAACCATTTATTAACAAACATATCTAGTTCAGCGTCAGTAAATAGTAACTCCTCGGTACCGTATCATATCCTCTGGAAGTGCTCAATCGATTCTGCCCAATGGAGCATCCTACAAAGCCCTCATGTCTTACTTACATCATATAGATCGCGCGTATCAAATATCTACGCTGGCACTACATAGGCCTGGGCCCTGAGACACTGTCTCTGGACAGGTTCACGGGATCTTGGCATACGGTGACATTAGCTACTCTCTACGAGCGAATCATGATACCCCAGCGTTAGGCTCCCTGAGATCCTCCTGAGCGAGGGCGCTGGACCGCACCAAGGGCCCAAGAGCCCTAAAACTAATTAAGGTAGGTCCACGCTACCCTGCGGCTTTTGCTGCCTACTTTTCTGCCCCCCCAGGGAGACGGAGGGTTGGCAGATTGATCCTCATGGCGCAATTCGATCAGGGGCCGTGTGTAATTTTTCTGGTGCCTATCGTATCGTATCGTATCGTGTGGTCTTGGTAATGTGCATCTGTGCGGCGAGGGAGTCGGTTGTTTTATCTCCGAATGGATGGATGTCGTATGTGCGTTGGCAGGTTAGAGTAGCGGTGTAAATCAAGCGCAGACGCCGCCGGAAATCACGGATTTGCACGAAAATCTGAGGCTAAAGAAGCTTTTT
This sequence comes from Gyromitra esculenta, assembly GCA_038503075.1. Taxonomy (NCBI): domain Eukaryota; kingdom Fungi; phylum Ascomycota; class Pezizomycetes; order Pezizales; family Discinaceae; genus Gyromitra; species Gyromitra esculenta. The sequence continues at coordinate 1,451,862 of JBCAML010000002.1, forward strand.
TTTTTTCCACGCATGTGAGGCACGAGAGTACATGTAGAGTACATATTTAGAGCAGGGTTGTGAGTGGCAGGGTAGCGGGGAGTAGAGTATGGAGGGGTGATTCGGTTGAAGGGGCTGGAATCACGACTGCGCGACGATGACAGACAGACAACTTGGGGTCAATTACGTATGAAGAGTAAGAGCTGCTGCGGGTTCGTGTTGGCTATCCAAGGAGCAGAATTCAATCAAATCCATGTATTCGCTGAAGCCTGCGAACAACTGAAACACCTGTAGTTTGGTTCTTTTTCTTTTTGCCTTAGAGTGCGGTTTCTGTAGAATATATGAATTCAGACCATTCCACGGAGGCTATGGGGGGGATTGCACTAAAATCCCGAGAGCCGAATGGTCTACAGTATTGTGAGTTGGTTGGAGATGTCTACATTCGTTTTTCTGTAACACGTGAGCACCATAGAGTTTGAACCCCTTGAGATGCGAGGTAGAATACTCCACGGGGGTACTACTATCCATACAAGAAGACCCCATTGTTTAGACAAATTAATTTGCCTGTATCTAGCTGATTTTTTTAGTGCCACGACAACAAAGGTTGGAGGGAGGAGTGAGAGATGGCGCCGCCATTCTAGCAGCAATTGCAGATACTCCTCACCCCCTCCCACAGCACTTGTTTCTTTTTCTTGTATCCTCTAGTAAGAAGGGGCTTCCGGAGTTTCTTCTGCTACTAGTACTGATTTCATGACTCCAGGAACCATGCAGAGAGAGGTAACTAGAGTGTTTTACGTTTGGAGTGCAAAAATGGAGTGCAAAAAGAGGTTGCAGGATGTGGATGTACGGCGTACGGCATGAAAGATCGAGAAACCGGATCTACTGACAAGGCTTTGTTGCCAATCCGACTGCTAGAATCGTACTCGAAAACTCCAGGGAACCAATAATAACCCCGAAACCCAAGTTTCACGTCCCTAGATCTTACTTGCTGTACGCTGTATCTCAAAAAAAAACAAATATATTGACATTATGCACTTGCATGTATAAATTTCACTTCAGTGCAGGAGAGACTAATTGGATAGACCCCTTCGTATCTTTCATAGACCCGGCTGCCACTCTTTTTTTTTTCGCCACAAAAGAACTTGCAAACCCAGATTTTCACTAGGAAAACTCAACGACGCCTAGAACATTCTCCCCACGAAAATGGTGTTTGGTTTCATTCGTTTATTCTTGCCCTGAAGCGTTCTCTGAGCTTAACGCTTAACTATCGGCTTGATGACAGACCATGCCTAAAGCACTCTTAGCTTCGAAAACGTGCGCGAGAGTTTTCGACACACTTCTTATTACCCCTTTGGGCCACTATCTCCTATGAGATGAAAACAAAACGAGGGGTTAAAACCGATTACTTCAATTTGGCCGAAGTTTATTTGTGCAAAGTAGACATTTGTGATTGAAAAGTAACAAAACTCGCCTATACTGCTCATTGGTAAAGTTATGGGTATTTGCTTACAGCATTTTGTCTACCATGATTGCCACTCTTGGGGGGGGGTTAAATGTTTTGTACAACAGCCACGTGATAGCTGAGGCAGTGGATACATGTAACTCCGGCAGAAGTTGCTTTCCTGTGGCGGCCAGAATTGTTTCTTGTGTGTTTCTATCCATAGCTAAGATAAGAATATTTTTGGTTGAAGGGTCTGGAAAATAGCTGCACTAGGCAGTAATATGGGAACAATCCCGCCGCGGGACGGTCATTAAGTTTAGCCGTAAAAATGCTTCATCGCCCAACCCCTACGGCGATACCCTTAGCTTAACGTTTACCCGCTAGTGACGATTACTGAGCTAATAATATAGCGTCAGGTGTTGGTGCTAGCAATTATGTATCTACATGTACCTCTAGAACAACTATCTAGGGTGCTCAGCGCACAAGCTAAAGCCCACATTGCTATGGCCTCTATTACGCCCTAGCTTCACGTTCATAGCATCTTGGTCTTTGTTTCCTAGGATCCGTTTGGGGATAAACATCTACAGGCCCCTTGGCCATGGTAGTGCTGGAAACACATACCTTCTGGGGAATAGGATGTCTATCGTAAGGTTCAGTAGCGACGGAAGTTCCGCCCCCTCATTCACCAGGCTCCCGTGACTCTTGACAAGAGGGCCATCCCGAGCGCGACGATAGGCCGCCGGAGGAAAACCAGGAATGAGAAAATGCGCTTATATAGTCTCTTTACGGGGTTTGGGTTGCCTACTTGATACTAGTAGCTGACAGGTGGTGGTTTCTTCCGTGTGAGCCGTCAAATTGGGTAAAATATTACCCCAAACGATACGGGACCTGGCCGAGGGGGAGGGCCAATCAAAGTATCTTATCGGCGACCACATTCTGCTGGTAGAGGTCTGACAACTCAATACGGGGGGAGGGGCAATGCTTGGAGTACTAGTTTGATTTTACGGGGCATTTTTCTCTGCTCACAGGTATACTATTAACGAATGATCCTGCTTGGTATTATTTTTTTCTTTTTATGTTATTCTTGTCGCACGAGGTTGTATGGTTTTTCTTAATATCTTGATAGATGCATTGATCCCACTAGTAGAGCATATTTGGCCCTAGGCCTATTGTGGAGATCAATGGACTCAACAACCTCAACAATCATTCACACAAGCTAGGGGGAAAAAACGAATATTCAAAGTTACTCTTCTATATCCCCCACAATTACCTCTTGAATACATTTTTCATCTCTTTATAATCTCATTAATCTTATTTCAACTCCCTATCGATCCGTCAACCCACACCAATCATTGGTATCTTTTTCTGAGATTTTTATACCTCTTCTTACTAGTTTGAACACCTTTTTTTTTATATATATTTCTTTACCCAATGCTTTTCAACTATTCGGCAGCATCTCTATTCCCCTTCTTCGTATCAGCGATCATTCTTGGATCAAAATGGGGCCGAGTGATGGTGTATGCAGTAAATATGCACCGCAATGATATGTCCTATATAGGCTTCAGAGTGGTCAAGAAGAACAAGTCCTTCACCATAAGAGAAGTGAGTCCATCGGGTAGTCCCGATCAAACGGATGATAATACCAGGTTCGTACTACACCACCAGCACACCCTCCTTGTACGCTGTAATTCCTGCTTGGGTTGAACCATGACAAGAGAAAAATTCGTTTTATTGCCTCGTCCCATGCTGAATATATTATTTCTACCCGCCCGCCCACCCCTCCAAACCACACCCCCCCCCTTTTTTCCCCCACCTCCCTTCTTGAGAAAAAAAAACTGATTCTGATAATTTATAATTTGGTTGCTATACAGCGCACCTTTAATCTGGATCATCACTGCCGCGCTAACTCCACTGATTATGCTCGCCATCCTCATCCTCATCCGCCAACACCGGCAGGCCGGCAGTAGCCCCCCCACCACCGAGAATCATGAACTTGATTTCCTCTCCTTCAACGAATTTAACACAAGCACTCATTTCGATATCATCCCCCTCAAACCCATCGGTCGCAACTACGACAATGGCTATAACGGCGACCACGGCAATCGTCACGAGACCCCGTCTCGGGTGTACGGCGGTTGCGAGCTACCCATATTCACAGATCTCCACGTTTCCTGCTCGGGGGAGAGAAGGGGGGGAGTGCATGTGAGTGATACGCACCGGCCATCAGACAAGCGGGGGCGGTGGTGCTAGAGGTGCAGCACATACCCAGGGGCATGGTTCTTTTACTAGCACCGCGGGAAGACGAAATGGGCTGCACGCAACTAGCGCATGCGTGGGCCAGTTTTTTTTTTTCTGGTGGAAGGCTGAGAAAACGTCAACGGTTCAAGAACCATACCATATATATGTCGTATGTAGTTGGTCATAATGCATACCCCGAGCCACTACGAAAATCTTCCGTATCCGCCGTGGATAGGATAGCATACCAGCTTGATATCGTTTCTAATCCTTTTGATCATTAGTTGAGGCCCAACACGTTATGTACCGCGCGGTTGGTCCGTTGCATATGTTTCCTTTTGTTCGTGCGTCTGGGCTGCTCTTGTTTTTTTTCTTTCCGGTTGCTTCATGTGGTGTCAATCGACCACTAACGAGAAAATATAGTCCGTTTGGCATGAGCAACAGAGATTAACCTCAAGAGTGAGCTCCTTTGCGCCAAACTCATCCTCTTTACATGGATACAGCCTACTATGGCCCCAGTGACCTTTGATTTTAACGGCTGTGGTGCATGAACGGAATGTCGTTGAATTGTATCGAATCGATAGACTTTATTCTCTCGCTAGCACATCTGCTTTAGCATTCCAAACACAACCCCCGTTCTTTTCGTCTGATCTTTACTCTTCGAGCTTTTAACTCATGACCGGTCCGTTTTCGTACCATATTACTGCCGTTTGTGCATACTTCACTTGAATCAGGTCAACCATGCTCTCATCGGTCGGTACTACCATACTCCGCCAAAACCAAAAGCTGATTTTGACCGATTACAGAATTTTATGAGGGAGGGCCGAGAAAAAAAAAAAAAAAAGGGACCCTCTCCCATGCAAACATAGTTATCTGCACGTTCCACGATGGAGGAAACCTCTATAAGCCAAGGGTCGTGGAACGTTTGTGGGGCTCAAATGAGTAAAAGAGTGTGGCAACATGAAACTCTCGAAGGCAAAAAGAGAGACGAGAAGAGAAGAGAAAGACTGTACAGCGAGAGAAAAATATGTATGTAAATGAAGGTAAAGAAAGAAAGAAAGAAATAAACCTCCAACTAAATGATCGTCAACCGAACCACCAATGCAGACTGATGCTATCCTTCAATAAAGGGTCGCAATCCTCGAATCTCGTTCTATGTAAATACTGGCATTATCATCGCGAAGGGAAAACGCAAACCGGCAAAGCCAGTTAAAGACAAGACAGAAGAAGACGACAAAAAGCCACCAGAAAACACAACAACCTCCCGCAAAAAATGGATATAGATAAATGTTACGAAAAAGACCTCTGACGCAATATGCAGGATAGAATTTCGCAAGTTGCGCTTTCATAGATGCGCGATCTGTGTTTCATACAACAAAATACTCAAAAAGGCATGACACAAGCGTAAATAATTCCGCGAATCCGCGTAAATGAGCAAAAACATAATTAAACCAAAGAGAAAAGAGAAAAGAGAGGATAACCAGTTTTTTGAGCGATCCTATTTGTACTGTCGCGAAGCGTTGCACCATTGCCGTACATATGGGTCCTAAAGATCACATCAACCCCAACCCAGGCTTCGTGCACACAGATCAAAGCCCTGACCTCGGCCTGAGCTTGTCCAACATATTATCGTCCGTAGTAGACCGAATATTATTCCGGTTCTGATTTTGTGACTGTGGTCCATTATTCGGATCGATCAGATTTGCCATTTGCATAGAGGGAATGGGGTGACTGCTAGAGCTTGACAGGTTGGGACCTGAAGACGTAGGTTTCGGGGGTGGTGGCGGATACTGCATTGGTGGATGAAATGGATGCGGTGAGCCACTCGAGCGATCACCCGGGGAATGATATCCGATAGGTGATCTAGGTCGCTGCTGACCCGTACTCGGGCCAGAGCTTTGCGCCTGCGAATAGTAGTTCCCCGAGATTGACGACGGTGGACCTTGACCGTAACTCGGACCTTGATAGGCCGAGGGAGGTCCGGTCGCAGGCGGTGGAGAATACGCATGATGCGGCGGTACAAGATGGGACGAAGGGGAGGGAGGCTCATTCCGGCCGTAGCGATTAGGGTAATCACCTACGGATCCACGCCTCGCAAGGGAGTGCGGTTGACCTGGATTCGCAGGCGCGGGAGGAGGCAGGAGAGGAGGATGTAACTCCTGGCTTCTGCTTCGCTCGGCCTCATACGCTACTTGCTCCTCATAAGGCCTGTTGTAGGCCTGTGACGGCGGAGGAGGTTGTTGCCTACTGGAACCAACACTTGGACTGGATGCGCGGGGATATTGTTGTGGCGGATGAAAGTCCATTGGTGGTGGTGGAGGAGGGGGAGGGGGTAAAGAATTGTAGTTGGAGGGGAGAAGCTGACCATGTGCTCCATACAACATTGGCTGAGCGGTTCTTCCAGCTGCCCCACGACCAGCCATACCCTGATGCTGTTTCATATGCGGATATGCTGCATGAGCAGGAACAAACGCCTGGGCCTGTGAAGAGACAGGAGTGAAAACGCACTCCTGGTTAAACCGTAGGCAGTTGGCGCAGCGGCCATCTGGAGAGGACTCGAACCCAGAACAACGGATCTAATTAACCCTTTTTTTAGCAACTAGTAATTCGAGGCAATCAATGTGGAATTCACCTTGCGTCTTCGACAATACCTACAGGCAATTGCTGTTCTTTGGCGAGGAGCTGGTTGTTGAAATCCCGCTAATTGATGTGGCGGCATCCTGGAAGAATACATCTCAGTGTACAAAGACATTGCGTGCTCTGGATTGTGATCTTGAGGAATCTGATGTGGCGGAGGAGATTGTTGGGGGTGGTGGGGATGCTGGTGCTGAAGTTGAGGATGCTGTGGATGCTGTGGATGCTGTGGGTGATGAGGGTGATGAGGGTGATGAGGGTTCTATATATATACATGTTAGCATGCACGAGGATAAATTGGGAAGGGGAGGGGAGGGGAGGGTGGGGATCCGAAATGAGCGTACAGCAGATTGATGGTCGGAATAACGGTGATGGTGCTGATTATCTACTTCGTCTTCATCGGACGACTGCCCACCAGGATGCTCGTGATCGTCTTCCTCGTTTGACCACTCGTTCTGATGGTGGGGTTGGCCGTTGGGTGGGGGATTCCAGGACATTTGAAGCTCTGAAAGAAGACAGATGGATGAGGATGGGATGCGAGTTTAAAGGTCAAGAAGCCTGGTTTTGCGAGAGCATGGCATGCAATGTAGACTCTACAAGATGTGGAACCTGACGAACCGAAAAACGCGCCGCGCGAGGGAGCGGAGCAGCTGGTCTCGGTGCGGGATGCAATGTAAGGGCCCGTTGGCCCGCTCGTTACTTGGGGAAAGGGGGAGGATTGGCAGCGTTTGTGAGAGATGGGTGTGGGGGGAGGGGGGGGTAGATGGTAATCAAGTGATGGATGGATGGGTGGATGGATGGGGATCAGGATTCGATGACGCTGGACCGCAGTCCCGGGACAAACGGAACAAGTATCACAATTCTGGAGAGCGGGAAGGGACGGTTAGGGTGCAGCAGCGGGTGATAGATTGCAGGAGAAACAGAACCCGCAGATTGGCGGCGGATCAGCTTCAGCTTCCGGTATGCGATGCGAAGCCCAAACCGGGAGTGGGAAAGTAAGTAAGGTGGGTAGTCAGTCAATGGTGGATGAGGCTTTTCGTGCCTGGTGGATGGACCCGTTGGATGTTAGTTTTTTTAGATGGTAAAGACCCCCCCAATTGTTAGGTGGGGGAGGGGGGTGTTTTTGAGAATTGTCGATAGTGGTACTTGGGGTTGGCGGAGGGGGTTTCGGTGCAGGCTGTGGGAGGGGAGGGGAGGGGGAAAAGACAAGGGGTGTGCTCTAGGTAGACGGTAGTGGGGAAAAAATGTCGAGTGTTGGCGGCGAAAGGGACCACCAGATGCGCGGTTACAGACAGAGCCTCCACACCGCTTGGATTATCCTTCCTGCCGGACCTGCAACTGAGATCACGGCGGCGGGAAAGCAGAAGTTTAAGGACGATGAAAAAAGAAAGGAAAGGAAAGGAAAAGACTGCTCTGGTGAATGGGCAAACTCAGAAAAGGCCAGGTACCGGGGCTTCGCTGGCGCAATATTGAGGCTTCACTACAGCCTTAGCACCGCGTCTCTTCTCCCAAGCATTAATAGCGCTAGTCCAATCCTTGCCCGGCCCTGTCGTTGGTTATCCTTTTGTGGACACTTCCTAGTTCCTAGGCGAGATTATCGACTCCCGGAGATGAGATATGACAGGCCAGATGACGAAGGCGGGAGTGTCTCTATGTTATGCACTTTAGTGCAACATCACACGCGAGAGGCTGGCTTGGGCTGAGCTGTTCTATCAGATAAATAGTAAGAAGTGGGAGAAAACGAACGGTGAGTTCCTTGTGTTTTGGAAATGCTAGACCGGGCCAGCAAAGTGTAGCAATGCTGTATGTATGTAGAACGGGAATGCCCTGCTCTCCCTCGAAAATCAGGACTGTTGGGGAATTAAAAAAAATAAAAAAATGGACAGCACCACCAGCGCACACCAATGGAATCAGACCGCTTCGTTGTGGTGGTGGTGCTTAACTGTGCCGAGGAAGCCCAAGAGTCTGGGTTGGGTGAGGACTTTCGTCCGATTATGCTACGTTAGACGCAACCCCGCCTACGACTACAATTGTCGACCGGTGTGAGTAAGAAAGTGTGATGACCGGCTACAACAGCCCCGGGTACCTATGAATATGTATATAGGATGTATGATGTATCTGGGACCTGGGACCGTCCCTCTGAACCCTTAGTCGCTTAATTTCGACGGGTCCATGATACTGGACGGGAGGTGGTCAAATTAGTCCAAGGGGGATGAAGGTAGTGGGAAATACACACTGTGCATGCATAGCAAGTCGAATAAAGCTCGAACGATCTTTGCCGCCTGACTGAGCAAGAAGCCCACCGAGCCTATTGACACCTCACGATCTGATCGGACGGTGATGCACGAATGCGAAAATGTTGTTGATTGAAGCGGGGGGAACCACGCGAGGCCAGCTGATCCGAGAGCGAGGGACAAGTTCAAGTCACCCACCAAAGCAAGAGAAGGGGGAGAGTATTGAGGTCGGAAAGAGAGGTGAAGGGAAGAGGGAGCTTGATACTCTCTGGGCTGGTGGACAGAAGCGGATTTGCGGGTCAAAGTCGTGTCCAGGCAAGTGAGACAGTTCATCCACAGCCATCTAGAGAAAAAAGGGAACAGGTTCACTGATTTGCCATTGTGACCTTTTAGGACAACTGCGAGCCCTTCTCCCGTGGGATGGGAAGCTGCAACTGGAAGAACCAAAGTTTGGCTACAGCGTACATACATGAGTGGCATTGCTCACTCGGTAACCTACATAATGGGCGTCATGAGTTAGAGCGGAAAGGAGGGCTTACATCCAGATCAGACTATAAGGGAACCTGCAGATAGTGGCTTTAAGACAGAAAGAGTTGTGAGTGAAAACTGTGGTTGAGACTCCCGAGAGGGAGGTACAGGGGAAGTGCAGACGTCACTGACTTCTAGGATATACGACCATTGGGCTTTCTTATCGTACCTCAGGTAAACTACATGTAGCTGTTGGGATGTTCGCCAGGCACGGTTGGCCAGGATGCTACAGCCGTGGATGCGGGTTAGAGATTACGAATCCATTTGGAATTCCTCTATGAAAACACGAACGTGAAGAATTACACGGAGACGACATCGACGTCACCGCCAAAGCGTCTTAGCTCTGTAAAGTCGCACATATTCTCGAGCTTGTCGTGGTGGTTGGAGGTCGTGATGTGCGTTGTTCACCAGCGTGCAGACGCTTTCGGGCGTTTTGTGCAATCCTAACGATCTTGCACTTCTGGTGCACGAAGAGTGGAACGTGCAGTTACAAGCATGTGCATATGTCCACATGACTGGTGACATCAAAGGCTCCAGGGAAAGGAAAAAGGTCGTAGAAATATATTGCGGCCTCTAGCCTCCCTTGTGTCCAGGTATCTTGAATTCTCAAACACCAAAACCCCTGTTATCCACTAATTGAAATAGTATCAATACAATCCATCACACGTAGATACATGTAGTCATCTCCTCACCCTCAGGTATATGGAATGCCCGGCTATCAGAGTCACAAAGACCCTGATCGGTTCAGCAATTGGCTGAATAGTTCCGAGAACCCAAAACGGACGAGTGGTCAGGGAAGATGTAGCATCATGTGCCGGAACGAGCCATAACGTTTACTCACCCGATTCCCGCTGTGGGACAATCGAACATTCTGGCAAAACCTTCCATCTGCAGCCTCCCCGCGTTTCAATCTTGAAGAAACGGGACTCACCGCTGGGAAATGAGGTTACCTCAGCCTCTAAACGTGTTTGACGGGGTATTGAGCCGGTTCAGTACAACCTAGTTCAAGCGAACCAATCTCGCGGTGCGACACACCGTTGGCTGTTTTCGCGGGGTCCCCAGCGCTTGATTAGAGTAGAGGCCCTGAGACTGGTGCCCAGTCAATTATGACAGATTAACCACAGGCCGGAAATGCTTGACTTGTGCATCCCCATCAGCCAATGTCATGGCGGGCCGCTCCGAAAAACCACGGACAGATTGCGCTTCTAACGTGATATCACCGTTAATAATGTCTCACCGATGGAACATTTTACTTGCACAATGTTTCGTCCCGTATTCAACTACTTCTCTTGTGATAAGACCCGGTCTATATTAAAAAAAAACCACACATTCACATGCTATATAGCTATGAACTTTTGTAATACATGCTGAAGTATCACGAAAACTATGTCTGATATAGAAAAAGAAATAGAAAAAGAAAGAAATAAAAGATTGATGTATCGGTTCTATATTGATTCGATAGTTAAATCAATAATTAATGAGAGAGCGCCGTCGCTGTTCTTTGCCGGCGATGGGAAGATCAAAAGTCTTTGCGAAGGTTTGAACTTCTCGCACTTGGTCACAGGGACTATCGATGTAACGAAGAAGAGCTTGATAAGAAAGCGATGCCATCATTTGACGGAGCAGTCTGGCCGTAATCCGAATATTCTGGCCTCATGAATAATTGAGGGGATGCTATACACTCAATTTCGAAACGGAAGACGTATGAAGATAAAATAGCCGTAAAAAGAAAATAAGAAGAAATAAAGATGGGATGGAGGGGCTTGAATGACAGCATCCTTGGTAGAGTCCGTGCGTATCTGTAGGAGGAGGTGGGTATTAAAACCAGAAAAGACTGGTTTTTGGTGATGTGTCCGGCAGTATCCGATGCAACCTTGTCCGATAACCGCAATCGTACCCTCCTTTGACTAGTTTCCATCACTTCCCCCTTCCCCGCTAGTAGCATCTTCCCCATTCGAAGATTCTGCATTAATGTCCGGTATGACGACGTCGTTTAGGTACCGGATCTACGCAGGGGTACCTGTCATTTAGCCGTCTGCCGAAATAAAATAAAAGCTAAGATACGACATGCAGAGGCCCCCACGGTACATACAATAGAAAAAGAAAGGAAAGGGTAGAAAAACCAAACAACAAAACAGAGAGCTTGAAATCTTCTAAGGAGAATGAAAGACTTACGAATGGTTCCATTTTCTTAAAAATACTGGCTATCCTCTGTACCGCTTCGTCACTAGTAACTACTTCGTCGGCTAAGCGCTTCCCAAGTGTATAACTTCGAAGCCTCAGCAATTCGATATCCTTATGATCCTTCGAGTAGTTCTGGCAAGAGAGATCGATTCGGCACGATTGGTCAGCGATGCGCCTATTAACATGCAGAGCGAGGGTGGGGGAAACATCGTGACAGAGCGGAAAAATGTTAAAACTTCTTCAACGGCTGGCGACGACTCAAGAAGCGGGTAATACGGGCAACCAAACGGCGCGCATACATGATAGATCCCTCACCGCAAAAAGCCAAGAGCAAGAAAATAATAATAGCCTAGGCAATAATGCGGGGAGAGCGCTACAACATCTAAAGGTCCAAGGGTACGAAGAAGGCAGCCAAAAAGGTGTGTGGTTTCCAAACGCAACCAAGTGGTCGATCATTGGGTTTGGAAAGGCAATGAGGAAAAAAAATTCGGAATCAATCTCTCAAGAACCAGTGACATGAGTGCAGCCGGGAAAGATTCAATCGTCGGAAGATAAATTGGAATGACGAATCGAATGCACCGTAGATCTTTCACAGATCTATACCAAGGCTTGATCGCACAACCTTCTTTTATCCCCAAAACGGGCCAATGCGGGATGTCTGTGCAGACAGCATAGGAGAAGGAGAAGAAACGTTCGGCGGAATGTGAAATAAGACATTTTTAAAGAGAAACCCGACATACCTTTGGCGCAGTTTTCAAAGCGTCCTCCTTGTTCCGTTCCCCAAATGCTTTAACGGCTTTTCGCTCGTCCCCACTCGCTTGGACATCAAAAAACTCACTGGCCAATTCTCCGCCAGCGAGTATGCTTTTAATCTGCTGAGGGTTTTCGTCGATGTTGCGCCGAAGCAAGCTGAGTGGCTGGGCGCCAGCGTGCCAGAGCCCGCCTCCTGCGGTAATAATGCGTTTTCGGTCAGCTTTTGATCTCTCCGCCGCTAGTCGCTACTTTATCGAAAGGGCAAGCAAAGAGGACCAATAAACGTGCGGGAAACCCCCCCTCCGAATAACAAAGACAGGGGAAGCAACAACTCGTCTATGAAATGCCTAGGACCAAAGCTTCAACAGTGCGACGTGGCCACTCACTGGACCCGTTGGCTTCAGACTGATCTGGGAAAACAATAGATCTGGGGGCATGACCCCGGGTAGACCCTGAAGATATGGATGAATTGCTTGATTGACCAATTCATAGAAGACCACATAACACGTGAGAATGGGAAGACCAAAGAAAACGAAAGAAATTTTAGTCAAAAAATAACTATTGCCCGCATTCAAATACGGTCTCCACCGATCCTGGTTAAAGTGAGAATCGGTGAGATCAAGAAACATGGGCAGTCAACTTGGGTGCAAGTGCCGAAAAAAATAAATAAAAATCGCTCAATAGAGATTAACAGAAAAAACGGCTACCTACCGATAAAACAGTTTCCCGGCTGTATCGACAGGTAATAGCACGCGTAGGGACCCTTTTTCCCCGTCCGCGACCTGTATGATGTTAGAAATCTTCCAGTCTACTACTCGTTATCCTTCAACCATCCATGAACATCTGTAGATTAACACTTCAATCATTCGGAATGCATGTAATTCGCCATAGCGATTAGGGTATGCTAAATCGAGCTTGAAAAATCGTGAAACATAGCTTGAGGAAATGAGATCATTTACCATGCGACAGAGAGGTCTGTCTATTTTCACCGAATAGTTAATAAATAGGGTTCTAACAACTGAAGGGAGCTAAAGCATAGTAAGCAATGGAGAGAAACAAGCATCGTACAAGCGTGCCTGTAGAGAGAATCGGCGGCTGAAATGCCTTTTAACTAGCAGAGAGGGGTACCTTGTAGGGTGTTCGATCGTTACTGAACCGTATGTCTCTATGGATCCGAAAAATCTATTTCGTCACACCATTTTAGATCAGCTTCGATAGATATTATTTAGAGTAGGAAGTATCATAGTTCACATCTTAGGTGGATGTTATTAATGGAGAGTATTAAGCGCCGAGGGATATTGTAGAAAACCAACACAAATACATGTAGGCAAGAAACAGGAAAGAATTTGAAGGTGTTCGACAGGGTGTAAGGATTTCCATGTCAAGAGCCCCCGGTAAAATTATTGCAATACGTCAAATCTCTAGGTGTTGAAAAGGGGATAGCTTGAAAAGCAATTGGGAACTAAAGCAATATAGTTTTATGCATGAATGATAGTGCAGAATGAGAAAAAGTAATATCCACGAACAGCAGAAAAAAAGCACAAACACAAAAAACCCACCAAGTCTTTTAACGGCAAATCGGGAATAGTGTCGTCCACGTTTTCGATAATTGCTTTGCTTGTACTCTCAACGAAAGATTCGAAATCGGATTTGGCGCTTTTGTATAAACCATCATGCTCTATAGTAATTTTCCTTAATGTTCCAATCCCAAGAAACGTATACTAGCGTTTAAATTTCAGGCATATGGCGGGTAGGAAGTACCCGAAAATACCACAAGATAAAGGAAATATAGTAATGGATGTAGTTCCTTGCAAAGGGACATAGAAAGAATAGGTCCATACCAGCAAACCATGTGCGATCATTATTTTTTGCCAAAGCTGTAAGTTTAAAAACGCCAGTCAGCAATTAGACAACAGTCAGTTGGAGATTCCTATGTGATATTGCATCTGATTGGCTGAGCTATCTAAATACCCTCTTACAATTCAGGTACACCAGCAAACGTGACACGATTCTTCGGATTACGTAGGGGAGTGTTACGGACCCTTCAAAAAATCCAAGGTATTTGGGTGGATTTTATGAGCTTCGTACTCGATCCCTCCTGGGCTAGGCTGCTTGATAGGTATGAAAATCTCCCCTGATCTTTTTGATTTCTTAACACCAGACGAAGAGGCGGCGTTGGTTGAACTTCTCCGTCTCTTTTTCGGCTCCACGTTATCCACTTCAAATGTATCGTTATCAATTCCAGAGATGAAGGCAGCTGAGTCACTCTCGGATCGACTCTTTCACTACAAACATTGAGGATGTATTTTGGGGTGATAAAAGGGGGGGAAATGAGATTCGTGAGGATAAAGAGACGAGGAAAGCGAGGAAAAGAAACGAAGGATTGAAAAAACAAAAGGAAATAAAGGCTCTTCAAGGCCCAGGAGATGAAATCACTGAAAACAGTGTAGGAGAAATATTTCCAGATACGGGTAGTGCCCCTTTTCAAGAAACCAATGTAAAAAAGAGATTTTCTTAGGACAAATTCATTTTGGAATGCATGTCGTAGTTGATGATGCCAAAGAAACACGTATCTTCTCGTCATCCACAGCTAACGAATTGATCAGGCGGTCCGAAATTTTGCAAAGACAGTAGGGTATTGCTGCCAATCGGTTATACATACTCCAGCACATCCCTAAAACCATCCCTGAAATATTTTTTCTTTTACTTTGAGGGAAGAGTATGTTTGCTTTTAGCCACCTGCTCACCGTGGGTGAAAGCAAGCCCGTGTCAGGAGATATTACTCGGGTCTTAGGAGTTAAAGTCGCTTAGAACGAGATCCAGACGAGAAGAGGGCTCACAATGTCAAGGTCAAGGGTAATACTCGGATACCACATGAAGAACCTGAAAATGCATGTGCTAGGTTGGGGTTTCTGGTTGGCTGAATCTGGCTATATCAACTTACTGATTAACCAACCTGATATCCTTGTTTTCAGACTCTTCATGATGTATCCGAGTAGGTTCTCCAAGGTGACCTAGACGTGGGTAATAGGTAGGTCTTCTCTACCCTATCGAATACCATCCTTGTCTTACCCACACCAAACACCATCTGGGCAGAATATTTGCCAATAGGCACTACCAAAAACATTGCAAATCCAGGAGACGAAAACCCATTGGCTTGTAGGGCTATTGGTTAGAGCGGCATGCAGATGAAGTATCGATATAATACTGTTATTGTTATTAGCAGGCTTTATTTAAGATAGTGGTAAGCGGTGATTTAGCCCTCCGATATACCGTGACCTCTGTGGTGCGGAACTGGATATCTGACTAACTTCAACCCTAGTTTGGAAATCTCTAATACGATGATGAGCGTATTATAGGGATTTTGAAACCGAATTTGTTAAAAAATTAGTCTTTAGAACATACCCGCGGAGCGGATCCATAAGATTGCCCAAACAGGAAGATCCTTGGGTCAAAACTCTTAGGGCACTACCTCAAAAATATTGTGTGAAAAAATGGTTTTTTAGAAGCCAATTTATATGTAGGGACAGCATCGATATCAGAGATGTCGATGCGATGAGGGAGAAAAGAGCGGGCCGTTGAACCCTGCGATTCCTGCCCCTGCGTTTTAACCATGGTGTCTAATTTGGCCTCGGCTATGGGACTATATTTTCGATCAAGCATTTTAAAATATTACCTGGCTTCAAAATACGAGCTAATCTAAGGGCAAATCGACTGCCTTGCTGCTGGTGAACGCATCGCGCGGCTAGCTAAAGAATTTGAATTACTCAACTCTTCTTGGTTTAGGCTACTCGTGTCAAAGCTTGTGAAAATGAGTTCTTGATTCCGTGAATGTAAAGTGCTGGACCACTTCTCTCCATGAACTTTCGTATTGTAGGCAGGGCAGTATGCACTTCTACCGAAGGGAAATCTTATACATGCTGCAGGCTGCTTACGAAAATAGGTTTTGGAAAGGTGCTCCAACTAAACTTATCTGGCTGGAAGGAATTTCCGCCTTTTCGCCCGAACCCTCAAAGTGTATGTACAACATATAAGTAAACCAGACACCCTCAGGCTTTTAAGATCTTGTGAGCACTTCTTCTGGCCAATAAAATTTACTCGCCCATGCGTAGACCTGCTTTTGTTCCTCACTGCAGCTTATCTTTGGGTTGAGGAGAATCCTGGCTGGTTGGTGCCGCGCCGGTTTTAGAGTGCGACACCAATTCACCAGCAAGGAATAACATTGCTGCAGAATGTGGAGCGAATCCAGTGGCTACGGGACGGCCCGCAAGACCCCGGCCAATGGATAGCCCTGCGGATCATCCCGGCGGGATTTAGATCGGCTATTTAGTCAGGGTCCGGCTTTCCTTTCAGAGAAGCTGCAGACAGTTTTCTTCCAACGGCACGTCACACACAACCTGAACTCTGACCAGCGACCGGGTGAGGCTTACAGCCTTATATCCTCGACCAGGGGTGCGGGGATTGAAGAGGTCCTACACAGCTCGTATGACAGTTTCATGGAACGGATTGCCCCACCAGAGCAAATATGCAGTGCGCTGCTGTAATATCACTGAGAGAATATGGGTTCTCTGGGTAGACACATGCAGGTTCTACGCGCTAGAACCGCTCAGGTGGTTCACGACTGTAGTTGGTCTTGACAGCTGCCCCTGAATGGGGATTTCTGAGACAATTCGGCGCAGCCTGATGACCAGTTCTCGGAGGGTTAGAACTTGTTGGGGTGGGATCTGGTTCAAGTGAGTTGACGATGGTCTCTTGAGCTCGAGGTGTGTGCTACACAAAAAGCATGTATTATCACTCGATTCATACAAATCGTGCTTCGAACGAGAGTTATGTTGTGGGTAAATAGACCTATGGTGAAGACCTAGGCTTGGGACTCTTGTGCCACCTAGTTTGTCTCATTTCTGTGAGGCAAACTATAATACATAACTTACACTTAACCCAAGGGAGTTTCCGCTCTAATCTACACGTAGTTAAAGTACTTTTTACCTTGGATACATTTATGACTGGAGTACATAGCTTTTGCTAGTAATGTATGCGATATTTCTCCCAAAAACTTCTCTCTTGGTCCCTCGCTCTTACGAATTAGTTATCATATTTTTAGAGTCCTGATGAAATATCGAGTGATATTATGTGATATAAGTCACTAGTCATCTTTAGTATATTTGAGTGGAGATTTTTGCGGTTTGGAATTTAAGCTTAGGAGTTTGTAATTGGGTACGGTGAGATTTTCAGGGGGTTGAAATGGAAATCTAGGATGGTTGCGGAATTTCTGGTTTCTAAAATTTCTAGCATACGTAGCGCTGCTTCGTCCAGATAAATCGCTGTAGATAGATAGATAAGATAGATTAATCATACAGATAAATCGCTGTAGCATTGTATAAGAGTAATTAGGAACAATCTACTATGCGCTCAGAAACTGCAATAAGTCAGGTAAAAGAAGCACTTGTCAATTTTGACCTGCAGAGTTAGCGGGTCATGTTTTATCTCTCAACGCTACTATAGCTAGATAATCTTAAACTTGAATCGAGTGGTAGGTACGTTTGATGAAGAATAAACATCGTGGTATCGCTTTGATGGCCCTTCTATGTAAGCTACATGTGGTTACTGGTATTCCATCGAAACGACTTCTACAAGTACATGTGCATTATATTTTTACACGCAATCTTAGTTTAGCTAGCGAAACAGATAGTTTTGAGATGGTTATTTCAGGCCAAGTAGCGGTTTAAACAAAGCTCTTCAAGCCTTTGTTGCTCTGTGGCCCGATCCATTGTATATTATAACCCGGGGACCAAAATAGAGGGGCCGAAAGCCTGGTACTAAATCATTAACTTTAATGGCGAGGATTTTACATAGTACTAGTTCCCACTTGTATTGATGGGGTGGCGTCGTCGCACCGTTAAAATAAGTGAAGAGGATCCACCTTCGAGCTCCGTATACGAATGTGGCCTGAACATGGTGTTTACACTAAATAAATATGTGTAAATTTTGATCTGCAGAGTGGTTTATGGTTTTGATCATAGAGGGATGGAGATTAGTTCTCTCTATTACGAATGAATCAATCGACTCCTACATGATAGTTTTGTGAGAATTTTCTCTACTCGAGGCTAACCCGAGGGCTGGATGCGTAAATGAATTATCATCATCATCATCTCTGCTCGGGGTGGTAGTTATAATGTAGCGGTCGGTTAACTGCCTATCAACCTGCAACAGCTTGATCGATGCTATTAAATCTTTAATACTACTAATCGAGCACATGGGCTTCAAACTTTACTCACGATAGTTGTTATGGAAACATCATGCGCGACCACTCGGTGGGATAGTTTTCACTTGAGGCTGACAATCGTAGTAGGGATTCGGAGGCTTGATAAAGAGAGATGTGCCTCGCTAGAAGTGGCCTACGGAGGGTTGAAGGGTGCGACTGGTTGTATTGTTCGATTTTGTATTGAAGGTTGTCATCGGGGTAACCAGGCCTTCTGCAGCCCTTCTCCTCTGTCTTCGTGTAAAAACATGCTTAATAGAGTATTTGGATCCCCTACTCTCGGGCTTAACTTACTGTAATGATCTGATTCGGGCAAAAATAAAACATAACTCGACCGCGGGAGGACTCGAACCCCCAGTCTTTGGTGCTCTTCAGTGCCGAAAACCAACGCCTTAACCATTAGGCCACGCAGCCAGATATCTGTACGACTCTTTAATATTTTATGTTTCGTAAATTTGTTTGCTTGCCAGCTGAAAAACAGTGATGGGCCCAATTTTGGATGTATATTGGTGACGGTCAGGGAAAACCCCGTAGCGCGGTTGTAGCCAGCTTCGTGAAAGCCTCATCCAAAGTTGATCAGCAGCAAATAATATAGTTGAGTAAATAGAAAAAAAAAGATTTAGCTCTGTCTATGAATGAGATACGTTTCTAGGAACTTATTAAACCGATTTTTGACTGTCTTGGCGAAAATTTTGTGTGTTCATGACTTAACTAAAATACAACTACCCCACCCCACTACCCCACCACTCTTGATCCCACTCCACCACCAACATTCCATCACTACCTCACCGCCAATACAACATCTTTGGTGTCTAATTCTGTAGAATTAGATGATGAACTGTTGATTGCTGTGATTTTGGGATGTCTTTTGGTGGGCGGCATTAGTGAAATCGCTTAGCTTTGTCCGTCGTGGCAAGTTTTTTTTTACTACCAAAGAAAGATATTAAATGCTTTTGATATTGAAGGCAACGGTCGCAACCCACATCAAATTCTCTAAAGCCTCACTAAATGCACCTCTATATTATAAGCTTAAAAAAAAAAAAAAGAGATTCTTTTCATTTCCACCCCCCCAAACAACAATAAACTTCCCACATCCCCTGATAAATTAATTCTACACTATACAGAATATTCTCTATCCTATATAATACTAATTTAATTAATTCATCTACATTGATGTTATTGTTGCGCTACGGGGTTTTTGTTGATCGTCACTCATATACATGTAGTTATTTGCACCGAGTAAGAAGGAAATTTCAGGTGGCTAGAGCCGCTTATGAACTCAAAAACACGTTGCATGAGCTATGAAAGGGTGTATGCAGATGCAAATAAGATGGGACGCTTCTGTAGTTTTACAAGGCTGCTTAACGCTAAAACGGATATACTCCGAAGTATCTTATACCGCCCAAGGCAATAAGAAGGCTTTCCCGCGGCCTCTTGAGGAGACTGAAGTAGCCGTTATCACATTTCGCACAGCTGGCGTGAGACGGTAGCGGAATTCGCGCAAGGCGGACCCTACAAAGCTTGATCGTTTTCTACCGCCTCAGCAAAAACAATTCTGTCTAGGTGGCATTGGAGGAAATCGTTTTTCAAAAAGTTTTCTAGAATCAAATTCCCCTGGTGTTTTGAACCTTTACTTTTGAAATATTAGGTTCAGATTAAACCTTTTGAGGAAGATATAGTGATATTTGAGTTGCTTTTCAGTAGATTTGGTTTGAGGGTGGGATCTGAATGTAGTAAGAATATCTTATCTGTATGCTGATTACAAAAACTTTGATGTCGCTTGGCGGGCGGTTGAAATTGTCTCGCCCTAGCTGGCCTCTCGATTGTGCCGCCTTGAGTTGGAACTATCTCACCTCGCGGATCGCACCAAGTACTTGGCCACAAACGTTTCCTACTATTGGTGGTCGCAAGGTCTAAATGTATGCGATAAAAGGTGCACGCTGCGCATGTGTGGCGGTGGTTTGGTGCTGCGTTCTTGTTGTGCATTATCAATGCACTGTTATTACGTACATGTGTGCGAGTAAGGCACAGAAGATGCCTCTCGATGAAACAAGCTCAGTTAGCATAGTGGGACCATCTGTACTGATCAAGACTGGATGGCTTAAGCCGTGGAGCACATATATGCACACGTTTAAAGGGGTTTCGGGATGAGAGTTCCGATGAGCAGCCCCAC
The DNA here is from genome assembly GCA_038503075.1 of Gyromitra esculenta. Lineage (NCBI taxonomy): Eukaryota > Fungi > Ascomycota > Pezizomycetes > Pezizales > Discinaceae > Gyromitra > Gyromitra esculenta. The sequence continues at coordinate 1,472,282 of JBCAML010000002.1, forward strand.
TGAGCTAGGTTTTGGTGTTTCTCAGTGTATTCCAGTATTGGTGACCGCTTTAAAGAATAACTGGGTGCGGAAGAGTTCTGCTGTGGGTACCTATCTTGGAACACAGAGTAGACTCATTTTGTGAATCGGGAGGACTGTATGCAGAATAGCTATGAGAAGGGCAGGGGCTTAATTAAGTTAATACTAGATTTTGGTACGTATGTATATTTTGGTTATATTTACTTATCTCTGGTGGCACGAACCTCTTGGGCACACGGTTTTCTCTTCGAGAACTTCGGTTTTTGTTGCCGTTTATTCTAGAATGAGATATGCGGTTGGTGGCGGACAATAATCACTATAAAATTTTTTGGCCTTGTGTACTTTTCTCGCAATGTTGTTATCTACCCTGTAAGGGGATAAACGGTTTGCGGCAGACCATATAGTACAATTATCGTGACAATGTTTTATTTTGCTTAGAGTGACGGCTCTACTACGGGAGGGGATGCGTCAATCTACACGTTACCCATATAACTGAAATGGCAAAAGGCACAAAATGATTCATTTCCAAGGGGTGTTTGTCGTAAATGCATCATCTGATTCATTTACTGATGCTTTTACTGATGCTTTTACTCTGGTATCAGGGTAAAGGGATCAGTAAATGCATTGGTAAAAGCATCAACGGATGTGTGGGGAAAGTTGTCGGGGGGAAGGCATCAGTGAAGGCATCAGTAAATGCATCAGGAGTGTAAAAATTTCCCGAAAAGCTAGGTTAAACAGACTGTCCATTGAATTAATATATCTGAGCAGGCAGCTCATGTGATAAAAGCTCTGTCCTGATGATAGGATATATACTAGGTGTACTAGTATAGGAGGCTTAGAGTTCAACTCTTCAGTTAGTCTAATTTTTAATGACTTTTTTTTCTCAAATTTTAGTGTGGGAAGAGGCATAGGGAAGGACACGTAAAAGGGAAGGACACGTAAAAGGGAAGGACACGTAAAAGGGATGGAAAAGTATATTTTTTCCCTAACTACGCTTTTACTGATTCATTTACTGATCCATTTCCTGTTGCCTTTCCCACACAAATACCTTGCAGGGGAATTGATACATTTCCCGATACGTTTCCCATCGCTGTAGAGCGGACAGACAAGGGAAGGGCTTTTGTTCACGCCATAACTTTAGCTGTGCGCGATATTCCTGCACCCAGAAATCGGTAGAACCACGGTCTAAAGGAAATTGCTCATCTTTAGTAGTCATTCAACCTAGTTTTCCGTTAGCAACCATTGATTATCTTCCTTCATATCACCATAAAGAGTATTAGCTAAATTTATCCCTCGTGTGCTGTAGTGCGTAATCTGTGCTGGGCGTGCCGGCCTTCTCCCTTCCGTGGCCGTCTCCCCTTCATGAGCTGCGTGCCATGGCTCCGCCTTCTCGAGTTATTACTTCCAGGAATGACCTATATCGATACAGGGAATCCACAGAATGATGCTAAGTCCAATTGGGTCTGGTTTGATGGTATTGAGATAATGATACTGTGCTTATCAGGGGGGGAGTTGGAGTAATTATATAACGTTGGCGTCTATATGCGCTAAATGTGTAGTGATATTGAAACTTGGGACTAGAGGGATGCTGCAAAGGACGGCGTAGTATTAGCTCCCTGCCGTAAGGAAAACCGGAGATGCGAAAGAGAGGAGGAGACAGAAGAAGTTAGAGAACTAGGATAGGGGGGTTTGGAGATCTTGAGAAATGAAATTGCAGACTGGAAATAGAGACGGAGGAAGAAGGAAGACTGAGAGTAAAATGTAAATTTAAGATTGAGTGGAAGTGTGCGGGGTGGCATTATTTTTTCCTTTTTGTTTTAGGATGCGTAAATGAAATTTACTTACTTACTTACTGCTCCCTGCCGTAATGATGCTCATAGTTAATCACTCGGTAAGTGCAGCCAAATCCACGCGAACATTTTTAGTGGTATATCGAATTGAAGGAGTCCATGTATACTGTATATACGAGATTGACTTTCGCTGAATCGCTCTTTGGGCTATCCAGAGCAAGATGTGGTAAGTCATCCTTATAGAAATGTCTGCGGACGGGTTCAGGAAGCTTGAGATTTCGCGGGTAGAGGTACAGCGAACGATCCTTGCCCCCTCTAGACACTTGTGCATGTCTGATTGTTTTTGGACTATATGAGTTCTCATGGTCGGACGTCTGGCCATCACTGGGTGAAAATTAAAGCGCATAGTATAGGTGTGTCGTGAGTATGAAGACACAGCATATCACTCGGTCAGATCTGCCTCGTGGTATTATTTTGTACTTGTCCTCACACTATGGCCCGTGCATGGGAAAGATAAAAATATATTCTCTCATTGGACAAAATTTATGCTTAAAAAAAAAAAGGGGTGTCCCATTTAACTCAAATGTTTCTGATGCCATAAACCCTAACCCTGACATGACTAAGTGAGTGAATGATTACGAGAAGACGAGAGTGAGAGGCATAGAGTAAGATAAGGTCATGGTATATATCATTGATGCAATTTTTTGGCCTGTGATTATCTTCGTGGAGAATCCAGTGCTAGTACCGTATTCTCATCCTAGTCCTTTTCTGTGTTTCCTCCCCGTGCTGATCTGAGTGTTTCCACTGGATGCGAATCCAGCTCGGCGGGGCCAGAATATGAAATTGGTTCGAAGTGGAGTGAGGGTAGTGGTGTAGGTTCACTGCTCCTGTAGCGTCGGGATGTTGATGATTGTGTGTGGGACCTTGAGCCAATCGAGGACTCGAGCTGGCTTGGGCTGTCCTTTTCCCCTGGAGTCGGATCGTTGAGTGTATGGTGAAGCGAAGAAAGGAAAGCCAACGAGAACACTGAGATTCTGTATGGCGGGTTAGCTCATTGGTCTAGATGAGCGAACTAAAGCTGTTAAATGGTAAAAACAAACGCTACAGCGCCAGATAAAATAGCCCTGATTTTCAACATTGGTGGTTTGGAGTCCGTTGGCGAATAAAGTTTGGTATTGGGCTCTTCAAATATCTGCGCTACCGTTGAAAGGGTCCATGCTACCCCGAGGAATAAGGTCGTGATCGTAAACATGGAGCAGCATGGTACCTTTTGAAGGGGTAGGGTATTGAATAGAGTGATCGAAAGTGTGATATAGATAATAGAAACAATCGATAGGGTGAGTGTGTAATAAGGTATCCTAGAAGTAACGATTAGCTTGATTTTAGGGAAGATAGAGGTGGGGAAGGGAGGGGAGCGAACCAATGAATCTTGACACTTTCCCTGACTCCTCTGGCGATTGTTGAAGCAGCATAAGAGAAAACCACAGCCGTGAGAAGCCCGGTGAAGATGAGGAGCACAAAAAGGGGATGCTTTCGGGATTTCCAAGGACGCTCCATCGTGGAATGTAATTCGTGCTGGTCCTCGAGATGCTTGAGGAACTAGATTTCGCGAAGTGGATACCATAGATAAGGTCGGTTTAACTCGGGGTTCTTCGAACGAGCCCCGATAAAACAATTCGCTAAATGAGGGTCTCGGGTTTAAAGAATGATGGCCCTTTATTCGATCATTTCTCTCCTTGCTTGGAGAAAGATACGTGTAGGTGAACAAGGTGGACGCCTTGCTGGAATTTCCAAAAATAGCAGCAAATGAGTTTCTAGCCCGGACGGCACACGAACCACTCTGAACCGAGCGGCAGGTTCAGCCGCAGAGTAAAAATAATGATTTCTTAGGGCTCGAGTACTGGATTGGTATCTACTATTTTTATTGGGGAGTCTCGAACGTCAGAAGGGTCGCCTGTAGAACGTTGCTTTCGTTGCCCTTTGTGGTTAGCATCGATTAGTGAATGAGCCCTAACCCGAAGTCCTGGGCATCAACGATCACTAAGCCGAGCAGAAGATATCACAGTGAAATACATATACATAAGATTGATCAATTGGCAATAGAGTGTTTCTACTGAAAGTAAACCACGCCTATGAAGTGAGGAGGGAGGACTGGCCGCGTCAGCGGCCTGAGACCCCGACCCCTCGCAGCCATAGGTGGGCGAACTAAATCTTGGAAGACTCAAAACTGCGAGTTGATAGTAAATCAAAGGCATTCGGGGCCTGGCCAGTCTACTGGCTCCCAGTATTGATAATCTGGAATAGAATAAAAATGTTTCCTAAACGAGTGGGATAGAGACTGATTATCCCCATCTCGTCTGGATTACATGTACTACTGTATTAACGTAATAGTAACAGCTGGTATTTGAATGAAGTCATTAGTCAGTAGATGAGTAAACACGACTCCAATCGTACTAACTACTCGTGATACAATCGGGTATTCAATGACACAAGGATTTGAACCAATCAAGATATGGGGCGAATATGGTGAGAAGCGGCATAGATGGTTCGAAACTTCCATAAATGGCTTGATCAACGAAGTGGCGGTGCTATACATCACCACCTTGAGTCTTGCTTGCCCAATAGGGCGTCCCATTCATCAGAATCCCTGTATCATTGAATACCCGATTGTATCACGAGTAGACTCTCGTACTACACGAAAAAGAGCCTCAAAAAGCTTGACAGCCCCATAAGCCGTCTTCGGTTTCCACTGGGATGGCGGATCTGAAGGGCACAATACATAAACTCCGGTATTGATAAACACCATCCTGTTTTTCTACATTTAGGTCCGTGTATTGCAATTGACTTCTGCTCTGCCACGAACTAAACTGTCTAAAGCGACCGCGGGTGCATATAGGTGGGGTTTATCAAAAAGCAAACGAAACCGCCACGATCCCGATGAACCCGTACATACGCGTCCTCGACTTAAATGTTGCGTAATTTGCATACCGTTAGTTAGCGACATCCCATAGATAAAACCAATTGCGGCAGCCATCATCGCGAGAGATCTAACAAAATAGAATAAAACTTGACCTCGTCTCTTTTTTTCTGCTGCCGAAGTCCCGAGTCCTGCCTGCTTTTTGCCCACTTTTTATTTTTTCTGCACGCGTGTTGCTGTATTCGTCCGCCAACCCACCCCAGCAACCAATGGTTTTCCGCACCCAGCAACTACTCCACTGGGAATTACGCTTCTGGAGATCGCGAGAGAAGGAAAGGAAAGAAAAGGCCTCGTTCCGTCCATGAAACCGGGGAAGGAGGCAGCCCCGCGTTCGTCATGAACCCAAACCTCAGCTGCCAAGGTTATGCAGACACAAGCATTCCCATCCCTGTTGACCAGACAGCAAAGGGAATGGATCAGACCACGGCTGCATACACGCAAAACACCCAAACCTGTAAACATCACGTCACCTCTCGACAGTCTTTTTCCAACCCACGTCTTGCGGTGCTGGTGCTGGGGCCCATCATGTAAGCTTTACGTGCTATGGATCTGAACAGAGGAGCTTAGGCTGAAGATCAAGTAGAAGCTGTAGTACTACAAATACAGGAACCATCGCAGCTGTTTGTGTCTTCCTTTTTTTTGTAAACTACTTCAATCTCACAATTACTTTTTCGGTCCCAATCTCATTCCTACAAGATATCCTATTTACAAATCTCACTCTCCAATCTCCAATCTCAATAATAAAAAAATAAAAACCTTCAACACCCAATATGTCGCTCTCGAAACACGTTAGTTGCCCTTCCCCTCTCTCCCTTTCTTTCCCCTCCCAACTATCATTACCAGTATCAATTAACAACCCCTCCCCTCCCCAGGTCGACCCCGATGAACTCATCGCCTCGCTACGCGAACATGCGCCCAAGAACCGACCCCACCAGAACCACAAAGCCGCGACCCACCACTACATATACGGCTCCCGCTACTCCGCGTCCTGCGAGGTCCCCAAATTCAGGATCCCCAAATCGGGCGCAGACGCGCAGGCCGTGCACCAGATCATCAAGGATGAGCTCGACCTCGACGGCCGGCCGAACCTCAACCTGGCTTCGTTCGTGAATACGTACATGGAGCCCGAGTGCGACCGGCTGATCCAGGAGAACATCGCCAAGAACCTGGCGGACGCGGACGAGTACCCGGCGCTGATGGCGATCCATGCTCGGTGCATCTCCATGATTTCGCATCTGTGGAATATCCCGAGGGGCGAGACGGCGATTGGGACGGCGACGACGGGGAGCAGCGAGGCTATCCATTTGGGCGGGCTGGCGATGAAGAGACGGTGGCAGGAGAAGAGGAGGGCCGAGGGGAAGTCCACGGAGAAGCCGAATATCTTGATGGGCGCGAATGCGCAGGTTGCTCTTGAAAAGTCAGTATAACTTTGCGCCTGTTCGTGGTGTTTTTCTCTCTCTCTCTCGCTCGCTCGCTTCACGGATTAATGATTAACGAGGGAGGGAGTGTAGATTCGCTAGGTACTTTGAAGTCGAAGCCAGAATCCTCCCGGTCAGCGAGGAATCACACTGGTGTCTCAACCCCGAACTGGTCCGCGATAGCATCGACGAAAACACCATCGGGGTCTTTGTAATCCTCGGCTCAACCTACACAGGCCACTACGAGCCCGTCGAAGAAGTGTCCAAAGTCCTCGACGAGTACGAGGCCAAGACCGGGATCTCAATCCCCATCCACGTCGATGGTGCCTCCGGCGCCATGGTAGCCCCCTTCACGGGGGCACAGGGCAAATGGGGATTCGAGCTTCCCAGAGTACACTCGATCAACACGTCCGGCCACAAGTTTGGCCTCGTGTACGCTGGCCTCGGGTGGATCGTGTGGAGAGGCGAACAGTATCTGCCAAAAGACCTGATTTTCGAACTCCACTATCTTGGCGGAACCGAACAGTCGTACACGCTCAACTTCTCGAGGCCCGGCGCGCAGGTGATCGCGCAGTACTTCAACTTCATCCATCTCGGCCACGAAGGGTACAGGAATATCATGCGCAACGCGCTGCAGAACGCGCGCACGCTGTCGAAAGCGCTCGAGGCTACCGGCTGGTACGTTTGCTTGAGCGATATCCACAGGAAGCGGGATTCGTGGGGCAACGGCGGCACCGGAACGAGGCTGGTTGACGGCGTGAAGGAAATCGTGTTGAACGATAGTAATCCGGAGGTGTACAACGCGGGATTGCCGGTGGTGGCGTTCAGGTTCAATGATCAGTTCCGGAAATTGTTCCCGCACATCAAGCAGGCGAGCGTGTCGACTCTTTTGAGGGTCAAGGGATATATCATTCCGAGTATGTGTCTGACGATACCTCTTTAAAGATTTCAGGGTGCTAACGTGCTTTTTTTTGGTGATATAGACTACAACTTGCCACCGAGTGTTGACCATATTGAAATTCTGAGAGTAGTCGTGAGGGAGAGCATGTCCGCGGATCTGCTGGATAGGTACGAATCACTCCATGAATGAATACTGTGTTCTCGAGGCTAACGTTATTTTACACAGACTGATTGGCGATATCTGTGAGGCCACTGAGACGCTGATGCAGTGTGATGCAGTCGACCTGGAGAGCTTGGCTGCGCCGAGAAGCGCCAGGGTCGAGAAGCAAGTGCAGAGCTTGGGGAAGCACGGGAAGCAGCCGCGAGACGAGGAGTCGTCAGGGACACTGAAGACCACTTGTTAAGTAGGAATTTGTTTGGTGTTAAGGCCAGGCTGTTAGGGCAGTGCATGGGAAGGGGCAAGGGGGAAAAAGAAGAAGACCCTGGATATCTACATATGTAGTTCAAAATAAAGGGATTGTGAAAGCATTCTTGGTCCAATATTTTCGAGCGATCAAATTACTTCTCGTATAAACGTGGCTGTACTCTGCGGAGTCTCAGACCGTATCTATGGAATTACAGGTAATAGACTATGCGAGATATCCCTTTTTAGGATCTCGCAGTAATCCTGCATTGCAGACTCCAGTCAAGCTACATGGATCCCCCTCGAGTGATCCAACATGCTCAACCACGAACCCCCAACGAGACAGAGACTGAAACAATTAACCACAAAGCCATCGCAAAAGCCGTCTCCTCTGATAAAAGCTGACCTACCCCAATCACACTCCACTCACCAAAATATCGCCATCCAGGGCAGCAGCCCCGCGACGTCGAGATGACTAAGCATAGTCACGTGTCAGGGCTTTGTGACTTCGTTTTCGGGCACCCACAAATCCACGCGCATTGCCGCTAGACACCATCGAATCTACAAACGCCCTGTACCAACCACAATCGACAATCGACGACGACGACGACTACCCCACCCCCACTAAATCGACCGTATTAACCATCTACCACAGCAAAAATGAAGGTGCGTTACGGTCTCTGGTTTCCGTACTGTTTGGTTTTTCTGTTTCCGGGTGTCTGGGCGCCAGGGAGGCGTTTTTGGAGGTGTGAGTTGGGGCAGTGAGATGAAGTCGTTGGGAGGGTGGAAAGAGGATAGAGGGGAAAGAGCGGGAAGAGGGAAGTGAAAGAGGGGAGGAGTGGTGGAAAGCGTCCAGACACCAACTGGGGGAGGGGGGGGAAAATATTGTTTCAATTCGAAACTCGGAAACTATATTATAGCTGACGTCAAACATCACGATAGGTCGAACTCGATGCTTTCAGCGGCGCCAAAATCTACCCTTCCAAGGTCCGCCTTCTCCTCTTCCCCAATTGTCTTCGCACTCTCCTCCCCCCCCACCCCCCCGGACTGACACAGCTCGAAACAACAGGGTAAGATCTACGTCCGTGGCGACTCCAAGGTCTTCCGATTCTTCAACGGAAAGTCCGAATCGCTGTTCCTCCAGCGCAAGAACCCCCGCAGGATCGCCTGGACCATCCTGTTCAGACGCATGCACAAGAAGGGTATCTCTGAGGTTCGTCTCCCCCCCCCCTTTGGGGAACCGCAGCATATATACTCACGGCCCCACAGGAAGTTGCCAAGAAGCGTACCCGCCGCACCGTCAAGTCCCAGCGTGCCATCGTTGGTCTCTCCCTCGACGTGATCAAGGAGAAGCGTTCGGTGCGTCCCGAGGCCCGCGAGGCTGCCCGCAAACAGGCTATCAAGGACGGAAAGGCCAAGAAGGTGGAGGCCGAGAGCAAGAAGAAGGCTGAGAAGGCCAAGACTGCCGCGACCACTGCTCGTGGTGGTAAGGTCTCGAAGCAGGGTGCGAAGGGTGCTGCGCCGAAAGTCCAGGCTAGAACCCGTTAAACAGAATATAGTGCTGAGTGTTTTGTGTGGTGTATAGTTCTGGTTTTTTTTTTCTTTTCCCTTTTACTTCCAAATTTGGGTCGGTCAAATAAAAAAAAAAAGAGAAAGGTCCGGAATACTGGTTCGAAATGTAATGTTCGGTTGCATTGAATATTTCCGTGATTCTGGAGTTTTTGGGGGGAGCTTTAGAGAGGGCTGTGATTTTGACAATTGCATCTATCCGGGTTATGGCTTTGGTTTCAATGCATCGAGGGAATTCTTTTCATGAACAAAAAACAGTACAATTGCTCCCAATACCGAGTCCTCCACGCTAAGAATGTAATGCCACGGTTTATTAAAAGACACACCCACACGTCTATGCCACCTCTGCTCTCTCCTCTATTTCTTTTCGTAATAATGTGCCTATCATTCCGAGTTAGCTCCGAGCTGTCATAAGCTGGGGGGGGGGAACTCGCCATCTGCACACCCGCAAGCTTATACCCGCACTTTTCATAAAACCCTTGGTTCTTCTCGCTGCAGTCGAGGATAGCCTTGTAGCACCCAGCCTTCTCCGCGATATGGTCAAGCGCATGTATAATCTTCAACCCCAGCTTCTTCCCCTGCTGGTCTTTCGCGACCGTGATATCCTCGATATGGCCGACGGAGCCCAAGTTCCTTATACTACATCACCACACACACACACGCCCGGTCAATCTATTAGCACTACTTAAACATCACTTACTAAAAACTGGCGAGGAGAAAGGGGAGGGGGGGTTACAATTTCTTCTCGATGATCAAGCTTCCGATAGCAACAATCTTGTCAGAGTCGTCCGTTATGCACAGGATAAAATACTCGTCGTTCCGCGCGGCCATCCATTCGTAGCGCTGCCCCCATTCTTCGGCGCTGATGTCGCCGACTGCGGTCAGCACGCGCAGGACGTCGAGGAACTGGGCGTGGTCGGATTTGCGGATGGGACGGAGGGCGTAGCCGGGGGGGAGGGAGGACGCGACTGTTGGGTCGATGAGGGAGGGGTCGAAGAGGGGGGATGACATTGTGGGGTTGGTTGTGGGGTGTCGGGGGTGTCGGTGGTGGTAGAGGTTATGGGCAGTATTTACAGATGGTTCCTGAGCTGAGGGTTGGTGAGATGTGGGGGTGTGGGTGTGGGGCGGTGGCCAAGCCGGGTTGGAGCGTGTTTAGTCGCGCGCGCAGCTGATTGGTCTGCGCAGTTTGCGTGCTGTCGCGGTCGCTGTCGCTGCAGTCCTCTGTGATCTCGGACCGGGGATTTAAACACTCGCAAGAGCAATCGTACCGACGGTTCCCCGAGTCTCCCCCGGGAAGCTCGCAGGCTGTAAGCTGGGTTACCCAGACCAGAACAGATTTATATAAACGCCTGCATCTCTCTACAAATCCCGCTGTGATATATCGCTGCATACACATATCTGCACACCCCACCACACAATGGCCGGCATCGTCCCACCATTCACCTTCGAAACCGCAACGCGCAAAGTCAAGGCAGCGCAAGACCTATGGAACACAAAGTAATTCCCTCCCCCTCCCTCGTTTTATGTAAGTATCGGCTAAAACGCGTCCAGAGAACCAGAAACGATAGCTAAAGCCTACACCCCAGACTCGATCTGGCGCAACCGCGACGAGTTCCTCGCCGGGACCCAGGACATCGTCGAGTTCCTGGCCAACAAGTGGTCTCGCGAGAACGGATACAGACTGAGGAAGGAACTGTTTGCGTTTACGGACAACAGGATTGCGGTGCAGTTCTGGTATGAGTATTTCGATGGCGAGGGGCAGTGGTGGAGGTGCTATGGACTGGAGGACTGGACGTTTGCGGAGGATGGAAAGATGAGGAAACGGTGGGGATCGTCTTTTCTTTCTCTTTCTGTCCCTCTCCCTCTCCCTTCTTCTGCTTCTTTTCTATCTCTGTTATTTACGGTATATCTGGTTGAACGTGGCGAGCTGACTCGACGGCGCAGGCAAATGTCTGGGAACGATGTCATGATTTCGGATAGCCAGAGATGGTTCAAGGACGGCATTGATGTGAATACTGTTGACATCTCAGAGAAGCACTGGTGAAGATGGACTGCATTTCTCTGTCGTGGCTATAGTCTCAGGCCAAACCATCCATCATCCCCCTCTCGAGATCTCCTGTTGACGTTTGCTCTATAGCTGACGTTAAACTCTGATGTTGTTGCAACCCTGGCACACTAGCTGCTTGGCAGGCATTTGCCAAGCCCAGCCCTTTTTCAAATCTGACCTGACTTTTCTGCTCAATTTTTTTCTGGCCACATTTTTTTCACCATGCTTTTCCTAGTGTTTATAGGAAAGAAAAAAGCAAATAGTCAACATGTATAAATATTTTCTCAGAACTGAAAAAAAGAAGACTATATTAAATTCCCATAAAACACTCCTGCAGAATAAAGATTTAAAGCATAAAAGTTATAATTTCAATAATGCCTAATGAGGGTACATGTACATGTAGCCACCCCATACAATTGAGCCAGCAATCTGTGGTGCCAAATGTCATGCCAACCAAACCACCATTCAACTTGGTGCAGAGTCTTCCCCCAGGATTTGCTGTTTCTGATTTGTCAGCTGTTGCCAACCCCCAGATTTAGCCTTAAAACTGGACATTTCAACTCCCATCCTCTCTTCAGCCCAACTTCTTTCCATCCCACTTCCCTTACCCTACTTCCACTTCCTCCTCCCTCCATATTACATAATATTCCCATCTGTGTGAAATATAAACTATTGGGGACTAGATAACCTGCCCTAAACCTCAGCCTCGCCACAAAAACGTCGCGCGTTGTCGCGCTGAATATACCCCTCCTCCTCCTCCTCCCAACCCACTGTAGGTTTATAGCTGCCATGCCCCCGCCACGCCGTGCGGTTAAGGTAGATCCTACCAAAGACGATGTGGATGAAGAAATGTTCGGCGAGGACGAGGAGGATGATGAAGACGATGAATTCGAGGCGGATTCTGGTATGCGTTATGAGCCTTCTGAGCGACTCCAAGAATACCATTGGCAGCGAAGAACTATAAATGAGCTTTTTGGTAAGCTTCCTCTCCTCTCCTCCTCTCTTCCCCCTTTCGTCTGCTCACACGAACTAACGAATTGAGTAGAAATGATGTCAACGCCATATTTAGAGTTGAATCCAGACTATCAGAGAGATGTTGTTTGGAGCGCTGATCGAATGACGAGACTCATCAATTCGCTGTTATGTGCGTGTGCAAATTTTTTTTCTCCTTCTTTCTCTCTACCCTTCTTTCTTCGGATGAGATGTGTGCACGTGTGCGGGTGATGTTGCTTGGTTGGTACTAACGGAGTATATCAAAATCTTGTTGTAGGCAACTTTTATGTTCCTCCTGTAATCTTCAATGTCCAAAAAATGATAGGAGAGAACGGTTCCGAGCGATATAAACGAATCTCAGTTGACGGGAAACAGCGCCTTTCTTCGATCCGTGAATTTGTTAATGGAAATATACCGTGTACTGATAAGAACGGCAAGAAATGGTATGGTCTAATCCAAAACAAAATTGACTGTGGTAAACAACGCCTTCGAGTGCTGACAACGATTGTATATAGGTACTTCGCGAACAATGGTGATTCGGTGAAGATCAATAAACGCATACTTGATGAAAAATTCAAGAGGACATTTTTGCAACAAGAGTTGTTATGCGCCGAGTATGCGGCCCTGGAAAGGAAACAAGAAGAGGACTTGTTCTCGCGTGTGCAGTTGGGAGTCCCGCTTACGCCTGCTGAGAAACTTCGGGCTAGCTCGGGTGCCTGGCAGGCATTTGCGATTGATCTTGAGAAACAGTATCCGGAGCTTATGGACAGTATGTATAGCACTAACTTCTTCCTTCGCAGCGTCCTGCTAATAACTTGTTGCAGCGGTCGACAACAGGCGTGGCCGTAGTTTCCAGCTTGTTTTGCAAATCTTCAAACAGATCCTCAACGCGGATCAATACAGCCCTAAATACTCCGCTGGCGCTACAGCACTGAAAGGGTTCTGCGATCGTCCATCTCTGCTTGACGAGTCCTTCAAGGCCACTGCACGTCGTGTATTCCACACCTACAACGAGATTCTCAAAAAGCATCCAGAGACATTCGAAAATCATGCATACACCCATGCAACGAAATACTCACCCATAGAGTTCGTTGGCGCAGCTGTCCTCATCCATCAATACCCACAACGCAGCAACCCCACTCTTCTCAGCGGCGATATCTTACATATGCGTCGCCATCTCCGCGAGCTGAGGCAAGACCTACGTAGCAACACCAGCACCTGGAAGTGTGTCATTGAGTTCATAGCCGAGCTCGAAGCCCACCGTGGAGGTGTGAATGTAACCACGAAAGATAATTTCCAGGTAGCGGTACAGAACATGAGTATGGAAAACGCGGGCGAGGGTAGCTCATCGCAGCTGCTACCATCAATTCGACATAAACCCAAGCAGGGGTCAACGCCACCAGCAGCGCGGGTAAAGAGTGCAGTTAGGAAAGCCTCAGTACCAACTGCTCCGTATATAGTTCCGAGCCCTACACCTTCGATGGCCTCTTTACCACCGAAACCAGAGATGACTGGACACGTTCGGTTCCAATCACCAATCACGCAGTTACCGCAACTCTCAACAGTTCTTTCAACACAGCAGCAACCTCCGACAGCACCACTGCCACAACGGCTGCCACAGCGACCTCCAACCGGCCCAGCTACGCAACGCCAGCCCCCGGGTCCATATGCTCCCATGGCCCCGCTGGGACACCCTGGCACTCGGAATGTGGCAGATCGATTCAGGGCTGTTAGCACCTCGCCGCATGTTAGCCCGCAGCTGTTTGGAGGTGGCATAGGAAATGATGGCGAGAGCAGGCGCAGAGACGCGAATGAGCCCAATGGCGCGAATTATGGCGGACTGAGGTCGAATAAGAGGCAAAGGACAGATAATGAGCTGCTCCAGCAACAGATAAAGAGGGAAGAAGGAATTCACGACCATGAGTAGTCTCCTCTGGAAGCTAGATATAAAGTGATTTTAGGGCAAAAAAAATTTGGGGAGAGTTCTTTTTACCCGCAGATAAACGAGAGAGGTGTGACAAAACATCATGAGGTCAATGAGCCTGGTTGAATGGGTGCATGTAATACTGGGAGATTGAGTTATAGATAGCGTGCCTATTTTTGGTCCTTTCAATTTTTTTTCCCCCATTTCTCTTACTTATCTTTCTCCTTGGTAGGGGGCTCCTTTTTGGAAAATGTACATTAGATACATCGCTGTAAAGTATATTTGTTTTTCTATATCTGGGTTGTCACGTGCAGAATGGATCGAGTGATGATCAATGAGTGAGAGGTCTCACCTTGGCTGTGAAGGAAGCCTCAGTGGCGGACGCGTCTTGTATAAATGTAACAGAAGAGCAGAGAAGATCAAAGTAGATGGCATATCGGATTCCTGTCATTAGCCTGCCTACCCACCCACCTACGCTAAAACCCTCCCGTGCGGCTGGCTGGTTTTGAAACTGCTGACCCTGAAGCTCATTTGAGGTTAAGCGGATGCCCAGGGATGTAGTTTCCCGAACTGCGTAATGCGGGGAGCTGTGAGGAGATGTATAGCTCCTATCTTCGGACTCTATGTAGGCCTAAGTCGAGGCTGCCGTAATAAATCTTGCGAGACATCAAGACGGAGTAAATTTGAAACTGAACGAAACGTTTTCTTAGTCCCAATGTCGATAGAGAATGCTATAAGGTTCGTTGCTGTTTGGTGATTGGACAATCCACGAAGGCGATGGCCTCGCATCATACCGTTGAAGAATTTTGCGTGCGAAGTAGGTCGGAGCCGGACCCCCCCCCACATCTAACGAGGGATGATCCAAATTCACGTCGTAATCGTCCATGGCTCAACAGATGTGTATATATATACGGAGGGCGATAATTCCTTCTCGTGTTATCCGGATGTGGACTGCTGTAGGGTGGGGTGGGCGCGGGAAGCTATTCCTCGATCAGCAGGTACATATGGCACCACGTACGCTTGCTCAGTTGCCGTGGGTCACTTGCCATTTTGTAATATTGGGGCTCACGAACTCGATTGCTATTTAAGATGCATAATTGATTCACCATCTAGCCCGCCAAGGCAGCTCAGCAGGCATATGCGTATGACTACATGTACATAAGCCACTCCCTGGGAATCCCAGGACCCCATGAGCTGGCTCTAGTGCTTGCGTGTTTGGAGTGCAGCAGATATATGCATATTAACTACTTGGGCTAGAACGTTAGAAGATCCACCGTTCTTGCGCTATTCTGATGTGCATGCACAACGGGTATCCTAATCGCTTGAAGGGCTATGCAGAGATCTCGAAGCTCATACTCGTGCCCCAATCGGATATTCAATGATACAGGGGGGGGGATTGAACCAAATCAAAATATGAGGCGAACATAGCGAGAAGCGGCATAGACGGTTCGAAAAACTCCCTTAAATGGCTTGATTAGTGAAGAAGTATCGGTGCTATACATAGCCGCCTCGCCCAATAATAGGGCGTCCCCCCCTTTTATTAGAATCCCTATATCATTGAGTACCTGATTGCATTACGAGTACAGTAGTCATCACGTGCATTCTCTAACGATACGGTACCAAAAAACATCCCGCCCTGTGGTTAGCCATCGGCAGACTTGCAGCTGCCCTACGCGTACATTTATGGGGCGGTCTTGATTTTCATAAACTTTTAATGTGTCAAGTGCGCTGCTAATAGCAGAGCAACTATCAGAGTGTTTTATGATGATTCCACCGCGTACATACGTTTTAGGAAACGTAGGTGATAATACGCACGATCCCGTCGCTGCGCGAGGGACATGACGCTATCGAGCGTGGGTGCAACCACTTACGAGTTACGATTCAACGCTCTGAGCTGGCGGGTGGGGGTCTTGGCGAAATTGCCCATATGAGACGGAAACGTCTTTATATACGTACACATCTGCTAGCTAAAAGGGAAGGGAGTGAATCTAGGTAGCAATCAACACCCACCTCATATCCCGATACCCACATCGAAACCTTGTACCCTTTGATTTTAGCAGTGCCAGATTAATATTTTGTTGATCTTCAACTAGGGATTTTTGAAGATAGTCTATTTGGCTGGCTACAATAATCTCTGGGCTGCTTTAGTGCCATGTTGATGCAAAGTTGAGGCGAGGTTTTGGTTAGGTTCACTCTTTTCGCTAACTTTTTTTTAGCAGGTACTCCTATCTCCCGTTACACACGTGCACAAGACCTGAGCTTGTTGTTGTTAGGCACATTCAACCCGAAGTTTATGGTACCACAAGACCCGAGCGATCTATCTGGAGTAAAGACAAAAATACTCAGTGTGTCTTTGACCTAAATGATATACTTAGAGCTAGGTTATAATATCAAACATATCTCTTCTAAACACATTAAGGTGACTCTAAATTATCCTACTAATGATATTAAGGAAAGTTTCGAATTCGAACAAACACGCAAACAGACACAACAAAAAACCGACTGCAAAACGGTGGAAATAAGAAACGTACCCGGCACCCCGTATTCTCTCTAGCACACGATAACTGAAACCACCCCAACCTCGAGCTCGTTCCCGTCATGCCCACGATTTCGTTGTTGGCCATAACCAGGGTCGTTGAAATAAGGAAAGAATCCGATGGGGTATATATATACATTGATGATCCAGAATTTCGTTTGGGCATTGTTACCTGGCCCTGACCCGTCTGTACTATACTGTGAATCGTTGTAATCGCATTGAGTTCTTAATGCTTGCGGGCTCCTACGGGCCTTTTCTCGTAAAAATTTTAGCATTGCAGCGTCTACAGTAGCGGGCTTAAGGAGGCAGAGGCTTCGTAGTGAAACGGACGGAGTTTACGGCGCCCTTTCTACTCTTCCAACACTTCCAGCTCTGGAAAAGCGCAAAGATAGAGATAACAACGGTGAATATTCCAATAACCATTACAATCAAGTCACTCGTACTAAGACCACTGCGAGAAGGATCGGAATTCTCGCTGGTAGTCGGGTCTCGCTTGGTAAGATGTTTTGCAGCTGGCATAATCACTGGGGAACGAAACCGTAATGCGACGCTTGCAGTTGATGCGATGAGCATAAGGAGACCTAGAGAATACTTAGAACTGCAGCACTCAGAGGTTGAATTAGAAACTAATTCTCGTGACTTACAGGCTTGCTTTAGGCAAAAAACGTATAGTTAGGTCGTTGTGTCGTTCCATAGGAATCGGACTGTTATTTATTCCAGTAGATAGTGCATAGAACCTATTTTTTTTTACCTTTTAGCAGTGAGAGATGCCATTCTATGCCGCTCCCTCGCAAGGCTACCTATCATGTAAGGTCGATAGAGCAGGGCGATAACCCTCTGATTTGCGGCCAGGTGCGTATTCGTAGAGCTAGAGAACGACATCACATCGAGCATTTTTACAAATACTCAGATACCCGTTCCCGGGCGTATGAACCGGAAAACAGGGAATTTTATGCTATCAACCCGTGTAACATGAAGCCCGAGAATGGTGTTGTGGCATTAGTCGCATCCCCCATTTTTCTAGTTCATATTTCCAGGAACGAGTACATGTAGTTTCTGCTAGATATAGTGGCTCTGTGAGCGAATCTTCTCTCTACTTGTCTTCCAGGAGAAGAACCCGGAAACATGGGGTGTGGCTTTGTACGCAGCGGAACCGTGCCCAATATTATTAGCATTAAAGCCACGCACCCCCTGTTTCCAGGTTCTTCTCCTAGAGGACAGGTAGAGTATGCTCTAGGCATATAGTGACAGGGGTTCTAAAGCCTCTAGGAAGGCTTGTGCCTTATAAGTGCGAATACTATGATCTGTATAGCCACACTGATCGACAGAGCGGAAAAAACAGCACAGATATAGAAAGGACATTCTTTGATGTCGTATACGTAATTGATAATGGCCTACTGCGCTGATGATCTTTTTGATCCAAGCAGAGAAATTTGCTGAAATTGTCTAATTGGTCAATCCTCTACTGCCTCCTTAAATTTATGATAAAGATCAATCTGCTGATTCTTAACAAGCAGGGAAGCTCTCGAATCCGAACTCGTCTTCTGTGGTTAGATTATAAAGGTTTTGTTCGTACCCACCACGGGGGCTGTTAAAAAACGCCGACCTTCCGGCCCTGTATGTCTGTGGCTCAGCTCAGAGTCAACTGAAACCTACCCAATAAAAATGATTCCCTCGACAGAGGGGTCAGTTTATCAGTCTATGATATAGGACTGCGGCCCATCAAAGATCGCCATGAAGTAATTATAACCGGTACCGCCAAGTAAACAAATCAACTACTCGGGTTTGGCAGAGCCGGTGCGCGTGCTGATCAGCCCCATGCTAGCCGAACACGTGGTTTGCTCGATTCGAGAGAGGAGCTTAATATCTGACGGATACTTACATGTAAGTATATTATAACTATATGCAATATTAGAGCCAAGTATCCAATAGCAGCACTCTATACAAGGAATTGATATATGATAAATGCAGTGACTATAGAGGACCTTTGTAAACCAAGACTCCAAAACCTCGTTACTCGTGGTATACTCTCTACCTTGCTATCCCTTCAGCATAGACTTCTCGTAGTAATGATATACACATCGCCGTCTTCTCCCAAGATGTTTTGTATATTATATACAATACATGTATCTAACCACTTTACATTTCTCTACTAGATGTTTTCGCAAGTGCTTAATCAGGATATTGATCATATAGCGTCTCGTGACATAAACGAAGCTACATATGTCGAACCCAAACTGCAAAAATATGAACAGAGTGATTGGCACACCAACTGCTAGATTTGCTATTGTTTAATATTAGCTGCCTTAGAGTTATCCCTTTCATTCTTTTGGTAGGCGTAAGCCTTGTCCAAAGCAGTTCTAAGATCCCCTGCTATCGACCTTGAGGAACGACCATTATAGAGTTAGTGATCTATCAGCAAAATTTCCTGACATTATGATTACTTCAAGCCTCTTTGTCCTGCAACGAACATTACGACAATACCCGTAGGCCCTTGCTGGAGTTTCTTTAAAAACATACAGAAATGATAATTAGTTGATTTTGCGTAATACGCAGTTATGCCAAACTGTAAACTAGGATAATCTACAACTGATATAGCCTTCCATAACGCATGCGAGTATGAAATAAACAAAAAAACAAAAACAAAAAAAATAGCCTTCCATAACAGTTAGTACCCTTCGAGTGACATTTCGTGAACAGGCCATTCGCAGTGTCGGTTATTAATAATTTGGGACTTCAATATTAGATTCCTGTTAGACTAGAAGCACAGAAGCAACACTAGCTTGATATAACCTTTCTAACAACTCCCTAGGACAGATACCTAGGTTTTTTTTATCTTCGCATCTTAATTGATAGCTTGTAAGTATCACAAGACTATGAGGATATCGATGGGTCTGAACATAAGATAATTAACTACATCAACAGCAAAACCAGAGTTTTATCTTAGGAAATTAATTCTACAATTTTCAGTCTGGACATACTCAGCTATGAGGCAAGATTTAAAAACTTGTTTAGTCTAGCACGCGTTTCAGAGTGACACTTCATGACTCTATATATGCTCCTTTTCCCCCTGTCTCATTGTTCTTTAGCCACATGTGACTCCCGTGTAAAATCTAAAGATATCCCATCATCGCCCACCATATACAATAGTGTCGTACATAATTCTGAACTAAAACGTGCCTTGATTACAGTATGAAGCACCGATACTAGTGGTTCTCTCATGAGTTTTTCCGTAGTCTGGTTGCTTTGACACTACGTGTAGCTGTAGCCTAGTTAGGTGGCTTTTTATTTATTTTTTCCACTTGGCGTGAAATGTTTGGAAGCATATGTACAGTTGCGCCCAACAAGACCCTGCGGTTTTTGAAGTACCGCAGCACAGCGGGCCTGAGATTAATGGACAGAAATCAACCAAAATATTTGGTATTCAATGGAAAGAAAAATATAAGACAGTTAACTACATGTGAGATTTATTTAAGTAATAATAAAGATAGAATAAATTTTTACTTTATTTTTAAAGAAGGCTTGTCATCACCTGGTTGTATTGCGGTACTTCAAAATCCTCAGGGACTCGCTGGACGCAACTGTACAGTCCCGTCCGAAAAGTTTTGGCACCCCTCATCGATATCTCTATTGAGCACCTGCGGCAGGTTGAGGCTATAGTTTTTGTAGAAGGTAACTATGTGAAGTTGTTAGGCGATATTCAGCATCTCAGGGTTTCTATAGCTTTCTTCTCTTTTGATTTACTTTTTCCTATCTTGATCCACGACTATTCGGTTTATTATCTGTGATTGGTAGGGTGCCAGGACTTTGCGAACATGACTGTACAGTCACGTTCGCAAAATCCTGGCACCCTACTAATCGTTGATAATAAACTAAATAGCTATAGATTGAACTGGAAAATAATAATTCAAAGGGGTGGAAAGCTGTGGGGATCCTCAAATGCTGAATAACAGCTAATTACATGTACTTCACATAACTATCTTCTAAAAAAATTATAGCCTCAATCCGTCGGCAGTCGTGCTTAATAGAGACGAGTGGTGCCAAGACTTTTCGAACGAGACTGTACATGTATGCCTAGAACTAATGTAGATAGTGTTCCCTAAGGTGTATGTAAGCATCCACCTTGCCCTATAGTGGGATTCTTATATCTTAAATGCAGAAATACATACTCTGATCAGGAGTGAAGCGTTGAGACTTGCTGGGGTGTCACGGATCTGGCGGTCACAATGTTGCTCTGTTGCTCTCACCATGCCCTACTGCATTTCGCAATATCTCGCTACGTCACGGCGTTGTTCCCCCTTTCAGGGTGCCCCCATACTTCACCCCTGGCCCTAGAGAGCTAGCGAATTACAGGTGATAGACCCCAAAGCAGCAAGTAGAGACCATCAATTACTTTGGGACTACAAACGTAAAACATTAATAACGATTCCACCCATAAGTATTCGGATGTTCACGTTAAAGGGGTAATATTTCCGCTGGAATCCTCGCTCCCGCCCAGGCGACGTGGGTATTAATTTAGGGTAGACGATTCCAATTTAGTTGGAGCAATTTCGCTTAGATACTAGTCACTAGATAGTAGAGCTAGCGATACCGTAATACTTTCTTGACACGATATTAACTGCGATTATCATGATCGCGATGCATACCACATGAATTCGTAGAGCAGCTTCGATTCATAACCAGGCCCACCACTTGATCGAGAGGACAACCTTGCTTTCCGTGACTTAGTTGAATTTACATATTACTCAGGGGTCTATCTGACGACGCCCTTCTGGCTATAGCATCTTTCGGTTCAGTCCGTAGGCACGGGGTTACCCGACAACAAGCGGATGATGACGTGCTGCAGGGATGGTTATCGTATCAAAAACTGCAATCGTTTCAACCCCACAATCCCACAACCCCTCTCTCTTCGTGTTTTTCCAAGCTATCGAAGATTTATAGCCAACAGTTCGATAAATATTAAAATGACTGCTCTTAAGCCTGGCGATAGGTTTCCCGCTGATGTGACTTTCGGGTGAGTGCTCGGTAGGAGATAATTAAACACCCTCTTCCCAAGCGTAATACCATACAGATGAGGAAGTAGAGGTTGACTGGAGATTACGATAACAGCTGGGTTCCATATACTGAGGAGAAAGGAGATGTTGCTGCGTGTGGACGCCAGGTTGTACTCAATGCCTCCGAGGATTGGGCAGACAAGAAAGTCGTGCTCTTTGCGGTTCCTGGTATGTCATCAAATACTATTGAAGGGATAATGCTAACAAAAACAAAATCTAAAGGTGCTTTCACCCCTGGCTGTTCTGAGAAGCATCTCCCGAGTTACATCAGGAATTTGGACGCACTGAAGCAAAAAAATGTAGATGTCATTGCCGTGATAGCCTACAACGATGCACACGTGATGGCAGCCTGGGGAAAGGCCAATAACATCAAGGGAGATGATATACTTTTCCTCTCTGACACTGGAAATAAGTTTTCCCAGAAATACGGTTGGACAAACAACGAGAGGTTGGCCAGATACGCGTTTGTAATTGACAAGGGAACTGTCACCTATGCTGCAAAGGACAACAAGGGGGAAGTCGATGTAAGTTTCTTCTGATTTCTGATTTCTGACCCCACCTCGCCGACTACCAAAACCGATCGTTATTGCGTAGTCTGGGCTCGCTAAAGCCACGAATCCAATCGTGGTCTTTTTAGTATGAATTTCCAACCGCTGTGGCAGCCTTTTTTCATAGCTTTCTTTTCTTTTTTCTTTTTTTCCTTTTTTTTTTAAAGATTCCCTTTGGTCATCTAGTGGATTCCTTAAGAAATCCCACCCATTTACCGATGCTTACCGAATGAGAGACGCAAGCACTTTTTGCTAACGTGCGTCTTTACTGGAACGAATCAGGTCTCTGCCGCTGAAGCTGTCCTAGCGAAGTTGTAGAAGGAATCAGTAAGAAGTTAGATACCTGGTAGTACCTACGTACTGCAGCAATAGGAATTATAGGTTTAGAAAAACTGTGTAGTAAATGTTACTGTGACTGGTCATGTTCTACACTGGGACACCTAGCTCCCGGTGTTAAAATTCCTTGCTTTTGCTCAACGCAGGGACAATAGGCGCTCTGTGTTTACTGCGTACAGTTAGTGAGGTTGTATACGTGAACAGAACTGCGCGGTAGTGGTAGGTATCTCATGAAAGGTCAGACTACATCTTTCCCGTTCTAGCCATAGTCAAGCCGAGAAGTGGGGTTTAACCGAGTTTCGTGCAAAGGTGTAAGTGCAAGAAACATTGAAGCCAAATAAGCGGGGCTACAGAACCTTTGGTCAGCAGGAATTTGCAGTGGACCGCTGATGTAAGTTTTTCTTTTCTTTTTGTTCACGGTGTTTCAACACCTCTCATATGTGGGGGGTTTTCCGTCCCTGCGACTGAGGCGTAGTTATGGGTGATAGAGTGGGTTTATCTTGGACCTCCACTTCAAGCGATCCGCGATCCCGGAGGACAGACAGCTGGATCTTCCGGGCCCTTCCACGGAATCTCGAGTAGGGTATCTATGAGTGGAAACAAGGAACGGAACAGGATAGCAACCAAACCATAACCCAACTACACAAGAAAGTCTGCGAAGTGGAGCTGATCAAGAATACGTAAAATTAGACAAGGTCTATAGTTCGCTGCATATGCGCAGACTGGGTCAGTTGGCATTCGGTTGATGTGTAGCGGTGAACAAGAGAGGCTTACTCGGCTCTGGCAGAAAGCCCTTATCAGTCGTGAAATGGTGGAGAAGTACACGGCAGCCGGAATTATTCCATGCCGGTGCCTCTCCAGAGACTTTAATCTGTAGTGTTCGCCTACTCTGCTTGCCAACATCGCGAGCTTGTCTCACGTTTATGTAGTACGACACAAGCTGTAGCAACCCTTCTCTAACGTAGTGCCTGTCTATATGTCAATAGGCGATCACACATCATAGATCCAAACTACCACCACATCGGTTTTGCTTGTCTCTCTGATCGTTACCTATTCTACGCGGGTATTTGTCAGTTTGAAGACCCGGAGAAAGATCAACGGCATTTCCCATGGGCGGGAGATCCGGGAACAACCTTAAGCTCCGAGATTTACATACCCTGGGCAGAAACGTGGGAATCGGCATGCTGATCAGTACAAGAAGCTTCTAATTTAGCAAGGAATTTTACAGCCGCGAGAATGTCTAGCGACGCGTTCGAAAGGGGCTAGACCACTGCGCGGCTGTGGACGACAGTAGAATATTACGGCCAGAATCACGGGTGGAGCCCGTGTTTACGCAGCCAGGGACCGGGCAAGACAAGCTAAGGGGCCACTGGCTGCCGGAATACATACCCTTCGCCTGTCAGAAGCAAAAGCCCGCTCTAAAAGGTCACCTATCTATCGATGTCAGGCAAACCTTGGGGTGGTACCCACAACGCCACAAAACTTTTTCGTTAATGCTTGACAAGAGCTAAGACTGGCGTTATGCTGGGCCGTGTAAAATTTATCCCAGCACCTGTACCGTTATTAACTAGCACCCGCGGAACACCCGCGATCAAATATCGTGAAGAGGAAAAGGAAAAAAAAAACAGGGCTCGGAAGGGAGAAAAAGAAAGGTTGTGGAAAGCCTCCACCGTACGGGACGGTGTGGCTCAAGAATTCACCCTGATCAACTGTATATGTTACTATATGAGGGAGTTCGATGGTCTTTGAACCGGGAGAGTCACGATGTGACGAAATTTATGACAGCAAACCAGTTCCCGCGGAATTCTTTTTGTTTTTATTGATTCAGCTGGTTGCTGGACAATTCTTTTGATAGAATCAAGATGAGCATCCTGGCTCGGCAATCTTAGAAGCCCTAATGCGTACTCGCCGATTCGCTAAGGGTTCCTGAGAATTAATGAAACCCTACCGGAAGGGCCACCGTGCCTGACGACGAAGCACTCAATATGGATATACTCTGAGGGGACCCATCCGTTTGATATACTAAAGTTATATACACAAGCACTATATCTGCACCGCCGCCGAATCTGCTAATCTCAGGGGCTGTGGGCTGCTGGAAAAATTCAAAGTTCGATGCTGGGGTCTTCCAAAACATCCCCTGCAAAAACGAAGCCGGATGCGGTGCAACCCACCCGCGATCTAACCCTCTCTGAACAAGGCCAACCAAAAGATTCCGATCTTGGTGAGAGACGAGGATCATCCCCCATACATAAGCGATAAATTGCTTTTCTGTGTGTTCCCTGGGATTCAGAATACAGCTTGTACCGGTTGTTCCTCCGCTGCAACAACGTCGCCGACAAAGAGTTACAGCATATCAGGATGGTTTGGTTTTATGATGCGAGACCCGGAAAAGGAGGGCATGTTTGATCTGGTAGCTGCATACCATGCCAAATAGTCGAAGCAGATCTTGTTTGTGGGGAACAATTACGTATTGGGGGGATATCTTGAGGCATACAACTGCACATCCTCAGATGTCAGATTAACAGAGTCTAGAACTTGCTACTTTGAATTTTAGCCGCCTAGGACGTAAATCACAGCGTTAGCGTAAACGTGCCTGTATGACAGAAAACGAGAACGGGATGTTTTACGCCGTGGTGAGCAATGCTCGAGGCTCGGAGGTACCGAAAAGCAAAATCACCGGCTTGGCATACAGCATAGTGATCCGGCCCTGCTCTCTTCACCTCCATTCGATCCACGATGCGAAATGTGATGGGAGATATGACTGGCCGAGCAACAGGCAGACTGGTTGCCATCATCATGGGAAATCTATCTTTCCCAGTTATCGTTACTGGCTAGTTGAGTGATCGTGGGTGTGAAGTCTTGAGCTGTGCAGGACAGTACATACAGTTAGAAAACCTGGCCCCCACTTTTCTTGGATTGTTTGTCTTGTTGCATCACAAGATAGTGGAGTATGCCCCAATTAGCCTGGCAGATGCCTTCTCAAGATTTGCAGACATTACAGGCCAATGGTAGCTCCATCAGATCTAGCAGGGAGCTGTGAGGTTGTTCTCGATCACAAGAAGCCCGGAGTTGCGATACGGGTGAATCTAATTGGAGAAATGCGAACTTGGTACTGTTTGAACCCTGTCACTTGTGGGATACTCGCAACCGCTTATAGGAAAGCTACATGTACCCTCTACCCTCACTGCTCATATTCAACCACTCCTTGGTTGCTTATTGCGCGCCACCCTTGCCCTTTCCCGCGTCCCCACTGCCGTAGGTGACGCAAGAAACGAATATCCATAAGTTATAGACGTCTTGGACGTTCCAAATTCGATCGAGGAGAGTTACATGTGTTTATTACTTATTTAATATCAGCTATGTTTATATATATAATGTTGAGTTCCCGCTTGAATTTACCATTTAGCAATTGTTGCTGCCCGCACAACTACCAGCATCTGTCCTAGTGTCCCCCGACTCCAAAGCTTTCCCGAGAACCCCGTTCCGGACCTGAAGCCCTATTTCCATACTATTTTAGACTTGTGCACTAGCAGGATAGCCCCGCAATTTATCTGTATCAGGAGATCTATACCATTTACGCATAGTACCCATTTATCCGCGACTCTATCCTTATAAAACCCTCTACGATGGTCCTAAACCTTCTTTACCGTCGACCGTCATATGTTGGAAGCTTCTCAACATCTGCACCTTCATCAACCCGAAAAATGAAGGAACTATCACCTGTTACATCTAGGACAAGTTCGTCTGTAGAAGTTAGGGGCATCCCCGAATCATTATCATTTAATAAGATCATCGCTGGAGGGACATGTCCGGTAGGTGATATCTTTCTCTTTACTATTTGCATGTGGCATGTGACAAGTTTATTTCTCTGAAATTTACTGTTTAAGATTTTGTAATATTTGGTTCTTTCGCTGCTCCTTTGGGTTTGCTGCTGATTCCGCTTGTCGCTCCTTTGAACCCGGATTGAATAAAGCAAGCTAACATCAATGAGCTCTAACCTTTGTAGCCCTTGACGTGCCGTGATTTCATGAGATATTTGATTTACGTTGAACATGCTGCTGAGAACCTTCAATTCTACTTATGGGTTCTCGACTACACCACACGATTCGAGGCTCTCTCGGCCAACGAACAAGCACTGTCTCCTGAGATAGCTCCCTTCACTTGTGGTGTTTCTGAATCCAACCCTAGTGGTAGTAGCAATAACAACAATCCTAAACCGAGTAGAGTCGTAGCAAAGTTTTTTGCAGATGCCTTTTCAGTTTCTAATGCTCGTTTAGCTGCTCCTTCTCCAACGAAGGAGAACCCATTCGGGACCCCACCACAGACACCGCGGACACCTGGGTCATGGAAAGGGCCGAACTATGGGTTTGAGAGCCCGAGCAGTGGAGTGATTGCTCCCTTTTTGGATAAAACAGAAGAGAGAACCTTGATGGATGGAAACCATGCAGAAATTGCAGCAGATGCATTTAAAGGAGTTGAAGCGAAGTGGCAACCTTGTAAGTTATTTCCTTAACTGTCGGAAGCGACTGTTTCATTTCTGTTCATCATTGATCATCTAACTGGCCTTTACAGTCACAATCCAACCTTTCCGTGATGAAATCTCGAGGATAATTGCCATCTACATCGCTGAAGGTTCACCACGCGAACTTAATCTATCTGCTCGTGATCGGGTTGCTGCCCTTCGTGCTCTTTCCCAGACTACACATCCCTCTGCCTTTGAGCCACTTCGAAAAGCAGTCGAGGACACCCTTCGGCATCAAGCTCATCCCAACTTCATCCGCTGGAGTATCAGGAACGGAAACGAGCCTAGGGTTGCGTTTGCAGTTGGCTTAGGTGTGGTGACTATTGTGATTGGACTCTTGATTGCAGTACTACTTACCTTGAGCGGGAAGGGAAGGGGTTGGAGGGCGATAGCAGCGATTGCATGGGTGATTGGAATTTCGACACTGATCGCGGCGTCCAAGGGGATGTGTGTGGTATGTTTGGACACTCTTTTTGTCGTAAAAAGTTAGGTCAGCGTGTTAACTTTGATCTGCTTCTATCATTAGGTTCTTCACGGTCTTCATCATCGCCATATCCGCCCTTGGGAGTTATGGAATGAGCAGAGCAGTTACGAGCTGCACGGAGAATCTAAACTGTCGTTTGACAATGATAATGCTAGTAATAGTTATGAGGATGAGCCCTGGGTTGAGAAATACGCATCTAGGAATATTCTTCGAAAAATCTTTGATAGAGAAGTTTGGGTTGAGGAACCTGCTTTGAGACAGATTCAAGATCAGATTTTCTGGCAGAGCATCATTCTCTCTATTCTCGCTTCGGCTGTCCTTTCCGGTGTATTTGTTGCACTGCCAAGGGGAGGCTTTTTCTTATAATCTATAGAGGCCCTCACAAGACCAGATCGATATCCTACCGAGTAAGGTCTTGTCGATCCCCCACCTATCCATGATTTTTGCCCAATTTTCAGTACCATATTCCTCTTTATCTATAACTTACTATACCATTACCTTTCTTGCTTTTTCTTACCCGACGTGGCTGTAAACCCTACGATTTCCTTGAGTTTTTTGTTACACTAATTTTTTTCCTTTTTCTCTTCTCTACTTCATTCTTAGATAAGCTCCAACAGGAGCGGCATCTACTAGGGCACACGGCCGGCCTGGTTGGATCTAAAACTTGGCTGGCTTTTTCTTTCGTATTCGGATGATAGGAGGTTTTTTCTTCTCGTTTATCTTATGCTGGGCTATGCATTGGTTGGATTGATCATGGGTCGTGATGGATAAGGAAGGTCTTGGTGTTAAAAGAGCGCTTTTTTATTAATACTATTGCTTTTTTGATATCTGGATTATTATTATTTTTTAGCCAAGATTGTGGGTAACATCTATGGGCAGACTAAGCGTGTGTTTAAATCCCTGAACTAGTTGTAGATTTGAGCGATATGTGCTACGCCAGTGGTAGCATTATGTAGCTAGTCGTGTACCTAAGGGGTACGTGTAGTTGACGCTACAGTGGTTCACGGGGTGACGGTGAATCCTACTTGATGGCGAGCAGGGATTTTCACAGTATATTTGAGCACGGAGCTGCAGAGTTATCATCTCAACCTGGCCATCTAGCGGCCTAAAACCCTTGTTCGCCATTAGACAGGATTTGCCGTCACCCCGTAAACCACTGTAGCTGTACTACGGCAGGACTATTATAGAAATTAGGGGCATGAGATTTAGGGTTTCTATTGGTCTTGTAGGTTCTAAGTCAAAGATTATAATAGGAGTGAGCATTGGCCATAAAACCCTGCTCGCTAAACCCTTGTCCCTACAGATCTTTGGTAGAGGTTGTACTACGGGGCGCAGTTGTCGGTTTTTCATTCGAGATTAATTTCGCTTGGATCTTGGTTAGTCTGGCATGGGAGGTGTTGGATAGGATGAATATATATTGGATATGCGTGGACCAGTGAAGAAGAGAAGAGAAAGAGAACCAAAGATTGGGCATAGGGCTGCTATATATATACTCCTCACAGAGCCATATAAACCGGTTTATAGCGGGTTCTTTGGGCGTCGAATAGATCCCCGAGCAACCCCTATATATAGTAACTAATACTTCTAGTTGAACCGGTGACGGTATCTTGTCGGATGACGTGAACCCTAGGAAGCCTGTAGATATATATGATATATCTGGCACGAAGTAGGATTGAATACGCGAGTGACATATCGTGATGCCCAATCTCGTTCGAGGAGTCTTGGCACCCTTAGTCTCTGTTAAACACGACTGCCGATGGGTTGAGGCTGTAGTTTTTGTAGAGAATAGCTATGTGAAGTAGTTAGATGTTATTCAGAATCTTGGGATCCCCATAGTTTTCTACTCTTTTGATTTACTGCCACGGCTATTTGGTTTATTATCAACGGTTGGTAGGGTGCCAGGACTCTGTGAACATGACTGTACACAGGGGCATCCAGACAGCGATTGCAACACGAGTTGGGCTTCGAAGCCCAGGCTCCTGGGTAAGTCCAGATTTTTCCACCGGAGGTTTCATTATTCGGTCAGTGCCTAAGACCTGGTCGGTGGCATCGGTGGCGTTCCCGAAACGGCCAATGAACGCGTCATAGACTTTTTCTTAGCCTCGAATTGTCATCCGCTAAGTATTAGAACCACGACGTCCACCACAGCTTCGTATTTCATTTTCTCTACTCTTTCTAAATAGTACCAACTGTCAGTTACATACGGAACTACATCTATAATTTTTTTTTTTTAAAAAAAAAATGCCGGCAGCAGGGGCACCCCGGATTCTCTTGCTCCTTCTCCGGCGTGATCTTAGGCTTGCTGATAATCCACTCTTTCACGCGCTCCGAAACACAAAGAATCAACACACGCATGTGCTCCCTGTGTATATCTTTAACCCGCAACAGATGGAGGTCTCGGGTTTTTTGTTGCCAGGTACGAAGTTCCCATATGAAGAGGCGAGGAGCCGGGTTGGTGGGTTTTGGAGATGCGGACCTCATAGAGCGAAGTTCGTAGCAGAGTGTGTTTGGGATCTGAAGGAGAGACTGAAGAAGCTTGGAAGTGATCTTGTGATGAGGGTGGGGTGGGGTGGGGAAGTTGTGGGAGGTATTCTAGAAGAGATCAATAAAACTGAAGGAGGGAAGGTGGTAGGGGTATGGATAACAAGGGATTACGGGAGTGAGGAGATGAGCGAGGAACGGGGAATAAAAGATTGGATAGAAAAGATTGGCAAAGGTGATATCGAGTTTAGGGTTTTTGAAGACGAGAGTTATCTGATACATCGGTATCTACTCTTATGTTCTTACTATATCGCTCGTCTTAGAGGTAATGAGTGCTAATCCATGATGCAGCGACGACCTTACCACAAAACCTAAAGAAGTCCCTGATGTATTCACCCAATTCCGCAAAACCCTTGAACCTCTTCGCGATAATATCCGTGAACCACATCCGCCTCCCGCCTCCATCGCCCCTCTTCCCAACTACATACCTACTCAAAAACAGCCCTTTGAAATCCCTAATACCCTTGATGGCCTCATTACTGCTCTCTTCAAGCCCTTACAAGACCTTGGCCTCCCCGGCCCACCACTTAAAACTCCACCAGGAGCAGAAACCGCACACCCTTTCAAAGGCGGCGAAACAGCTGGCCTACAGCGGATCAACCACATGCTGTCCTCAGGCGCAATGACAACCTATAAGGATACGCGCAATGGTCTTCTCGGGGAAGACTTCAGCTGCCGTTTTGCAGCATGGTTTGCCCAAGGATGTTTCTCTGCGAAAACAGTACATAAAGCCATGTTCGAATTCGAAGAAGGACGTCCCTGGCACTCTGCACTCCCCGGACTCCAAAATGGTGGCGGGGAGAATAAGAACCATCTTTCGAAGATCCCCGGCTTCGGTAAGGGTGAGAGCAAAGGCACTGCTTCTGTCCGATTCGAGCTGTTATGGCGTGACTATTTCAGACTCTGCATGCTTAAATTCGGCTCGAAAGTATTCTCGCAATCTGGCTACCGTGGCGATTCCTCCTATAAGTGGAAGATGCTATCAGATCCGGCAGCGAAGGAGGATTTCGGGAGGTGGCAGAGGGGTAATACGGGTATGGGCTTGGTTGACGCAAGCATGAGGGAGTTATATTTGACTGGGTGGACGAGTAATCGTGCGAGACAAAACGTGGCAAGCTATTTAGCGAAACGGATGGGTATTGATTGGAGGCTGGGTGCAGAGTGGTATGAATGTTTTTTGGTGGATTATGATACGAGTAGTAATTGGGGAAATTGGCAGTGCGTTCTTGCTCCCCCCCCCCCTAGCTGCGTGTGTTTGCGAGCTATGTGTGCAAATTCTAGGGACTGACGGGGCATAGATATACTGCTGGCGTTGGTAATGACCCTAGAGGTGAAAATCGGGTGTTTAATCAAGTGAAACAGGCGTATGACTATGACCCAGAGGGAAGATATATCAAGCATTGGGTTCAGGAGTTGCGCGGGGTAGACGGTGTGGAGAGTGTGTTCCAGTGCTGGAAGCTAGGTATGAACGAGAGGGAGAAGGTTTCAGGGTTTAGTGAAGATGCAAGGATTTCTGTGGAGAAGCCTTTGGCAAGGATTGAATATGGTAGTAGCCGTGGGGGAAGAGGGGGGAAGAGGGGTGGACATAGTGGGGGAGGACGTGGAGGTGGAGGCGGTGGAAATAGAGGAACGGATGGGGGAAGAGGAGTAAAAGAAAAAGGCGATGGGCGAGGAGGTGGAATTGAACCGGGAAGAGAAGGATAAGTGGGTCTAGTGATGGTGTTGATCGTGATCTAGCATAAACGAACTTGAAATGGTCGATAAAAAGATTACGAAGCATTAACAGGCTCGTTCGATTCCATCCCTAATATCTTTAACTTCTGCACATTGTAGAAGATTAGAATATTAATAGTATACATAATTTTGCTTTTAGGCTTGAATTCACAGCTTGTTTTAAATATCCGAAATACGATCATATTTTGTCACTCGGTATGGGTAAGCTTGTTCTCAGGTTTTGACTTTTATTTATCTATTTACTTACTCAGAGGTTTTTACTTTGCTTCTAGGGCCCTTCGATTTATCATCGAAATCTCTAGCTTCTAAATAGCACATTTATTGCGTCTCGTTGGTCTGCTGATCTTGAATTTGCTGCCACAGGCTTCATTGCTATAGTGACACTACAACAACCCATGAGAAACAGGGTTGCCCAGGTTGCCAAGCCTTATATATTCCATGACGGCGAAGTTTTTTTACTCGTCGGGGCGGGGTCTTCAGCTCTTTGTTCGTTTGGATTTTTCTTGCAGAATGGCTTTCTCTTGTGGTTGCGGTAGATGCCTTGTGGGTTGTTGGTCGCTGGCACTTCAATCCATCTGGAACAACTTTATTGCCTGCGCCGCCAAGCTTAGATACCTGTGTGGGTTTAAGAAATCAAAATATAAGTGTTGCACAGCCCCACCGCCCGGATTGCCATCCGGCTTCTCGAAAAATTGGCAGCCTTACCAGCGTAAGAGATACTGGCTCGCCCGAACTACATGTAGCTACGATACGACTTATAGGGGGCTACAGGCGCACGGCGGATACGGTTGGACGGCGGATAGGGTCTGGGCTTGGCAAAGACTATTGAGAGTGTACTACGGGTGTGGGGGTAAGTTTGATGACAGGTGGCGGTGCAAGTAGGAGCTGTCAGCCTTTCTTCCTACTTTACAACTTTTCGAGAGACCTAACGAAAATGGTAAGAGGTGGTGAATGCTATGTATTAAACATTGAATAAAGTTAGTAATGCAAATGAGTTTGAGTCTCCCAAGAAAAGAACTGCACCGCCACATGTCATCAGACTTTCTCTAACACTCGTAGTACTACGGGTACGGGGGGGTACATGATTATGGATAGGGTACTGATTTTTTGTACCTTTTTTATAGTCCTGTACAGCCGCGTTCCAAAAGTCTTTGCACCCCCCCTCTTCCACCAAACCTAACTACCAGCGGGTTTAAAGTATGATTTTGCTACAAGGGGATTATCTAATAATTATACTGCGTATGCCAGTATGCTAATAATTATATGTATATCCCCCTTTTTAATTACTCTCTTACAGCTTTGTTTAGCGACTTGCTACTGTGCTCTCAGGTTGTTAGGGTGCAAGTATTTTTTGGGACACAGCTGTACCCTCTTAATAGTCCTTACCTATCTAAATTATGGGCCCTATTTTTCTAGATTCCACCCCCCCAAAATCTGTACCCTATCGATAGTCCTTGCCAAGCCCATATCCCTGTCCGCCGTGCGCCCGTAATCTTGCAATCACACAGTATCACTCGTGTATGATTCGTGGGAATTTGTTCGCTATAGCAAATTTTTCCCTTACAGCAAATTTTGGGTGGTGCTAGGAACTCAAAGTTGCACTCAATTTCCATTATATCGAGGTTCTTTATATCAACGTTCGACTGTATCTCGGCGTCATGTCACACCTCGGGTTCGTGTTGAATCAGCCGTAACACAAAAAGTAAGACAAAAGAAGGCAAGAGGAAAAAGCAAACGAGGAAAAGAAACAAAAGGAAAAAGGAAAAAGGAAAAAAGCAGAAAAAGGGATGGAGAAAAAAAGGGAGGGGGGGAGGAGGAGGCGGGAAAAAGAAAAAAAACAGAAAGAAAAAGGTAAAAGGTAAAAGGGAGAAAAAGCGAAAAAGTATAGTGTAAGAATTGATTAAGGTGCACCTATATGTGGCCCTATAGTGCAACCGAGGCCTAAGAGCAAGCTAGAAAACGGCAACCGTGTGATTTGAGACCATGTCTCATACCCGGTATGTTTTTTCCCTGGCTGTGCTGACCAAATCACCGTCACCATACTTTTCAAATCCCAAATCCTCTATAGAAGTTCATCCAATTCACAAAAACTCTCTGATCATATCAAATTCATCTAATAGAAATTGTCTGATCAGAGCCACCTTATCAAAATTCGATCTACTCTGGGAGGGGTAGACTAGTAAAAAAACGGTACACGATATTCGCTTCTGACATCATAGAAAGAAGAGGGAAAAAAGCAGAATGGAAAAGGAAAAAGGAAGGGGAAAAGGAAAGAGAAAAAAACGGCTATTGTGGGGTAAAAAAACCACGAAATTTGGAAAACCTTGTCAGATGTGAGTGTCAACTAGCTTTTAGAGATGGATATATATTTAGTTTTAGTTTTTTTGATTTTGGGCTTTTTAAAGAGTACCATATATGTAACCTTCGGGTTGAATGTACCTAATGAATGAACGACGAAAATAAGAAGAGCGTCAACCAGCATTTGAAAATCCACAACCTAACTACATCAGGCCTTGTCTGCACGGGAGTTTCTGGTATGTAATTCCCCCTCCCCAACTATGGAGCGTACGGGGGGTTATATTATACTCTACCTCTATGCGACATAGGGATCGTTGGGGGGATGAATTAACTCCGATGTTAATCGCTGAAATGCATCTTCCAGTTTACGATAGTTAGTTTACTACCGTATTATTTCGCCTATACAGTAGACTCTCGATATAAGCATACGCTCGGGACCAAAAAATGTATGCCTATATCGAGGTTATGCTTAGATCGAGGTAGACTCTATACAGTAGACTCTCGATATAAGCATACTCTATATAAGCATATTCGTGCTATAGGCATCTAGCTCGGCAGTCCCGTTTTCACTCGCACATATAGAGTCTACCTCGATCTAAGCATAACCTCGATATAGGCATACATTTTTTGGTCCCGAGCGTATGCTTATATCGAGAGTCTACTGTATGTGCGAGTGAAAACGGGACTGCCGAGCTAGATGCCTATAGCACGAATATGCTTATATAGAGTATGCTTATATCGAGAGTCTACTGTAGTGAACACGACTGACCGGGGGTTGTTGGCAACTGGTCTAGTTTTTGATAGGCTAAATCAACATTACTAGGCTAGCTTTTAAATTCAAGCAATGCTATTCGACAATATTGGCTGAAGCACTGACTTCAAGTCCCCAAGTCCTTTACCAAATCTTCACCAAACCTTTCTCCTGTTTGTATATTACGACAGACAGAGCGTCTATAAATTTTCGATCTTCATTCTGTTGTTGTTGAATTGATAGATTCAAACCCTAATCCTGAAAATTAGATTCGAATATTGATTTGGTCTGAGCTACCCCCGGTCAGTCGTGTTCGCTATAGGCGAGATAATACAATAATCGAAGCTTCGCAGTATTTACTAGCCATCAAAGTCTAATGATGTAAAAACTCTTAGCTATGCTAGAACAGAGTCGTCTTCATAGCGTCCCCCCCGGCAGCGAATCTCACGAGACTGCTATATAGCTCATCCATTTCAATATAGCTCGAGTGATTTATTATGAGAGTGAGTGTGTCTTGAAGGTTGTGCAACACATCCCAAGCCGCACTTTGAGCTCGACTAAGATCCTGTGTTGCACTTTGAAACTATAGATATGTAATTTATTTGCTTTTTTTCTTCTTTTTAGTTCGTTAATGGAAAAAGAAGGCTACGGTTTTTTCGTTCGATTAGAAAAGTAAATGCACAGCTACGCACCGCTACAGCCTTAGCGAGGGAGGCCCTCGCGGGTTGCGCGTGCGGTGGTATAAATCTAGACATTTTATCGCAAGGGTAAGTGATGACAGCTTGCATGCATGGATGCTACCCTGCCAGCCGCGAACGACGGTATTGTGTGCTTCTATAAACAGCAAGAGAATATCATTCTAAGCATCTGTTTGGCCACCAAGCTTTGTTTGTGATTTATGTGCCTTTTTAGTATTATGAGGGGGACGAATTTTGTCGGTACGATTCATTGGCTTATCTATACTAGACATGCGTCTTCAACCCACGTAAAGGTCAAAGATTTGGGCTTGAGATTCCAAGCTGTTCAGATACGAATCTCTGCCACGGGGACACTGCTATAGCCTAGCCAATCCTAGACGATAGGTAAGTCAAGCACCGATGGCTTGAATGCCGTTTTCTGAGAAACGGTAAACCTATGTATGCGTGTATACCGCAGGGTTCACCCACCGGAAAAAGTAGGTATGGATGAGCTAACCGAAGATCACCGTCATGACAGGATGGTAGTGGTAGAACTCATCACCAATCATCAACGATGTCTAGTATAGAGTGGAGACTAACACCATCAACGTCGCCCACTACCAATCATCAACGATGTTCAGTACAAAGTGGAGACAAGAACTCCTGACTACCGCCCACTGCCAATCATCAGCGCAGTATAAAGTGGAGACACCAACCCCATGACTACCGCCCACTACCAATCATCAGCGATGTTCGGTATAAAGTGGAGACACCAATTCCATGGCTACCATCCTCATTTGGTTAGTTCTCACCATTGCACAATCCGCTACGACATTAAGTACGGTATAGCCCTCGAAATCATTACGATCAAACACTGCCCCCCAGAAAAACTACATACCCGATCCTGAGATCTCTCTCCGGACCGGATTAATCAAGCTTTTGAGCTGTGTTCGAAATGGCCGCTCTGGATTTCGGGCGCCTTGACGAGCAAATGAAAATCTATTGGTACAAGTGAGTCCTATAACTACCCGCTCCCCCGGCTCTTAATTCCTGCAACGAATCCCAAAACCATCCCGTATATATAAACTGCTCTAGTCACGTACTATAGCTTTTTTCAAATACACCTTCACGATACCCAAATGATGTTCATCTCAGGAGTGAGTGCATTCATCAAGCGAGATTCGCTCCCGAGTGATAGTCCAAGCTCTGGTGTTGGCGCTAGCAGTAAGAGCTCCGATACTATTGCCATAGCTGGGGCTGTCTTTGGGGCTATTACTGCTCTCACCGCTATACTCACCCTCATTGAGGGCTGGAGGTGTTGGCGGAGACGAAAATCCGTAAATCTCCACCATTTGCTGTTTTCATGATCGATCATCACTAACCCTCATCAGAATCAAACTGACCCAGCTGTGGAGACGGATCAGCTGAGTTCTCGACCTCGTATGGACGCAACCAGCCCTCAGAACTCCGAGAACTCCAACGGAAACACTCAAACATTTTACAATATCATGGTGCAAATCTTGATCTGCTCTCACCTTATGAATAGCCTCCACGGGCAACAGCAGTCTCGTGTATCCGACGTCGTTGAATCACCGAGAGAGGCAGCCGGGGATCTAGCGGAGGATATACCACTTCAGGTCGTTCACCAATCTTAAGAATCTATAGACGGGCGGGTGTTTAATCTACTCAATTGTAAAGCATAATAATCCGCCCACTGGGTCTATGATATTCCCAGGGTAAGTTCTTTTTGGGTTTAGATGGCAAGGATTGGGGAGATTTTAATAGTGGATTTTCATTTGTCCTTTTTTTTTGTAGATCAGCTCATTTTGTTGGTATTTTGCTATAGATAATTTTCCCCAGTGCCTGTATACTTATGATATGTCTATGTATGCTGTGGAATCGATGCCCAGTGCTTTAGCATCTAAAACCAACCCACTCTGTTTTCTGGTTCTTATGCTGAATAACAAGTGCGAGCCCCTCCGTAAAGCTTAAGCCTTGCTAACCCGTACTCTGCAGCAGAGTAGGTAATCCTGCCAGAGGCTGTAAAGGGAAAAAATGGCGCTGAAGTTCACCAATTACCCGATTTGTGCATGGTATGACAGATACCGTGAAAAAGGAGAGTGATAATACATGACTGCAGCGCTGCGCCACGGCAACAGCCTCGGCCTAAAATCAACCCGACAACCAACTCAAACATTCTTGACAAGCTTCTCGAAAAGAGAAAAAAATGAACGTTCTCCGCATCCCCACTCGGCTCCGGAGCCTCCAAGTTCACACCCGCACCTTTTCCACCACTGCCAGTATCCGAAAGCCTGTCTTTGCACTCCGCTTTGCCCTCGCGTCGGCTGCACACGTCTTTCTCTGGGGCACCGCTGGCGTCCTCATAACGAAGCATTTCTTCCCTATCTCTGGGCCGTTGATTAAAGCTCCATTACCAATCCGTGGCTCTCCGGAGGATAAGGCGATAACTGAGACTCTTGAAGCGTCTGCATCTAAACTTGCGGTTGTGAAGGCTCTGCGTTTGGACCCGGACTATCAGGAGCATCAGCCATGGTCGGGGGTCCCGGAGGAGGAGCGACAACACAGGCTTACGCCTGGGGTGCTAGGGGGTTCTGGGAGGATTGGATATAACAAAGTCTGGGTGCATAAAAACGGGAATACGGTTGCTGTGTTGAGCTTAGGGAGGGGTATTTGTGGGTTTCCAAACATCGTTGTAAGGGATCTCCATACCTGCACATGATACATCGATGGGGGTATCGTAGGGGCTGATTTGTTTGAGGCGCAATAATAGCATGGTGGGGTTTTGGCTACGGTATGTGGCTGCAGTTATTGAGTGGAGATTTAGGGCTACAATATTGACGGTTTATATCCCTAAGTAAGGTAATAGACGAAGCACTCGGAAGAACCGTAAGCCTTCCCTCTTTCCAAACATTCGTTCGAATATATCCAACTAAAACAAGAATTGCAGGCGTTACATATTATGCCTACCCGTAATGCCGTGACAGCCCGATTATCAGTAAACTATAGACGACCTGTGCATGCACACCTATATCCGTCATCAAGCGGTTTTGTAATCATAAAAACTTTTGTGGTCGAGGTATGAATATGCCTTTCGGTCGTTCGCCCAGCTCTACACGCTGACAAGACTCCCTTTCCAACAAAAGCATACCGATCGCAAAGGTACAATAAAAGCGACGGTCGAAGATGAGTTTGGTAATCTTCTTACCGAAGCTGATGGCATCTTCGTCGTCCCCAGGAGTTGGAAACTGGCTGCAATGCCGGCGGGGATCTAAAGTAGGTAGGTAATGAATTGAACTTAGCTAGAAAGAACATGTGCAGAATATAGCGCCGTTCCCTTCTTCCTTTTTTATTCCCGAGCGGTTGGCTGTATGTGGTATATCCATTCCTACTTCTTTAAGTCATTGTCACGCGAGATTGAATGCTATAGAACCGAGTGACTGATGGTGCGTATTATGCTCCATGAAACGTCTGTTGAGATAGTTTGAATCCTCCACTCTAAAAGATGGTGCTAGATAAATCGAGGCTGCAGCGAATCATGCTAGAAATCAACTCCCCCTCTTATTCCCTAAACTTATGCACATTTCAAAAGAAAAAAAGAAGAAAGAGAAGAAAGGCGCTGAGGTATACATTTACACAATGTGAGCGGGAAGAAGAAAATTAAGACACTAAAAAGGAAATAGTTGATGGATTTGCCAAATCAGATCCATCTCACTATGTAAAGAAGAAAGAAGAAATAAAGTAGAGAACATGAATAAGAAACCTGCTCAACTCCCAAAGCTACGGACTCGTTAACCAGCCAACAGTAATAATAAAAAGCAAGAAAAAAACAGTACTTTTACACCAACCCCCCGACCCACCTTTATTTTTATATCAACCACTTCCAAAATCAGACCAAGTAATCATTATACCCATGGTATTCCCTCTTCTCGTACATCAATTCCTCCCTAGGCGCCTTTACAACAGGCAGATTCGTGAATCTGAACCCGCCTTCAACGAAGGTCGCGCATGCACATCCGCACCCTGTAGGACATTCGACGACCCCATCTTCTGCAAACCACGCCTCGTGACAATCTGCATGCCCGACATGACCGCACT
The DNA here is from genome assembly GCA_038503075.1 of Gyromitra esculenta. Classification (NCBI taxonomy): domain Eukaryota; kingdom Fungi; phylum Ascomycota; class Pezizomycetes; order Pezizales; family Discinaceae; genus Gyromitra; species Gyromitra esculenta. Next base: position 1,511,918 of record JBCAML010000002.1, read on the forward strand.
GGAGACATGGTACATAAAGTCCCTTGATGATGACATCGCAGACGCAGCATGTCATTGTAACTTGTCGCCGTTTACACGACCTGCATTCACCTCTTGCGCCCTTTGTTCCGTCGAGAATCGCACCGCACTTGCAACAATGGCCGCCGATTTCGAGCCCGTCCCAACGTTTTTCTCCACCAGCGGGTTTGCGGCTGAAGCCTACGGGCTCGTCCTCGAGGGCCTCAAGAGCGGCGTTTTTCAACCCGTTGTATTTTAAGACCTCGAGTCGCTGGATCTGAAACCCCCAGTTGTAAAGGAGGTCGGCATAGTTCTCGCGGTAGGACTTGTAGAGGCGGAGTTTCTTCGGGTCTAGGAACGGGATGTTGACGCTGCCTTCGTCGTCAAACTTGTCGAGATTCATCATGGTGATTCTGATTGGGGAGTGGTCTGCAAAGTCAGAATTGGTCTCGGTGAAATCAGAATTGACATCTTCTTTGGACACGCTTCCGATAGTCGTAATGGCACCCCATGTAACTCCGGAAGTAGCCGTGGCGAAGGGACCCAACATGCTTTCCGCAGGGCTAGGTACCTTCCGCCTTGTCCCGGGAGGGCTGCCGGTATTTCCAGACCCGAATGGCATGCGGAGATTCGCTATTCCGGATGTGGATTTTCGGGAATGGTGATGCAGCTCCGGGGATGAGGAAAGACTGTGGAAGACATCTTCGCCAGAGCCGAGCCTGTAGCTGTGCAAAGGTGGTGTAGTCCCAGTAGAATAAGGATATGCTGGGTCACTTCCAAAGTGACCAGTGCCATTTGATGACCCATAGGAGCCGTGGGTCCCAATTGGGGTCAGAGTCGCCGAGTGGTAATTGGGCGAAATGGAGTTTGAGGAATGAGCTTGGCGTGCCATGCTCATATTCGGGAAGTAATCTCGAACATATGATGTATTTCTTGACAGCTGTAAATCCTGTGAGCCGGATAAATTCTCATCAGTAAGCAGTCTACAAACTAGGTGGAAGCAAGGAAGTCCGAGGAATAAAAGAAACATACGCTAGATGGCATCCTCAACCCCCCATCCTCAGCACCCGGTGGCTCATCCGTCTCAGAAAACACGCAACTCAGCATCGCCAACATCTGCACGTCCACTTTCTTCTCAAAATACGCAAATAGCTCATCTACTAACCACTTCCCACCCAACGGATGACTTCCCCACTTGACCCTTCCCCAAAACTCCATATCTATCAAGCCATCCTCCGACTCCTCATCGCTCAAATCCAACCCAAGGCCGCTGTCCCTCCTTCTTCTGACCAAACTAGCTCGTTTGGCCATGACCAAAACCCTATCATCGAGCGCACCCGGTCCTGCGCCAAGTTCCTGGGGGGTGTAAACTTCTAATGGGACTTCGTTACGAAGAACCATCTCAACGAGCCTCCACACGTCGGCAAGCTCATTGAATCCATACTTCTCGGCAATGCCGGCGTTGAATTGACATACTTCTGCCCCGTCCCCGTATACTTGATAGTGCTTTGCGAGGTCTTGCTTTGCCGGCAGCAACCATTGCATGTCATGAATGGAAACTACGTTCTTCGGCTTTGGCGCATTTCCGATTACCGTCTTCACTCCAGTCCCCGTGCTTCTCTGTGTGCTTCTATCCGTACTACCACCTCTGAATCGCTTTCCAATAATGCTTCCATGCAACCTCCATCCCAAACTTGGCCTTAGTGGACCATCCGCAATTGAATCACTGTCATCATCAGTCGAAGAGCTGCTGGTTGTACTGTATGTGCTATCTGAGGTGTTGCCGTCCCCATCGCTTACGGCCGCGCCTTTCCCCCTTCGCCCGCTAGGAGATGTAGTATACAGTCTTCCAAAACTCTCCCAGATTCTTCCGTTGCTCCCGTGTCTTGATGACCTCTCTACATCCCTGACAGCTAGTGTACTGAGTAAATTTTTCGCGCCGAACCTGTCCTCCTTCGGTGGGAAAAAGCAGATAAGCCTGCCATCGTTCGACCAGGTGGCTCCGCAGGCTTTAGGCAACGGCACGTTGGCTTGGTTATTGATGTCGACTACACCAGCGTTTTCTTCCTCTTCGACGTCTCTGGCGCCTAGAGTAACCATCCCTTCACCATCATCGCTGCTGCTCTCACCTTCGTCGTCACTATCTCCAACCCAGGCAGCATCTTCCGCTCTCTCGCCGAGAAGGTAGCATAAACATGGTTCTAGACAAACTCTCTTTTTCCCTACATGGGCCTGTGAAATCCGTCGCAATTGCACGCAAATTTCGTCGAAGATCTTTTCGGGGATCATGTTGGTCCTCTCAAGCTTGAAATTAGGTAGACTAGATCCATCTCCAGGATATTCATGCGGAAACGAAACATCTGCTCTAAGGAAGACCCATTTGTTATCTGTGCCCCAAGGACCAGTCAATGAGACGGTACAAGTCCTCGCAGCAATATTAACCCTTTCAAAATTGATTTTTGGGAATTTGACCCCAACGAGTGAGATTTCATCGCCGAGGGTTTCTGGCACTTCCCAGCCGATTCCAAATAGCCCGCTTCGGCCAGTGCTGTCCTTGCCCCCTTCACCTTCACTGCCGCTCACGGGAATTTTCCTACCAATTTTCACGCCCTTCATCCAAGTGATTGGGTTGATCTCTTTTCTTCTCTTTCGACCAGCCCTCATGAAGCCACCCTCTTTCATATTCCCTCTAGCTAACAACCGCCCATCGATGCTCAAGTTAGCCATACTCAGCTGCTTCCCTAGCGATCCACCATGTTGCGGGCTTACGACACCGCTTCTCTGTCCTTGTCCCGGAAATAAGCTGTCTCTCCGCCCCCCCTTTACTCCATCCTTGTCCACATCCATCCCACTGATGCTCAGCCTCGGCAGATATCTCATCCCACCCATCGTTGGTAGCCCCTTCTTCCCCCCAACTGCCTCCTTTGCAATTGTTGCTTCGTCGCGGAACGTCTTATACTGTGCCCCACGCCGTGTCACTCGGAACCGCATCTTCTTTTTCGGATCATGCCCAATCTTCTCCATGATCTCCTTGTCAATGCTCCACAGCCGGATATCTTTATCGAGTGACCATGTTACGAGTTGGAACTCCCGATCTTCGCCACCGTCATCTCTTTCGCCGCCTCGCCAGCGCCAGAGAAACTCTTTAACATAGTCTGTATGGCCGTCAAATTTAGCGACGGCCTCTTGGGGTTCATCTTTTTTTGCCCTGCGATCCCACAGATACAGCGACGTATCGTCGCGCTGCGGCATCGTCAATAAGCCTCGACCAAATGGGGTATGTCGTGCCCGCCACACCGGGAAAGAAGTGTGAATAACACGCTCTGGGGTATCATCCGGACATTGATCGTAATCCCAGAATTTTACGGTCCGATCAAGTGCACATGTGACGATCCCTGACGGCCTCGTCCGGTTCCAGTCTACGCCGTAGATCTTGGTCGAATGTGCACTAATCTTCCGTACTGCGCGCATGCCCTTCCGCGTATCCCATATGTACAGGTAACGGTCGTGGGAGCTGGCAAGAATGTGTTCGTTTTGCCTGTTGTACTTTACTTGGGTTGCGCCAGCGAACCAATCGCAGAAGCTCATGACGGGCCGGCGGGGTGTCCGGAGGTCCCAGCAGTGCACGAAGCTGTCGATGGAACATGTTGCGAGCACGTTTGGCTGGTGGGCTGAGAAATTAATGTCGGTAATTGCGCGCGTGTGTGAGTGGAGGACGAGCTCGATTGCTCGCCGCGAGGGGAGCGCGAGGTTCCAGACTATTGCTTTTTGATTCGAGGTCGAGACAACCCAGTGGGAGTGGGAGGCATGGGGTGACCATTGCACGTCTGCGACGGACCAGGCAGTCAGATGTGGGAGGAAGCGAGGAGGGTCGTAGGGGTTGTCGAGGTCTACGATGTGGAGACCTAGCTGACTGCGGGAGAATTGTCAATCTACCGCAATCTGGGGTATCGTGGGGAGCTAGAGGAAGGGTTCAACTCACGATGCTAGGACAACGTCACGGCTACTAGGCGATATCGACCTGTTTATAGAGGTCAGGAATTCGACTTTCTAAACTTTCACTCTCTCCTGGTTGAGCAGGAGATGCAAGCTGATTCTTACATAGAGCCGACTGGCGCATCCACCTTTATCGACATGTCTAGGTTGAACGTTGGTGAGTCGTACGCAGAAGAGGTATCCCCCTTTGGCAGGGGAGCCTTCGTAGTACTCATGATGGAATTTTATCGTCGAGGGGGACGTATGGTTCCGATCAGAGGTTGGAGTAGTGGTATTATTGATTCTCGTGTCTGGAACAAAAGAAAAAAAAGAGCCACATATATCTATTTGCTTATTTATTTTTTGATTCCCCGGATTAGCCCACGCGCAGTCACCAGAGCCACGGTTTACATACAGGTTGCCGGAGAATTCGGTTTGGCCTACCAAGACTCCCACCCTCTCCTTCTCACTCTTCTTCCTCCAAAAGCAAATGTGCTGCGCACAAAAATTATTGTATGATAGGAAAAATAAAGTTATAGGTGGGACCAAAGAAAGCGAAAAACTTTCACGACGTAGCAAGATTCTCGCCCCCCTTCCCCTCCGTATGTAAACTTGAAAGAAGTTGTAAGATCCGCTTCGCGGTGAATGCGCTCGTCGTAGGGATCGATGCGAGGTAACTGTTCAAGAATTGGCTACTATTCGCGCTATCGTGGCCGAAGCAGCCCATCCAGCCTGCTGAAGCAGACGACACACGTGGACGGGGGGGTAGATCCGGGTTCAAAGATTTTTCTTTCCTCTTTCCTCCCGTGAACAGGATGAAAGCGAAAGTATTTGAGAGCGTAAAGCAAAAAGTACGTAATGAATAAAACTATAAGACCGTTGCAATGTAGCCGCGACAGCAGCCCGCAGGCAGAAAAACCGTTTTCTGCTATTATTTTCTTATTCTTTTTTTGTAGTTCCCTTTCTTGGATTTTAACGAACGAACGAGCGAACGAACGAGAGAATGGGACTGTCAGGGTGAAAGAACGTGGGGAGAATAAGCGCAGATCTTCGGCGGGAGACTGGTGAGGCGAGGCGATCGATGAACAAATTGGCGAACGAGATGGGGGATTTCCAACATGTGGAGTCGAAAACGAGAAGAGGCTAGTTTTTCAACGGCGGCGACAGGGACGCTGAATGTGATATGTATGTAGTCTAATCCCCAGGGTTCTCACCACGGGACGATGATGTAGGTAGGTAACATAGGTATACCTTCAAGAAACCAAAATTCTTTTTTATTCCTATTCTTATTCCTACTCTTATTTCTGTTGGGTAAGGTAGCGGAAAGAGTGGATTGGAATCTGGACGAGGGGTTCTCGATCGCAAGTCCCTTGCGGCTTTGGGTGCAGCAAAAACCCATGTCTGAGACAGGTGGAGAGAGACTGACGAGGAGAGATGCTGTGCTTCCAACCCTGTTGCCAATTCGCTCATTGTCTATCGTCAATCACGCGTGAGGATTGGTTATATTTTCTGGTTTTAACAGTTTCAATTGTTTTTATTTTTATTTTTCTCTGTGTTCTGTGTTCAGTCTGGTGTCAGGGTGTCAGGGAAACGTTGTACAGAATCCGATCCGTGATCCTTTTTGTGGTTTTTGGTCTGAGTAACAATGTCACGTTTCTGTGCAATCGTTCATTCACTCGCAGGTGAGCGTCCGCGTGAGTTTTTCTAGAGAAATAAGAAAAGAAAGAGAAGGAAGAAAGGAAGAAGGAAGAAGGAAAGAAAAAGGGATCACGATGATCAAGATGGAACAGCGATGCTACTTCTTCCGTCGTTCTTCTCCGTGGGCGAAGAAGAATTTCCAAAAGCGACCATCTCTATTGATAGAGAAAAAGAACTGGTCAAGTTGCCGTATCGATCGAGAGAGATTTGGAGGGCAAAGTCAGTTATCTATCAATGCTCAGATATCTTGACTCCTCGGGTTTAGAATCTGTACATACATCCACGCACGTACAGATACATGTAGATACACGATACGCAGAGAAAACAAACGTCAGTGGACGGCCCAGACAGATATGCATCCGGGATCTAACCACCGGCTGCAAGGAGCCTCGCTGAATGGAGAAGATCTGGGGGTGGTTGCCTTCGAACAGCTTCCTTCCCATCATCTAAGTCCCCCTCCATACACGTAGCCATCGGGGGAGATGAAGTGGGGTGGAGGATGAAGAGTTGTGGGGGGGAGAAGGGAACCACAGCTCATCTATCTAGATCTCTCCTGCTGGTTCTCGTATCTATCTATCTCTTTCTCTCGTTTCATGAGTTCACGGAAACAGACGGGCAAAGCTCTCGTTCACTTCCCGTTACCACCCCCCTACAGTACATCAACACATTTCTACCAACCATCGAACGCCACCCCACCTTTATCTTGTCTTCGACCAGGCAACCCCGCACTCCCGTTCATCATCTCCTTCCGCCGCTAAACACAACTCGAGATGGCTCTTCCCAAACGCATCATCAAGGAGACTGAACGTCTTGTAGCCGAACCGTGAGTCCCCACCCTATCCATTTATCTTTCCCCTTCTTTAAGACCCTCCCTTTCTTATGGTACGCGTTTCTCCCTTGTCACTCTTGGTTTGCATGTGGGTGGGGGTTGGCGTTGCTTGTTGCTAAGCTGGCCGGAGAAACCCAACTGACCATGGCAACAACAACAACGCTACAGAGTCCCAGGAATCAACGCTGTCCCTCATGAAGATAATCTCCGGTACTTCGATGTCACTGTCCGTCATCCCTTCTTTACTCTTCATACCGTCTCCGCTCGCTCGCTCGCTCGCTGACAGTTTGATCAACGGTAGATTCATGGACCTACGCAGAGCCCCTACGAAGGCGGTATTTTCCGCCTTGAGCTGTTCCTGCCTGAAGACTACCCGATGACCCCGCCTAAAATTCGTTTCCTGACAAAGATTTATCACCCTAATATTGATAAGCTAGGGAGGATTTGCCTAGATGTTCTCAAGGGTGTGTGCTGCTCTTCTTCATAAAACGGATATCATTTGAGATATCAGGTTTGGAGCTAAGCTCATGTGAACGGTGCATTAGGAAACTGGTCTCCTGCTCTGCAGATCAGGACTATCCTGTTAAGTATCCAAGCTTTGCTTGGTGCTCCAAACCCGGACGACCCACTAGCAAACGATGTGGCACAAAGGTGGAAGGAAGATGAGAGGGCTGCTATTCAGACTGGTATGTTTCCTCCTATGTTTCCTCCGGATCTTCAGAAAAGTCCACAGTCACTACGAAGTGTAGAAGCGCATCATAGTAACATAGTATTTCAACGGCAACAGCAAGGGACTGGACTAGGACACACGCGATGGTTTAACATAGCCTTTCTTCTTCCAATATCACAAATCCGGGCTTGCTTTTTTATATCGTGATCCCTTCTGAACAAATCGCTACCTTACCCGTCTTATGGATTTTTAAACAAGAGAATTGAAGAATTTCCATACTACAATAATGCAAGGAAGTTTGTGCAGTGGTGATCGACGAAAGGAATGATTTTTTCGATCTCTCTTCTTTTTTATCAGCAGCGTTATGCAACATTATTATTATTTTTTCCTCCTTCAGAGCTAGGGGTTGGAGAGATATGGGGTTGGAATAGACAGCCTTTTTCTGTTCCCTTGGTTTTCTGTGTTTAGCTGAAATAACTATCTTGGAAGCAAGTTCTTGCCAATCCGTCTCGGCTCTTGGAACCTATATGAGGCGTATATTTGTGGCTAGTGAAAACTGGAATATGGGTTAGGGTTTTAAGGCCGTGTTTGTCTGCAACCTCCCACGATATCAAAGCATGCGAGGCTCCTTGTCTCCACTCCCTTTGTTTTCCAACATCACATTCGCCGGAGACGAATCAAGTCACTGACCATCACTCGCTCGTGGCAAACGATTAGCAACCGGCCCAGTAACAGTTTCAGGTCCGGTTTAGATTTTCCCACCGACAATCTCATGCTAATAAGTTAGGCCTGGCGATGAGACTAAGTCTCATGCTCGACATCTTCCACGCTCTTTCGCCCTATAAGTCTTGAAACCCAACCCACAAACTAAATGCCGTTTCCGTCGCCGAGTAATCGCGCATCACTATATTCCATAACCCGTACCGCCCAACCCAATCAGAAAATAATGCCACTTGCAACCCCCTTTTTTACGAATAATTACGATCCCATCGCCGTGCCCGGCAACAAATGCCTGACCGCCTTCAAAAGTGGGTGGGTGTGTGGAAAAACAATACCCTTGTTCTGTGTAACGGCAATTGAATGTGGAGAAAAGGCGGTTGCCGACATGGAGGCTGACCTCCTATTTGTAGAGAATTGGCTTTTGGCCACAAAAATATGGACCGTCCTGTTGGGGACGCAGATCTTGCTCGGCTTCTCCCATAGCTCGAATAGAGATATAAAAACCTCGATGGCCCCGCCGGCCGCTGTTGCTGATACCGTTGCTGGTGGGTGTAAACGTAGTAACATACCACCGGCGGTTTCGGGTATAGATATGCACATCGCTACTACGAGACTTTCGCCCGAGGTGGCTCATCACCAACTACGAACCTCCAGAGCCAACTATATCGAGTACGGCCAGCTCAAGGAACGCAGATGGGAAGAAACCGATCCGGGTTTAAAAATCGCTACGGCTGCGAAATCTTGGGTCGACTCGGAACGCAAACCCCAAAAGAAATGGAAGAAGAGAAAGAAGACGAACAAGGGAGGAAACGCAAAAGGTCCTTCCCTTGTGCTCACACAGGATAATGCGGAGCAATCACCAACGACGGCGACGGTGACGACAGCGGCGAAAGCAGCTCCGGTAACAGCAATTGTGAATAGACCCCCGAATCCGAAGACGGAGAAAAAGGGTCCACCGTCGAATCAGCAGAAAAAAAAGGTTGCGCAGGCATTGCCGGTGTTGCTACCAGTACACAATGAGAGATTGCCTAAGGCTCCCCCATCACTTGATTCTGAGAACGGCGGTGTGACTCTTAGAAACGTAATTTGTTATGACTCCGATGAAGATGGTGACATCCCAGGTGTCGTCGTTGCTGCCGAGAGCTTTTTTATCACCGCCATGGACCCGGACGATCCGAGAGCTAAGCTTCCGGTTCCCGAACGGAATGTTCCCCCTGTCGATCCGAATCATGCACGACTTAGTTGGACTGCGTGTTACGACGATGATTGTCTTGTTCATTTGTCGGATAAGAATGGGGCTGGCTGGTTTCCGTGCAGACCTTGTGGATCTAGACGTCGTGGCTGACGGCAGTCTCGAGTCACCGTTCTGGTTCTCCCTTTCTCCTTGGACATAGGCAGAATCACGCCTGGAGATATGGTGAACGGGGTATAATCTCGAACAGGGGTTATTTGCGGTGATTTGTTTCGGGGTTAGGGACCACCACCTTTTTTTAATCACTCAGATAATCTCTGTTCTGCATCATATCCCGCTCTTTATATTTTCAAGCGCGACTCTAGGTTGTGTCCTTGTGTAATTGGTTTATGATCCGGGGAATTTTCTTCCCGCGTCGCTACATTGGAAAGAGCACATCTCTTATTGGCTATTCTCACTCTGTGATGGTTTTCTTTCTTTCTTTTTTTATTACTCAATGGCGCTTCGGTTCGATTTGATGTTTGTGCGCTTGTTTTTTTCTCCGTTTTTACTCTTGAACTGGGATTTATTGGCAAAAGTTATTATTAACCTCTTGCTGTACTTTGGTTTAAAAAAATAGTTTGCGGTAGATACCGGCCTGCATATTGTGCGTGATGGCCGAAGGTAATTGAGACCTAACTCTATTAGACTTCTATCTTTTCATATTACTAGCGATTGTCGGGATCGGTTTTTTCATGATAAAAATTTCTATCATACTTATCTCTAGTTGTTTTGGGCTCCGACTGGATAGAATTATCATATGTTTTACTGACCACAACATAGCGTGCAAACCCCCATGATAGTTGGAAGATCGGCTTCTAATAAACTTTCGTACTACAGGTGGTAGTGGCCAGTTACATACGTGTAGCTGGATACGTTACTCGAAATTGATAGTTCTGCATGCTTGTGTTTTTGGCGGTTGCCAAGCTTGTCACCCCAAAACTTGCACAGCTTGAGTCAATGATAGTCCCGTCGGCTCACTGAAAGGAAATCTCCCAGCATTTTCATCCCGTGTTATTCGAACTGTGCAAATCCAACTTCCATATATATCCGATCCATAGGCAGTCTTTCTCGAGCAACTATTGGTTTCAAGTCCACCCCCCTGTTGTGCTGTGCGACTGGCCCTAACCTCGCAAGCGAATTCATCGTTCTCATTAGGAATGAATCTCAAAAGCTTATTATAGTGGCTGGTTTGAGGTTTGAGTGTTCTGGTGCGTTCAGTTGCTAGACACTTTGATGAGGGTTGGGGAGGATCGTGAAGTCATATGGAATTCTACGTGAATGAGGACGAGCACTCAGTGCTCTCTATATCGGATATATACAGTGCTAAAAGAGTCGGCTGGGCGGGGAGAACCGTGGGGTTTTATCCCAGTTTACCAAACACCCTAAACGGTTTGATTGTAATCCCAGCTAAACTCCACATTCTCCCAGCCACAGGTAATCCCGTCTAACAATCTACGATATTACCAAGTTCCAACTATCTTTCTGGGCGAGTTTTGAAGCGTAAAAGTTGGGGCGACTGGTTTTATATCACACCTGCGTTTTTTTGCTCATGATATTCTGATGTGCGATCACCTAACAAATATTACGATTACTATCCTGATTTCTTTTTCTCAGGCGTTGTTGGGGATTTTTTTTATGTGGTGGCTTCGCTCTCCTTACTATGGGGCTTTCTAGGCCACTGCTTTCTCTAGGTTAAGTTTTTTTACAATTCACCGCGAAGACAGCACCAGCGTTGTCCTAGCGAAACACACTGCGAAAGGAGAGAATATGCTCAGAAGCATCTATAGAATCTCCCGAGGCTGTTTCGAAGCGTGGTGCCGATTCCGTCTATCTATGTGTCGTCGCGTCGCTCTACGGATCGGCCGGATATTTACCTGGTCTTTTTCGCGAGAAACGTTCCACAAGAAACTATTCCGTTCTGCTTCTGAACCAATCGGTTGGAATGAGACACGAGTGATGGGCCATGAGAATCTGCTCCCCTGTTCATGCACTGCCTGGCTTGGCAATTATTGCTTTTGAGCTTTGGCTTCAACTGAATCTCTCCACTGCTCCTCCGAAGCTTCGACATCATGCCGCTCCTGGACTTCCCGAACGAATTGTTACTCTTAACTGCCGAAAGCCTTCACGCTGGAGATGTCAAGTCTCTCCTCCAGACCAACCGCCGCCTCTATTTTTTGCTCACGCCACTTCTACCAAAGTTAGTGACGGATGAGAAATACGCGATGACCGCGCTCTTTTGGGCAGCGGTGAAAGGCGACGAATCGATGATTAGGCGCATCCTTGAAAGTGCACGAAACATCACCGTAATCAACGCTGGAGGCCAGAAAGCGAGAGATGCACCCCGAATATTTCACACAGCTCCAGCAAAGTGCAGTCAGTCTACGATTGAATTTGTGGTCTGGAAGGGAAAGGAGCTGATGCTTGAGGGCAAGGATCGGCACGAATCGACGGATGGGCTTCAGTGGGCTGTTATTGAGGGACGTGAAACTATGGTTAGGTTTATGGTCGAAAATGGAGCAGACATTGAAGCGAGTAATCCGTTTATGCCAGATGCGGTGGTAGCATTAGACCAATGGCGGAATCCCAGGGATAGGGTTGGTGGTAGACAGTTGTGGAGACCGCTCCACCTGGCGGCACATAAAGGGCGAATAGGGGTGGTTAAAGCGTTATTGGAAAACGGTGCATCCGTCGATGTTAAGGATGACCGTGGGAGGACGCCGCTTCATATAGCAGCTTGCTACGGCCACGAAGAGACCGTCGGCTTACTGTTAAAGACTGGCGCCCCTATAGATCCTGAAGATAATTTTGGGAGGACACCGCTTTATCTAGCAGCGGAAAACAATGGAGACGTTGCCATGGTGCTGCTGTTACTGAAGAATGGAGCCAACATCGATCATGTTGGCATGAAGGATGATTCGTCCCCCCTTCAACTTGCTGTAACTCAGGGGCTATACTCCACCACCAAACTCCTGTTGAAGATGGGAGCCAATGTCAACTATCGAAATCCGAGCACGGGATATACAGCGCTTCACTTGGTCACATGGCGCTATCCTAAGTTGGATCCAACGACTAAATCGATTACTAGGCTTTTGCTAGATTACGGAGCCGATCTCACAATTCTTGATGCACAAGGAAGTACCCCTGCCGAGCGCGGGAAAATACGGGGCAGCTTGGAATTTGTTAAAATGCTACTTCAGGAGGAAGTGAATATTGCCGCTATGCCCAGTCTCACAATCGTAACTAAAAGGCGAGCTCCTAAAGTTCTTAAAAAACTTTCTAAAGTTAGTGGATGGCAGCAAGTAAGGAGGTTATGTGGATAATTCTTATTAACAAACGTAGGTGGGATGGCAGCCATAATGTTTATTTCATCTTTAATCATTTGTGACTGTATATAAAGTTTGCCTTTTTTTTTCCTTGGGGTCTTGAGGTTTTTTTTTCTGGAGCATCGGATTTTCATTCTTGAATTAGAGCTAGTACTGGCCATACCGAAAACTTGGAAAGAGTTACTATCATAGACCATACTCAGTGATCACTCAGGAATTGTTTACTCCTTGGTTTATTTGGCTTATTGAAGAAACATTTATCTGGGGTAGAGATACATGGACCATTTATTCACCAAGAAACTACGCAGACCGTATGGTGGAAATGCGAACAATAGTAGGAAATTACATTATAATTGAGTTACACGTCCGTCATTCATGAGGTGTGATGGCACATAAATTGTGATCTTAAGCATAACGATGAGGCTTTTTCTTGAGTCTTGTTAGCCTCTACGTTTGGTTTGAATCTTAGCGCCATCTCTGCCACCATCTACTAGTATGATTAGAGCTATTTTTATCTAGGAATATTTCGAGTGATAATATGTGATGATATTCACATGCAGTACTAATCGTTCTTAGCGCCTAGGCCATCGATGGCCCTGCACTTATCCTTCTTAATCCATACAGCCATAGTTCTTGCCGTACATGAACTGTTAACTGTGATGCTACGGAAAGGGGAAAAAATATGTCATTTTTTCATGTCACAGAATTCCTCGAGCTCCAGGACAAGGGGGGCACCCTTCATCATTTTACTTTGTAACCTATATATCACTACAAACTTAAGGACGGACGGAAATGCCTTTGCGAGAAAAATTTCTTCTCATTCTAGATCTCCCCTACCCAAATTTACGCGATTAAGGCGGCTTGTCATCTGGATAAATAGATAGATATTTCATTCACGCATCGGCCTCTCATCTTGATTTCATAGATGCATAGGAAAGCATTCAATTGCTGCTAGAAAAGCATTTTTGTCATATTTCTGGCCACTTGCTTCTCTCTTTTCTGCAGATTAGTACGGCTAGTATGAGTAGAAAATTTATTTATCTACTCCACAGAATATCACTCGAAATTTGAGCCTAAAGTCTGTCGGAGAAGCTTCCTAGTTGGGGGGGGTCCTCCGGGTGTAGCTTCGGGGGCAGATATTAGGGAGGGACATAGGCTCGAGTCCATGGGCACACGGGGGGCTCTAGAAGGGTGTTGACGAGTATATTGACGAGGGCGCGTAGCCAGCCTGTAGAGAGTCAAGCAATCGATCTCACTTGTCCCTACTATTCCAACAAAGCCGGACTGATCAAATATCCCACTTATAGGTCTCTAAGAATAATTCGTAAACCCTATAAGTATGCGATAACATGTCACCTGTTTCTCATTTGTGCTCTAGAAAATAAATTACATGCGAAATCATTCCATTTAATGGAGAGAAAACTCCATGCACGCCTTCGTTTTAAGTTATGACAGATATAGAAACAAAAACACTATGACATGACTATTGGCAACTCAACGAATTTTTTATATTCCCTATTCTCAGCTCTATTTCTTTTCAGTGGTTGGCGGAACAAGCGGAACGGAACGGTACAGCAAGATAAGTGCAGAGTGGCTCTCCCCTATGGAAACCGTTAATCATCAATTATCACCTTTTAGGCTGATAAACGCGGAAGATAAAACTTGCCTCCACCAGCCAAAGACTCCACCTTTTCTTGATCAACCTCAGAAACCTTATCGTCATTGAAAAAGTACCAAGTCTTCCCATCCCCTCCTTCCTTCTTGACATAGCTGCAGTAGTGTCCCGAGTCTGCGCTAGCGCCCTGATGTGTGATAACACCCATTAGGTCATATAGCCCGCTAGGATTACATCCATCATCTTTAGCAAGCTCAGGGTCCAGCTTATCCTTCAACTCTTTCTCCCAATCCGGTGCGTTCGCATCGTCTGCTGCAACTTTTATCGCAGCAGCAGATATTTCCGCCTCTTCCTTTGCCTCTGCAGCCTTACTTTGGGCTGACCCAAAGCCGCCAACACCAGCATTGCCGCCAGCAACATCATCAGGGCTCGCTGCACTGCGCTTTAGTCTTTTGCGGGCACGTTCGCGGTCCTGAGAATCCTTGCGAAGATCCCGGAGACGGTCACGGACAGGGATCAATTTGGCACGGAGTTCGTCGGTACAGTATTCCGTTGTGTCCAATTCGAAAGGGAAAGTTACTTTGCGCATGATTTTTGCTTTCTTGTTGATGTCACGTTTCCAGAAGAAACGGACAAAGTGACACTTTGCGGTTGTGTTAGAATTCTGAAAAAATTGTGCTGATAAGGGTCAGGAATTAGTTGGGTTACTTGCAGTTAGATATTTCGGAAGTCGTGTGATTTTGCTAGTCTTTGTGTAAATAGCATCCCGTCCTAGGGTGGGGCTATTCTTTTCGATCTGCTCAGTCAATCCAGCAATCAAGCCGTCTCGCAGATGATTGATGGACACGCTGATGTGACATTTCAAGTTCACGAATGTCTCGGTAGTCTCGACGGGTGGTTCGTCCGGGGTATCCTCGTCGCATTTTAAAGTGGAGACCATGGTTCCAGACAGGTATTTGTCAACAAATGAAATATCATTCGACGATTCTCCACTGATCTTAAGCTTTTGCCGAAGTTGCGTGATGATTTGAGAATAACACTCCTCCGCATCTTGCTGAGCATACTGTCCGTCCTTCCCCCTTTGAGCAAATTGGGGGAAAGCAGTGCGAAGAGCGCCAAGGAAAATCATTGGGGGAAATCCTTCAGTAGTTTGGCCCATCTGCTTATACAAGTCTCTCAACGCTAAGGTCAAATCCGATCCAGCAATTCCTCCCAAGCCAGCTAATAACGAGCTTGAACCACCAGTCGCAGCTCCAAAGGATGAACTAGCTGGGCCACCACCTTGGTACTTCTGTAGCTCGTCCTGGAGCTCTGGGACAAATCGGAGGGTTTGAAGAGTAGAGTTCATATAGCAAGTGTTGCCTAAATTCTGCAACCCAGAGGGGATTGAGCCTGCAAATGCTGCAAGCTGGGCATCTGTCATGTCTTCTAAAAATTTCACCTTCTCTTTAGGTGCCTGTACAGTTTTGCCGGCGGGTGTTCCCATCATCATGAAATTTTGTCCTGGTTTCAGATTCAAGGTAGAGAGATCTGTATCGTCTTTCAATTGGCCACCTTTGATGAGGATTTTTTGTCGTTCGGGTTCGACACCAGTGAGGGAATAGAGTTGATATTTGAAGACCTCGCCAGGCTGAGTGAGGTCTAGGTCGACCTCATGACGCTTCCCGGAGTGTTTTACGACAACTGAGGAGATAGATATTGTCAGTGCGGGGTGGAGAAATAAGCAATGAAGATGATGGCTTTACCTGGTATCGAGCTCATCTTGAGGATTTTTGTTATCTTCTTCTATCTGCAAATTCGAGGAGAAGGATGGGAAATCGGGAGATGATTGAATGAAAGAAGGAATGAAAGATAGAGATGGATGTGGGAGGGGGAGAAGAATCAGAACTGTGACAGAGGAGCAGAATGAAGGAGAGCATTGGCGGGGTGACATTTGTTGAGCCACCGCCACAGGAGGCTGACAATTGCCTTACTTCCGCGTTGTGGCGTTTGTGCTCCGTGAGATATGTCCCGACAGATAGCTTAAACTTACGTAGAGTAGAGTAGGACATGCACAGGAACAAAATTACATGTACCCCTTTAGTTAAATACAGCCATTCTAGGTGCTTTCGCTTATACCCGCGCCTAAGGATCGGAATGGAGGTATTTATTGGCCTAAACTACAATCCCTCCAACTACCATCGAATTGAATATAATATCCCATATCCAACACCCTATTTTGAATCTAGACAGGCCAATCCCTCCAAATTCTTGAAAGATATCATGATATTCACATCCTCCTCCAACCATTTCCCTTTTGACCGATAAAAACTTTTGGAAGCCTGAAGTAATTTTTTTATTTATTTCATACAAGCACAACACGGAAATATTTTCGTATTTCCTCCCCCATCCCAAAGCACCCGAAAAAAAAAGGAAAAGTCGTCTATTTGAGCGGAATAAACCTCGAGGAATGAGTGGCACCGATACCGGGACGACCGTGCTTGACGGGCTTGCTAAAACTCGCACCTGTATCAGCAATCCAATCCCCAAATAAAGCACAGAACTCTCCTCCTTTTTACCCCCCCAGATCCACTGATGGAAATACGCACTATGTGATAGAAAACTCTCCTAGGTAGAATCCAACCATCTCAGGCTTGATTTCAACCTGGTTAAATTCCTTTCCTGAGTAGATTCCAATAACGGAACCGATCATCTCAGGGACAATGATCATGTCACGGAGGTGGGTCTTGACGAGATCCGGCTTTTCATTAGGTTTCGCCTCCTTCTTCGCCTTACGGAGCTTCTTGATGAGGCCCATAGGCTTACGCTTCAGACCGCGGTTGAACCGCCTGCGAGCACGAGCATGAACAAGATCGCGGAGCTCTTCTGACGAGAGGTCAAGGAGCCTATATTTACCCTATTAGAATCGAATGCTGTAGCTGTGTTCGGAAGTGGGGGGGACGGAACTGGTCAAGGTCGACACCACGGTACGAGAACTTGCGGAAGGTTCTGGCCTTCTTCTTCTCTGTCGTTCAAAACCCTCCGTCAGCACTTGATCCACCATCCACCATCAATTCTGCAGCAGTTGAAAGAATATCGTACCGGCAGCGTCGACGGGATCCTATTATCAAACTGTTAGCCAACAAAAGCTCACCTCAAAAAATTACCTCCTAAAACAATGGATAGCTGGGAACTCACGTATTCGGTATCAGCCATGTTTGCGATTCGTGTATGTGCGCTTGTTGGTCGGTATCAAGGGGCGCGATAAGGGTTGT
Organism: Gyromitra esculenta; assembly: GCA_038503075.1. Taxonomy (NCBI): domain Eukaryota; kingdom Fungi; phylum Ascomycota; class Pezizomycetes; order Pezizales; family Discinaceae; genus Gyromitra; species Gyromitra esculenta. The sequence continues at coordinate 1,529,233 of JBCAML010000002.1, forward strand.
CGTCGTTGGCGTTGGGTTGTTTTCGTGAAGTTTCGTGAGATCAGGATTGAATGTGCGCGCCATCTGTGGGCAAGGAGAAGGACTGTGCCAGGGCTTATACCCTATGTCTTGGCATTTCCTCCACCAGCGTTCGTAAGTCTTGGCAGTAAACAACAATTATCAAAGCATCCCGAAAGGGAACACGTATTTATGACAAACTGCGCATGACGGTTGGGAATACTATCGCGTATCTAGAAGTCGATTCTCGGTGCTGATTGGACTTTGCTGATAAACATTTACGTTAAACTCTGGCATGTACCCGAAGCTATTATTTTCTCAAAGCGCACTTGCTGCTTTCTCTAATCTACTGTAGATGACCACATTTAAAGGGCCCGGGGGGGATAAGTACATGTAATTTTTCTATCCTCACCCGTAGCTTAGGTATCTTAACAAGTGCCTTTTTGTGATGAATACATGTATGTACCCTTAGTTTCTTTAAGATTATGTTTTGTATTCTCTAGATGCGTTTAATCGAAAATAATTGCAAAACTTGAACGTAGACTTTTCAGAGTTACATGTAGTCACACCCGTGTGGTGTGGTTTTCCTGGAACAATACATGTACCCATGAGGTCTAAAAAAAAAAGAGGATAAAAGAAGAACTACATGTATGTAGTATAGTACCTATGATTCCCGCATGACCACCCACTGTAGTGGTTATTGGTTGGTAGGCACCGGGAATATTAATAGATGGGTTCAACTTAGATAGACGATAAACCATTTGAAAGATTAGCAAAGTGCTTTCGCTTGAATAAAAGCCTGAACACCAATTACTTCACCACCTTTGGGCATATAAGTCTCACGGTTCAGTCCCTTGTTAAGCCCTTGATATCACGAAGGTGAGCGATCTTCTTAGCGAGTCTTAACACGTTCGAGAAGTGCGGTGTTTCTACAAGTTCTACGAGTCTATCTCAAGGCGAGATAAGTGCGGCGAGGTGAACGGCGACACAATGAGGTTACGAGGTAGAAACGAGATAGTATTTGACAATTACGAGAAGGTAAACGAGAACGTTCTTGGGAAAGAAGAAGAACAACGAAAGCGACCAAAATCCTTCCAAATACGCTTTCGATGCACCAACAACAACCCGGCAACAACCGAAACACAAAGACATTATTATAATAACCCGAAACCTAACCGAGCAACAAGGAAATTATACAACCATCCGAACCACGACGTATCCCTGAATCAATCCATGAAAATAAGATGTAAAGCCGTTCAGTTAAGGTGAGTTGACTTTGGAGCATCGAAGCCACTAAGACTCAGTGAAGCTTAAAACTGGGGAAAGTCGGGGTTCTCGCCATCAGAGGCACCTATTCTTGGGATTGGAGGGCGGCAGAAAGGAAGTCTAACAATCGCTCAAAAGAGAACGGATGAGCTCTTCGTTTTAAGCCGTCCTCATATCATTTAGATATGGCTCACGGAGAAGATTAGAGTATTTTAAAAGTAGATAAGTATCTTCACAAGGCTACGATAGCGACAGGAGTGGGGTATTTGTGAATTGGTGAGGTATTGCACGCGATTTATGTCACGTTATTACATTGTTCCTATTAGAAGCTAGAAATTAGTAGCAATAACTACTAGTAAAATTAATCCACCCCATTCGAATTCCTCTATTATTATTATCGTTATGTCACGATTACAGGCGCGATGCAAAAGGGGGATGTGATTGGTACAGCATTTTTACGGTATTCTAAAAAAATGCTGTATTAATTCTGGAGCGCTACGAGATTTGTCAGCAAATGCAGTAGCGCTCCAGAATTAATCTAACATTTTCTAAAAATACGGTAGTAGATCCACCCCATTTTTTTGGTACTGTAGTAATTAAACTCTAACACTACATGCAGATGTACATACATGTAATTATTTTAATATGGTATGCAGTCAAAAAGAAAGTATGAAAAATAGGCACAGAATTCTGAGCAAATTCCTACCTCCACATATAGGATGGATTTAAGTATATGTAGTTACATGTATGTGTCTGTTCCAAAAAAAATCATCTAAAAAGGCAAGCTAGCTGTGCATGTAAGCATTGGACCTAGCACCACAGATTTTTGAGAGAACCACCCGAGTGGATGTAAAGATCCTAGTAGGAGAAGCACAGTGAACCTAACCAATTTAAGGGGGGTTAGAGGCATTTTGGATGGATATTAGGGTCACAACACTTGGGGAGTGGCAAATACATGTAGCTCTGGGTGTTGTTGAATACATCGAGAATTTAGAATAGAGTACTGTATTATCTCGGCAATAAAGAACTATCCCATCAACCGTAGTAGGTTGGAGCCCGATTGGGCTCCAAATTTTCAGCGCAGCAACAAGTAATATTTATTTCGAGAAAAAATACAAAAATACCGAATACATTTAGGAAGAATGAAAATCAATAAAGCAATTGCGCTCCACTGTAAGACACAAAGGAAAATCACAGGTTCCACACTTCCAGCGGGTTCTTGTCATATCTCGCACTCCTGCAACCTTTTCCTCATCCCTCCGCTTCCACCTGCAGTGAACACAATCTTGCCGCCCATCAATATGTACAGGTATATGCTTGCCAGATGCATGACATCGCAGCTTGGGTGTCTTTGGAGTAACGTAACACGGCCGCTTAGTCGTTGGCTCTGGAGAACTCCCTGCCTGTTTCCGTTTTCTAGAATAAATCTTTTTTGCACCGCCCTTCCAACCAAGAATCATTTCCCATGCAACTTGCATCCTAAAATCTTTATGTGTTATTCCTCCCATCGCTTTCACCTGCAGGCAGTCGCTATAAATAATATAGGCATTGACAATAGCTGTATCAATAGCCCAAAAAAAAAATAGGGTACCAGGTGCGCCGAGAAATCATGTGTGTTTCGTAGTAGGACCTTAACTGATCTGCCACATCCACCCCATTCATATGAAAATTATAATCATTGATAGCTCGAGGTATCTCCAGTACTATTACCCATTCACCATCCTTCCAAAGCTGAGATTTTCGGACTCCACTGGCATTGGTTGATTTAGGACCTGGCTTTTTGCGTGGCTTCATGACCCCAGAATTGCGGCCCTTAACACGATGAATTGTGGTCATTATGCATACTGGCGCACTGTCCATCCACAAAATAACTGCTACGTTGTCCTTTACGACACCAGTCTTGAAGTGATAGTCCAGTTTCGCATTTTTGGGGACTGCAAGTTCAGAGGGAAATTGTAAGACCGGTACTTCTTACCGCACAGGAAATCTCCAAGAAGCTTTAGATAACAATCTAGACGCTATAACCTGCCCGGTTGCTATCCGCAACACAATACACAGGCACAAGTCCTAACTGCTTCTTATGAACCGCTAAAAGATAACCGTAGGGTTCAAAGTAGGGATCGAGCAAAGTTCCGTGAAGAACTTCCAATAGTAAGGTTTTAATAACTAACGCTGAAGGGCCAAGGCCTTGCTAAGCGAGATCAAAGTAATTCACAAGTAATAGAGTAAATTGCACGGAAGTAATTTTGCTAGAAACAATATAATATTGATAAGGCTCATTCTTCGTCGCTAATGATCCGACTCAGAGTTTACATCCACTGCGAGAGTATTTATAATGCCTCCTCTCTACTATGTTTGGGTGTAGTGTGGTGTAGAGGCGCTAATCTCACGGTTCAGTCCCTCGTTAAGCCCTTCAGTATCCCTGAAGGTGAGCAGTGCTACTTAAGCGAGGTACTAACACGTTCGAGGAGTGCAGTGTTTCTACAAGTTCTACGAGGGGTCTATCTCAAGGCGAGATAAGTGCAGCGAAATGGACAGCGACAGCGAGGGTTCTGAGGTAGAACCGAGATAGTATTTGACAGTTACAAGAGAAGGTAAACGAGAACGTTGCTTAAGGAAAGAAGGAGAAAAGAGACAAAAACAACCGAAATCCTTCGCTTAAATACCCCGCTTTCCCGTAACACAATCAACAACCCGACAATAACCGAAACACAACCGAACTACAATAAGATTATAATAAAAGATCCAAAATCCATAACAACCGTCGCACCAAATCCTAACCCTATCCCTAATCCGTGAAAGTAGCCCCCCGTCTCAAGCGTGAGCTCCTGCGAACCTTAGAACTGGTAGTAGTCGTAGTAGTTAAAAAGGTATCGAGCGATAGTGTCACGAAGATCTTGGCGGGTTAAGGGTAGGATGAGCATATCCAGTCCATTCAACAAGGTATTGTTGTTGTCCGCGATATACCCGTTGTTCGAGGATTTTCTCAATAAAATATTCCTCCTGTTCATTAACTACAATTGGAGGCGGAGGGGGTATTATTTGTCCTGGGAGAGGATCATCGGCAGCAGGTTTAAGGAGTGAAACGTGGAAGACGGGATGGTACTTGACTGATGGTGGAAGATCAATTTCGTATGCAAAAGGCGATACTATCTTCTTTATCGGATAAGGTCCCATCCATTTCCAGTCGAGTTTTCGAGCATTTCGAACGGTTCGGATATTCTTCATGGATACGAAGACCTGGTTATTGACTTGATAAGCAGGGGCCGGGGTTCGGTGTTTATTAGTCGAGGTTTCGTGAATATCCTGAGCTGTTCGGATTTGCGTTCGGAGGTAATCATACAATTCTTGCATCGTAGTTGCAAAAGTTGAGGAATCTAGACTTTGGGCAGTAGTCGTTGAAGCAATAATAGAAGTATCGAAACGGGGATGGTAACCATAGTTTGCAAAAAAGGGCGAGACCTTGGTACTAGCTGATTCTTGATTATTGGCAGAAAATTCTGCCATCGGTAACCATTTACTCCAGTCTTCTTGTTGATAAGACACATAGGAGCGTAGGTATTGTTCCATAACCGCGTTCAATCGTTCTGTTTGTCCATCGGTCTCGGGATGGAAGGCTGTTGACATCCTGGCTTGAATTCCTAGACGCTGGCAGAGTTCCTTCCAAAAATGGGCAGTGAACTGTGTCCCTCGATCGGAGGTAATATGTGTCGGTAAGCCGTGAAGTTTCCAAACATGCTGGAGGTAGAGATCTGCGACGTCTCGTGAATTGACAGTAGTGTTGCACGGAATGAGATGTCGCATTTTTGACAGTCGATCGACTATTACCATAATAGCATCGTAGCCGTTCGATTCTGGGAGGCCTGTCACAAAGTCCATCGAGATCTCTTGCCAGGGACGGTTTGGAATGGGTAGGGGACGGAGAACTCCTTGGGTTCGTTGGGTAACTGGCTTCGCTTTCTGGCAAATATGGCAGTTGCGTACATATTGCTTAATTGATTCTCTTATCTTTGGCCAGTAAAAGCTTCTGGCAAGGAGTTCGAAGGTCTTGTCTCGTCCTGGGTGGCCTGCTGCGGGGTTATCATGGTGTCTTCGGATTAATTCCAAGCGGAGAGCATCCAGGTTGGGGACGTAGATACACCCTCGATAACATAGTCTTCCGTTTTCCTCTGTGCATTCGCTTAAGGTGATCTTTTTTGATTGTTGATCTTTATTCCTTAGTGCTTTGAGTATTTCTTCAGGAAACTTGTCAGCGATAAATCCTTCTTGGAAAAGTTTCTTTAGGGGGGCATCCAATTCAGCGGCTTCATTTGATAAAGAAGCCGACAACAAACTTAGCTTGGGATCAATATTTTCCTTCTTTAATACTACTTGGCTTTGGTGGGCTAATCGTTCATCCCCTTCCTTGGGGAGATCTCCTGATCTCCTAGTGAGTGCATCCGGTTTTCCTCCTTGACTTCCAGGTCGATATGTTATTACAAAATCGAAACGTGATAAGTACTCGGCCCATCTAGCCTGACGTCGATTGAGTTGTTTAGTGCTCATGAAATATTCAAGATTCTTGTGGTCACTAATCACATCGATCGGGTGCTTTGATCCTTCAAGCTCTGGGCGCCATTCTTCGAAAACGCGGATGATGGCCAACAGCTCTTTATCGTAAATCTCATAGTTGCATTCCGCCGGGGAATGTTTCTTCGAGAAGAAGGCCACCGGGTGTAGGACACCGTTATCATCGTACTGGGATAGGACTCCTCCGGACACGAAGTCTGAGGCATCTGTTTCCACAATAATTTTCTTATCTGGATCGAAATGGATGAGGATCGGGGCAGTGGTAAAGGCATATTTGAGGTTTTCGAAGGCTATATCAGCTTCGACCGTCTACTCGAAGATAATACCTTTCTTGGTAAGGGCGGTGAGCGGGGCAGCAAGTTTGGAGAATCCTAGGATGAATCGACGGTAAAAATTGGCAAACCCTAAGAATGCTTGGACATCCTTTACACTCTTTGGTGTCTCCCATTCTCGGACGGCTTTGAGTTTTTCTTCGTCCATTCTGATACCATCAGGGGTGAGGATGAGACCAAGGTACTTAGTAGTCTGTACCTCAAACTCACATTTCTCCTGTTTTAGCAGGATATCGTTGTCTTTGAGAGTTTGGAGGACCTTGCGGACGTGAATTTGATGCTCCGCGAAGGTATCACTATAGATAAGAATGTCGTCCAGATAGGCGGTGCAGAATATATCCAGGTATTCCGTGAGGCAATCATTCACAAATCGTTGGAATGTTCCGGGGGCATTTGTTAAACCGAATGGCATAACCTGGTATTCATAAAGACCGTACCGCGTGCGAAAAGCGGTCTTCCATTCGTCTCCTTTTGCAATGCGCACTTGGTGGTATCCGTCGCGAAGGTCTAGTTTGGTATACCATTGTGCTTTGGCAAGCCGGTCTAGGGTTTCGCGGATTAGGGGAGAGGTATAACGATCCTTAACGGTAATGGCATTAAGACCTCGGTAGTCCACACAGAGTCGTAGAGAACCATCAGCTTTTTTGACGAAGAGGACGGGGGATCCAGCTGGAGAGGAACTAGCACGAATAAATCCTTTCTCGAGATTGTCCTCAATATACTTCTTCAAGACGATCAGCTCTTCTCGGGACATTCCATAAAGGGGTCCGAAAGGGGTATCCTTTCCTTCCATCAGTTGTATTTTGTGGTCATACGAGCGGCGCGGGGGTAATCCTTGGGCTTTCTTTTTATCGAACATATCTAGAAAGTCATGATATTCCGTAGGGATTCTTGCTCTCCATTCCTCCTTGGTTGTTTTGTCATCGATGATTTTGTTTATCTCGTACAACGACATTGCATATGCTTGGGAGGAATGTTTTCGGGTGAGGGTTCTGAAGCTAGCGGCGTTGATAAAGGATAGATTCAGCTTGGGAGGGGCTATAATCGAGGGGGCGGTTACGGTGGCAGAATGGGGGGTACAATGGGTGGTGCAGAGTTTAGAGTTAAACTCAATGCGTTTTTGAGCGAAGCGGAGTTGAACATCATGATAGTTCATCCATGGGATTCCTAGAACAAGGGGATAATGTCCTAGTCGGGTGACAAAGCAAGGGGCTTGTTCCTGGTGTTGTTGAATAGAGAGGTTGATGTTAGTAATATGGGTGATGTCTCCTGACGAAACTGGGCGTCCATCGATTACTTCAAGTTGCCGGGGGGTTTTTAGAGGTAGGAGAGGTAGGGAATGGTGACTCGCAAAGTCTTTATCAATGAAGGCGAATCCTGAGGCTCCAGTGTCCAATAATGCGTGAGTTTTAATAATTTTATTATTATGGGAAATGTTACATGATATAACGAAATGTTCCCCATCCAATTGATCCTCCACGCATGTATCCGACACTGAAAAACCCGAAATAGAAAAAGCCGACAAAGGTAAACAAATGGGAACCAAGGCAGGGTCACTGATCAGCCTTGGTTGAACTAGTTTAAAGACTCGTTGGAAGAGTCTGCTGATTCTAGTGCGAAAAACTGGGGAGGAAGAGGGGGCGGTGGAAGCGAGGAAGCGGGGGGTGTGCGAGTGGCGGGCGGTGCGGTGAGGGCTCCTCTCATAGTGGGCTTTTTTGGAGCGGAGGGGCAGTTGGCGTACGAATGGTCGGGGGCGGCGCAAAACATGCATTTCCCGGTGGAGCGTCGCCACTGTTTTTCTTCTTCTGAAAGCTTCCTTCTTCCATTAACCACTGTATACCGTTGGTCCTGCGGGGGGCGAGATATATTGCTAGTGCGGCCAAAAGATAGGTCCATCGGGGCCAATCCTCCTGGAGTGAAGGAAGAAGCGGGAGTGAAAGCTACGGGAGCGTTGAATTGACCCATGTTATCACGAGTGTTCCCCCGTTTCTCTGCCTTGCGAGCTCGGATACGGTTATCTAGACGGGTGAGGGTGAGGATCATTTCCGGAAGGGTGGCAGGGGCGATGGGTGCGAAAACCATGGCTTCTTTCAGTTCCTCAGACATGCCATGTTCTAGAGCGTCCATTTTCGAGTTCTCGTCGAAATTGAGCTGCCCCATGATCCTTTGGAAATCGGCTAGGTATGCTGAAAAATCGCGCTTTCCCTGACGGAGTTGATGAAGTTCCCGTCGAGCAGTACCTGTTGGATCTGGATCCCCGAAAGCGGTTTCTAGGGCGGCAATGAGTTGTTCCGCGCTAGTCCAAGTGGTAAGGCCGGAGGGGAGAACCGTATGACGGACTTGCTCCAGAGCTGCTCCTTCTAACCGATTAATGGTATAAAGGATCATCGTGGTTTCGTTTGCAAAACGATCTCGGTTGACGGTTAGCTTGGAACGTAGTTGGAGGATGAAGCCGGGGAGCTTGGTTCGGGATCCATCAAACTTTTCTGGATCTGGCATTCGTTCTGAGCGGTGGGAGTTTGTTGATGGAGGTGGGGTGGCGCTTAGATTGGGTGGAGCGGGAGGTGTTTGGACGGTGGCTCGGGCTTCGTTTCGTTCCTGCCGTAATCGAGCGATTAGATTAGCAGTTTCCGTGACCCGTTGGTCTTGTTCGGCGGCGTGGCGGAGGGCATTGTCGGTTTGAATGCGAGCTGTGTTGAGTTTGACCTCATTTTCTCGCTCGTTTTCCTGGAGGGCGTCGATTTGATCTTCCAAGGCCTGGTTTAGGTCCCTGAGCTCATTGTAGAGCTCTGCAGGGTCCTCTCTGTAGGCTTGGGCGAAGGCTTCCCTGGTGGGGAATCGTTTTGCTGCAACGGCGGCTCCTTCCATGATGATGTTGGGAGATTCTGTATGGATTGGGTGGTAGAAGGTGTAGATGTTGGAAGCAACGTAATCTCACGGTTCAGTCCCTCGTTAAGCCCTTCAGTATCCCTGAAGGTGAGCGATCTTCTTAGCGAGTCTTAACACGTTCGAGGAGTGCAGTGTTTCTACAAGTTCTACGAGGGGTCTATCTCACGGCGAGATAAGTGCAGCGAAATGGACAGCGACAGCGAGGGTTCTGAGGTAGAACCGAGATAGTATTTGACAGTTACAAGAGAAGGTAAACGAGAACGTTGCTTAAGGAAAGAAGGAGAAAAGAGACAAAAACAACCGAAATCCTTCGCTTAAATACCCCGCTTTCCCGTAACACAATCAACAACCCGACAATAACCGAAACACAACCGAACTACAATAAGATTATAATAAAAGATCCAAAATCCATAACAACCGTCGCACCAAATCCTAACCCTATCCCTAATCCGTGAAAGCTAACTACTATGACAACATGAAACCACTTCGCCTTATCTCCATACCCGATACCCCATTGAGTTCCCTGGCCCCGATCCGTGATTCTCCGAGCAGTATGCATGTCGGTAACACGGGAGTTACGTATTCGTCTTCATTGCGTTCGTCTCTTCGAGACGATCATTTCGCCTATCCGAATCGTCGCGTAGCATTGCGTTCTCTTATCTTTGTCAGTCTGTAACTCCGCCAGTTTTGGTCCGATTCGCAATCTGTTTGAACCACAGCGAAGCCAGACACTTCCCCTACATACCCTCCGGGTCCCATTCCGCCGGACGGTTTTGCTTGACGGCCTAGGGGTTACTTTTGCCCTCCGGGACAGGTCTTTTCTGGTGCTGTCCCCCCTTCTCCAAATACTATACCTACTGGAAGGATTGGAGGCAGGGTAACAGGCTCCAGTCCCGATCCGGAAGGTGCTAAAGTAGGGTAACTCCAAAGATAGGGTAACTTCTGGGCCAGGAACTCCTTCAAAAGGTACAGGTATAACAGAAATTCTTTGGAGTTGGTCCTAGCTGTACCACATGCACCAACCCCTAACCGCTTCCTAAGAGCTGCAAACAATGGTAAATTGACATAAAAATTGACCAAAAACACATTGAATGATTGATCGTTTTCAGGAGAAGTGCAGTTACGTTGTATCATTTCAAATACAAGCCGGCTTGTTGTACTCATGTCATTGACTTCAGGGTATTTCGATTTGGGTATTGGGTCAGGACCAGAGTGATTTGAAGTAGGGTAAAAGTCATACACATATCCGCCAAAAGCAAGACAATGGAACTTGAAACCCTGATCGATCGGTTTATTGGGCATCTTGTATGTGTCTTTAGAGTGCCCTGTACAGCGGATCATGGCTTCATCTAATGCAAGTTGAGAGGCAGGCTTTCGGTATTGTTGGGAGGATTTATGCAGTTGATTTAAAATTGGATCGACTTTGGAGTGCCATAACCGTTGCCCCTGGGCTTCTTTTGGCGAATCAGGATGAGCAACGTGGAAATAACGCCGGATTTGCTCAAATCGTGTCAAACTCATGTGGTCGCGTATGTTGTGTAAAGGGTACAGGCCATCATGTTTCCAATAATCCTCTCTCACGGTTGAGCCTCGAGTTAAGCCCTTCAGTATCCCTGAAGGTGAGCAGTGCTACTTAAGCGAGGTGACAACACGTTTGAAGAGTGCAGTGTTTCTACAAGTTCTACTAGAGGTATACTTCAAGGCGAAGTATCGACGATGGTTCACAGCGACAGCGAAGGTTCTGAGGTAGAACCAAGATTGTATTGTAATCGATACAGGAGAAGGTAAACGAGAACGTTGCTTAAGGAAAGAAAAGAAGAAGAACGAAAACAACCAAGATCCTTCCTTAAATACCCCGCTTTTCAATAGCACTAACAACAACCCGGCAACAACCGAAACACAAAGACATTATCCTAATAACCTGAAACCTAACCGAACAACAAAGAAATTATACAACCATCTGAACCACGAGTCATCCCTGAATCAATCCATGAAATCCTCCACTGCTGGCATTTTACATACACCCATGTAAATAATTATTCCAATCCAACATTTTAACTCTGCCAGCACAACAGGGTACCAGTCTCGTCCTACTCCCTTCTCCCCTCTATCTTGACTTTGAGCAAAGGTATGAGCCCTTTTTTTCTCAGCGTACAAGTTTGTGTTGCATGTCATCTCTTTCAATAATGCCTCTGTGAAAAACAAATTCACTATTGTACCCGGCTCAATCATATCAGATTGACTAATTTTACGCGGTAAAACATTGCTAGCCTCTCGCATAGGCTTTGCATGACGGAGGGGTGTGAATATCGGGGCTGAAGGTAGTGTCGATTGAAGATTTTGGTTCTCTTTTGACGCTGCCGATGTTGCCGAGTGATATTTCATGATTTCGCGTGGTTGGACTTGGAAGGGGTTTTGATGGTCTTTGCAGGCTTTGGCTCCGAAAATGTATCATCAGGTAGGTCTGATATATAGGAAGGATTTAAAGATCAGGTGCGGAGGATTCTTTCTGGCATTGTGTAGTGGGTAAAGGATAGATAATGATTTGGGATGAAATTGTATGTGAAAAAAGCGGATTTTCTAGCTCTATTTATTCACTCAGGATGTGCTCCAGGATTTTTTTAATTTATGCTAGGGCATTCCCCTAATTCTTTATCGCTATTTTGAGCCCCTGATGACATGGCTTTGTCCGGTGGTTGAGAAGCAAATTTCAGTTTTATCTGATGTGGTCCAGTTTGGAGCCCAAACGGGCTCCGAATTCGGTTGCTACGGTCGATGGGATATGTAGCCTGGACTAGGCAGTTCTAAATCGGCCTTCGGAAAAGCTTGAAATGTTGTTAGAAACGGTTGCTAAGCATTAGAATTATCCTTATCAAACACTTACTTACTTGGTGAAGCAATTTCAATTAAATTATTTTAGTCGAGCCTAGTCTAGGCCAGTTCTTTATAGTCGAGATAATACGGTATGGTCCTTAAGGGAATCAAGTCATAAGACACCTATGCCGCTTCTACTACCAGGATCTCTACGTTCCGGGCGGTTTCCTCCGAAACCTGCAGTACCACGACTTGGTGTTGGAGACCAAGTTACCCGGATGATCGACAACCCCTGGCAACGTTATTTGATTATTAGCACAACAAGCTCCCAAGCTTGTCCGCTCTAAATTTACGGAAAATGCTTGTCGACTACTCCGATAGCGAGTCCGAATCAGAGCAGCAGAAAAAGTCGACGCCCCCTCCGCCTTTGCCACCTCCAAAGTCCAGTAGACTCTCAGCACTCCTCCCAAAGCCCAAAGGGACTCGGAAAAGCGCCAAAGACAGTAGCGAGGAGAGAGGCCCGAAGAAGTTCATCGTTAATCTCCCAAAAGCTAAGGAAGATGACCTTAAAGATGGACCTCCAACGAAAAAACCTCGAATTGGAGGTGGATCTGGGTTAGGCGCCATGTTACCAGCACCGAAAAGGTCTGGGGGCGTAGTGAAGAACGCGCCTCCGCCGCCGCCGCCGCCTCCGGAAACCAGAGAAACTAAAGACTCGAGCTCTGACACGATCGAAAAAGCTACAGAAGAGAAAAAAGCTCTTTCTGGTGGGAATGAGTTTGTTAGTGTGGCTAGTTCTACCAAGTTTGTCCCTCAATCAGTGGCGCGGAAACCTATCCAACCAGCAAGCTCGTTCAAAAAATCGGGGGCTGCGGGGGCTGCGGGGGTTGCGGGGGGTACAGCAAGGCCAGCACCTGCCAAACCAAAGGTGTCGTTATTCGGATCAGGTACGATTACCTCCGTAAGCGTGCTAGCTAATCGAAGCGTACTGACATGCCATAAAAAGGACCAAACTTGTCTTCTACAAAATCTACCAAAAAGGCTACAGGCGAATATCAACCGATAATGCTCACTGCAGCCAAACCTGCAAATCGGTCGAAAGAAACTCCGAGCGTTCAAGACGATGACGCCTATTTTGATGATGGTGACATAAATGAGAGAGCTTCCGAGACAACCTTGGGCACCCAAAATGCACCCCAAGACCTGGAGACAATCGCACGAGAGGCGGGTCTAAGTGACGCTGCAGTGAGGACCTCCTGGATTCTCGTATAATTCCTGCGTTTATAGCTAATAAGAGGACAGATGCGTCAGCTCTACGGCCGACGGGGTCGAGGCAACGCTCCGATAAATATCACCAATTATAGTGTGGACGAAGAGTACAATAATAATGAGGTTAGCAGGTCATTGGGATTATTGGAGGAGGTGAAACCCGTAAGAGCTATTGCACCAGGGAAACATCAGCTCTCTTCCTTGCTCAATGGTAAGTCTCTGCAACCCTTTCAGTTCTTTTTTTATTTTATTTCATGTCATTCTAACACTACTCTTCACTAACAAACATTTTTTTGGTAATAGCCGCACAATCACAAAGAGGCGCGTTGGAAGATGCTTTCGCCCAAGGAAAAAGGAACAAGAAAGAGGCTGGATCCAAATATGGATGGTAGGGGTATGTAAGGATATTTTAGTGCATGAAAAATAAAGCACGGAGAACGGGAATAGGTATTAGAGTCTTTTAGCTGTGCCGGCAAGTAGAGAAGGAAATAGATTATGCGAGATAATGGTATTTTTTGCACACACACGCTACTTGTATAATTCTCTAACCACTTGTAATCGCGAGAATCGAGACACACACGTACATGTAGACAAGATGTACTTGGTAGTATTTACTCTAATTCCGACGAATCACATAGCAAACACGCTAGCTGGGTACGCATCACGACTCGTTACTCGTTTGCTAAATACGTCATCACAATGCATTTCGGCGAGAAAGTAGCGTATCCATAGCGTTTTACCAACTTCCCGTTGGTTTGACGGAGTATTAGGCTACCTAGCTCCGCTCTTCAGCCTTCTCTAAAAGGATATCTATATATTCTGCCACATCTTCCTCAACCCTTCTTCATTTCATCACCCCCTTTAGTGCTACATCTTTTCTATTACTCATTCTCTACCTCCACATCTTCGTTGACCTTTCTCTCTTTATCTGAACTTATTTTATTTGAAATTGCCCTTCTAAACTCCGGATCTCATCTCCACATCAAGGTCGGCTAAAGACACCCCTTTTCATCCCACAAGTCTCAATATATTTCTCCAGTCCTGCCCAGAATGCCTTCAATTGATTTTAATCCTCGAAGCCGCTGGCCTTTTTCTGCATTTTTCTCTTCAAGCCCTGTGGCGGTCTCTGCCCCGTCACCTCCCCCTAATTGCTCTTGTAATTTCCTTGATAGTCACTCCGAGGAGATTCACTCTCAAGGGCAGAGCTTTTGGCACCAATGCCATCCACAGGCAGCCAGATTTACTCCCCCTAGCCCACAGCTTAGCCAACATACGTCTTTAGCTACTACAACCAAGCCTGAGTTGACCGATAATACTCAGAAAGGAAACTCTCCCATCAGTGGTAATAAAGCCGATGCTCCTGCCGCTAATGCCCAGAAGCACAGTGATTGTTCTGGAAAGACCAGAAGTTCAGAGTATCTTGAATCTGGTTTCTTCAATAAAGATGAGGATATCTCTAGACCCATCACTCCAGATAAATTTCATAGCTCAAAAAAGGCGAGCAATATTGGCCAAGGAGAAACTCATAAAGGTTCCGCTGTGTATATCAATCCTAGCACCGACACTATATCAACTGTGGAGCCCTCTAACCCAGTGACACCTCCAAACAAAGCTTGGAGAAGGGCCTCTACCTCTAAAATAACTACTAACGAAACTAATGGAAATCCAATGTGGCTTCATAGGAGTACGAGGCCGCTTGATAAACCATGGAGGAGAGACTCTGCCCCAACAGTTGGCTATTCTTCTTTGAAATCTAGAGCTGCTGGGGATAGAACCGGGTACATTTCGTCCGCTAAGAACGATACGTCCACCAAGGATAACACGTCCACCAAGAATAATACATCTTCGACTAATATCATGACTAAATCGGAACGCAATATTTCAACGGTCTTAGGGTGCCCACAGTGTTTGTCTGAGCCAAAACTGAAAGTCAGCCCATGTGGATGTCTGATTTGCCTGGCTTGTGGTGGGAGATATTGGGGAGCTGGACCCTCTGGTAGTGATGTCTATTGTGGTTGTGGCGAGGTAAATTTCTTTATAAGCGTTATTTATGTTTGCGGTATTCGATTCTCACATACACGTATATATCTCAGGCAGTTTCATGCATGACCAATTTCGATGCGACGAAGAGTAGTATTGTCTCTCAGCACTACGAAAATTTTCTACCCTTTCAGCAACTTCAGTCACCCCCAACTATTGCCTTTGTACCTGAACCTGCTATGAACCTGTCATCTTCATCTCCTTCAGCGTATCCTTCGTTTCCCAAATGGAAGCTTGAGCAATTCCCTCGCAATTTACTCTCAGTTTCGCCTCTCTCTTACCCGAAGTCGAATATTACACCCTCGCCTCTTCCTATCCCTACCACTGATACCAATATCAATCACTTTCTATTCAAGGATGCCGAGACCGCTATTCAGAATGCACCATTTATCGATCTGGGAAGGCATGCTCTAGCACAGAACTGGAGCTGTGTTAGGGTAGGAAATGTATGTAGCATTTGAGGCTCTCCGAATATTTTTCATGGACTAGCTGACTTCCAAAATAAATGAAGATACCCTATAACGTAACCGCCGCAGAGCTGATAGACTTTTTGGGCAAAAACTCGAATATTGTTCCCGATTCGGTAGGTAGCTTGGGAGTCCATGTAATTATGGATAGATCTACAGTTAGTGTACTCTCTAGCTCCTGTTTATTTGTTTATTTATGTTGATCATACTCTAATCTAGGGTAAAACAATGGATGCGTTTGTTGAATTTCTCAATCCAAAAGATGCTTGGAAATGTGTCGCCCGCCGCAAAAGCCGCGTATTGGGGAATAGACATCTAACGTTAGACGTCGTCGATCCTTCAGATCTGATGAAGGAAATTTTCCCAAGAGCGAAAGGGATATTCTGGGATGGTGTTATCCCGGCTGTTTTACAGGACAAGTCAGGGCTCGGTGGCATGACACCTGTGATTTTAGGTCGGGAAGAACTGGTCCTGATCGTTGCCCATGCGAAAACTCCACATCGGGTATGTTCAACTCTTCAGTTACACTACGGATGAGTTCTTTCAGCTAAATATGGCTATACAGAGCCCGTTTAGCCGGAAATGTCTCCAGAGGCCTTTTCAATCACTTCTCTCCATCGTCTCTAAGTTTCCATGGTTTGCTGTTGATCTCTATACCCTCGAGCAACGGGATTACATATTCAATGCTCTCCTTCAAGCAACTGACATTCTTAAACGTCATATTAAACACGGGAAATCTATGTTAAATCTGGATGCTGAGTTATTGAAGAGCCTTGTGACGGTTGGCACAAATTGTGCAGGTTTCACTGATCCCCAGAAGTATGAGTTGGTAAAAACTTCAGAGTTTGGAAACGAAGCAACCATTCTCGAGGGCATTATACCTGGCCTTGAGGGATTCGAGGCTATTGGTAGAAGGCCAGGTGTTGATAGGGGCGTACTCGAGGTTGGCATTCCTTATTTCACCGTATTGATGCATGCTAAAACTATCTATGATCTAAAATTTTAGTTATATGCCCTGCTTCTCCAGTTATCCATCTCACCTTACCTGGCAGAGTCTTCTGTACCAACAAATGATCTTTTCGATCTTGCTAAGAAAATCAAGGAGAGGGGTGGAGATGGAGATAAATCGAAGCTTACCATGGTCGAGGCGGCGACGCTTGAATGGGCCATGATCGATAGAGCCGCCAGGACTGTATTACCCTCAAAACCACCCTACACAAAAAATCCATCTGGATCTGGTCTCGAGTTTTGGCGCGACGGTTATTAGAAATTTAGGTTTGGAGAAGCAAAAATCATTGAGCTTAAAAGCGGCCCTAGAAAGGTCGCCACCAAAGGCTCACCTAAGGCAATTTACGAAGCATCTGTTTCCTTGCTGTCTTATTCCTGGGATTTTAGATTATTCCATTCAGTAGCTTTTTGTGCTTATTCCCTTTGCTTTTTAATCGATTGATTTATATGGTGTGAGAAATACGAACGATTACCCCGGGGGGGGATTGATAGAGGTCTATTACTGTAACAGCATGCAAGTAGCGAGGAAGACGTTAGATGATCTGAAAAGCTTTGATTTGAAAATAGAGATACAGCTAGTGTAGCTTTTACAGTTTAACATTTGTTACTCAAGAAAACAGGTAGTCGGTAGACGGTATGTGCAATGCATGATTAAAGCTTAATGTTTATAAGGTGATTATAGCTGCATGTAGTTATAATTCTCGAAAAAGGAAGCTCATATTACAGCATGGCTTTGTACTCACACTAGCCTCCAAGCATCTCTAAGCACGTCTTCCCTTAGCCATAAAGACCCTTCTCTCCACTGTATCCACCTCGCCTGTTTTCGGATCCTTTCCAACCATAGTAACCCCCTTCCCAGACCCTGCATCGACAATCTCAACATCCACAAGCCCTGCTTCCTCGTACCAACGTTTTATTTCTTCCTCGGAGAACCCAGAGTGTGTAACAGTGTGAGCGCCCGCATGAAAATCCGTCTCACCAAATTTGGGGCCGCTGTGTCCCTCTTGAGGGCGGTGATCGTGTTGATGGTTATGTTGCTCCACCTGATGATGACCGTGTTGATGGATATGCTGTTCCTCTTGGACACTGCTTTCGTGAAGGAAATTGAAGGCAGGATTGATTTGCTTATGAGTTCTAAAGTCAATAACCAATAGAACTCCGGTCTCAGGCTTCAAGCGCTCTACGATGCGCTTAATGACAAGTGGGACGTTGCTGAAATGGTGGAAAGCCATAGTACTAACGGCGACGTCGAAATTGTAATATTCAGGGTCAGAAAGTGAAGGATCAACCTCATCAGCGCAGAGGTCGGCAACGATGGCACGCATCTCTTCGGGAGAGATACCTTGGTTGCCGACCTACGAATATTCGTTAATTCCTACAAACTAAATAAAATAAAAGAGATGGCTTTAAGAGGTAGGAAGGGTACCTTTTTGTTAAACTCGGCCACCATGCCATCAGATATATCCATTCCAATCAACTGTTTAGTGTACGGAGCAAGAATCTATATATTTCAAGTTTGAGTCAACGCCCTACTAAAAAATTACTTCCAAAGAAACATACACACCCTTGAGATAATTCCAGTTCCACATGCATAGTCCATCATTCTAGTGTTGTCCTCGTCCCAAGCTACGCCAGACCATTCTTTACTCTTGAGGACGGCCTCCGCGATTACCTCCATGAGCTTGGTGTGCCTGGTATGGTTTTCATAAGTCGCTGCCTTTTCACTGAGGAATTTTGTAATGATGTCAGTTCACCCAAGGAGCAAGACTAAAATTTGGGAGGTGGTTACTTGAAGAATTTTCTGTTCGCTTCTGTGAGATCTTTGACGGTACTGGAGCTGCTAGAAGCCATTATTGCGGAAGTTGAAGCTTAAAGTCGTTTCTTTCTTACTTTTTTCTCAAGACCAGGGTTTGGGGTTGGGTGGTTAGTTGCGGGGTTCACGTACACTGGTTGTAACTGTTTCGACCGACGTGTGTTCTGGGAACATAGGGCAATGGGGAAAGAGTTCTATTCTATATCGGAATTTCAGAACAAGAGCTACATGTACGTAAAGCTCCCATGGGAGATTAAGATCTATGTTAGCAGTCAGTATTACCTATTACGTAGTCGATTCCACCTGCGGCCATTTTAATAAATAAAAATATGTATACGCAGGTTTAAGCGACAATCCACTGGAATCTCTGGAATCTCTCCGGAATCTCTCCGAAAATGGGGGCTATCAAGTCTGCGGGCACATGTTTTACGACCCACGATTCGCGGCTTAATTTTGAAGTTTCTACGGGGTTGACCAAGCGATGTAAAATACGATGAGTACCTGGATGGATAGTGCCTAGGACCGGGGACAGGAAGGCCAAGAATGCTACATGTATGCTACCACCACTTGGCACATCATCAAGGCTTTAAGTCGGCCGATATACCAATATTGTACGAGTCTTCCAGAGATGTCGGCCGATAGGGCTTGGTAGCACTATTTAGACCACTATGCTAGACAAACAGGCTTTCTAGTTTTCGGAAATTAGGATGTTTTAACGATCAAGACTTATTCACCAGGCACGATATCCAAGAATAACTTGAGACAACAAGACTAGATAGCCTAGGTCTCACAGAATGGCGGAGACAAATCCTGCAAACTCTCAGGTGATGCCCAGGCTGATTAGCCCCATTCACACAGCATCACTCGGATTGTATAGAAGCCGGGTAACCGTCATATTCCCCAGGCTTGGATGGGGGCTTGGCACATAGTGGGGTCAACTACTTGCATGGATTGAGGGGCGTTGTTCGAGTCATCTCTCCCCGCCAAAGGCATCTCAATCTCTCTTGCATCTCCCAGAGTTTTTTTGCCGTGAATTGCCTCCAGACATGGCGTCCATCGATGCTACAGATCCTTCAAACGCCTCCAAGGCTACTCTGAAGCTCGAGAACGTAAATATCCGTCCTCGCAATATTGTTTAACCAAGAAGAAGAAATTCACCAGCTAACAACGAATCCAAAATCCAGACCGAAAAACGTGATACCCTTATCGCCATTGAAAAGAAATATCAAGCCCAGTGGGCCGACAATCATGTTTTCGAGACGGACCCCCCAACGCTCGAGGAAGACCCGGCAATGGACGGAGAGACCCTTCGCAAAAACCACCCAAAGTTCTTCGGGTGTATGGCCTACCCATACATGAACGGAAACCTTCACGCGGGGCACTCGTTCTCGTTAAGCAAGATCGAGTTCCAAACCGGGTATGCAAGGATGAAGGGACAGAGGGCTTTGTTCCCGCTTGGATTCCATTGCACGGGGATGCCGATCAAAGCTTGTGCGGATAAGCTCACACGGTCAGTTCATCACTTTCTTGATTTCCGGGAACTCGGATACTCATAGGCTTTGCGAGTTAGCGAAGTCGAGCTGTTCGGTAAGAACTTCGAGAACGTCCCATCAGAGGAAGACGAGGAGCCGGCTCCACCCCCGAGCAATGCCGCCCCGAAGGACGACATCACCAAATTCGCGGCCAAAAAGGGCAAAGCGGCATCGAAAGCTACGAAACTAAAATATCAACACCAGATCATGCTCTCTATCGGTATCCCGCGGGAAGAAATTCACAAATTCACAGACGCGTCCTACTGGCTGACGTATTTCCCGCCGATCTGTAAGCGTGACTGCACAGCGCTCGGTCTCCGTATCGATTGGCGTCGTTCGTTCGTTACCACAGATGCTAACCCTTATTATGACGCCTTCGTCCGTTGGCAGATGAATCGTCTGAAGGAGCTTGGAAAAATCAAGTTTGGGGAGCGCTACACAATCTACTCGCCAAAAGATGGACAACCATGTATGGACCACGACAGAAGTGACGGCGAGGGTGTAGGCCCACAGGAATATACGGGTATCAAGTTGAAAGTTTTGGAGTGGACGGAGGAAGGCAAGGCTGCTATTGCAGATAAACTGCCAGAAGGTGCAGAAGTACATTTGGTAGCAGCCACCTTGAGACCAGAGACCATGTGAGCTACCTTGTTCCAGTATCAACGATTATAGTTTCAAAAATCTAACAATTCGCAGGTACGGCCAAACCTGCTGCTTCGTTGGCCCTAAGATCACCTATGGTGTCTATCAAGTCTCTCCCACCGAAATATATATCTGCACCGAGCGCTCGGCCCGGAATATGGCCTTCCAAGGTGTATTCCCCAACCGTGGCGAGTACCCCTCTGTCGGTACCATCGTTGGTTCCGCCCTCATCGGTACTCTTGTCTACGCCCCCTTGTCAGTACACACCAATGGCGTCCGCGTCCTTCCCATGGAGACAGTCCTTGCCACAAAGGGTACTGGTGTTGTCACCTCCGTCCCCTCAGATTCACCTGACGACTACGCAACCGTTATGGACTTGGCTAAGAAGGCCGAATACTATGGCATCAAGAAGGAGTGGGCGGAACTCGAAATCATCCCAATCATTAATACTCCAACCTATGGCAATAAGACTGCCGAGTTTCTTGTCAAGAAGATGAAGATTAATTCGCCCAAGGATACAAAGCCACTAGCTGAAGCAAAAGATCTCGCCTACAAGGAAGGATACTACCAGGGAACTATGCTGGTTGGTGATTTCAAGGGCGAAAAGGTCGAAGCTGCCAAACCCAAAGTCCGAGAATATCTCATCAAGAGAAAGGAAGCAATTGCTTACAGCGAGCCTGAGGGCCCGGTCACATCGAGGTCTGCCGACCCTTGTGTCGTCGCGCTCTGTGACCAGTGGTACCTCGACTACGGAGAAGTATCGTGGCGTAAACAGACTGAAGAGCTAGTCACCGGTAAGTTGAATACTTATCACGAAGAGACTAAGCACGGTTTCCAGGCGAACTTGGCGTGGTTGAACCAGTGGGCTTGCGCTAGGTCTTATGGGTTGGGAAGTAAGATACCTTGGGATCCACAGTTCTTGGTGGAGAGTTTGTCGGACAGTACGATCTACATGGCTTATTACACTATTGCGCATTACCTACATTCTTCAATCGACGGAAAATCTCCAGGATTAGCTTCAATCAAGCCAGAACAGATGACGGACGAAGTGTGGGATTACATTTTCACACGTCGGGAACTCACCCCCGAGATCTTGAAGGAATCGAGAATTGAGGAGATCTGGTTGAAGAAGATGCGGAGGGAGTTTGAATATTTTTACCCGCTCGACGTGCGTGTTTCTGGGAAGGACTTGGTGCAGAACCATCTCACTTTCTTCCTTTATGTTCATGTTGCACTATTTCCACCACAATATTGGCCGAAGGGTGTTCGAGCGAACGGCCATCTTATGCTTAATGGCGAGAAGATGAGTAAATCAATAGGGAACTTCCTGACACTAGAGGAGACGGTGAAGAAGTTTGGTGCGGACGCTGCGAGAGTAGCGTTAAGTGATGCCGGTGATGGCGTGGAGGATGCGAATTTTGAGGAAAAGGTGGCAAGCACGAGCGTGTTGAGACTATATACGCTAAAGGAGTGGTGTGAGGATATAGTGAGAGATGCGGAGACTGGGAAGCTGAGGACAGGGCCCAAAGATAATTTCTGGGACAAGGTGTTTGAGAACGAGATGAATCAGTTGACGGAAGATACAAGGGATAACTATGAATCGTGGGTCTTTTTTTACTTAAATCACTAGCATGAGAAGTTCTTCTAACGTGTTTTCAGAACATCCTTCAAGCTTGCCCTCAAAACTGGATTCTATGATTTCCAGTCTGCACGCGATACTTATCGTGAAGCAACTGCATCTATTGGAATGCACAAGGACCTAGCTATTGATTACATCAAGCGTCAGGCCTTGTTGATCAACCCAATTGCACCTCACTGGGCAGAATACATCTGGCAAGAGGTTTTGAAGAACGTAAGCCAGATTTAAATTCTCTCTCCAGCTCAACTAGTATGACAGGGCTCATTTTCCATAGTCATCAACTATCCAAAACGAGCTATTCCCCAGGATCTCCGCGCCCATATCTCCTACCATTACCGCAGCCCGAAATTACGTGCACGCGGTCTCCACAGCCATCACCTCAACCGAAGGTGCCCAACTAAAAAAAAA
The DNA here is from genome assembly GCA_038503075.1 of Gyromitra esculenta. Taxonomy (NCBI): domain Eukaryota; kingdom Fungi; phylum Ascomycota; class Pezizomycetes; order Pezizales; family Discinaceae; genus Gyromitra; species Gyromitra esculenta. The sequence continues at coordinate 1,551,918 of JBCAML010000002.1, forward strand.
GGCTAAAGGCCGAGGCGTTAGCTATGACCCGACCCTCCCTAAGAAACTCACCATCTTCGTGGCCCTCACCTACCCAGCTTGGCAAAACAAGTACATCGACCTAGTCCGTGAGGCCTTCAACGATGTAACTCTCACCATCAACGACAAGGAGCTGAATCCAAAAATACAGAAGCTTGGGGAGATGAAGAAAGCCATGCCATTTGTACAGGGCCTTAAAAGACGTCTAGCGAATGAGCCACCAAAGACAGTATTTGAGCGGAAACTCGTCTTTGATGAGGCCGAGACGCTGAAACAAGTGCTTCCCGCGCTGAGAAAGAATACAGGATGTCAGCAGATTGATATCGTAGTTGTGGAGGAAGGAGCGAAGGGATTGAGCCCTATTGCGGAGAATGCGGAGCCTGGGAGTCCGAAGTTTGAGTTTGAGAATATCCCGACGTAAGGTTTGGCATTTGAAACTCATAGACGGTTTTTTTATGTAGAAAATCGGTATTGGGTACATAGTTCCGTAGTTGTGGATTTAAAAAAAAAGAATATCCCACTGAAATATGACGGACTCTGTGGAGTTAAATGGCTGGAATTACTTAATCTTAGTCTTTGTCACGGACCTAGTGATTTTTGTTAGATCTTTTATGATAGAAACATATTGATTTGCGATCCTTGAGACGTATCATACATGATAGCGAACAGAACATAAATCTAGTTGACATTCCAGCATAAAAGACGGGAAACCGGCTCTCCAAGTCAAAAACACCCATTTCTATGGTACTCCACGACAAAGGAGGAATCTAGATATTGAACCTTTTAGTGGAAAGGTAGAACTAATTCAATGAGCCCTGTACGATTGGCGAGGCACCCAATATCAATTCCAAACAAAATTATACTCGCCCCCAGACAAGTCTAACGACTTTACAGGGCAATAAATTTCTTAAGATCAACAAGGCTCGCTTAGCTTTCTTCTGTTGTTATAATAAAGGATTTAAGATTCGTTAATACTTTCACTTTTATAGCCTGCCGTACTCCTGCACCTGTATTGGAGTCACTCGGTTGCCGGAATGATACCGGCGTTAGTCACTTGAACCCGCGAAGCACAAATATGATAGGTATACAATGAACGGGAACCTGTCAAGAATTGACCAAGTGCAAAACCCCTCGCATCCGCGTCATCACTACAGCCAAAGGTAATCTTTGTTAAGATTAGAGGGAATAAATCAAAGCTTGATCAAGCTTAAGGGAGCGCGTCGTTACAGTCGCTTATAGGGTAACGGAAAATAGGTAGCGACGGAGAACAAGGGTCTGCGCTGTGGTTCAATAAACTGATGAATTCAAATTTATAAACAAAATTAGCTAAAGAGAGTAGAATAAGTTCCAACACGAGACTGTAAGTGAACTGAACGGAAAAAACACAGAAAAGCATTGTGCTCACAATACTCCACCACCGGAAATTGTTATGTTCTCAGGACTGCCAGTGTATATCTCAGATATCCCAGGGCCAGGTAACTTGATTTTGGGAAAATATGACAGACATGCGGTTACTAAGACGATCCAACCCCACGCTCTCCGTTATCACCTATTTTCTGTTAACCCCTAAGCAACTGGAATCACGAATACGAAAAGTTGGTGTTTGAAATCTAGGGTTGCATAGTGACATGAATATCGTCATATCTAGGAGGCGGGTAGCAAAAAGGCGGGCAGGTTTAACCGCTGATATTCTTACAATTACTACTTTCCCTGAGTAGTTCGAATCATAGCTTGTAGAAAAAAGGGCCAACTATTCAGAGGGCATATCACAAAAAAAAACGAAATGCACTCAGTAGACAGGAATCTCCTCTCATTAGGTCAAGCCTTGGCTATGATATCAAGATTTCAACAGGGAAAATGCTGTGCCGATCTCTCATGTATCATGCACCTTAGTTGAAGGGGATTACTATTTGTGGGACTTTATAGTAATGTCGAACACAACGCCGTATTGATAATGATCCAGAACTCCTTAAACGATAACCGCAAAATCTAGGATTCGATCCCTTGATGCAGCGATCGACCAGCTGATTAAACAACGGGCTAAGTCTTGCGCTTTTCCCTTGAGAGACGCAGATATCAGCTAGAATTGATACCAGAGTAGGCGGCTGCCCAACTCATCAGATATTCATAACGAGGACAAGCGCAAGATTACTGAAGACCATCTCTGTCCCCACTTAGCTGAAATCGCAGAGAGCAAGACCACCCCTCCATTTAAGCTTCACTCTATCTATTCGGACAGCCAAAAATCTAGATCATGTCGAACTCCTTTCGCGGTATTCTGCTTGCTAATAAGCTCAGCAGAATTATTATCTTACTCAGCTTCCCCATCTACTCTCAAATCACGGACAACCGTTAACGGCCTCTCTAAAATATAGTAAAATCCTGAATAAGCCACGCCATGTCTCCAACAACACAACTTACCCAGGCACCGTGGGGTCAGTACAATCACCACTGCCAGGCATTTTGCCAGTTTCACGCATGACCCGAAGGTCAACTTCAGTGCTCCAGGTCAAGGAGTCGTCCCCGCAAACGAAGGTAGATTCCGTCTATACTCGTTATTGACTGACTTTTTTGCACCGGGCTAGCTCTGTATACCATACAAAACTGCAAAAAGCGCATGGGGCACGGGTCCAGCCCAGTGCACAAACGTCAGTCATTTACGAGTACATTTTTGTTGCGAGCCTTATCGCATGCTTTTTTCGCTTCGATCCTGGAGCCTGAGGGCCTTAGCCAATACCGAGTGAGACTATATGAATCAAACCACCAGCCAATAACTACATGATTGTTCACCAAGCACTAGGAACTAGATGTCTTAGACCATACACAGAACTACATATAGATAATCTGTAATCTGGAAGGCCCCCGAGACATTTCCCACAAATTAAGCAGAATCTCAGCCTTATCGATATCTCGCATATACGAAGTGAATTAATTCTACTCGCAACAGGCATAAAGAACCCGAAAATCTAAGTGTGAGCTAACTAGCCAAGTCGTGGATGTTGCAAACTAAGCCGAATTAGAAATTACTACCAGCAAAAGCCGTTTTCGGGTTCTTTATGCCTGTTGCGAGTATGATGATGCTCAGGACTTAGAGAAAGTAAAATCAACATCAGTAAGACTTGAATGGTCTTTTCTGGTACGAAATCCTCGCATGCACTAGCAAGGTGAATAACGAATCGAATAAACGCTGTCTTGGTCTTGATGATACCGTGGCTTACGATACACTAACCTCATCGACATAACTCCCGGAACCGATCCCACAAATGATATGGTGCGAACACCTGCAAATAAAAATTACTAAGTGCAGCTTCATAAACAGTAGTGACTCCCCGAGGAGATATGCGACTAAATATCAAAAGAAATCCGATTCCAGCCACGAATTGTCGACTGACCACATTTTGTAAGCTGGCGGTTGTCACGATAGTAATCGTAATCTGGTTTTCAACGTCTGTGCACGTGGTGAAGGATCGCCTGGCGTCAGATTGGCGCGAATAACGCCCCTGATTTTCAACCTTCCCTGTGCATATCTGATTCCGGCTTGAGAACAGCGGAGTTATCCGCTCTATGGAATAATCATGCAAACTGTCTAGGATCTGTACCTCCAGAGATCCATGATCCAGCACTTCATGTACTCTAGGTTGGTGTCCAGCTGGCAAACCAATTGAACACACATGGCACCTAATACCTGCCTACGAATAAGTCTTTTTCGACAATTCCGAATCTTTTCCCCCCCGGCTAATGTAGCCAAGAATGCGAAAATAAGGTTCCAAAATTGAAGGTATTGGCGGATACCGGGTCGCTTATGTCTCAGCCCCTCAAATTTACTCGTGAGACTACAGCATCTTAGGAAAGGGTAGCCATAGAATCCGTCCGATGACGATGTTCACTTTACAATAGAAAGAAAGACCTCCAAAATAACTGGGCCGTTGGCTACATGTAGGGTAGAGTACTTCCAATTCACAAACAAGAGGTGTTTCCTAAATCCCCTACATTCGCATATACTTTGCAGGAGTACACCCCATCCAGTTTCATGGATCCACGCGTGATACGAAAGATACCATCCGTTATTTATGGGGCAGAGTGGTGCTCAGTTTGGCTCTCAGTACCTAATCATGGGTAGCCAGCTCTCCCAATCGATCGATATACACTATAATAGGTCAACGACGTGCATACATACTTTCTCGTCATCACTGCAGGCATCCCGCCAGAAGAAAGAAGGTCAGCAAACGAAAATCGCCACACTGAGACAATTTTATCTTGTGGCGGGCCAGACAGCGCACAGCCCCAGATGAATAATCCATACGATGTTAAGTATCCAAGTACCACAAATCCCAGGATCGTGTTGACCCGTGGTACCATGGGATTTAACACAACCACCCTCTAGATAATCTATCGATACATCGATAAATACACCGGCCACCCTACACGTCTATAGTGAAGAAGTAAATCGACGTTTACAGTGTTTCTCGGGTCGTCCGGCGGCATCCACGACTCACTCCGAATTATCCGGAGCCGATACCTGCATTAACACCCATACTGAGTGAACATTCCCTGCAAACAACTCACAATGCTAGCGTGGCTTTGGATGTTAGTATTTATGTTGTTTGCACAATGGCCAACTGTAATAGCAGCAGCAGGTGAGACCGCTTCTTCGGGGAAGTTATCGAACGATCGAAGACCTGCACTGTATACAGGGGACTTCGGAAACTGTATAGAAAACTCTGCCATCACGATCAGCCGTTTCAATGCAGCGTACTATGCAGACAACATGACTGTAATCTTTAAAATCGAGGGACAGACAACTCTCGCAAATGAAAACTTAATGGGTAAGTATCTTCCGTCAGGACAAAACTATTGATATTGGCTAATATTTTTTTTCTTTTTGTTAGTCTATCTGACTGTTAATGCATGTTCGTGATCGATATTTCTATTCGATTTATACATGGACTGATTTACAGGATGCTCATATATCCAGATGGGAAAAGTCGATTCAATCTAACTTTCAACCCTTGCAATGCCAACTTACCTTCTCTCTGTCCTGCCAGAGCTAGCGTAAACATATCAGCAGAACATGCAATTCCAGTATCCACGTCTGATGTTGCTGGGATTCCAAGTTCGTCATCCAACATTCCTTTTGCCATGTCCTTTGTTTTCTGATCACCATCAGGTATTGCTTTCGATATCCCCGATTTTGAGGGGCGAGCGGATTTGCGAATCTTCTCCAACTCAACTCACAGTCAAATTGCTTGCATTTCTGCACTCGTTACTAATGGAAATAGTTTTTCGCATCCGAAAATTATTTCCCCAATATTAGCTGGTTTTGCCATTGCTGTCTGCCTTTCCTCATTCATTGCAGCAATTAGCGGCAATGGGGTCATCGACTCACGAACATTATACGCTCATTCCCTTTCAGCATATGCCGTATTTTCTTGTTATCATTCGATATTCTTCACTGGAGCTCTCTCTGTCAATTTTCCCAGTGTTCTCATTGCCTTTTGGTCAAACTTTGCTTGGTCAGCAGGCATAATCACAAATGAATCCATGCAAAATTCCCTTAATAGCTTTACTAGGAAAGCTATTCGTTCAGTGGATACCAATATCGATACCAATATCGATACAGGTGGTTTAGAGATGTCAAAGGAATTGTATTCGATATCAAAGCGAAGCTTTAAATATGGAAAACATCAAAACGAAGGGTTCCCAGTCCCTGGAAATTTTTCAAGCTTCCCTGCGACTCTAGCCAACGCCGAGATGGCGTCCACAAACGCTTTTATGACAGCCTTTGCGTGGTTTTTGGTTCTCTTAACGGGTATCTTTATCCTTGTCAGTGGGTTGAAGCTTATCCTAGAAGCCCTTACTCTCATAGGTTTGAGGAAAACGCGTCTTCAAGTTTTTCGAGAAAATTGGTTAGCCTTCTTGCAATCAATTTTGTTAAGGACGGTTTGGATTCATCTTGTTAATCTTGGTTTTATTTCTATGGGAATAGGTACTAACTGACTCCTTCAGGCATTTATTGCCTTTTTCCCAGTTGTTTTACTTGCAACGTTCCAGTTTACAGTTAAGGAGCCTGGGCCACAAGGCATCGCCGGGATTGTATTCGCAATTATGGTTACTGGGATGTTCACGGTTGCAACATATGCATATCTCCATAGATGGCGGGGGGGGAAGCTTCGGCTTGTAAGGGAAAGTCGAGTGATATCTCTTGAACGTAGGCTGGGCTTCCTGCCTTGGTGTAAAATCTCGCGACGAAGCAGCATTACCATAGCCCAAAAACCAGAGCCGACCACCATATCCTGGTGGAAGCTAGTAATCGAAACACATCAAGAACAGGCGTCAGTCCACGAAGAAAAGATGTTTATCCGCCGATTCGGATGGCTATCCGCAAGATTCCGGCGGCGCCGGTGGTGGCTTTTCGGACCTTGGCTCTTTTATGAATTCCTTAGAGCTTTGTTTTATGGTGGGGGTCAAGAGAATTCGAAAGCACAAGTTTTCGGGTTGCTGGCTATCGAGATCATCGCCTTCGGCCTTTCGGCCTTTGCAGCCCCTTTCCAGAGTGTGAGGTCAGTAAACTATTAACTGTAGAATCACATCACCAGAAGCTTACTGCTCTGGCCTTCCAGATTGAATGCATTAACGATATACCTTTTTGGTATCACAAAAATTGCAACCCTAGCAATCATCGCCGCTTTCATAATGCATCCTAGGCTAGATGTAAGCTCTCCCTACTACCTTCCAAACATCGAAAATGACAAGCAAATCTGACGTGGGGATCATAGAGGATCGTCGTAACGGTACTTGGGATCGTCGTAATTGTGTTTCAGGGTATCACGACGTTAGTGGTGATCATTTTCAGCGCTGTCAACGTTTACACTACGTACTTTGGGATCGCTCCCCCAAAATCCCAGATCAAGCCTGAATCATGTATACCGGCAAGAGAAAAGTACCTCGAGCACATCAAAACAAGATCCATCGATATCGATCCCCCACAAAAAGCTGCACCTGCTCCATCGCAACCTGTCGTTCCCTCGTTCTCCGTCACTGATGTTCGAAGATATCCCAAAATCGATGATGAATATGATGATCCAATGGGATCCTTGTTTTCAGGGTCTTCGCGGAGGGGCACGTCAAATATCCCTCCTGGAGCAAGATTGCCCCGACAAACCTGGTCACCTAACCCAAGATGGTCCAAAGAGGGTTTGCATACACTCCCCCAGCCAAGTTCTCGAACCAATTGGCCTCTTCTCGATGACCCTTTAAGGCCATTAAATGATGGTTTCAGAAAAGAAACCTCCTCTGAAGTGCACGACCCACGGCCATTCGAGGACGATGTACATACCTTTTCACAAAAAATTTAGCCCGCTGAAACATTGTTCCGATCACATGTTCAGCCCTTAGCGTGCTTACCTATTATTCACATGACCAAGCGTTGGTAAACAAACATTTTTCCTAGGTTGTGTTCTTAGAAGTGTCTTGTTACTTAGTCCTTTGTACCTAGTATATAGAACGATGATGACAGCTATTGTTAATCATTTTTGTAGAAGATCGTTCCCGTTTATGGCGTTGAGTTCTTTTTTCTGGAAAGCATCATTACCCGAACGCTGAACATATCGTCACTTTTGGCAATTCTGACAGCGGTAAACAAAAAGCCAAGGTGAGAGGGTTTTTTTCAACACGGACCTTTCTCAGGATATGTAGCTTCCTCACTGGGGACTCACTGGGGTGGCACGGCTCCTAGCCTTGGTGCGCAGCGCGCGGTGAAGGCCCTGCCTGTATATTCCCCGACCAATTAGTACTCTACCAATTAATAGCTTTAGGCTCTTATCCCTTTCCATGTATTATCCGATTTCAGGACGTCAGTTAAATTGTGATTCCGAGTGATCGACTAACTTAGATCCATTGGGGCAACATTTAGATACAATACCTATAACCGATGCGTAAGCCGAAAACTATCCAGGGAAAAGGAAATAGGTCCTGCCATGTGAGCTCATCGACCCAAAGAGGAGTTACACGGCTTCTCCAGCCGTTTTTTCCCTTACGTGTGTACCCACAAACTCCCTTTGCTCCGCTCTTTTCGTCCTATGCGCAGAGTACGAGGCCCCAGGACATGATAGTCCAACATCACCTTTTACCCTTGAAACTCACGATGGCGGTCGAGACTGCAGGCGAACCGGTTAAATTCCAGAAATTCTGTAAAAAGGCGATGATTGCCAACTCTTTAGGAGGTCCCCACGCTTGACGCTTAATTACATCGTGAGGAAGCCGGACACTCTGATACAACGGCGATCAAGATTATTAAATCGCGGTAAGCTCGCCATCAACCATTCCCCTTTTTCAAATGCCGTTCACTACTGTCATTAACGGGCACACCACATCAAGGGACATTTCTTAGGTTCCTCATTAAGACTAGATCTTTTTTCCCTCCTTAGGTTTCCGTCCATCTTGCGATGAATCTCTCTACCAGACGCGTTATCGGAGAATTTTGGTGAGGATACGTCTTTGACAGGTTGACAGCCGCTCGTTTCAAGTGGAAAGGGCGTCAGTTGGACTGTTCACAGCGGCCAGGCGTCTTATGCGGGGATCAATGCGTACATTGATCTTGACTGGGAGCTTATTGGTGTCTTCCAATTTTTGTGTGATTCACGTTGGGCTGCATGATGTGGATGACGCTTCGGCACAGCTTGCGAGGAAATTCCGACTTGTGGAACGGTAAGATTTGCGGTCCCACCGACAAGGTTGCGGAACAAGGAGCAGGTTCGTTGTTGGTTCTTCTACCAATGTTCCATGCAGCTTCTGTGTCTTAGCAGCATCTAGGTCACAATTTGGTTCACGAACTTGTCTCGGCATCAATAATTGGCAACAGTTACCAACTGTTCTAATTTATGATGAATTGGAAATAAGCCCGCCTGCTGTAAGGTTGTAAGGGGAGATCTGCCATATTATGCCAGATTCCCGTCGATTAATGACACCGGCAAGACAACGAAAGCACCAATTACCATTCGAAAACTGTGTAAAAACCCCTCCGCTTTTCCCAAGATAGAACGCCGTGCCGACCCCATGAGTATGGAGTAGAGGCATATGCGCACTGTTCGTGCAACTCCAATACCATCGCCAAATAGTAAGGTCTTGTTAGCCACTTCTCATCGGTCGGCCACCACTTTTACAGTGGGGGTTCCTTGACTTCGGGATCCACCATCTGTGATAGGCAACTCTCATCCGAGGATCCACCTAACTACCCGTCCATCCCTTGCAAACCCTTGCAAATCATACAGTCCTCTGCATGATACACATCCAGGGCTACTTGCTTTTTCCCCCGTTCTGCGATGCTTCGCGTTTCGTGCAAATAAAATATTTCATGCTCGAACTCCCGTTCGGAAAGAGTTTTTTTTTTAGACCGCACCGTTTCGTCTGGTGTTCCAAATTTCTGATATTCTCTGCTCTCCTCTCCTCAACGAAAAAACCCTAAACGGTTTCGGTTGCCGGCAAGCAATATCGTACGATTTTCAGAACACAACTGCCGCGCCAGCGTCATCTCGCTTAATATGTAACAGGCCCAAACTGATCTTAACCTCACTTCCCAAGCATAACATGTTGATGCGCGCTTAGGCGAAAAATGTGGCAGGATAAGTTTGATCTAATTCGCTTCCGGCCACGTTACTGCAAACTGTGACGGGCCGTATAGGTGTAGATCGGCTGGGAGGCGTATTGTAAAGTAGCATCATAAGGTCTGGGACGGGCAAGAGGGGGTTTGTGAATCGGGGGCTGGACGTTCTGCGAAGATGATCTATCATAAAGAGGCGGGCAGAAGAAAGGTATGACGGACTATAGGGTATGCGTGCGCTGGAAATTGAATAAAAAGTGGAGTAAACTTGGAATCTGCAGGTTTACATGCTCCATTCCATCGTTCTTCTCACCGCGCGCTGCACATATCATTCCTGTTCTCGGCCAGCGCAGTGGTGCTGGTTCGGTCACTTGACCAACCTTCTGGAAGCCAGAAAGAAAATTCAGACTTCTTCATGCGGTGGATGATATCCCACGAATGTAGTTAGGAGGTGCATGATATTCGGGTTAGAGCACCAACAACCAACCCCTCCCATGAATTGCGTTCCCAATCTGCGGGACAGCGTCGTCACATTTTATTTTATTTTTTTCAGACGTTCGTCCCGGCCAGGCAGCCTTCTCTGGGAAAACGATCTGCGCGATGATTGTTTCGCCCCCATCTCACCCTTGGAATCGTGGGATGATTATCGGGGAATCCCTGTAAATCAAGACACAATCCCGACCCTCTGTTTAGACGGTCAATCACGGTAAAATACAGACCAATTGATTGGTAGGCACTGCTATTTCTGAAACTCTGACGGCTTAAAAGCGGTAAGGTCAACGCCTCCTCCAAGGATCCGCTGAAGGCCCCTGACCATATCCCCTGCTGCTCATCATCGTCAGCAATGATCGTTCACGCAGCGTCGCTCAGGCAAGCTAAGGGTCCCACCAATCGCAAAGTGAGGTTACGGGAGCCATTGCTTCCGCACTATCATGCCTGCAATTGTTCTTTTTCTTTTCTCTGCGGCTGGCTCGATTCGAGCGATCAGTCATGGTGCAACAGGCGTAGGATGCCCCAACTTCAACCTAAAGATTGCTGTGGGATGAGGTTATCTTGCCTTGTGTCGAAGGTCAATATGGTCAACGACGATGATTCCTATGCACGCAAAGGCTGGGTCGTACTCAAGCATAAGAAAAAGTAATGAAATATGTGTGTGCACATACCTACTAAGATCTACCTGACGATAGGGTACAGGAAACCGTGCTACCAACAGCTCATCCTGAAGCTGTGTATGCGCTGCGTCATGTCACAGTTCCGTCGCAAACCAACCTTGCACGAGACGGAGACTGATCTAGGGTCCTATTTATTGTTTTTACACAGAGAGTAGAAGATTTTCGTACTCAAGATATTCGGGTCCAACTAAGCGGCTCGAGGTTGACATAATTCTTGCCTGTTTTACATATAGAAAAACACGCTGCCGCGCGCATTGAGCATCTGGCGTACAAGTCCCTGTTCTCTGCCAAATAGAGAATTTGCTGCACACCCTCAAGTTTCTTCAAATGGCGAGCTACCTATCCTGTGCGAAACATTTCAAAGAGAAAAATAAGGAAAGAAAGACAACCCCAGGATGGGACTATGTTGCCGAGACCCGTTTGCTAAGACAGCTGTTTATATTGGGAGAGGCCGTTTCGTGTTGAGTTCGAGGGTCGTTTCCACTACGTCAATTTAACAATAGCAATGCCTCATCTACCTAGGGTTCGTGGGCTGCCATCTCTGTTTCATTGATTACCTATTTCATCGAGATCTCTCTCGAAAACCAGGCTGTTGGTGAAAGGATATGAAGTAGTGGATAATATGGCGTAGGTGGTGATGCTCCTCAGGTCTTTCTCTGGCCAGTGAATCTCCCATGGCTTCTCATCCCATCTTTCACATCCCAGCTGTCCTGCCCCAATGCTCCCGGTGAATCTTAACCAGTAAGCTGTTTGTGGCAATCACCGATGCTTCCCCACTTTGGCTCCACTATTACTCCGTCGTCAAGTCTTGACGGTAGTGAGCTCGTCTCCTTCGTGACCTTGGTGAAATTCCCTTATTTTTCTTCTTCTACCGCGAATGCCTTCCTTCGTAACCTTGCTTTTCTTTTCTTTTCCTTTCTCTCTTTCTTTTCCCCGCCATCAAGCAGTTATACCCAGACAGAATACGCTCTGTTTCTTCGGCCTCTCCTTGTCGTGGGGGATAGTACCAATCTTATCACGTTTCCTTGCCTCTTTTCCCACAACAGTATATCACAAATCCCCCCCTTGCCTCCCTATACAGTGGAGTTTTTTTCTAGACCCATTGTGTCTACCCTGTGTGTACAGGGGAGACTTGATATACTTTCTCACTCCACCCATCATCCCATCACTCATCATCCTGTTGATGATCTTTCGATTTTGCTCTCTACTTTTGTGGTAGCCCTTCCCATTGCGTCCACTGAGTGACCCCCCTCTATTTCCCTGTAAATCAGCACGGTCAATCAATCGGGACGTCAATCAACCCCGTCTTCTTGCCCATCCTTTACCGTTACCTTACATTGTGCCCGAGAGAAACCAGGGGTCTCGCTTCGATTTTTCCCTGGCAAATATCCGACGTTAACGGTTGGCCCCCTCGGCCTCGCATCACTATCCCGAACTAAAATATCCTCACCCGTTGCCTGGATTTCCTCTCCCAGGAACGAACAGTCCCATAAATACCCCCACGGCGCCCTCCCCATTAATTCGAGGTCACCCGTTGGATTTAATACTTGTGTTCCCGAGAGGCTGGCATATTGTCCTGTCGAGTTCAATAGTCCCCATCATTCCACGTGCGCCTCTGCTTGCCATATCATCGTGGTAACTTGAAAACGTTCTTTCGTCCCAACTTCTCTCTGCGCCAGCATTCCTCCACAAAACACTCTCCTCCGCACACAACCTTCTCACATCTCCAAAATGAATCTTCCAAGCCTTGTTCACCCTTCGCAGCACCAGAGCCATTTCTCTCCGATACCCGGTCACGGACATCGTCCAGAGCATTCGATGTTGAACTCTCATCATTCACTGCATCATCCTCCTTCGTATTCACATCACGAATACCATTCTCATCCACCCGCTCCTCCTCCATCTCCACCAGTAGAAGATAACTCAAAGTGTTCATTACCTTCGATCTCAACATTACTTGTATACGCTGATTGCGGGCAAACGAATGGAAATGGTAAGCTTTCCGGTGTTGGAATTTTTCTGAGAGAGAATACTAACAGTGTTTTTCGCTACAGGAATGGAGAGGCAACAACAGTCGCATTCCCCGGCGCAATACCACAGCCAACCCTCACCTCACTCATCACACTCAAGAGTTACACTTCCCCCGACGCCTCCCATGCGACCTGATTCAATGTTTGAAGGCAATAATTCCCCAACGATGCCATCGCAGACTCCATCGTATTTCTATTCTCCTTCCTCAACGCAAGGGCACCGTAATTCGTATCCGTCTCATCAACAAAAATCACCAGTATATTCCTCTCCTGGGTCGCCCTATCCTCCATCATCTTACTATCCTCCTCCGCCTCCTCCGCCTGCTCATTCTCAGTCACCAACTGGGATGGGATACAGCAAACACATGTCGCCTCATCCACCTCATATGATGATTCCTGTTTCTGTCGCTCCTCCTTCGGCTTCAAATCCCTGGCATCACCACCACCACTCATCACCTGCGTCTCATGCTGCCTTCCCTCAATCCCAGGATCGGTACATTTGCCAAACTTGCACCAAGGCTTTTTCACGACCAAGCAGTTTGCGAATTCACAGCCATAGTCACACTGGTGAAAAGCCCTTCAAATGCCCTCACCATGGTTGCGGAAAAGCATTTAGCGTTCGAAGCAATATGAAGCGTCACGAAAGGGGTTGTCACCAATAAGAGGTGTTTCTATTACTGGTTAAAAGAGGATGTGCATGATAATTGGCGAATCAGAAAACTGGGTAATTTTATGGGTTTGTTTTTGTTTTTGGGTTTTCGGTTTTTTTTTATTTTTTATGGTTGTTCTATACCTGGGTTTCTTTAATCTGTCTTTATTCATTATATGGTCATTTGGCGGTACCATCTCCTGCTGCTGGGAAAGCGTTGTGTATAATGTTTCTTTTTCTATTATTTATTACTGGGATTTATACTGTCGTTTAATTTTTTTTTATGTTTCCTACAAGCATTGCAGATTGTATGGCGCAATTTGGGTTTTGGGGGTCTTGGATTCGATCATGTAGTTCTGAATTGCAGGCCGCTGGGATAGGTATCTTTGATTTTGTTTAAGGGTCTCTTACGCAGAAACTGTATTATAGAATACCTGCTTCTAGCGCAGTACGCAGGGCAGCGGAAAAATCCTAGTGTATAGCTTTTATTCACCACGTGGAATTTATGGAATATTCCGAAAATCTGCAGCGGAATAACTCACTCATTTGTTGTTTTTCTCTAAACTCCTTGTGTACGCAACAACTCCACTAGCCGGATCGTCGTCGTCATCAAGTTCCATATACATAAGGCACTTTATTGTTGCATATAATTTAATATCCGTCTCGGACCATATTAATTTCTAATAACCTTGATAAAATACCTTGCTTCCCCGAGAAGGCATTCCTTTGGACAACGTGAGCCGTGGATGAAAGCCTCGGAGGATGGACTCTGGGAAGAGCAAAGGTTCATGTGGCAGTCAGACAGGCCCGCCGCATTGGAAACGAAACGAGTTGCTCCCTTCTGGCCACGCGAGTGGCAACAGTTTTTTTCTAAGCGAGGGGGCATGAGGTTCCTCACCGCAGGCCAAGCACGTGGCCTGCGCAGGATTTTGCTGGATCCCCAGACCTTACAACTACCCATTCGGTATAACTTGGTCGCTTACAGCAACTCCTTTCTATCAATACTGTACTGAAACGGACACTCTTGTCAACGTTCGTCCTAGATCGGGGGTGAGGGGTATGAAATCTAGGAGTTCATGGTTTAACCATGAAACGAGGGGGCTCCGTGTTCGTGTTGGAAACACTTCTGTGCGAGGGCAATGTTATCTACCTACTCACAGACACACACTCTCTCCCAGGGTTCACCGTGGTCGACGTGGCTTCTTTCGGGGTTATTGAGAAGTGGTATAAATAAATATATCACGTATAAATTGCGACTCTACCGGTAGTCAGTCAATTACCTATTCATCTCAGGCCCTTTTTGATTCTTCTTCACTACCGGTACGGTACCATCTGGCAGGGTCCAGGTCAGTTCGCTTGGGAGAAGGAATGATCCATAACAGCAGCCGTGATGAAAGGGATCATCTCTTTGCCGGAGATTGAGATCTTCCGGAAGCCTGCCAGTTGATTCTAGATCATACGAGAGAAAAAGCTTCTTCTTTTTTGGACCATACACGTGTGCAAATCGACGACACACCAAAAGTGATGAGTTTCAGAAACCCACGATAAAATTTCTACGATGTGCTAGCCCCCCTCCTGACGAAACAATTGAACAGCCGAAAAACAAGCGGAATTCTGCCCGAACCACCGATATCTTCCGACCTTTTGGATGATATCCGATGGGATCGAAGTCTGACGGTAATGTGTGCTCCCTCGTGACGTTGACCTTATAGATCGAAGTATATCTAGGTATTAGGCAGATAATGGAGAAAACCCTCTCGTCGTTCTGCCCTCTGCCGCAAGGGACATGCAGTCAGAGCGATCCTCGCTCATCGTTGATCCATGGCACATAAACTGATGTGTTTGACCAATTTTCACAAATATTTATTTCTCCCATATCCGGGTTTTTGACAGTAATCAATATAGCAAGTTTCTCGTCAAGAACTGCCAGTTTTCCCATCGCCGCCTACTTTATCACCTGTCCGCACACTGAGACTAAATGTAGGCTTCAGACCCACAGATGGGCGGTGAGTGCACCACGCACAATTCGTGTTTCTGTGCAGTGTAGTACAAGACTTTTTTTTTTCTTTCGCTTTCTTGCGATTTACTTTACTGTCCATGTGATACGATACAGGACTTGGGGACGTGTCAATATCAAATCAGCATCAGATAATGGCTGTGCTTCTAATCCGCTGGCTGATTTGCGCTGGATTCCACGTTCTGTAGGAGCTTATCGGCCAATTTGCATTGTCATTGTTCACACACCAATTTTCACGGCAGATCACTCGATATCTCTTTTAGTGAATAGACAAAGCTCCCCCCACCCTAGCAACTTTTCTGTCCTGGGAAGGTGTCCCAAAAAAATCGCGTTGAAGTCATGCACGATGTGCCGTTCAGATTTCGACCGCATGAATGTCTTTTTTTTTCCTCAGATCTTAACTAGAGTAAGGCATGAGCCGCTGATCGAATTCTACGAACGGCAACACACCGGTTGTACATGTACAAGTACACAGCCATCCCGCCCAACAGCAGCAGCAAAAATCGCCCGAGAACTGGATTGAAAAAATTATTGTGCGAACCTCGGTTTTTGTTGCATGCTGTTTTTGTTCCCGGGGACAGCGCAGCCCTATGTACTATTTTTTTCCCTGGGAAGTGTCAATGATTGGTGGAATTGGGTTTATAAAAAAACAAAAAACAAAAAACCCAACGGGTTCATCCACAATCGCGTCTTTGCTTAACTCCGACTCTCTGTGTAAAAGCCTTGGCTGGAAAGCTTCTTCGCCGCTTCAGCTGCGAAAGAGAGGAAAAATGCACACACGATCAATGGTTTACTCCCAATAACTCTATGCTCGTGTGTTACCTCCTCTTCCTCCTCGGAGAAGATGCGGGGTATATCATGATTCCCGAGAAAAAGATTAGCAGAAAACAGGTTTTTGAAACAGGTCTTCCGTCATTTTGCTGGGTCGTCAAGTTCAATTTCATTTGTCAGTTTTTTCTGGAGACGCGCGTTTAGGAAATTCCCGATTGTTGAGGATTTTGTTTTTTGTGTGGAGAGGATGGTAATTGGTGAATATTTTTCTGCCTGCTGCGGCTATTTAGAAACGTCAACCGGGGATTTGGGAAAATTAACGGGGAGGAGGCAAATAATTGAATTTATCTGTCCTGCTGTCGGGGTAAAAAAAAATGCAGTGGGTCGAAATGGCCCGTGCGGTAGAGTCCCAAACTGAGAGCCCGGCATATTGCATGGGGAGGGGGAGAGAAAAAACGAATTATGGAAGCTCAAAACAGTCTGGACGGAAAATGCAATCGAAAATCTCGGAAAAGTATCACGAGTAGGTAGCAAGAGAGGGGAAATAGATAATATCGAAGGTGCATGATGATGTAAATTTCCCCACCTTTGGGGAGGAACAACAACACAACACAGCACATGACTGGTGATTTTACTAAACATTCCCGCAGGGTCCCAATTTCTCTTCTGCTGCACTTTCAATTTGTTTTTCGTGCCGTTTTGCTCATCTGGAAAGGCTTGGCTTCTCATGGATATCACAATTAGATTTGCAGCCTCATATTTCTATATTTCGTTTTTCTTCTCGCGTCGTATCATATTATTCGCAATTCTCGCAACGGAAAAAACCAGCAGAAGATGGATGCGTTCTCTGGGCTAACTGTTTTGTCCCTGCGTACCGGATACTCCGATCTCGAGCAGAGTACGTGTTCATAGCCAGTAGAAGAGCGGATAATGGGTATACGTGATCGCCAGCAGCGGCGACATGTCGCGACGAGCCTGTGATTACCCCTGCATCACGCATGGCTACGTACAAGAAAGCCCCGGTACGGTTATGTAAACCTGGGAATTTAAAGCTGTTGTCAGGACCGTATCTAGTTTGACGCTATGTCGCCTGGTGATCTTATTTATTTTGTTTTTCTGCTGAACCACCATCACGATTGAATTCTCACTCTCGCTCTCGCACGAGCCCGGACTCGGTTTCTGTTGGGGGGCTGGGCTATCGCTGCCGAGTGAGATTTGGTGACACACTGCGGCTGCGCCGTAGCCTAACCCGCGGCGCGCACCGGCGGCCGAAGCCACCACCATCATAGAGGGCCCGTGCAAAGATAAGACTCGCTTGCGGGGAATCTGCTCGCCGGTTGCTGGGGGCACAGTGGGTACTTTGGCTATTGCACACCCAAAGTACCGACATATTTCCACGTACGATTGTGGCTTTAGCCCGACAGTCACCAGAGGCCAGCAAGAGCGTCCATCGCCGAGGAGAAGCCCATCCTCTGCCTCCAATCCAACAAAACCCAGTGGTCTCAGCACGTGTCTGTGCGGCTTTCGCAGCGCAAGACCTTTCTCCTCTTTCGTCTGCTGGGAATGCCCACACTCACACTCACACTCACTCACACTCACACTCGCTCACAGTCTCGCTCACACCCATGCCACACTCTCGCAGGCTCCGTGGTTCTGACTCGCCCCTCGTCTCTCTCTTCTTCCTGGCCACATGTATCTTGCTTTCTCCGCATTCCTGCTGTCGATCCAAACAAACTTTGCAGTCAGCTTCTCTGTTTTTTTCCATGACGCTCGTTGGTCTGTGTCAGACTACTAGAAACTACCGCCAGGCAACTCTGGAGGGGGACAAGGCAGTTGCGTTGTGTTGGCTGGGAGTGGATGCTGCTGGGATGAGGCTTTCGCCCCATATGGGCCAACGGTCCGACCCCCGCGCAAGGCAAGGCAGCAAACAACGTGAAAGCCGCATAGACGGTACCGTTATGAAAATCATCTGCACGCATGACAGCGGCCAGCCCTCATCCGTGCCCAACCCCACGCTTCCTTGCCTCCCCTGTTTCCAACAGGTCAATCTCCAATGCTTAAAAAACATCACGCGTGAGCTCTAGACCGGTCCAAGCACTAGCTGTGATTGGCATCATGGGATATCACTTGCCTTGTCTCTGGAGCTTGGCCGATGATCTTCTCTTCCCCTTCCCCTTCCCCTTCTCCCCCACCCTTCCCCTCCTCCTTCCCCCCATCGCCACCCAACGGCGGCTGCAAGAGGGCACGACAGCAGGTACCGAGATTGTTGGAACATTCCCTGCGATCTATTTGGTCGCGAGGACACCCGGTTCCATTTACTCGGGGCCTGTAGCCGCACTGTGGCTGTTACCCCGTGATTTCTAATAAACCGAAATCGAGCACATAAGGCATGGCGTGGATTGCCCCCAGTAACATAACCCCTACCCAATCGAACGGCGAAATCATGTCTCCTCAGTGGCAAAGTAAAGCAAGGCAAATGAATTAAAACCCCCTCCGGAGATGCGTCCGTATTATTTTCCGTGATCTCTGCTGGTCACGATCTACAGCATGTCGCCTGGAGTTCCCATATCAACGGGTCGTGCCGTGCACTATAGGCTATATAGCCAGATCCCTGAAAGAATTATCCTTTCTAAAATTACAATCCTATAACTGCATGTTTCCCAGCAAATCATTACTCTCCAACGCCATCGGCGATCTCCCGCACCTGCCGAATATGCAGAGTTGTTCCGGGATGACTGTCAGACGATCAAGAAACATTTTGTCGGGATTCTCCAACAACTCCAACAACTGCAACATGCGTAACCGGGGTCATAAACGATAAAGAGAGACATGGGGGAAAAAAAACAGACTCCAAAATTATCCGCATCGAAAGACATATCTAATTAATTACATACGGATCCCCGTCCATACTCCATCGTATTTCCATATTTTGTTGTTGGTGGTAACAATAAATAGATTAGCTCCAACACTCAGAGTCTCTTCATGCCCACCAGATCATCCATCATGTATCTATACGCATTTGCAACCCACCAGCCGTCTCCTCCACCCTGGCCACCAACTACCGCCTTTGGTGCACTCACAAGCGAATTGGTCCATCCGCTAAACCAACCGTCCGATTTGGCAAATTCAACCTGTTTGGGAACGATGACTCTCGCGCCCGGCATGTGTTCTGAATAAACATTCCCCTCGCTACTGCCTCCAGCTTCCCCGTCAAACCCACTTGGGGTCTTTCTGGCCAACCGTGGGGATGGCGGGGCGGGGATATTATTACTATTCTTCCTCGAGGGAGGCGCTGGCGTGTCGATATCCATCTGCGTGACGGAGAATGGCAAAGGGATATCATTTATGGGATCTTCCTTCCAGAAACTAATCATGATCGTCCGCCCACCAATCACCAACTCGCCTCTTTCTGAACCTGCTACGGCACGTTCTGCAGCCTCACGGTCTCGGAATGTAATCCTAACCCAACTGCCCGGTCCACCATCTGCGCCTGCAAGTGGCTGGATCATCCGTAAAGTCTTCAAATCCAACTGTTCACGTGGGACAATTTCAGGATCGTGAAATTTGGATTCGCTCTCAGGAAGCCCGGAGTATGGTTCTAAGATCACCCCATAGTAACGACGCAGAGAGCGTATCAGGTCTGGGAAACGGTCTTCTGAGAAATTTGCGATGCGCACTTGTGTAGGTGTGAAAGCAGCCTCGGAAGGCTTTTCCGAAGGTGTTGGGTCGAAGGGCAGTGCGTCATAGATCGACACAAGGGGAGGCGCGTTTGTGTCTGTGCTGTGGTGCGGGGTATCGTCCGTCATGGATGATGACCGGTTTCGCGTTCGGCTTGGTCTAAATTGTAAGCCTGTGAGCTCTATGATGTAGGGTCCATGTGGTAGGAATACTTACGGCCGCGAACCAAACATGGACTTAGGCCAGTTTCCACCAGGTGAAGAAGGGGGCGAGGAGGATAGGTTCTTCTTTAGTCTAGGAAATGTTAGTATAAAAATGAAATTTGAGATTCGGAAAGATGGAACGTACGTTGATTTCCGTCTTCCTTCGAGAGGTTCGTCTGCGTCCTATACATTCAATAGGTTAAAACGTCGATCTTTGATATATAATAATAATAATGAACGTATAAACATTGCCATGGCATGAGGATTGGCCTAGCAATGCAGTGCTACTGTATTCAAGATACCACTTCATAGCGCATGTGCAAAATTGCTATGACTCCATGAGCGTCGATAACATCGACGCATCATGATATCCCATCATTTCCACAACTATATATCTCCAAAGCAACACAGTTTGCTTGAGCCCCTAGACCCGCCCTACATTGTACATATACAAAAACGCAACCTCACAAACGTACCATTAAATTCTTAGGCTCGGCCGGCTGCAGTGCCATAATCTTTTGGATATACGGCGAAGCAGCAGTTGGAACATTTGGATTTTGTGACACTGAAGAAAACGGCGCTGGTTGGTTGACAAACAATGGGTAATCCTGCGGGGCGGAGATCCCTTGACGGCTGTGCCAGTTATTGAAGCGCTTCGATTTGTTCAGTTCGTCATTGGTGGCTGTGGAATTCCCAAACATGGAGTTGTTGCCGAAGCTGAAAGCTGCTGAGCTGCCAAAGGGGTTGGACGTCGTGGAGTAATCCATCGTGAAGACACTTGGCTAGATAGTCGATAAGGGAATGTGTGACTAGAGAATAGAAGGGTTTTTGGCTTCTGTGAAGTACTTCGTGCGGGGGGAAAGATGCTGGTGATGGTGATGGCAAGACCGTGTTGTCCTTGTTGGGTGTTTTGATGGTGGTGCTGTGCAGATGTCTTGGCGACAACTCATAGGAAAATAGCAACATGGCCGGGTAACACTGAGACTGAGGTCACCAACTACATGTATGTCTCGAACATTAACCCGCTTGCGAGGGGGTTTATATATTTGTTTGCTCACTCATTCTACATATTTCCCTTATGTAAGCCCCCTCGCAATCAATTGATGGATCAAGTAGTGATATCTAATCTTGGAATTGGCTTTACTCAGGGATTTGGATTAGAGTACCGCCTGCCAGGACCAAGATCCTATTTGCGCCGGGTCGGTACTATCCCTCTTTCGTCTATTACGTAAAGCTCAACACTCGACACAGAACTCGGACGAAAACTTCAAGCCTAGAAAGTCAGCCAGAGAAGTAAAGCAGATAAAAGGGATTTTAACTGACCTACAATGCTCCCCTCGTCAAGAATTACTTCGTCTTGGTCGTCAGTGAGAGAATTCACTCACCCCCTTTTAGGTAGGCCGTTTTTTCTGGTGCTATGACGATATAGAGCTCGTACCTTACAGAGGCTTTAGAATCACCCCTCCCTGGAATATGTTCAATAATGGAGGTGAGCGATAAAGAAAGTCAATCGCTATCTAACAAAGAACTCGGGAGACTTGGAGAAAGTTTAAGGCATCTCACTTAGTCTCCTATTCCCCGATATCTAGTACACTTCCTCCAAAAATCGCGCAAGTCATCACTATGGATATATCTGGATAAGTATTAGATTCGATGATCCAGTCGTCTGGTTTGCCCACACACTCCGATTTTGATCCAACAAGGGAGGACGGCATGCTTGGAGAGTAAAAGTTCGAGCGGTGGATACTTTTTTTGATAGGGTAGCCTGTCAAACAATTTTTTCAAGGAGGGGGGTCGCTTTGCGTGTTTAGAAAGAAATATACTAAGTTGGGTATCTATGGATAGTGAGTTGTGAGGGTAGTTGATTTCTGCAGAAAACCGAGTGACAGTTCGTGACATGGGCTAGTTTCGCGAAGTTTTTTAATCCAAAGCTAAAGCCAGAGTTCAACAAATCTCTACCGAGACTAATAATTGATATGCATTACAAAACTCTAAAGGGTATCTCTGAAGCAAAGGTGCCCTAGCCCACCAAGAAGCCATCTCAAGCCACAATATCAAACATGGTCCATTCCCTCACAAGTCCTTCGCTTTCTCTACCTTCCTAAGCTATATCACGCTTTAAATTCCCCAAAACCGTTTTCTCTTCTCTTCTTTCTTCGTCTCAACTACCACCTCTTCAGCCTTCGCTTTCCCCTGTCTCAAAAATGTCAACCGATCGGGCGCATCCTCGGCCAACTCGCAAGTCTTTTTAAAATCACCACCAATCTCGCCTCGCTTCTTGATATGCTCCAAGAAACCATCCAATGGGCAGCTGCTACCGGGGCCGTCGTTGCAGCCTTCTAACGCTACGATGCCATCGTTTACGTTTATGCGAACGTATACTTCCTTTTCTTCGGCATCATTTGCAGAGCATGTAAGACGCTCGAAGATGATACGACCACCCATGGGTGTTATCTGGGAGGTTTTCCATTTCCGATCTTTGACAATCTTAGTCACAGGGAGGTGTTTAGCGTCCTCGAAGAGGCCGAGCGAAGCAATCATGGGGACGATATCGCCGTCGTGAACACTATACGTCGCAGTCAGTGTTGGGTATCGATATAAAATGAATTTCACAAGGAATACCACATACAAACTGAAATAGAGGGGGCCTGCAGACTCGGGGCCTTCAGCAATGAGATTTGCCGTGGCGTTCAGCCAGAGCCACCCCATGGATTTTGCGTATTTGTTGCCTGGGCCTGCTCGGTAGTAATGGATGATGTCTCTAGCGTATTCGAAAGATAACCACTCCTCTTGCGAGAAAACATCACACCATTGGCTGCTTCCTCGAACGGTCGTTTCAAATCCGCACATATCTTGCATGCTGTAGATTTCTTCGTTTGTAAAATCGAGTCCCTTGTTCTCCCTCGCGAGCCTTTTTGAGATGTCGCCGAGATATGTAGCGCGGTATTTGTAGAGCATTTCGTAACCTAGATCGTGGCCTTCTACCTCATCATCGGCGTACTTTAAGCAAGTGTGTCTAAATGTCCGTTCGAGTCAGTACTGATATCATAGTCTATTTCGTATATCCAGGGTTCCGAGCTATTTGGGAAGTGGAAATAAAATACCCAGGCGTTAAAGTGTCACCTCCCAACTCAGGATTCTCACTGACAATTTCTAGTCTTGTCGCATTGTTATCCAATCCGAAAAACCCAGCGGAAAAGTATCTTGCAGTATCAACCACCCTGTCGCACTCGCTCGCCCACACTGTTGTTGGTACATCGGCAGTGTCATTCCATAGATGCCCGTAGCGAGTGTGAAGCTTGACTCCAGTGGTAAAGGTTTCCAAGACACCGGCATAAGGCCCAGTAGTGGTCAGTTGTTCGAAGTGCTCTCCGGGCACTGTGGTGTTTCGTTGAGTAGTTTTCGGATGAAAGAAGCACGGGCGTGGGGGTTAGCTCACCATCTGTAAAGTATTCCCAGTCATTCATAAACTCCAAGTCGCCTTTCAACACCACCCCGGTAGCTTTAACTCGGGCAAGTAATTCCATCATTCCTACGAGGACCGGGGTTATTCAATCAGTCACTGTGACATAATGCGTGACAACTACACGTAATACAGCAGGTAGATACATACGGTTACCAACCTTAAGGGTTGGGAATCTTTCTCCATGTCGCGACATCTAACCCCTAGTTTTAGCTTCTGACTTCCCTCAGACTCCTAACTTGCAATATACAGGAACCCACCATGTGCACCATATCGACCTCACAGCCTGCTGGTGCCTGGATCCCCCCTTCCACGACACCATCGATCTTTTCGATCCAGGGCCCATTCCCGCCCAAGTGATAGAGTAAATTCCATTCGTTTTTATTGATTCCAGTAGCCGACGCGGCCTGGTAGGGAGGTTCGCCAGACCACCAGCCCTTATGCTGCACTTGTAGATACGATGGTAGCACTACCTGCAGTGTGGTTGGTAGCGAGTAGGAGGACTGCGGGTGCAGCAAAAACACAATGGAGGCCAGAAGACATATCATAGCTGATGCTGTAAATAGTAGAAGGGTCATGTTGGGCAGAAGATATTTCAACCGCCGTGGGGAGGACATGAATTGGCCACCGAACTTCGAGCTTACGAGAGGATAACAGTCTACAGGGAACACTATTGATCGGACACCGATATGATAGGTGGGCACGACGCTGGTTTTATCAAGTCCTTTTAACCTATTGGATGCTGGTACTTGAGACGCACCTGAAATTCGGGAGTCCCTGGCCTGCCAACAGCAGGCTCTTCGCTCCTGAGATGAAGATTCCTTTTTCGAGGTGTCTTTGGTGTGGTGTGGCTTGCAGCGAGAGCCGTTGGCTGATTCAGCCACACCCCACGAAATTTTTGAACATCACGAAATTCAACGCTGTTGGCGAGAGCATCAGTTCAACTACAGTCTGCACAGCATCCATTGCGATTCCTGCCACTACTCACTCGCTTGTCGCTCTCAACCTCAGCCTGCCGACCTATCACAATGCCTCCCCGGATACGACTCTCGGCTTCCTCCTCTTTGTTCCCCTCTCTCGCCCTGCCCTCCACATTTGCTCCAACTCGACATACGCTTTCTCTATGTCGTACCTACGCCGTAATGGTTCCTCCGAAAAAAGTTAAAGACAAGAAAGATAAAAAGGATCGACGCACGGATTTCATTCAGCATGATTTGAGAGGCATGCAGCAATTCTCCCTAGCTGAGGCGATGCGATACATCAAGGCAATGGAAGTTGGACGAGACCCGGCACGGGTCAAATATGACATTGCTGTTAAACTCAAGACGCCGAAGAACGGCCCCCAGTTGAGGGACAGGGTGCGACTACCAACACCTGTGAGGACGGATACCAAGATCTGTGTAATCGCGGAGGGTCAGGCTGCGGAGGACGCAGTGAAAGCTGGTGCGGCACTCGTGGGAACCGAAGATGTTTTTGAACTGGTATGGATATTTTCATTTTTTTTTTCTACTTTCGAATTTGTGTATCGGTTTTGCTTACATGTTAAAATGGATGCAGGTTCGAAGTGGTCCCTTTGAATTCGATCTAGTCCTCTGTCACGACCAATCCTTCCAAGCCCTCACCAAGTCAAAGGTTGCCCGTATCCTCGGCCCCAGAGGCCTCATGCCCTCTGCCAAGATGGGTACTGTCGTTAAAAATCCTGCATCGGCGATTAGCGATTTGGTTGGCAAAGCCAACTATCGTGAACGATTTGGTGTCGTCCGTATGGCTGTCGGCCAGCTTGGGTTCACGGAAAAACAGCTGCAGGATAACATCAAGGCATTTATGACACAGCTGAAGAGGGATATCGCGAAGATTACACAAGTATCTAAGAGTATTTCCGAAGTGGTTTTGAGTTCGACAAACTCGGCCGGGTTCTCTCTAAATGGGCGAGTTGAACCCGAACGGACAGAGTAGATGTGGGTTTATGGGCGCACTATGTTTTTTAGTAGATACTTTTTTTCTTCCCTTCTCCTTATCGGCACCTGGGAGCGTTTGCTGGTTTGGATTGTGCTTAGGTAGATTGAGGCCATGTATATACACGCTTTCAACAGGTGCACATGCACCATCTGGCGTTAGCTGCCAATACAGTGCGCCAGTAGTAGGGGCAGTGATGCCTCATGGTCCACAGCGGTGCTGCGGCCAAGGCCGGGTAAGCACGCGGGGCAGATACTCGTATCGGAACACCGCGCCTCCAGTGCCCCGCAGCGCCCTACACGTGCTCTCACCACAATACATCCGGAGTGCTTGCATGCATTACTTACATGTATGATCCACCCATAGGACACGCTGAGTCATCGAGCCGACCCAGGTGGCCTCGGAAAAGTTTTTAATACAGACTTCACGCAGCCGGCTATCCTCCCTCCTTCCCTCCTCCTCTTCCTTTTCTCCGCACTGCTCTCCTCTTCCTCTTTGCTCGCCACACCCCACAGCCGTTTGCCAATAGTAGTGAATCCCACATCCTTCATCGTCCTTCTAGTCTCTTGCTAAGGAAAGAAAGAAAAAAAGGCTCTTTATCTTCTCCCTCCTCCTCCCCTCGCCTACTCTCGTCAAGAGTATCTCCCAGACGAACATCCGGACAGTTCTCCCCGCAGCCGTCGTTGTTCATGAATCTTTCCCCCACCGCAACTTCACCATCGATTCGTTCTCGCCTTATACGGCCTTTGAAAAAGTCTAGTAGAAGGGCTTGTAGTAATCCTTCCCCCACCTAAATTTGCTCTTTTTTTTCGCTTCCCACCGCCAAAGCAGAAAGAAAAAAAAATACAACATCCTATAAATCGCCTTTTTTTTCTCTCTCTTTCGCCCCACGAAACGAAAACAAAACTTCAACCACCTGGGTTTTATCAAAGCAGAGTAGTTCATGCTGTTTAACCCCGTCATTATTGCTTCTACATCTTCGACCGCTCAGTTCAGCTCTTTCGATCATTAACGCCAAACAACCGCAATCATGGCTACTATCAATATTCGCCGCGATGTCACCGACCCCTTCTACCGCTACAAGATGGAGCGTCTTCAATCCAAGATTGAAGGGAAGGGTAATGGTATCAAGTCTGTCATTGTGAACTTGAGTAGCGTGGCACATTCCTTGAGCCGTGATCCAGCTTGTATGTTTTTTGTTTTTTCCCTTTCCTTGCCTAATACTATGTGCTTTAATCTAACTTCTCGCCTACAGATGTGGTCAAGTTTTTTGGCTTCGAGTTGGGTGCTCAAGTCACTGCTAATCCTTCTGATGATCGTTATATCATCAATGGTGCACATGATGCTGCCAAACTCCAGGAATACCTCGATACCTTCATCAACAAGTTTGTTTTGTGCAAGCAGTGCAAGAACCCCGAGACGGACTTGATTGTCCAGAAGGATGGGTCTATTCTTCGTGACTGCAAAGCCTGCGGCCAGCGTACTGATGTCGAAAATCGCCACAAACTTTCTTCGTACATTGTCAAGAACCCCCCGAAGAGGGAAAAGAAGTCTAAGACAACCTCTTCCAAAAAGAGCAAGAAATCGAACGGAGATGGCGAAAATGGCACTTCTCCCAAGGACAGTGGTTCTGAGGATCACAACGGTGATGTCGACGCTGATGGTGGCTCCGACGACGAGCTTACCAAACGCATTAACGCTGAGGCCAAAGAGCTCGCTGCCAATGGAGAAACCCCTGAGGTTAAGGATGACGAATGGGCTGTCGATATGTCGGAGGAGGCTATCAAGGCTCGTGCTCAGAACCTTCCGGATGACTTGAAGCGCGCTCTTGTTATTGAAGGCGAGGATGAAGAAGAAGCGGAGGGTGGCGATAACCCATATGATCAGCTTGGGTCTTGGATCGTTGCTCAAAAGAAGGAGCATGCTGGTGAAATTGATGATATTGAAGTTTACAAGAAGACCCAAGAGCTTGGAATCGAGAAGAAGCACAAGACTCTTCAAGTCCTTGCCCAGACTCTCTTCGACGAGAATATTATCAAGAAGAATCAAGTCAAGAAGCATGCTGGCCTACTTAAGAAGGTTTGTTCGCCGCCTCATTACTCTCCAACAGAATTGCGATTACTAACAACGTTTTAGATGATTACTTCCGATCGCCACGAGAAAGCGTTCCTTGGTGGAACCGAACGCTTTGTCGGTAAAGACTGCACGAAGCTCATCACAGCAATTCCAACCATCCTCATGGCATACTATGAGAACGACCTCGCCACCGAGGAGACCATCACAAAATGGGGAAGCAGGGCTAGCAAGAAATATGTTGATGTTGGGACTAGCAAGAAGGTCCGCAAGGCAGCGGAGCCTTTCTTGAAATGGCTTCAAGAGGCGGACGAGGATGGTAGTGAGGAAGAGGAGGAAGAGGACGACGAATAGTTTTAGCAAATCGTGTTACGAAAGTTTAATTTGGGCTACGAGTGATCGAAATTGACGGCTTTTTTCTGCTTCTTTCAGTTCATTTCTCCCACTAATTCTTCCGAATTGAACCTACGGCCTTCCCTCGGGGGGGTATTTTGCATTCTAGTTGACTCCCATCTACCATCCCAGAGAAAAGCTTAATCTTACTTTCAAAAAATCCAATTAAGCTCAAGAAACACAAACCACTAAAAA
The DNA here is from genome assembly GCA_038503075.1 of Gyromitra esculenta. Classification (NCBI taxonomy): domain Eukaryota; kingdom Fungi; phylum Ascomycota; class Pezizomycetes; order Pezizales; family Discinaceae; genus Gyromitra; species Gyromitra esculenta. The sequence continues at coordinate 1,580,134 of JBCAML010000002.1, forward strand.
TTAAGGTTGGTGGGGCTAGATAGCTGAGACAAAGTCATCTTATAAGTTAGAGTCACGATGGGTGGTTATTCACAGAGAATAAGCATAAGCAGCCCTGCACGTTGATTGTTCTCCACAAAGGATCCTCAATCAGCTCAGGGCGAAATTGATTCAGACACATGCTTAAATAGTGATACTTCAACCTAATCTACTGGCCTAGAACCCGGAGAAGAAATTAATCTCAAGCCGAAAGAAAAACTGAGGGTGGGACTACATGTAGATATAGTTTGAACATGCAGAGAACCGAAATTTGCGAAACCCTTAATATCAACTGCTCCATGAACTCGCAATCGGTATTTCATCCTTGGTGATTGCTTACCAATAACACCCTGGTGCACAACGATTGATACATATTGACCCAGTTGTAAAATCTGATTCTTGAACTAGACTTCATATTGAATTGCTGTGAACACGTCATTTGTGGTTTACCGCGCGGATCGTGGATGATTGATATAAGATTTTCCTCATCAACTATCACTCACAGCTGGAATTGTAGTGCATGGGCCAGACCCATGTGGTACGTCCGTCATTCTGAATTCTGCCCATAATTTAGAGGGTATAGGAGTCACTGGCCGGGTAACCAAATACTTGCCCATTCTTGCTGGCTCCAGGTCGCACCAAGATTTCTATATTTATAAATAATAACCCTAATACCGCCTGTCTTCGCATGGATTATCACTCGATTGATCACCTTAAACTAGACCCCACCATCTGAGTTCTACCCACACTTCAGTATTTCTATTTTCTATTTATTCTCTATCCCTTGGGTTACTCAAGGGGTACATATGCATGTGTGGTATGTTATCAAAGTTTGCAATCGAACTGCAGTTTCTCTTTGTCAACTTTTTTAGGTTGCAGGTTGGGGGGGATCAACGGTTGTTACCCGAGCGAGCCATATCACTCGCGATGAGATTCTCAATAAGCCTACACCTCTAGACTACATATATTCAACTCTTTTTTTTGGTTTTCTGCATGCATGCATGTATGAATGCGTGCTGGGGTAGGAATAAAGAAAGAGAAAAAAAGGCTTGACCATGGTTCAGGCCGTAGTTTAAATTTTTATTCTCGGAAGAGAGTTTTGTTGGGCGGTCGAGTTTCGATTGTTCTAACCTTTTTTCTTGCAATCAAGATAAGATAATATTTCTCTGGGCCTACCCCTCTAAAACGGGCAAATCATGTGTAATATGATATGTCGCCAAAAGTTTATAATCAAACCGTTACTATTGCTAGCCATTACAACTGAACAAGGCTGACGGGAAAAAGTGCCTTACAGGCTACAGCTACGCACTGAGTTTAGGAGGAGCCCCACGCTCCTCTAAATTACCTTTCTTATGCGGCCTTTAATCCAACAACATGTTTTGTGGGGGATTTGTGCGCTGCTGTAGAGTAGATAATAGAGCGTAGCAAAAGGGCTTCAATCCGAACCAAGCACGGGATGGACTAGCGGGGGTTGGAAGAAATACGTAATCCCAGCTGAGTTTTCGGTACAGTTGCACCTCGCTATGTTGGATTTTACTACGTCGGATCCCTTACCAGGTATCGGATGCGCATGTAATAGCAAATAATTCCCAGGCCTAGGGCCATAAAATTTTAGGGTTAGGGGGATTTGAGTCCATGGAAGGCATTAGTCCCCCCTCAACAGATATAAATATCGGTTGCCAATCTAAGAAAATCCGCGACAGCAAATATTATTTATATAGTAGCAGGGGTCTAATATCTCCTACCTTCCATACGGCATGAGACAGTAAAAAGTACGGGACAGCAAGTTCATTTTGGTGATGGAAACTTATAGCGGTAAAATTTGTATGTGACAGCAGGAATCTGGGCGGTGAGTTTCGGCATATTGAGTTGCGACTGTAATTAAAATTGTAGAAACATTACCTAGTCCAGTAGAATAAATCATTTTCAAAAGCACCAGGGCCCAAACCTCGGAATAAGATAAGATAAGATGATCTGGCCCCCTGTATCACGTTGCTCGCGTTTCATGGTATTTCCAACACGTCTTCCACGACACGCTACACGTTCTACAGTTTCTACCAGGCCAACCACCACATCATGTAATGTTTGTTCCCAGGCAAATTCAGAAGAAAGCCGCAACGTCTAAAAGACCGACCTCAACCTTGACCTCCAACGCATCTCCGAAACCTCAACTGCCTCCTCCGCCGCCGCCGCCAGCAGCCCTCCCCAAGAAGACTGAGACTGAGCTATGTTCAAACAATGGCATCGACCCCGAGCTGGCCAGAGAAATGGTTATGGCACTGGAAATATTGTTGTCAGATTACTCGATGGAGTACGTGCACGGTGATTGGTTAAGGGGGCGAATGCGAGAGCTGGAAGGAAAGGATGATTGTAAGCCCAGCTTGGGGAATTTGCCAACTGTTTTGGAAAATTGGAGCTGACGAGGGAATAGTCATTCATCTTTCGGCTTTTGTGGACTGCCAGTTTCTTGCGATGATGAAACCAATACCATCACAAGTCAGTTTTATGAAGGCACTTACTACGTGTGAGTCGGATGTGCTTGAGGTAATTTTACATATACCAAAGCGAATAGGGAGACACTAACAGCTCATTCACTTTTCAGTTAAGTGCCGACAAGTATCATGTTAGACGTAAGACAAAACCTTCATTTGTAGGAACGAATCTGGATGACTGCACAGTATACATTGTAAGTTTCCAGTCAACTTTTGATTCAGATCTACATTGTCAAAACGAATTGTGTTGCTGATCGCCCCTAAACGTCCAGGAGCCCCACATCACCAATATCACCACGAACCCCGGCAAAGTAGCGAGTATACTACAGGAAACACAGTTACCTCGAAAATATCTTCCGGTACAATTTGTTGAAAGCCGACACAAGTCGTGGGGATTTGTCACGTTGTCATCGGTAATATCACAAAACGAAGCTGAAACCAGGGAAATATGGCCGAAGGATTGGATAGTCATGACAAAGTAAGCCCATAATATCCGGCAAACTATCAGATTCCGGTCACTGATGAGGAACAGACCTGAATGGCGGAAACGGGATACAGAGTACAGTGAATTACGACGAGCTGCACGGCGGGTACCTGCTTTTCACCATCCAAGCATACGGCAGGCGAATGCGTGGCAAGAAAAAAGCACACAATACCGGCCAGAAAGAACCAATTCGGGAGGCCGAGCCGCAGACCCTGAAAATCCTTCGCGTATTGAGGAAATAGATGCTTCGGGCTTTGACCATGGACTAATAATTCGATTGATAAACCTAAATCCTTCAACTACAAAGGCTAATATCAATTCATTCGTCGGACGCTCGGTAGATCGATATCTGCGGAAACAAAAGAAAAAAAGGAAGGCAAATAGGGACGGCGATGCAGTGGATCAGGATGTTCAGCCTGTGAAGATAAACTACATCGACTACGAGAAGGGGCTAAGTCAGGCACACATACGGCTAAGCAGCCAAGAAGATTCAAAGGTGGTCGCCGATGCTTTGCAGAAACGGAGACGGAAAATGAAGGATGGCGAGGACGTGAAAGGAAAGAAGGTCAAGATAGACGACCAGGATTGGGTGAAAGGGAAAATTCTAGCTGGAGAAGAGGAGACAATTTATTGGACGAAACTACTTTCGGCAAAGAATGCCAGAGGGAAAGGAAAGGGGAGGAAAGGAGGGAAAGGAGAACAGGTGGTTACACCTGATTTTGCCTCGGGGTTCAAAAGATCACGAAGAGATAGTGGAGCAAATGATTCCCACGTTAGCAAACGCATAAAATTTGAAGAGTGAATCCAATAACTTCAAAAAAATTTGCTGATAATTGGATGAATTATGTTTGTCATACAAATTCATTTATTCAGTAATAAAAAGCAGCCTAAACACCCTTCCTAATCCAAAAAGAACGATTTTACTTCCTAATGCTAGATCCGGTTCCACTGTTGTCAGTGCCTAGAGCACTGTTTAGAGTGTCTTTTGCAGACTGGGCAGCGTTGGAGACCGTCTCGCTGACGGAATCTACCATGCCCTTGCTTTGGCTCGAAGCATTATCGGTGCCAGAGCGCATGCTGTCGCCTGCCTTCTGAGTGGTAGATTTCTGGGACCTATTAAAGTGTTAGCTATGGACGACGTGTGTACGTTGGTTGATTGGATGGTTAGTGGAACATACTCAGGCTGAATGGCTCCTGCAACACGGTCGGTTGCACCGCTGAGGTTGTCACCCAACTTCTCAGTGGTGGTCTTCTGTGAGTCGGGCTTGAGCTTGTCGCCAACCTGCTCGCTCATGGGCTTCCTTCCTATTAAATTATTAGGATTTTATCTTGAATAATATTTTTCGACTGGCTAGCAAAACAGGATTGGAAAGGTGACAAACCGAGATCAGACATGTTGATTGATTTGATTGAAGTAGGTAAAAAGGTAAAAATGCGTTGTTTGTAGTGGTTTTGAGAGTGGGCTGTAAAATGCTTTGGTTTGATGAGAATTTCGTCAATAGACAGCCAAAGAGCTCCAATTTATACTGTTCATTCACGCCACTTTCATCTATGTCACGATTTCGTCACTACCGTATTTCCTCGAGGGCTCTCTCGTGCGGTTACACTTCACGATCAACGAGGTTAGGAGGTTGACTTGGTACCTATACCTAAAGACAGACGTGATGGTTACGTAGTTGATTTTTGGGTTCCCCCCTTCCACATCTGCGCTTCCACAGATCCGGCGACAGATACAGATAACCGAGTGACGTCAAGTATCCTCCAACAAGAAACGATCTGCGCCAAGAGAGCATGGAGCCGCAAACCCACATATTTGACGTCACAGATGTTTCCGCAAATGTCATCCGAGACCCAAGGAACAGTTTGAATTCGCATCTCGCTTTTGGATATTCCCAGGGCCCTTTGAACTCTGCCAGGGCTCTCGACTCGTTTTAAGTGCATGCATCTATCTGTGTTTATTTGCATACATCGTGATCACTGATCACAGATCACAGATTGCGGTTGGCACAGAACGGGAATCCCGGATTCCATGTTGTCGGATACTGTTGCCAGCGGGAAAGAGTCTCTGGGTAACGGCTTAAACCTAACTGCAAAATACAAAACCTACGTATATCTACATGTAGTGATTATTTTCCTCTGTGGTTAAATTGAGTAACAAGCGTTTTGTAGGCATCACATATGTAATAGTTATTACCTTAGTGTGTGCCTGAGCTTCCATGTTTGGTCTACCGCAAACTAAATTCCAGTGATTTTTATTAAGTAATTTTCAGCGAGGGCAGAGGGCTTTGGGCTGCAAGAGGTCACCGTACTTTATGCAGGGAGCAACGAAAAAAAGTACTCAAGAAAGCTGAAACCAACCTCGCGAAACCTGAGCTAAATCTAGTCTATGCGAGTACCGTTTTTTTCTTTCTTTCTTTTTTTGATTGCACTGAATAAGATTCTATTAGTTAAACTATGATTGGTCGATGACTGTTGCACCAAAAACTGCCCTGGACAGTAAGAATCCAGTTATAATGTTGGAATCCTCTTATTTTACGTTTAGTGAACGGGGGTGGCTTGTGACAGGCCCTGAATTTTTTTATTTTGGCGCAGATTGAGCACAATAGACAAAAGCAACCTTGCTGGATAGAAGCTCTGTATCGACTCATATCACCAACACCCGGTTATTACACGTGATCGGTTTTGTGTGGATTATCATGTGATTTGATCGGACACCAGCGACAAAGTGCCCGTGCTGGGGCTCACACCCGAGTACCAGAGTTGAAGCTGAGATTGAAACATTTGGTTTGCCTGCCACACTTTGGAGTGAAATTATGGACATAGGCTTCAAATCAATGGAAATTCTGAATAGCTATTCTCAACGCAGACCGATCTCCCTTCGGGGGAGGCCGAGCATCCGGGCCGAGGAGCTGAGTTCCTATTCGGCCCGACGCGTGTAGGGGGGCGAGCAGGGGCATTGCAATCTCATAATTGCCCTGACTAATTAATGTGAGTAAATTTCGCTAATCTCTTCTCTTTGCAGAGAGAAGAAAAAAAGTTGGTTCGTCGGTTCGGTATCATCTCGTGAGCGTTTCTTGGTACTCCGAATATGAGGCGATGAGCAGCCGAGCGGAAGGGTTCGGGTGATCTGAGACTCAGTGAGTGACGGTGTGTGATCCGTGAGGTCAGTCGGAACCAAGCACCAACCGGCGAGCCAGACGCAACACGACAGATGTCTATTGGTGGTGAAATCAGCCTCTTCGCCAATTTCAGGGGAATCTTACCTTTTTCGTTGAGGAGGCAACAAGCAGTCTGCGCGTGCGCAAAGAGCCGTGGTATGTCCCTGCAACATTACATATTCCCAATATATAGCCTCAAGTAAAACGATCGATAATTATTCCGAAGAGCTTTATATTCAATTCCAAAAATATCCAAGATTCATCCCCAGCAGCAATGGTAGAATCTTCAATTCCGATCATCGGCACTTTTGCCGAATATGCCGGGTTTATCCCCGAACGGAGAATCAGGTATCTATCCGTTTGTCCCACCGTCGATTATTATTATTGTAATTTAATTTAAATATCGAATTTCTGGAAATTAGGCCCTCGGGCTCTTGGGGACCCAGGAACGTATGATATTAGGCTCAGATTTCTTCCATAAAGTTTTTGATCTATCGAAGGTGCTTATTTGAAATCTGTAATATAAGACTAATCTCTAGGGCACGTGGTCTGGAATCAGACCTTATATCGGACACATTATTGGAAGCTCGGACGAAGTCAGCTTTGGGAAGTCTTACTGTGGTCAGGAGGGCGTCTAGGATCATTTATAAAACGTTGAAACAATCAAATTGAATCATGAAGATAGGCTGAAAGACAAGAGGGCAAAAAGCCCTATAGTACTGTACTGCGATAGAAAGAAACATCACCATAAGGCGTTTCCCGCTGGAGTGTGCTCCTGGCGATCTTCGGTTCCGCTGCCATGCAGATATCGCTGTCGGCAAATTTCCGAGGGTTTGGCTTCACGCCGGTAAATCGTATTCCACATGTTTACTCCGGTCTCAGACGAAGTATGTCTTCTTTTTGTCGTTGTTGTCGCTTGCGACAAGAAACGTGCTTCAGGAGGCTGCTTGCATACATCCCACCCTCTTGACTCGCGAGTCTGCAACATATGTCTTTTTTTCTTTTTTTTTCTTGCTCGACATCTCGGCAGTGATCATCAAATGGATAATAGGAGACGTGGGGGATGGGGAGAGCTCTAAAAAGGTTTGTCCGACCCCATGCTAGATCTGCGGTATCACATTGAAAATTTCAACCATTCGGCTCTCTCCGTCAGAAACGAAACAGCATGAGCAGCGCGAGTACATGTATGTAACGTAACGTTCTCCTTCAAGTGTCTTCGATATTTCAAAATATCACCGTTAGACCGAGGTCTAAATAGGCAAATGTTTCAATTCTCAAATCAAGATGCCTAGAAAACATTGTCACCCACTAGTTGACCACGTATCTTGTAGAAGCTGAGATTTGTCTTGTTTTCTTCAGGGTACACAACCCTGCTGGAAATGATCTATTGCTCAGCGGAGATAGGCACCGGGGAAAAGGAAACAAGTTGGCGAAGTTCCACTCCTTTCTCCAGAAAAATCCAGTGCACGTGCCCAGAATTCTAGCAGGGTTTTGCCAAAATAGATTCTACGATCCATTGATTCGCCTTTTGCGGTTTTAGGGGGCGCTTTGAGCACTTCTAAGAATCCGACCAACATCCCACGATTCCCACTCTTTAAGAAAAGCTCGGCTGCGGCTGTTGACAAGACGCTTAAGTGATACAAGTGAGATCTCATTGGAGATGGGGCCCATGCTGAGGCTTATGGTTCTTCTGGGTTCATCAGGCGCCCAGAAACGAGTGTTTAAGATGATGATCTACAACCCTGTCCCAGATGATGTTGAGGCTTTATTTTTGTTGGAGACTCGATGTTGAACCAGCTGCCCACCATTGCGAGCGAACGAAAGATTAGTTTGTCCCTGTGATGTGATGTTTACCAAGACCATGCAGATAGGCGCCATATGATGTTAAAAAAATTCAAGAGACCTTTTTAGGTGAAGTTGTGATAGCGCCGAAGATCGTTGGTTCGCATGGTGTTAGAATTCTTAGTTCAAAAGTGGACCTGTGGCGATTACTGGGCGAGGTCTCGATCTTGTTCGTTTTTCTTCGCTCCGCTAACAAGGGACGACCGCTCGGGGCCTTGATCAAAAGGAAAAAAAAGGTGAGACTGCGTCCGCCACACTCTTGACACGCCGAGGAACCCCGCCAACCGATTCATCGGAATATAACTGAGTTGTGGTTATGCTCAAGCAAGAAAATATTCTGGGGGGTGAAGGGGGAGAGTGGTTTGGGGAGCACAAAAAGAGATGGACTTCAACGCTGGAGGCTCCCAGCAGCGAGAAAAGTAGACAGGTACAGGTACAGGACGACTTCCAACGTGATAGGTGTCGCGTGTACATACATGCTAACGTACATGTACATATCTTCGAGAGACACACATATACATGTCGAACAAGCATATGTACATGACAAAAATTACGCCGTGGACATCCATCCAGCACCAGGGGACCAACTATGCGGGAACAACGAAAGCCAAGTATCCCACCCTTCCACGCCGCCTGGAAACAGAGGGGGGACCAGACTGCCGGAGTCGTTAGTTCATTTGAACCTCGTTAGTGAGTCCTCATGATTGATAGCGTGAACGATGGAGTGGGATGAGGAAGGGGGAATGCGCTCGTAATTTGCCCAGCTCTCAGGACAGAATTTGCCGTGAAACTGCCTGGCTGCAGACGGGGGCCACCCTACCAATTCCCCGGTTGCGATTGGCTGTAATTGGCAGGTGTTCGCATCAAAGCATGTTGCCCTCGCACAACCGTGCCACTTGCGGAATAGCGCCTGCAGCTAGAACATCGTTGGTCTTCTCGCGATGCGTCCTGTTGGCGAGGTTTTCACTGTTAGTTATGACATTATTTATATTTTATTTTTATATTTTATTATTTGCGCAATTGCATCCCAAGGAGCATGAATCAGGAGACGATGACCCCAAAATGAGAGTAAGAAACACCCGCATTTGTTTCCCTCAGGTGTTGCTGCGGTAAATGGACCGTGGGACGCAGGTGGAGACAGGTACTGTATTGCTTTGCAATTTGGCTTGCGTACTTTGCTTGCTTGCTTGCTTGCTTGCTGGTGTTGATGGCACCGAGGGCAAGAGATCGAGACACCAGTCTTCAAAGATAGGCCAAGCTCAGCACCGAAACAGAAACGTAACAGAGACAGAAGCAAAGACACCGAGCGCTGGTCCCACTTTGTTCGATTGATCACAATTGATCACACTACCCCAGACCAGGTACGTTCACGGACTTTCGTTGATGCTGGTTATTTTGCTCGTCTTGGTATGGTGTTCTGTGCTTTACACTTCAACAGCAATTCATCATCTTCTTTGTTTTTTTTCCATCTGTAACTGGGGCTTTTTTTCAACAGGCTTCCCCACTCTGAAGCCTGTTCTGTTCTCAGATTTGTGGTAATTTTTCTAGGGGTTTGATCTTATTCTAATCTTTCCTAAGTTTTTTTTTAACAGCCACCCTTCACCTTTCCCATGATAGATCTCCCCTAGCCCTCTTTTTTTCCTCTCCCTCGGACTTGCCGGTGGTGTTCTAGTTTACTTGCCTGTCTCTGGTGCGTCAGAAATACCAGTACTGGACAATACGAACAAAAAAAAAAAGCTCTACTGTACTTGTCCTATTATGCAGGCAAAGCTCGAGTTGCACGATCAGGAAGATCAACTTGCTCGAATTTTCAACCACTCCCACCACCATCACGACCACGTTCAGCGTGCTATTTCTGAGCAACACCACCAACAGGAGTCGGAACAAAGTCCGTCAGGGACTAGTCGCTCACCATCATCGGGTCCACGGGGAATTCGTTATCAGATAGCCCCATTGCCATCTGCACCATCTGCACGACAATTGGAACCATCAAAACCCAAACCAGCAATCCTCTCAAAACAAGACAGACCAGCCCCAGCCTTGAAACTAGAAGCTCCATCAGATCCATCACCTTCTTTTCTTTCAGGATCTCCCCCTTCGGGAATAGCAGGCGAACCAGGAATAGTAGCAGGAGTAGTAGACACAAAAGACCTTCCTTCGCCCAACCACAAGTTGGAGGAGAGCAAGTTGAAGATCAAATCTCGCCATTCGTCTCTTGGCCCTCCACCACCATCCACTCCTTTGACTCCACACCGCTCATCCCAGCAGGGTACTGAGAGCATCCCGCATAACCCACATCCATCTTTAAGTACTTCAACTCCCCAACCTCCCAATCCTGGGTTTACTGGATCTGCTGCCTGGCGCCGTCGTCTGTCCAAAACACGCTCTCTTACGACCATGACGGCTTCATCAGTAAAACGCTCGCTTTCGTCCCCTAACGTGCAGCAGGCTGCTGCCATGTCCGCTGAGGGCAACTCTCCTGCTGTGCTGCCCTATTCGGCAGGCAAAGGTCGCAATAAACTCGGTTACCATCGAACCTCTGTTGCATGTGGTACGTTCTGCAAAAGAAAAAAAAAAGAAGTTCTGCCTCGCCGGCTATCCAAATACTGCTACCCAACAACTCAATTGCTAACGGTCATGCATCTGTGGTGGTTCAGGTCACTGTAGACGTCGAAAAATCCGTTGCTTATTGTCAAAGGATGATCCACATGGACGCTGTTCCAACTGCATTCGTTTGAAGAAAGAGTGTAACTTTTATCCAGTGGAAAACACAGATCGACGACCACGATCAATGTCGAAGCCGGACATTACTAGCCAAGATACGGGCTCATCCGGATCATCTCCTTCTCCTGGTCTTGGGCCAGGTCAATTGTCCGAAAATACCAACGGTTATCCTGTCTCCGTGCCTGTCACTCCAACATGGGACCCGAGCTTCGAATTCTCATCGCCAGCTTTTGAACATCAATTTATGCAAAATAGCTTGAATAGACCTATTGGAGGAGTTATGGGATCTCAATCGGCCTCAGTATCTCGACGATCTAGTATGGCTCAAATGCATGTTCCAACACCCGTGAAAGCTGAGCAAGGATATTTGGACCCCGTACGGAGCTGGGAACTACCATCCCAGCCTGAGCCTACACATTTCTCAAACCAAACTGTACTAGAGGACACCTCGACAGGGCTGTCATCGATACTTTGGCGGGCAACTGCGACCCCAGTAACCCCAGTGACTGGAAGCCCTTTTGCCCAACAAATTTCGCTTGCTGGTGATTCGATGGAAAATCCCGATGAGAATTATTGGGCTTCGCAAGCTCCATCTCGAATGGGCTCGATTGATCAAGGCATGAACCTATTCAATTATCGATCTGCTTACTCATCGGATGCAGACTTGACTGGAGCGTCAGGCATATATTCTACTAGTGCTAGTGCATCAACAGCTTCTCTCACTGCATCGATCTCAGAAGCTTCCCATTATGGAGGCGAACAATTCTACACGACTCCATGGGTGGATCATGGAGCAGTTGCAAATGGATGCGGTGGAATGGACAGTATGCGCTTGGAACCAGAAAATTTCGATGGCCAGACTTCGTTCGTGGATGACGAACACTACATCGGTGGCGTCGACGACGCACCATTCTCTCACTCTCCGCATCAAGGCACGGTTACTATTTTGCCGCAGTGATCGCAACTGCGAGATGTTAGCGTTAAAACGTTTTTTGCTTGAGTTCGATACCCCTATAAATATTCGGATAATCTGAGGTTAAAACAGGGATTCTTTTAGACGCATCCGCGTTATAATCCTAGCTGTTGACATTTCGGATGGACGATACGTTTGATGTCGTTCCCCGTTTCTTTTTCCCTTTGAAAAATAAAACACGTGTGGTAACAGGGTTGCTTTTCCTTATCTTATCGGGTCATATTTCATCATCTTTTTTCTTTTATCGGTACAAGGTTTTTTCGGTTCAGGCACGGCGATTACTTGATGGTTTTTATTTCCTACTCTCATTCCCTTCACCCATCTCCTATAATGGGCTGTGAAGGGGAAAAAAATAAAGAAAACAATTTGTGGCAGAAAGTGGGGAGATAGGCATTTCAGGTATATGGTTTTATATACCGCATATCACCTCTGTATGATAAGCAGGCTAGACACGGCGTTTTTTACTTTTACCTTGCTTTGTTTTCCTTTTCCTTTTGTCTTTTAAGGGTTGTCAAATAGTTTCTGATCAAAGTCGAGGGACTTGTGATACACATGCGAACTAGTCAGACCAAGGGGTTATCCTTAGGAACGACAAGGATTGAGGACAAAAAGGGTTGACTTTATCTTCACAACCTCTGTACTTAAGTGAGCAGACGCAAGTATTATTTCTGGTTAAAGGGCTCACTCTTGTACCGTGTATCTACAATACTGCGTGCGTAGTTGGAGACACTAGTTACATAAGAGGGGATTCACTACGCCAGCGAATGAGGATTTGTCGCACATAGCAGGAGCAACAACATTGACGTGAGTGAAAATGTAGACTGGGCATGGACCCTGTCCGATTGCCAGCAAAGTTGAAACCATGTCATCGATGCCTTGTTTCATTGTCAGATCACGCCCTTTGCCGCAGCAGATGTTTCTCGACAGCCTTCTCCTAATAGCTACATACTCTATTCTTGTAGGCAAGGGTCAGGCACCAGAAGGGTGCCCAACCGCCCCTTATCTCCCCAGCTATCTCCTCAGGTTCCCCGAATGCAGAAATTGAGAGAGGAGTACCAAGATATGATTCGTAGCACTCGCACCGATAGGAAGAAACGGCCTACGATTCTCAGCTCTGTCGAATACTGGCATCGATACAACAACGCATATCTGTGCATACACGATAGGAAAACTCTTCCTCGAGTCATTTTTTTGTGTTGTGTTCGGTATTGCCCGTCGGCGATACAAAAAATGAAATGGTTCCCGGTTTTCCCGTGTTCGTGGCCTCGTGCACAGTTTTTTTCTTTCCTTCTCTTCCATCTCTTCTTTTACCTACTTACCATTTTATTTGCTCTGGAGCCTTGTTCCATAGCTATCTTTTCCTATCAGCCCAACGTTTGTCTTACACCCATCTTTACCCAGGTTTGCCATTTACGCGAATCATCCCCAGTAAGACGCCATTTCGGTATCGGTGCAATACGCACACATAACATAGATAGATACCCGGATAGTCTATGTCGTCTGTCGTGTGTTTATTAAAGGTGGGTGGTTTCCTTCCTTACTATTTCTTCTCTTCACTTGCCGATTTCTAGCTCAGGTACACTGCGATGAGGAATTTTTATTCTCCTCCCGCGCAATCAGTCACTGCAGTCGGCGCTCCATCGCATCCGCACATCGAGCGACTTTTATATGCTTATTTTGGTGCCTGCAGCGACCCATCCTGTGCCTGGCCCCTCACAATGCATCACCAATGAGTTGCTGCGAGCAAATGCAACCCTACGAGGGGCACCTCTGGGACTCAGAGGGTTATATCTATTTCGAAAAACCATTGATTGCTCACCTCCAACTTTCCCCGAGAGATAAATGGAACTTCCTAATGTTTTCTCGTTTCCCGATCGAATTTTATCAAACCTTTATCAACATCAAAGTCTGACTAAAATCGGCTCTCGGTATTTTTCAGCTCAAAATACCCTCCCCCACTCCCCTTACCCCCCCCGGACTTGACGCCGGAGTGTTTACCCGAGCTTCCCCGATCGACAAAGTCGCCCCGACTGCTGGTGTCGGTCAAACATTTGACCCATCGCGTTGATGACCGTGGGATATCTGCAATTGGACTTCGACTATCCTTAAAACCGCCGAACGCGCATTCGGAATTTCCGGAAAAATAGGCCGAAAATCATTCAAATCCGACCGGCCGGCTCAAGTGGTCCTTGGAGATCTTGGGTTTGTTGCTGATAGCGAGTGAGGAGCTATGCTGACAATGTGCTAGTGTTAGTTGAGGGTTATTATCCTTTTGGAGGACTCGCTGGCTCCCCTGGATTCAAACCGGTAGGTTTTCTTCCTCGGAGGAATTCGGGATCACCAATGACGTCGCATTTTCCCGAAATTTCACGTGAAATTTCAACTCTTCGACTTTCCCGAAGGGCATGTTTGGCTTGAGAGCTTCTCTCAGGGAGGGGTCACGACCATGCTGAAAGCAACACCAACCCTTCTCCACAAACCAGCAGCAACATCAGAAGAAAAAATACGTCTTTCTCGGTCGTAAGCGGGGCTGTATTTTTTTCGCTTTTCGAACGAATTGTTTAATTGTTATCAAGGTCCCATCTGCCCCTTTTCTTCCTATTTTTCCCTTGTCGTCATCGTCATGAATTTCTTTTTTTCTCTCAGTATTTGCCGGAAAGACACGATGCACTCATCATCATTGCTCTTCTTGATCGGATTTCTTTATGATTTCATTTTGTGGTTCTTCACAGCTGGACAAACAGACAGGCGCGACCGGACAACGACGCGGAGTGGGGTGGTTGAAAAGCTTCCCCCCACGAAATCCAAGAAAAGTACGCGACGACAGGGTAGACGGTGGATTTTCGACAGGGGACGGTTAAAGTAGCCCTCAGTTCCGTTGGAAATGTGGCGAATCATGGAGCTTCCTTTACTGACTGCGTGGGGGGGCGGGGTGGAGGATGCAGAGCAACACAACGACGTGGAGGGTTGGCAGGGAAGAAAGAAAAAAAAAGGAAAGCTCAAAGGAAGAAGAGCACAAAAAATCGAAATAAGGACACCGTGGCGGGAAACCCCGACCTTAATGCTTTGGAACATCCAGCATTTGATATTTTCGAAAATAATAACTGTGAGAAACAAATAATTTTTATCTCGCGGCTTCGGAGGAATATATCAATCTATGCTTGGAGCTACTTCGTGTTCAATGTTGGCCGATGCCGCTGTTAGCGACGACTTTCCGTTGGCTTAAATTAGTACCATTAGCAACATTCGGCGTTCTACCATGAAAACGCCAGGCGAGGTTTTAATCACGGACGTTTGAGGGGGGGGAGGGGATGGGGAGCTGCACAAAATAATCCGCTGAGGATTGGGGAAAGGTTGGTATGCAACGCGCAGACCAGGGACTGTAATTGTAGCTGGCGTTTTATCTTGAACGATGAACAAAATTACCTAGAGCTGCTTGAAATTTTGAACTCGTGCCACGCTGCAAAGAGAGAGAGCGCTATGGGGAGACACCTTCACCAGCATCACAGCAGCAGCGCTCAGTCTGAAGAAGAAGACGAAATGTTCAAGTGTGGCTAACCGACTACATACTGCTTCTGCTGTGTCGGCTAGGTGTGTTGCTTTTCAGATGTAGCAGTCCATCCATAGGGAAAAAAGTGCTTTTTTACTCCCTTCATTTTCTGATATATTTTACTTTTCCTAAAGTTTTTTCATGACCCCCCTCTCCATCAATTCCCGTCTGGCCCAAATAGCTGCTTTTTCTCTCACCATCGCCAGCCAAAGCTTTTTCTTCTAATTTCCGTGTCTGATTCTGGGGGAAGGATCTCAGCAACATCCGGACACAGTTAATTGAGCCCCTAAATCCTATTATTGACATGAGAATTTCCGACCACCTTTGACGTGTTGATATTGCTGTGCAGCCTCTTTTTTTTATTTTTCTTCTTCTGCCTCCTTTCGCTCTTCGTTGGGGGAAAGAAAGCCACAACGCCCTTCATATCACTTTCATAGCACATTCACATTCACACATCGTACCATATCTGACCGTCCCGTTTCATCAATCAAACTACGGAAGTTCAGAGAGGTATAGTGTTGTTTTTTGGGGGGGACAGAGGTCGGAATATTCAGGCTGCGTTGGACGTCCCGTCATTAACTTTGTCAACAACGGAAAGACCGTCAGCAGTAGGTAAGACAAGCGGGGCCCCTTTGAACAGCAGCTCCATTTACTGCCAGGCTTCGACAGAAGTAAGAAAGAGGGATAGAGAAGGGAGAGAGAAGGGACCAGGACCATCCGCAAGTTCGTACCCCCCCTCTGCCCATCACCACCGCAAATATGTTTCCCTACTCTTTCCGGGTGTCTGGATAGCCCCTCCATGTACCCTGCATGGTCAAGAAGTGTTGTTCGGGGTCTGGGTTCGTCTATCATATGTACCGACTGCAGTAGCAGCTGCCTAGCATTCATTCATTCACTCCCTCATTATCCTACATACACACGCCTCTCTCTGGCTCTTCCTCTTCCTCTTCCATACCCATACCCCCTCCCTCCTCGGAGGCTCCTCCTCCCCTTGCAATCCCCCCCCTCCTTGTACCTGTTAAATAGTCTTTTATTTTATTTATTCGATTTCTTCTCTTCTTGTAGGGAGTGTTTTATACTCGCCTGGCTCGCCCTATATATATACTCTTCACACCCTTACTCACCTCTTTTATATTTTTTTTTCTCATAGTCGTCCATCCATCGGTCTCGATCAAGACAGCGACAGTAGGTGACCCCCGCGCTCCCCCTTCCCCTGCACATTTGTCATCTATTTACGGTCGCTTATCTCGCGAAAAGTGAACAGACTGTCGCAAGCGACCGACAAACAGTATTAAGAACCAGGTATATACATACACCACCGCTCAAATGTCTTTTTCCTATTTCGTTTTTGGTGGTGCGGAGAGAATTGACATCGAGGCCGCAGGCTTGTGATACCCTAACAAAGGAAACGAAATTTCCAAAATAAACCATCGCCGACGGAAAAGAGCGTACAGCGGCCGTGCGAAGCCACCGGCGGGGTTTGATATTAGACTGACGTTCATTTCACCTTGTTCGTTCGGCTGTCGGGTTCAACTGTGATTGCTTCGGTTGCGCACAGTCGCAGTGCATCTTGCGACTGACGGCCGGAGAGTGCGCAAGATCAACCACATTACTTTTATTTATTGCTCTCTCGTCTGTTCTAAGGAAGGGTTCTCCAAACAGATCTCGGCGACAGGGAAGAAGCCTAGACAGGGTGCCATCAGGACTGTGCTTCTCCATTCGTAGCCATCATCCTCTACCTTCCCCCACCACACTCTTCTGCCTGCTGCCTGCGGCCATCCGAGAAACACCCAGCGGTCAGCGTCGGGTTTTCAGTACGTGCCACTGCCTGCGTCACACCCTGTTGCTCTCCCCATCGATCATCACCATTACTACTACCACCTCCGCCCTCACCACCACCACCCCTTCCACCACCACAGCTACAACCACCACAGCAATCTCAAGTTCGCTGCCCCTCCAAGGAAAAAAGAAAAAAAAAGAAAACAAGGCTCCCAAAAAAAGCAATCTTTTTTTCTGGGGTGGCCCGTTTCTTGTGTTCACAATCTGAAGTCTTGATGGCTTTCAATGGGCGTGGGGGTACCGGCATGAGTACCGTCGCCGCTGCTGAGCATCCACGCAACACGCTTTCGGCCACTTCATTTGGTTCCAGTGCAACAGCTTCTCCGCACTCTCATCTACAACATCCCAGATCCGTTTCTTCACAAAAACTCAATAACTTCGCCCTATCGCCCTCATCTACTGTTGACCAGGCCGCCGAAGTAAACGCCAACCTGGACTTTTCACAGGCGCAGTCTTTCGCCCGGAAGGAGCTTTTGGGCGGCTCCTTCGGAGACCTTAGTGGGGCCCAACGTGAACCTGAGGAGACTCCTGAGGATATGCAAAAAAAGGATCCCCTGGCCACTCAAGTATGGAGACTTTACAGCAAGCAGAAGAACGTACTCCCAAATGCGGAGCGTATGGAGAATCTTACGTGGAGAATGATGTCAATGACGCTACGTAAAGAGCAACAGCAAGCTCGGTGAGTGCCCACACACTCCCCTCTAGAAACCTTTTTATCGAAGCACTTGATCCTGATATGGTTTTTTTAAAACCAGGATGGCTGCTAGAAACTTCCAACAACAGCAGCAACGAGTAGGAGGAATATCTGCTGCTGCTGTGGCTCGTTCCGCTGAAAGCAAATCATCTTCCGTCCTATCTAGCAGAAACCCATCAGAATCAGATTGCATGTTTATGGATGATCTTACATTCACATCCCCATCATCAATGGTTGGCTCACCTAGTGGACTTTCGAGCTGTGGGATTGCCCATTCACCAAGCAGCGAGAACCTCAATACTTCGTCTCACGCCACAGCATCAGCAATACCTATAAAAAAGACATCTCGAGAGAAAGAACTCATGCTCGGATCTCATCTTCCTCCGGCCTCCGCGCCTCAGCCTCAATTTGAAGGAGCACATGGAGAATTTGACTATGTTCAACGGAGGATACGAAAGACGAGTGTGGATGAGCGTCGAGTGAGTTTTCTTTACGGCAAGTATCTACATGTGATTTCTGACATTTTCATGTCTAGCCTCCTAAGAGACGTGCCGACTTTTCTCCACACGTTCCTCCAGTCACCAGCATAATGATTCCAAACGACCCTGATCCGGATCATGATTTGAGTGACTATCACCTGGACCAGGATCACGGCTTCTCCATCCCCAGCTCCCATCCGTCCACCATGACTTTCCTTGATACTTCTCTTGAATCGTCAGAATACCTCACCTCTGCTGGTCCTTATCAGAACAGCTTCACGTTCTCTCCAGTCCATTCTCCGCTTGTGACTAACGGCCCCTTCTCCAACATGTACAACACTCATACCCCCATGGCATCATCAGTAACATCCAACGATTTCTATTCCCCACCCGCTTCCGCTAATCACTCGGTTGTATCAACCCCTCATCCCTTGTCTGAAAATCATGGGAACAATTTCTTTGATCAAATTAACCTGGAAAACCGGGGCCAAAACCAAGGGCGAACAATACCTGGTTTTGGGCAACACTCTAGAAACAGCACTCTGCCCAATAGTCTTACTTCTAATGAATTCTATTTCAATACTACAGATCCCATCCTTAGTGCAAACCCATCTGCTTCCCATTCAGGGTTTCCTTCACCAGGGTTCCAGCAATTCCAGCATGTCAATCCTTCGCAGGTTCTGCGAGCAGATTTCAGCCTTGCAAAATCACCAGGATCCACTGGAGCCAAGAACGAGGGCATGTTTTCTTTTGGTGCAGATTCCGATTTCGAGGATGAGGACCTTGATCAGATGCAAATTCAGACTGAGGGGAATTATATCGATGATACCCAGTCAGCCATGCAAACTCACTTTGGGCAATGGAGTCAAAGGAATGGTTTAGGTGGGCAGAGCTCTCAATATGGGAACGGACGGTATCCAGGACAGCAGCAAAAGACTGTGAGGATAGGGGGGACCGAAACCGCGCCTTCCCCTCAGGAATGGGGCATGGGTGGAGGTGGCCATCACAGTCGATCACATTCGGTCAGCGCATCGGTAAGCGACATGCGGAACCGGGTACAAGATCCGAATGGGGCACGAAGGCAGAAGATCGCTCGGACAAGTTCTACGCCGAATGCTCCTCAATTAGCCATTTCAACGATGAACCAGCGTGCACAATCAAGTCCAAACAGTCCACCTGAGTCTGGCTTTAGCTCTACAGAGCCTTCTCGACCAGCTTCGCCAGATGGACAAAAGAACGGTGGTGCTGGGGCTGGCGGTGCCAATGGGCTTCCAACCACTTGCACGAATTGCTTCACGCAAACCACCCCTCTGTGGAGGAGAAATCCAGAGGGCCACCCTCTATGCAATGCATGTGGTCTATTTTTGAAACTCCATGGCGTGGTTCGACCCTTATCCTTGAAGACAGACGTCATTAAGAAGCGCAATCGAGGAAGTGGAAACTCGCTACCAGTTGGGAGCGCGGCAACCCGTTCATCCAAAAAAGGTGGCCGGAAAAACTCCCTTGTACAAACCCCGGTCACAACACCTATTTCCGCCCAATCAAAGAGCCTTGCTGGGTCAGAATCCCCGCCTTCTACAGGATCTAATGTCAGCACCCCTACGAATAGTTTGTCGATAATGACCGCTCCTGGACAAGGCAGCAAGTCTGGCGTCATTCCGATTGCTGCCGCCCCACCAAAGAGCAATTTAATTGGTGGTGGCACCGCTACTAGACCACTTGCTGCGGCAATGCCGAAGCGTCAGAGACGGCTTTCCAAAAGTCAAGGCCTACTCCAAGAGGGTAGCGAAGATGGCGACGCAATGGACGAATCTCGAGATATGGGCAAGAAGGATAAGACTTTGACTCCAATCCTTCAGCAATCCACTTCAGCAATCCTTCACAACACGACACATCACACTCCTATTGCACCTGCAGTCACGACTGCAGCTGGTACCCAGGAATGGGAATGGCTTACAATGTCTCTTTAATTTTTTCTTGGCTTTCTTGGTTGCTGGTGTTTCTCATTCATGACTTCATGAAAGTTTTTTCCTTGATTGTAAACTCTTTTCATTTTGGAGGTGTAGAGATCGCTGTGGGGCTGAGGTGTTCGAGTAATCTCTCGGGCGGGGAGCGAAGTGGGATTTCATGTATTACTGTGGGTAATTAGGAGTGCTGGTTTGTGTTACGATGTCGTTAAGTTACGATGCTGGTGTCTTTTCTTTCTTTCTCTTTCCTTCTGCGATCAGAGGTGGATCGTCCTGTATATTTATTGGGGTTTTTCTATCTTCTTTGGATTCGCTATTTTCTCTTCGGCCTACTTCTTTTCTCGCCCTCCTCTTTTGTCTGACATTTTCCTTTCTCACGGTGATTTTTATTCTCTTGTTCAAGCTCCCAGGCTATTTGGATATATTTCTTCGGTTGTTTTTTTCCCATTCGTCATGGTATAGAAAGGAGGTGTCTTTCTGGGCCTATTGGAAGGAGATATCCTTTCTGTTGCTTCGTTTCGCTTTCTTTAGGGGGGTTTCGGTTAGGATTGTTTTTGGACAAGAGATACAGGATTCGTTTTTTTTACCCTTACCTTTTTTTTAGGCTTTTTTTTTTTTGATACTGACAGGGAGGTAGTTTTGCTCAATCATATGATTTAACGAGTGCGGTTTCATTAATGGCTTTTTATCTCGTTTCTTTTCCACCGCCTTTATGTCTATCGTTTATTGGGCTCGGCCGGATCTTTCATTTGTTCATATGCTAAAGGGTTTATATTCGGGGGGTTTCGGTTCCTTTTTTCCATCGGTTTCCAATTCTTTTTTTTTTTCCATTCTGGAGAGCCCTTGTAGGACTTTTATTTGTGCCTGGTTCCGGTCCAGGGGGGTTTTTTCTTCTTCACTCCTTTAACTTTTTTCCCTTTGTTGGCATGTAGTGGGGTTTGATGTATGTGGGCGTGTACTTGATATTCTTCCTGTAATACAGGCTGCTGGAATCAGCGAGAGCAGCTTTTCTATACTCTTATACGAAGATTTTTCAAGTAAACAGACAACACTACGATAGAATATGAAGAATCTGTATATTTTTGCAAAAAACCATTTACTGTCATAAAACTTCATTCGTAATAGCCGTTTTTAACTCCGTAGCAATGTATAGCTTAAGGACCCTTTCCCTCCCTTTTACTCATGCGCAGTGTTCATTCCCCATTACTGCCTTCGTGTGGTTCTCCTAGTACTTTTCCGGCGGCCATCAATCTGAGTTCCCCAGGGTCGTACAGGTCAGCCCAGCCCTCGCATGCATGGACGTGGGGAAAGGAAATGAGGGAGGGAAGGGAAGGGAAGGGAAGGGAGATCAACAATGCGCCATTAAGTCCGCCTAGGGCTTTGATGTTTTCCGCCTGCACAGCTGTTACCCGCATGATGTCCTGGAGATCAGCTAGGTGTGCCTGCAGTTGAGCCAGCTGCGAGTTCAGGTGGGCGAGCTGACGCGCCTTTGTGTTCGAGGGAGCAAGTGATGGACGAATGCCGCTTCTGGATTGATAAGCTGACGATGGAGGAGGCATGAGGAAGAAGGGAGGGTGGCTTTCTGTTAGTATCCCGTGGGGCGATGGATGATCGGGGGGACGTGAAGTGCAGTTGGAAAGCCAAGACATCAGTAAATATCCGTTTTGAGACTGGCAACGAACACCCCGGCAACCGCGGAGCCTCAGCGCCCCACCAACGTCCGTGCAAAATTTCAAACACCTTTTTTTTTTGAACCTTCTCTGACAGGGGAGGGAAAAAGATGCGACATGACGACCCCAATCGCTGCCCTGGCAGCTCGCCTTGCTTTATCTGCTGAAGGGAATATTCTGAGACAATTAACACTGAGCAGGAGTATAGTTGCAGCGAAGGCTATCTGGCCCAAAGCGACAGTCACGCCTGTGGGCAGCTTCGCACAAGGCACGAGTTTAAGCGAAAGGTAGGGGAGTCCTTTTTTTTTTGGTGGTGATGGAGATTTCGGATGAATTTCTAACGCAAAATTTAACCTCAGTGATATCGATCTAGTTGTCCATATGCCCGATCTAACATATCGTCCCGATAGCGCTGCGAGATGGGCATCGAAACTCAAGTGGGGACTGATCGATCGGAAAACCACCCTGGATTCGACTTCAGAAGTTCTGGGGAATGCTCGTGTTCCTATCTTGACCTACACGGATCTTGAGACTGAGGTTGGTGTGGACGTATCGTTCTTACCCAATTCCATTGCGAATACGGAATATGTCAAGGGCGAGCTGGAAAGGCGACCTTATATTCGGACACTAGTGATATTGTTGAAATACTGGTAAGGAACAACCTCAGTGGTGGGTGTGTCAAGTAGATGAACTTCTCAGTAACAATATGCTTGTGGGTGCCTAGGCTCAAGAGTCGGAATATGAATAAAGTCTTCACGGGTGGTCTAGGGTCCTACGCATTATCATTGACAGTCATTGGTTATTTCAACGTATGTCATCCCCGCTCAATTATATCATACCAGAAGTTTACGCAATCAATATAAAACAGGTACGGAAACACACCAAAGCACGAAAAGTTACTCAGGAAACATATGAGCAATGGCTGGCAGAGGAGAACATTTACCACCTCCTAGTCGATTACCTCACCTTTTGGGGCGCGCAATGGAAATATGCTTCAACAATGTTAGAGCCTGATGAAGGCGGCATCTACAAAAAGGTGGGTACATAATCCGGGCCGAGCTTTCATTCAACGTGATTTTTGACGACTTTAAAACCCCAGGGCTCTAAAGGACACGTCGGCGGCAAGCGGAATGGCTTCCTGGCTATTGGCGATCCTACAGACCCAACGAACGACGTGGGGAGTAAAGCATTGAAAGTATCCAAGTTAAAAGCGGCGATGATGGCGTTAAGAAATAAACTGGAGGCTGCTGGTCCAGATATCACAGAAAGCGATCTATTGGACATGCTCACGAATACCGGAAGCATGTTCAGAGGGGCGAATTGGAACCATAGATCGAAGGCAAAAGGTAGAGGGGGAAAAAGGGCGGCGTCTACTAGAAAGTCCGGGAAAAAAAAGGCGAAAGGACCCAGCACCAAAAAGCCCAAAGAGGTCAAATCTGACAAGGCTAAACCGCAGCCTAATGTACAATAGGGGCTGATAGGAAATAATAAAATAAATACCAATAGTCATTAGGTATTATTATTTTTCCGTATCCGTTGCGCGATCGTGTCATGATCTTAAAAGTGAAGCGGGTTCGAACACAAAGCCCTAACCCTAGATAGTATTATTTGGTTCTGAAATCACATTATGTCTCGATTACTTGATGAAGGTTTCCCACAGGGAGCAAAGGAGAAAAGCCATTGATATCCACCTTGGTGCAAATATGAAACTTCCTCGGCCAACTCCATCTAAATCGCAAGAAAATGCCATGAATTTGTACTTCTCAATGATACGCTACTTACACAACCACAACCCTCCATAGATATTTGGTACAGCGCTCCCTGTCTGCTCCAACGTAAGGAAAGAGAACCAGAAAACAAGATGAAAAGAGTCAAACCAAAATAAAAGGTGACAAGAATCAATACCTGCCAGCTAGATAACAATTCACTATTTCGAGTGTGAACGTAAAAGCCCTTCCCGAGCCTGTTGCCTTTACATTTCTCTCCATACATTTTTCCTTGGGTAATTTTTTTCCTTCCCCCTCCTTCATACTCGGATACGACGCTGGATATTTTTAGGTGCAGTGAGTTGATTTAGGCTTTACTTCTTCTTCGATTTTGCATCTTGGGCTTCGATCTTGTCCTCGAGACTACGGACATATAGTTCGATCCGTTGGATTGATGATCTCAAAGCCTGCATTCGTCCGGAGCCAGCGGTGTCAGCCCGTTTTCTCTACCTACGCCAGAATCCCACTTGCCATATAACAAACAGCAGGACGTATGATGGGGGCAAACACACATCGATATCTTCAGTCAGTAGCTCATTGGAGACTTTATATTCCTCAAGAAGGTAAAAGTAAGCTGCTGCTCCGGAGACAGTTGATCCCAGGAGGAATCCAAAGAGCCTATTGACGGAACCACAAAAGATATCAGCCCACCCGATCGTACCAAATTTTTCCATTGATGTTTCATATATTTTTTTCTCTCCCTTCCCTATCCTTCTGTCCATATCCCGTTGTGCATTGCAGCCAGCCCCGCTACTGATAAACGACCAACTCTCGCCCCAACTTCCCATCCCCCAATGAGATTACGCAGAATACGTACCCTCCTCTAAAAGCACCAACCGGCCTTTTCTTCGGTACAGCGATAGTTTCCTGGCGGAGAATCTGCGAGGTTGCGAATGATCTCGCGGTGACCCGCGGGGCAACGAGACGGACGGCAGGTGCGCGCAAAAGACAATGACGGAGAGCAGTCGACATGATTGGAGTGGCCGCTGTTGTCAAATTTAGGGAAATTTTTGGAGATGTAAACGGGTTGAAACAGGCAGTAATGAGCAGGGCAATACGTAGTTTCGTTTGGTGGAGGTGGGGCGTGAGGGCCAGTGGAGTAGCGTGGGGCAGGTGCTGATCTAATCTGATAAGATAACCGGGGGGAACGTCACTTCATGATCCGAGCTCAGACCGAGCTTCTGGACCAGACATCGGAGTGCTGCAAGAAGCGGATTTCCGTCAACCCCGCTTCCTGCTCTATCCCTGAGGGCTGGTAGGGAACTCATACCGATCTGGAGATCCGCTAGATGCCAATTGAAATGCCGATTTTGGCGATTTTCGAGATTACCAATAGGGTATTCCATAGGGAAAGGAGGGGCTTGAACTCTCTAGGCAGTATTTACCCATATCAGCCTTTTCCGATTTGCATAGCATGCCTGGACATCAAGCTACATGCACCCATTGTTTATATCCTGCGGGCGCAATAAGTGCTTAGAGATATTGAAAACTCCCACCGGAAAAAACACCAGGAAGAGATGAGGTTGCCATCACTTAGCGTATCCCTGTAACTTAGATACCGTTTCTCGAATGCTCACAAACGCCCAGCGCGCTGAAATGAAATTTAAAGGTTATTGCAGTTTTTTTCCCCATCATCGCACACTTCACATATATGCAGGTACATAGATATGCTCTCCTGTAATCATGGTAACGAACATTCCAGTTGAGTAAGAGTCATCATGTAGGTACCGACGAAGTTAGTCTCGAGGCTCTTCTAATCGCTGGTCCAAAAATGGAGATATTCTAGCAGGCTGCAAGCATCCCAGAAAGGTCAGGACGCCACAAAGCAATCTTCATTTGAGCCCTCTCTCTTGCTCGGCGAGGCAAGCCGGGATGCCAAGCTAAAGGAGTTGAAAGGGATCACAACGGATGCTTACTGCTTTTGTTGCGGGAAGCTTACCCGGACAGTAGGAGGGAGGAATAAGACTCCTATCCGCCCGGTGTCCGCGCCTACCCATACATTGCGGGGGGGAAAACACCCTGTGGCTGATGTGAACCCCACCCTCACCAACCATTCAGCTTCTTTCACACGCCTTTCAACACCGGTGTCTGGCTTGAAATGTGGAATTGAAGTCCCAGGAGGCGTGAAATGATGTAAATAAAGCAACATTACAGCTTGCCTTAGCTCCAATGTACGCTGTATTGCAGACCTCTGTGGTGCGCGATGTTGGAACGGGTTCCCACGTTTTTACTCGGTTGAAAGCCTTATCACCGAAGCGAGCGAGACTTGCTGATCGGTAGCTGGTACGGACCCTGTGGGATCCACGGCGCTGCGAACCCGGTTCACGATTGCATAGAGTAAATCAGAAAAAATAAATAATCTGATAGTACTCGGGGCAGGCATGAAGAACCCGAAAATGCAAGCAGAATTTGGCCAATCAACCCGAGAATGTGACTAAAGAGAGCAAATCAAAAGACTTTATTAGAAAACGACATTTCCGGGTTCTTCATGCCTGCCCCAAGTGTGTGCCGACAATCGTGTAGTGTGAGAGAAATGTTATGGTGCTATTCGGAATATCAACCACGGATTCGTTGTTGCAAAGTGCCAAAAAAGTAACGGTTGATACACGAATTTGCACTCGAACCGGCAGAGACATAAAAGCATTCAGTGCAGACGCGTGCAGATAACCAGGCCATTATATCGTGACGTCTGGCTGCGAGAGCTCAATCATGAGATGCCCTTGGCGCAATCTCGCGCAAGGACAGCTCAACCCCTCCGTTTTCCCATTTCCCCGCGCTGCGTTCGCCAACAAACGTTTTGTATCAAAGTATTTTTATTTATTCTTTCCCTCTCAATTTCTCGCAAATCTTTGTCCCTGTTGGCTCCTACGTGGCAGCCCTTC
Source organism: Gyromitra esculenta (assembly GCA_038503075.1). Classification (NCBI taxonomy): domain Eukaryota; kingdom Fungi; phylum Ascomycota; class Pezizomycetes; order Pezizales; family Discinaceae; genus Gyromitra; species Gyromitra esculenta. The sequence continues at coordinate 1,606,672 of JBCAML010000002.1, forward strand.
TCTCCGATGGAAACTCTGGCTTGGGGGGCTTGGGGCAATTATGGTTGGATCGAGTGAGGCGCATTCGCACGCCAGGGCTGCGTGTTAGCAGTGTTGCACGGGTCTGGCCTGCCTGCCTTACGACAAAGAAGACCATCTGAAACTGGCACGATCTGTTTCCCGTCTGCTATGTGTATTCTTGTCTGAAATTCTGATTTTGCACGCTTGTGGGAGGGGGGGACAACAGCGCACGACAGAGAGGGAAAAGTCAGCACTCGGACTGAGATATAAAAGCATAGATATATGTAGTTCACGTGCTGGTCGTGGTTGTTAGTTAGCTGATGAGTTGAGGAATCGAAATGACGTGCGCCTGACAAATGGGCTGAAGGTAATAAGGCAAGAAGTGGAGGAAAGAAGTGGAAGACATCCGACATAGCTCTATCTCCATCTCTTTCTTTCTTTCTGCGGATTTCTTTTTCTAATAGTCGGTGAATAAATTCTCCAGATTTATAACTTATTGATTATTATTCACTTATTCATTTCAACCTCACCCCCTCCCCTTGAGCTGTTCAGGGATGTCGCGCGGTATTCCGGGTGTCTTGTTCCTTTTAAACTTTACTGTAAATTGAAGTTTCCAGGGCAATTATGGATAGCCCAGGGCCAGCCAGTCAACGACATGTATTTATTGTATTGCGAGAGACAGGACCAGTGTCGGTAGTCTTTTACCTTTCCGGGGGTTTCCGCACAAAACCCTTATTACTCACAAATTATATTGAGTGTGCAGGTGGGGGAGGTGGACAGTACATGTAGTTAGCGTTACGGGCTAGGGCGGACAGGGCGAGAGAGGGATGAAGAAGAGAGTGAGAGAAAGAGGGAGAGAAAGGGATAGAGAAAGGGAAATGAAGAGAGGGCATCATTCCCACACAGTTCTAGTTAGTATGTAGTCGGCCAGTCAGTCAAATCAGTCAAACCAATCAGTCAGTCAAATCAATCAGTCAGTCAAATCAATCAGTCAGTCAAATCAATCAGTCAGTCAAATCAATCAGTCAGTCAATCAGCCAACCAGCCAGTCAGTCAGTCGGGCAAGTCAGGCATTCCCTCAGCAACCCACATCGTCTGTTCGCTGCTGCTCTTCTCCGAGCTTTCTCAGCGCCTCCCCCGGTCTGCTTCGCTTGTCTGCCTGCCTACAGCTACATGTATGTATACATGTTGTTTTTCTAAATCCTCGAGCAAGCACCACCTACCAGCAGAGAGTTGCTCTGCTTTTCTTCGAAGTAACAAGTACAGTACATACATAAGTACCCTGCATTCCTGTGGCGTCCAAACTGCGTCGTGCAGATCTTTACACACTGGTTACCCCCCCGCGGCCACTGTTCCCAACTTCCAAACGAGGACCCTGAGTAAAACCGTCTGGACGCTTGTCGTTGACTGAGCTTCTTTAAACCCTTCAGTAGAACCGTTCCAGGGGGATCTGTTTTTATTTGTTTCGACGAGTCTCATAGAAAAAATATAGCGAAAGGAAGAAGAAAAGAAGGAAAAAGGAACCCCTTTGCTCTACTTCTATATTGCTACTTTTAGAACCGCTAGAACTACTGGAACTGCTGGAACTACTTGCAGCTTGATTTTACCTATCCAGTCTTGAACTCACTCTTTCGACATTCAATTCAATTGTTGTATGAACATCAAAGGAGCATGAGAAGGGCTGTACCCACAGTCACTACTCAGGCACCGCGAGCAACCACACCCCACAGAAACATCCCGCCAATCCGCCCCACCACCCACTTCAATCCAGAACACCACTACTACTATCCATTACCACTACCAACCTTTCCTCCGCCATACTACGTTTTGTCTCCTACTCCCCTTCCTTTCTCCCTCTCACACTCTCACACATATTCAACTCACACACCCTTCACACCTCGCCATTATCCTCTCTTCGCACTTCAGCCATTCGCTGCAGGATATCGATACTCTTCCCTCGCTTCTTTGTCTCTTCTCACGCGCTCACATCTCACTGCGCCTGCTGCCTTCTTTACACCCCCCCTCCCCCACCCGCTCTGTCTCGAGAGGCAGGCGTTTGATGTCAACTCCCGCCACTTCCGGCCCATACACACCAACAACCTACACAACCATGGTCGAAGATCAGGCTCGCAAGAAATGGAGGTCGGAGCTCACGAACTCGAAGCGCCGTGAACGCAAGGCAAGCTTCAGACTTCGGCCTTCTCTGAATTCGAAGGTCAACGGCCAGCCTTCACTGCTCTCCCGCCGTGCTGAGGCCAATGCTATGACTGTCGAGGCTTCGAATACGCATACCCTCTTCCCGCATTCGTCAAACACCATAGATCTGGTCACTCCAGAGCCAGCGTACCTTACTTCACCCCCAAAGTCTTCTGGTTCGATGCCATCGGCAGCCATGGACTCTGGTTACTACAGCGGCCCTTCTTCGGCTTCCAAGCTTACCATTTCTCCCGAACGTGCATCATCTGCCACTCGCACCATCACAACCACCTACATTCAGCCAGCTCCCACAGCCGGCCTCTCCTCAACCATCTCCGACTACCGATCTGGGATGCACAGTAAACTTGATTCCCAATTCTACAAGAAAGTCGTGAAGAAGGAGTTTGTATACGACTCTTCGAAAGCACTCGAGGACCTGCGACCAATAATGCGCCAAATCCTTGAGAAGCCGGAAGATCGTCCTATTGAGCCAAAGTTCTACCTTATTTTGAACTATAAATCTGGGTCGATCAGAGGCGAGAAGCGAATGATTACGAAACCGCGAAGAAAGGCCGGTCACAGAGTTATCATGGGCGGTTCCCCAGAGCAAATGACATGGTACTTTGGACCAAAAGTCGGCTACAACTAAAAAAAACCTCCTAGACAAGCTTGACGACTATTCTATACATTTCCTTTATAACATTTCTTTCGGTCACGGTACGGGCATTCGGAGTTTACATGGCGATGTTTGGTTACGATACAGCGGGGCTTTTGAACGAAGTAATGTATTACGAACGGGACTCGGGGGCCAAGAAAAAAACCTCAACGGAAAGAACGGCAAGCATGGGAATGGGTTCTTTCTTCTGATTTGGACATGGACAGGTTTTTGTACTTGATTCTTTTTTTTTTCTTCTTGGTTTTTTTTTTCATTGGGTTATCTGGTATTTTCAAAATGCTTTTTCTCCTTCCATCCCCTACTTCTACCTTCATTCCCCATTTTTCCTATGTCTTTGGAGTACTACGGCGCTGTATGGTAACTAGATCGATCGGGTTATAGAGGAGGTGGGATTGCCGCTTCTTGCGGTGTACTGGGCCGGGTCTCTTTTTTCTGGGTCTTTCTTTCACTGTAAATTTGGTCTCTTGGGGGTCAATTTTTATGTACAAACCGGACGGCTACGGGTGTTATTCTTTTTTCTCTCTCTCAAATGCCTTACTGTACTTAATCTTTTTCCCTTTTCTTTATCATCACTACTGGACTTCCTTATTTCTTTATGGGGTTTATTCTGGAGTTTGTCTTCTTGGTTCCTCGTTTATTGCTTTTCATTTATTTTCTTTTTCGGCCTTTCGTGTAAAATCTGGGCGCGGGGAAGCCGATCCTTCGTGTGATCACGCGGGGCCGGACCGGGCCTCCACGCCTATCCTTTTTCTATTCTTCATCCTTTGTAGTGTATGTACTCTACATCCGCGGCTAGCACAGAACCTCGGGGGGTCGAGGTCCCTGAAAAGGAATATTATTATTATTATTATTATACTACCAATAGGCTCACCCACATACAAGAACCGGAGAGGGACCTTTCGGTTGCGCAGTGGTAGCTATTATGTTGTGTGGATTTATTTACCCCACAGGAAGAACGGGTCGTTTTCTTATTCACTGGCATAGAGTCGTGTGGTCTATTCGCCAAGGATTCACTTCACGTTGTACTGTAGTGAGGCTCCCGAAGTTTTGTCAGGAGCAGAGAGGGTAATTTACTGCCAATGCTAATCTGTTTCTGTGCTCCGGCCCGGCGTCCGCCCCCAGATCTTGTATTACAGGACACATCAACACGCAATCCCTTCCCGGGACGTTGAATAAAATATATATATCGGAACACGATACCGAGCGCAGGAACACCTGGGGTAGTTGGTGAAGCATTAAATTCAATATAAACCTGCACACATTCACCCTCTCGCGCACACTACGGCCGGAATTTGTGATTGAATTTAACTTACGGCTGATTTAAACAGCTCTGGACAAAGGGCGCAGAACTTAACTTCCTTCCCAGTCCACCCTCCCCCTCTAGATCAGCCGGCGAAAACGTTGTTATATAGCTGCGACGCATGCCTCGGAACTTGAGGTACGGGTAAAGATCAATGGATCATGCGCGCTGTTGCTGATCCAACCCTTGTTTGAATGGGGACACCGCTTTCCCCCAAGCTCGACGACACCCATTCTTTTCTTTCTTTTCCTTCCATCGTTTACCGATTAGCGATCGAGTTGAAAGGGGGGGCGGGATGGAGGAAGTCATAAGAACTTTAGTATCGAACTTTTTACTTTTGAGATTTTTATCTTGTTCAAAACCCTTTTTATTTAGTTTTTTCTACGAAGCTTGAGGGGAAGGTAGAGACGGGGATGGAGTACTTTGGCGAGCTTATGTCGCGCCTGACGCTTTGGGGAGGGTGTGTACCGGCTGAGCTCTCTTTCTCTCTCTCTCCCCGTTCCCTCTCTTGTATCTCGATCAGCAGGTAAGAGAAGAGAAGATGGAAAGAAAGAAACTATTTTACACATCCTCCTCTAGTCCCTGGGAGATAACTCTTTTTCAGATTACAGAATCGCAAATTTTACTCTATTCGGCATGCTATCGCCGTTCTCTCGCTCAAGGGAAGGATTACTATGGGGTTCTAAAGCGGTTACACGCATATACGAGATCTAGATCTGACGTCAGGCGTTAGAAGCTGAAGGCCAAGGAGCAATTTTTATTTTTCGCTTGTGGCTGGCTGAGTCCAGCCAGCCATGGAACTTTCGGACGAGAGAGATTGGATTCGGATTGCGGCCAATTTAGGGTTAAATAGGGTTTCAATATTTTGTTTTGGCGTTGAAATGCGCTGAAGTTGAGACGAGCTGTCACGGACAAATAGCGTTGCAAGGATGTAGACTAATTGGTTACGGATCTCAGCGACCCTTAAGAGTGGATTTCCAATTCAACTTTTTACCTTTCGAATATATCTGCACCCCTTTCGAATATATCTTGGGGACAACTCTCCATGGTTTCCGATATTCAGGTTATTGTTCTATCCTGGGTAGGGGGACATGTGATCATGGCGTATCACTCGTGACACGATGTCTCGCTTAAGATGCTATGACGTTACATCTTGGCAACGATTTCTGAGCCCCAACTCTATTCCCCGCAGGAAAATTATCTCTAAGCAACTGAGAGGCCATACGATATATCACAAGGAAGGAAGAAAAATACGTCAGCCATGCCATCTGCACTTATTCTCGTAGCTAATGGATCTGAGGAAATCGAGTTTGTCACTGTCTATGACGGTAAGATGATTATTCTCACTCCATGATCCTGAAATGAGCTAATCTCGTTGCATACAGTGCTTGTGAGGGCTGGGTTTCAGGTTCGATCCGTAGGCGTCAAGCTAGGCGAGAAGCAATATGCTACGTATGCAACTCTGAAATTAGATTCCTGCTTACCAGAAGAGTTGACATTTTGGGGTCAACGAACAGCTTATCAAGGGGCGTCAAAATCATCCCAGATGAGAAAGAGCTGGACCATAGTTTTGAAACGGTATGTAAAAACAATCCGATTTGCTTATTGCCGTTCGAACCAAACTAAAATTGTAGAATGTAGCCAGATATTCTCGTTCTTCCTGGCGGCGGACCTGGGTCAAAGACATTCTCGGAAGATAAAGTTACTCTCGATTTTATAAATCACTGTCGAAACAATGATGTATGGGTGGCATGTGTATGTGCAGCTACTATGTACGTATAAAACTATCTTTTATCGGTATAATAAGTTATCAGGCTAATAGGTTGGTTTTTCAAGTGCTCTTGTGGCGGCAACTCCCTCGGACGGGAGAAAGGTGAAGGTTACGAGTCACCCTAGTGTTAAGGACGCTATAGTGGCGAAAGGATGGGTGTATTCAGACGAAATGGTTGTTGTTGATGGGAATGTGATTACTTCACGCGGGTGGGTTCTATCTAACTATGCTTATCTTTGGAAGCGTTTTTCTATGCAAGGTTTCGGGAAATATCGGTATGGATGGCTAATACGATCTTGGCTGTGCTGGTTTTCTCACCTACAGACCGGGTACTACACTTTTGTGGGCGCTGACGATCGTTGAATTACTTTGTGGGAAGGAAAAAAGAGATGTAAGTTGAATTTCACCCCATTGTCTTTTTCTCAATTAGCAATGTAGATCGATAGTACTAAGAATATTGTAGGAAGTTGAGGACCCAATGATCACCGCCAAACTTTTGTAAGTGATTAGATTATATACATACATGTATATATAGCAGGTTTTGTCGGACATTCTCATCTCGAATATCAAATCAACACTAAATTTTATTCCGAACACGGTTATTATAGTATTTCGCGGTTAAGCCTCAAGGCCTACTGCCGAAAGGAGACAGAGAAGTCCGCATGAAAAGTTAGATTCCCGGCATTTAACTAATAACGAGAGTCAGTGTCCACTTTACATTAGGCCTTGAGGCCTAATCGCGAAATACTACGCGACGGCTACCTGCTCAAGTATAATCATTAATTATCACTCGGAATAATTACACTAGAGCCAACATCGGATTTTCAGAGGGGGCTAATGACACAACCCAAACGATAACTACCTACCTCGGAAACGGTTTGGGCCATGTTTCGAGGTTGTTTTTTGCTTTCCTGGGCCAATTTCGTGCAAGGTAGTAGGAGATCGAACCGCACTTACTCAGTGCCCTATTCCGAGGGATGATGTGTTCCAATTCATCTGAATGGACTTATCCGAGCTAGTTCGTTATTCTATAATGCTAGAACTGGAAATTAGGCTACAGCCTCCTCGGTGGCAAATACCTTAGACGGCGTTTTAATGCGTTAACTGCTGCGCCACAAAGCCCGCAAACACCATCCATCATCCACATTGATACGCACATTCTACACAAGATAACACTCAATCCCCTTACTCGGTGGAGCCTTGCTGCTTGTGATCAGAACCGCACTCAAGAAAGGATAAGATATCCTTGTTTATGGAACATGCTTCGGTTATAGCTAAAACTTCCTGGGAGCTGGTCATGGACACAATAAGTTATCGTACGCGCATTAAACTCATCAGCCTTAAATTTTCCACCAAGCTACGCAATATTCAAGCCTTTGCGAATAGTAGGCTGTGATGGCTGTGATGGTGGCCATCATCGCTTTTGGATAGGGTGGTCTCTCTTATGGACCTATTTGTAGGTCGCAATTAATTGATCGCAAGTTTGTAAGCGAGCTTCGGATACTCGATACTTTCTTGTTAGAGCACTGAGGAAGTGCTCAACCGAGAGTTCTATAGATATTTGAGAACTAAGATAGCCCCTCGATCGCGAGATCTACGCTGCGCCGTACAACTTAGATGAAGCCCCAAGTCCCAAGGCGGATCCAAACCCTTAGGCCACGTTCTCGGATTGCACTAGAAAGGGGGAGCGCGAAACGCACACTGTTCGAAGAATGTAGAAACTTTATATAAAAGCCTTGCGGTATGAGCTGGGCCAGGGTTTTAGTAGGGCGGCACTTTTTCACCGGGTCGTACAGCTGCATGCACAAGGTAGTTAACGTCTAATTAAGGACTCCAGGAAGGAGTTAACTCAATTAACTCAGCCGTGTTCGAGAGCCATATTGAAGCGGTTCAGCTGATATTTGTCTAAAGGGTCGTATTTCAGCTGGTACACTCCATTTTATAGCACTTGCCGTAGAAAGTGGGGCATAACTGCAGAGAAATGCACATGCACATGTCCAAAATAGTAACCCGCTATATTGGATTAAAAATCAGAGATAGCAACATACCCGATAACTCGGAAGTAGCATAGGTAGACGTACACTGGTCATACCTGAAGAGGAACATACAGACTTTAAGATTTATTTTTCTTGAGAAGTTTAGAGTAAATGGTGCTGTGGGCTGAACTGGGAAGCAGATATTAAATGAGGACGAGATACTCGATCTGGGCGCTTTTGCTGAAAGGTTACTACATGTAGAAACAGACCGGGAGTACCATCACCTCCGGGTTGAATGTACCTAATGAATAAACAACAACTAACAAACGGAAAAAGACCAGGAGCGCTATCTACCGAGTGATATATGGTGATTTTTATAATATATATATGCGCTGGTTAGTGATGAATATCAAAGCCTATGGACTGGAAGTAGTACGTCTAGCTGTTGCAAAAGTTTACTTACGGAAGTGTGATTTATTTAGGTATTCATCTAACATATCGAGTTTTAAAGTAAAAGGGCACGGAAGTTTTTGTGTAGGGCAACGTCGACGGATCACTTCCAGAGAAGTATAGGTAGCGATGAAGGAAATTTAACAATAAACAATTGCATTATTGGAAAAGTTGCCAACCGCTGCCATAATGCTAACCTATAAACTCATTAATGCCTACTTATGAAGGCAATGGCCAAGCAAAAACAATATCTTCGCGGGGAACTAGAACAAAAGCAACAATAGCACAAAAAGTTTGTAAAACCATGATGGAACACTGGATAAACGCCATTATGATATCACTTATTACTCTTCATTGAGTATCTCTTACTGGTATATCTAGCGTTATACACTAGGTGAAATCCACCTTCGTGGCACAATAATGTGGAACCCCGGAACGGAAAGATAGTTCGCCTCAATCCCGATGAAAAACAGGCATCCGTTTCATACATGTATTCTCTTCATCCTGCATGGGAATATCACACTAATTGAACAGCGATCGAATACTTCTCGTGCATCCGAACCTCCATTACCTACCACCAAACGATAAATTTATTTTTTGGGGCCTGAGCGTTCATGCTCACACGCGTGGCCTCCACTAAAAAAGACCAATCGCCTTCAGAGCTTTATGAACACACATTGGACCTGAAGATTATCCATATTCGCTGCTACTTATCGTTATTTTTTCTGTTTCATCCCACTAACTTCTCACATGTAGGGATAATATAACTCTAAGTTCCAGAAAACCGATGCTTTCTCTTGATTGAGTGAGTGGCAGCTATGGGGCCATTTGTGGGACTGGCTATGTGTGTCGATGGTCTCTAAATGGCTTCCGGCTAGCTACATGCTGACCTAGCGTTCGCTCAATAGTGTATCCTTAATTAATTTATCAAGTGAATCACCTATAGTGGAAGACTACATGTACTAAGTGAGTCACCATTGAACATATCTAAATATCTAGAAGTGCATTGATTACCTACTGTTGTAAGTATTACCTGTTTTCCTTCCACCTTGCAGTATTTCTACTAACATCTTGTTTTTTTTCAGAATCATTGGACACGAAGAACCAAAACTCTTGCACTACGTAGGAATTCTATTGGGCTGCAACTAGCCCCCCCGCCAAAACAACCCACGAATAGAGTTCAGAGAATTGAGCACAATTCTAAGAAGAACCAGATGGCTTTTTCTTTTCTTATTTCCTACTTTGTCCTAATTCTTGGCTAGAATATCATTCTCGTCATAGATTCGCTGTGATACAATAAAGCCGGTAATGATTGGCAAATATTTTTAATATCACGAGTGCATAAATACTTACGCCCAACTAAAGTAACACGTGGACAAGTCCAGAAATCAATTCTTTCTATTGACCGAGAACGTGGTTTTGCACGTTAAGAACACATCTGTACAACCTTGTGCGCAGAATATGAGACAGTTGATCCAGAGCAAGGCAAAATGCACGCTGGTCGTGAAATACCCAATGGCAGTAGACGACCAACCCCGAAGCAGTAAAAACTAAAGGATATAAAACGACATCCCCGCACAACCCTTCTTCAATGCGATGTTGCTTTCAAGGATTACTATAAATACCTGACTCAAAGAAAGAAAAAAAGAAAAAAGAAAAAGAGGCGTAAAGCAAGAGCGGTGGCTGAGGTTAGTGAATATTATTGCTAAATGAGTATCGTATTTGGCCTCAGAGGCTTTTTAATGTCGCCTTTGCCATTTGAATGTCGCCTTTGCCATTTGCCGTCACCTAGTACTCAAAAAGCGTATATACCATTTTATGCAGCGTGCGCTCTACTAGCAACGTTGAGGCACGAGTAGTAGCTCCTTTGCGGTTCTTCCCGAGAAAGAAGATGCGGCTCAAACCGGGAGATCGCCAAATCTATAAACCCAAACTCAACCACATATCCCGGCCTCTCATCAGGATATACACCACAACCAGGAATTAGCCCGTAATTTTTTGTTGTTCTTATCGTTATGAAATGGTAATTAAAGTTCTGAGGGCAAATAAAGAGAGAATCGAGTGAGGGCATAGGCGTGGGGTATATTCAGAGGAACGGGAGCAACAACAGGCACAAGAGATACATGTAGTAACCATTTTTAGCCTCCTGCGAAAATAGATAAACAAGCATGTACTACCTGTAGATTTTGATAGTGATTCTGCATGGTTTAAAACAAAAAATAAGGAAATGCAAAGAGACGTGACTTGCAACCGACTAATATAATATCGTGGGAAATGAGGGGGCTATCTCCAAAGGCTTACTACTGCTGTTTTCATCCCGTACTTGTTTATTTCGATGAAGATGATATACCCTTGCAATTATGTCTTCCCTACATGCGTTTCGAGCTAGTTGAAATAAACGGGTCCAGAACTTGGACCTCGCATCAGCACATGCAGGTACCCTTAGAAGTGTTTTTTTTTCATTTGGCCCATCATCTCGAATGTTTCGTTCAGGGCTACATGTAGGCATGTATGTGCCGAGTAATCTCGATCAGTGACCTTTGATAACGGCAGTGAAATAAACACCTAGCACGGTACGGGGATTGGTCGATGACTGGCTGCTTCGTCCCAAACCGGGGACGGTATTTGCTCCGACCCGTCTAGGGAAAGCGAATGAACCCCTATTGATTGCTGACAGTAAGACAGAGGTACGTGCTCTTGGCGCAGTTACATATATGTAGGTTGTTATGTATCGGGAGCGAATATTCACGCAAATCGACCGGCTTCGGAACATCCGACCCTGCCCACCTGAATGTCCGTGCGCGCCAGTCCAGATATCTCGGCTATCTGGTTCTCTGCAGGCTTGAGCTCTCCTGTAGAACAAAAACGCAATTCCCAGAGAATCTGTCGCTGCTGGCGGCAAAGGGGTGGCCGAGACATGATGGCTTGTCCAAGAGTCTCACCACAGGTCCATCCAACACCCCGACTAAACACGAAAATGTCGCGTCAGATAAACGCCCTTTCTGGCACAGGCCTGGAGTCGTGCAGCAGCGAACAACGAATACTTCTTGGTTATCTTCGTACACTCTCCGATGAGCGTTTGCCTGCACGTTCAGCTTTCCATTTACAGATCGACATTCTGTGATTGCTCATAGATAAATACAACAGCAACTGATTCAAATTTAGTCAAAGCACAACGTTCGCTCCATAGCACAATCTACTTCTTCCGTGATTCCCCGAAGAGCACAGTGCCTTTAGAAGCGTTCGCCTAGCTAGTAGCGCTGCATACTTGCCATGTTATCTCGAAAATTGCCAGTTCCAGATCTATACACAGAGCACACCATTGGTAAAAAGAAAAGAAGGATGCTAATCATTCAGATTCCTCGTTATGGAAGGTGCCTGATGAAAACTTCGTGGGGCTCAGATTTTAAGTTTTCAGGGTACACGAAAACACCTGATCTGGGAACGGGACCACGATTGAACTTCATAAGCGTATGACCTCCTCTCCTCAATTCCCACCATCCTATCTCACTCTGACAAACCCAAAAGCCTCAAGGACGGTAGAGACGAAGCTGCCCCCGACGGACACTTCTCTACGATAACAGAGCCCCACAAAGCATCCGCTACCACCGCAGCATTTCAACGTCACTGAGATGATCTTATAAACGCATTCGTAACCTCACTACTCTCCAGCAAGCCAGTGTACCCCGCTACCGAGAGATTGGTTCTGCCCTCGTGGTACGTGGGGAAGTGTGAATTTCCAGCCGTATTTTTCCATTGTGAGCTAAACCCGACCGAGACATATTCGCTGGATACCTCTAGTCTCGCTAACTGGCGTGATTGATGTGGTTTGATGTCTCTTCTACGGGTTAATGGTACTATTATGTGTAGAGTTAATAGGGAGACAAAAGAACGATATCTCCAAGAAAAGCTGCCAGTGTCTGGGCTGTGTCCTACGCTAAGATAATCATAACTTATAAATACCTAACACCTTCATCAGTGTATGGGGATCCTTGTACTGGAACTACGATTAGCTCATGTATTTTGTGTTGTCCAAGGTCGGAGATTGAGGCTGGCTGTTTTGAGCACTATTCAATAGCTGACGTCCAGATTTGGTTTCCCCTGAGCAGCAACCTGAAGTCAATGATCGCCCCCAACGACCTTCGAGTGATAGAATATGATTTTCTTCCCCAACCACTAGCATCGGAGCCCTTATAATATAGGCCGAAGAGCCTATAACAACAACTACATATATTACAATAAGGTAACTAGCTACCGTGGTAATAGGGACCGATGTACTGTAGCGGATTTGCCGGTGTGTGGTTTATTCCTTGCCAAGCCTTTTTCCCATGCCAGATCATGACGCAAAATGAAATATTTCGGGTTGGAAGAGGTGGGGCTGCGCTTTGTTTTCTTTTGTCCACAAGCTTTACGCTAACGACCGTTTCGAGATTTAATTTCTCTTGATATACCTTGTAGCGTGGACATCGAGTGGGATTTTTGGCCACATTCCGTCAGGGATGCCGCTGAAAGCCACAGTTCTGATAATCGGACACGATGAAATGCGGATCATTACCCTCTATAAACAGAGGCAACCTTTATCCATGCTATTACGCTACAGCAGCAGGTGGTGGCTTCCCCCAGACTTCTGAGAAGTGCCGCAATCCTTCTTAATTATAGGGAGAGTGGAGAAGTAATACCAGGATGCTTGGAGTTGGCAAATGATCCCCATAAGATTTATGGCTTATTATTCCGATACTTTATTTTGGTAAAAGTTAAGTAGAGCAGTGGAGGGTATAACGAGGCTTGGCTCACAAATTAAATATTTCGCCACCCAATGGAGATCAATTTGTTAGCCAAGCCTGTCAAGCCTCGTTATACCCTCTGCCTCGCGATCCCCTCCACTGCTTTAAGCAACTATATTGCCTTGAACCTATATTATTATTGGTCTTCTTCATCGTTCAGCCGTTTCTAGTAGTGCTCACACCGCTAAATTGCGCCATTCGCACACATATAGAAATATGTACGACAAATAGTGGGCGAGTTTTCGACAGAGCTGTTATACACTTGAAGCTATAACTCTTTGCCTGTTGCCTGCAGACGCCAACGCAAGCGGGCATTCAGCCGAAAAATCGAATCTAAGCGAAAAGCGGCTCTTGCCATCTGGTTCCTGCAGGAAGGAGGAACCACCGCCGTCGATCTGGTGGACATATGACGTCTGGAATAATTTAGAAAATACCTTTCTCGGTTAAAACTTACGGAAGAACTCAAGTTTTGGCAACAACCTTTTGTTTTTAATTACACATCGCATTTAGTATTAAGTGCTCTGCTAGTGTCTGGGGTATGACGTCGCTTAATTTCGCGAAAATTCCCGGTTTTTTATTTCCCCGTTGATCTGATATCTGAGTTGGAATTCTGCATCTGAGCTTAAGGTGTTCTACACGATGAATTAGAACGTGGTGATACGTTACTCTAGGATGGGCTAGCGGTTATGATCCGAAAACCTTGGATACGCGTTGAGTGTTGGCGGAAGTGTCGGTTATTGTGATCGGCAAACTCTATCTTTTGGGGCCAATTATCAATTGCTAAAACCGTTTGACAGCTTGCCAAATTAGTTGTACTATGTGAGTTTCTAGCAGCTCACCCATAAGATTGAAGATGTGCATTCCCAGGAACAATGTCGATGGAAGTGATTTCCGTGGTGACTGTGAACCGCGGTCAAGGGGAGTGATTGGTGATCCATGCTTGTGGGTCCAGTGGGTTCTTTCTCTCCTAGCGCGCAGCCCATGTGCAGGATATGCCACAGTGACACGATAGGGATGCGAACGCGCGGACTTATCGCGGATAGAAGATAGAGAAACGGAAGAGCGTGCACCCGATCACCGTGAATGCTGGGAAAGGATCATCTAAATTTAGGTAGGGTTGACACGAGGTGATAAAAGATTGGTATGTATATGGAGTCGTCCCCCCTGAGCACTTGAGATGTTTTTTTTGCAGGCCCTCGCTTTGCTAGTTGGTATGCTGCCAGAGGACTAATTCGAAAGGGGTTGGACATAATTTTATTAATACTTGGGCTCAAGAGCATTACAGTGCTGATGATGACCCAGGAAGTAGGAAGGATCTAACGATAGTTCATCAAATTTGCGGTGATGTCGCACGATTAACGTCCGGATGGTGATTCATTCAAATGACAGGGATGAGGTTGGTAAACGGTCGGGCGTGGGATGGTCCGTCCTAACTTTATGGGTCGACTCTGGTGACGGAAATTCGAGGAGTGCATGAAGCAGAAACCGGTATCTCCTGCCACCTTGTCGTTTATGTGCCCTGATTACAGTAAACTCGTTGCTGGATCCCAGCCTGGATGATTCTACAATGAGATCTGGAATGGAGTACATGGGGCTTGATACTTGAGGCTTGGGGGGGGGATGGGAGAGACTATAACGAAGGGGAGGCTGTGTCTCTTTGAGCCCTAGGGTATGAGCTGTTCCCAAGAAGTAAGCGAGACAGTAGCTAATGTACCTGATCCTTACTAAACACTTGCGTGGCTTGCAGGCATTCCTTACAGATGACGTCTTCCTTTTTTTTTTCTTTCAATTCCACGGATGTCAGACTTTTCATAATTCGTCCAGCGCATAGTTTTTGCTTGGTATTACTCCCTGCGCCTTACCGTTAAAATTTGTTTTGGATATTTTGTTTTGCTTTTCTATTCGCGTTAGTATTGTACTTGAATGGGAGCAAAGATTGAAGAGGATATGTAATGATATTGGCAGAAAAGAATGTGGGGAGGCGGGTCGGAGAGACATTGAATGATCGTAAATAGTAGCCCTATCTGTCTTTCGTGAGAAGCGATGATTGGGCGTGTATCATCGGGGGTGGTGGTCGAAGTACTTTGCCTGTGTGCGCCGGAGAGCAGGAATCAGCAAGAGATAACGGGGGGAATTGGGTTGTGATGGGGGGCTTATGGCTCGAGAACTTTTCATCCAGTACATGCCCAATCTGTGGCCGTGCCCACCCAGAAGCGTACAGCGCCCAACCATACAAGGACGACATGCACCCGTCTAATCTTTGGGTGTCGCAGATGGTTACTAGGCAGCTACACAAACAAGCATAGGTATCCAGGTCTGAATCTCTGACCCGCAGCAGCAGGCCCGAAGCCGGCTTAGAACGGAGGGGTCCCATCAACAAGTTAAGTTAGTCCATCAGTTGCTAGATACGTACGCTGTACAAAGTCCGCAAATACTGCCTGAAAAAGATAACTGTTCTCGCGCGTTTGATAAATTTTGGGTTATAAAGAAGGATACGAACACGGCGAGGAGGTGGATTAGTATACAGTACTATGTCACACCTACATCCATCCATTATGGATCCTCTGCGAGCTAAACAACTGACTGATATGTTTGCCTTCCCTGCCCCTTTTGTTTGACATTTACATGTACATGTATTTATTTGCTGGAGGTTGAGGATCTGGAGAAAGGCACGCATGGGATGAATCAAGGGACCTAAATTCTGGGGAAGAGTCAAAGTGAGGTAGGTGGGTTTGGAAAAGGTAGAAGTGGCGGGCGGAATTGAGTTAGATAGGGCTGGGGGGTATATATGTGAACTAGGCCATCATACCTGCCTGCCCTATCATCTATCGCACATTCGCAGTTTTGTGTCGCGCTCCGCTCGTAACGGCACGGAAACTGCGCCCAGCTTGGATTGAGGGAAGTGGAAAGAGGAAAGACCACCAGCGACAGTGCCAGGAGCGAGAGGAAGGGAAGAGAGAAAAAAAAAGAGACTTCCAGTTCCTGGCAGCCATGTATTATTATTAGCTCCCCGCTTGCTAGTTCTCCCTTTTCTCGATCCTTTTATCCACCGATTCGCGCATTTGGTTTCTCGTTCTCTCCGCGCTGTTTTCAACATCGCGAGCTGCCCTCTTCAGCCTCTCCCCCTCCCTCCCTCCCTCCCTCTCATCCCCCTCCCTTGCCCTCTTCATCCTCTCTCTATCCCTTTCCCTACTCCTCTTAAGCCACCCCACACCCAACCAACAGCACGCCATCAAGAGGAGCAATCTTCAATCTCGCCGGATCGTGGACTTACACTGCGGTTTCTCTCCGGATTCCTGCTGACCCATTTTCAGTCCGGCGGCGTATCAATACTGAGACGATCACCCACAACCCTAGCAAGGTCAGGTAGTTTGGTTCCGCCACTTTCAGCACGCTACCCTCGCTCTTCTTTCTCTATTCACTCGTTCCTGGCACCCACGGTATTAGCCTTGATTTTCAATCTTATTTCGAAACAACCACTCGTTCACTTTGCATTTCTCCACCCGAACTATTTGGTTATATTTTGCACAAGGGCATCTCAAGGGACCGACATTCGTTTTCGCCAGCGTATAACACCTGAACTTTGAGAAAAACACAAACAGCAGCGTCCACGATAGCTCAACCCCCCCCCAATTAAACCAAGGCCTCCCACCACAACTCCCCCATTATTCGAGGAAACACACCACCAAATACCTATCTGCCGTGACGCGATAGACCCTTTTTCCTCCGTCTTCAACTATGGCTCCTGCATCGCCTCGACTACGGATACTATCGGGTGCGTTGTGCTCTCCCTGTGTTTCAATATTGAGGGTTTCGCTGACTGTCCCATAGTTGGCGGCAACCCTGTTTCTGCATTTCTGTCTTGGAGGTTGCAAGCTACACACGCTTGTGATGTTACGTTAGTTTGGAAGTCTGGCCATGACAATGTATCTCAATATGGCATATCTTTCAAGTTTGTGCACATCTCTCTGTTTTGTTGGCTCTACCACGTATTGATAAGCTCCAAGGTCAAGCAAGTTCGGCAATGAGAGATTTAAACCTCATTCTGGTATGTTCTATAGACTCAGTACTTTCTCTTGATCTTGAACCTAACTCTTGCTGTAGTTGTTCGATCGCCAGAAGAAGCCGCCGGAATTCCCGGAGGATTTGACTACGTTCTCCTCTGTGTAAAAGCATTACCGGATCTCTACGATGTAGCAGCAATAATTGACTCAGTTGTCACTCCACAACACACCTGTATCGTTGTGAACACTACATACAGCCTGGGAATAGAGTCTTATCTGGAATCGAGGTTTCCGACGAACATTGTGCTGTCACTCGTGAATGGTGCCAACATCAATCAATCCGGACCAAGCGAGTTTGAGCATTCTGGACCTTCAGAAGTATGGGTTGGTTCGACAAATCAGAACCCTAACATACCAATGACTTTGCAGCTGGATATGGCGGAGGCCTTAGCTTTGACCCTAGCATCCGGGAATGTGGAATGTCACGTATCGACAAATATTCGGCAGCAGCAATGGCATAAAATGATAGGGTAGGCAACCATTTGTCGTTAAAACCCAATTTTTTTTTTGCTAACTTCTATAGACCAATAGCTTTCCAACCCCTCAGTGTGCTACTCGATACGCCAGTCCATTCGGCATTAATGGAGAAGCCGGGCGCAAAGAAGCTGATCTCGGACTTGATCGATGAACTTATGGATATTGCAAAGGCGCAGTCATGCTCTTTTCCGGAAAATTTCAAACAGAAAACAATTGACGAGCAGCTAAGCGCACCGCAAAGCATGATGTATCAGGATTTCGTTGCCCGGAGGCCTCTGGAAATTGAAAACTACTTGGGTTCACCAATCAAATTTGCCGAAGCAGTTGGGGCCAAAGCCAATCATTGTCAGACGCTGTATACCGTTCTACATCATATCAATATGGCCAACCAGACCAAACAGCCAAGTTCTCCCGCTGTTTCGATTAACGGACCTGCTCCTCCCCGCTCAATGCAAGGCCCTCCACCACCTAGACCACAGATGAATGGTATGAATGGCCAACGTCGACCCCCAATGCCTCGAGTTGGTGTCGAACCTGCTATGAATGGCCCTCCTCAAATGGGTGGCCATCCTATGAATGGTAGGCGTGGACCGCCACCTCACCAACAGAATGGACCCAACATGAATGGACTTCATCCCAATGGATACCCCCGAAGACCGCAAAATGGAAATGGCAGGCATTCACCACAGCCTCCTTCGAGATCAGTTTCTCGCAAAAATTCATTTGAAAACGACCTAGAGGAATTCGGGCATCTTGCTCATTACGACGAGCTAGCAGATAGCGATGAGCTACCGCATCAACAAGAGGGTGGTGACCCTGGCCGCAGCCGAGCGGCATCTGCCGGTGAGATTGCTCTTCGGGAACGTGAACTACAGTTGAGACAACGAGAATTGGCGTTGCGGGAGCAAGAAATGAGCATGCGCCACGGCGGAGGTCATGGAAATTACAACGGGAAGCAAAATCGGAGAAAAAGTCGAGCTAGAAGTGTGTATGACGATGACGATGACGATGACGATGACTATGTTGATGCACCACCCCCTATGCCACCAATAGACCCTGACAACTTCGATATGATGAGTGTGACTTCGAGGCGGACGAGGAGATTACCAAGCGCGGGGAACCTGAAGTCCGACTTTGATCAATCCACACCGATGTCGCAAAATCGGATTAGGAGTTCGATGCAAAGGCCTGGTCCTAGGAATCGAGTCAGCTCTAGGCTCATGAACGATATTCCCGGGCTACACGACCCTCTCACGGACAATCCATTGGTGGGCTACTCCTCTAATAGGTATGGCAGTGTTGATAGAAAGATGTTGTCGGACTCATCACGAGCCAATTCGTTGACCGCTCAGCGCATTGATGATGTTACTGGTGTGTCAATAAGGGGAGGCGGCGGCGGCGGAGCATACCCACCCCATCCGGGTCAAATTCCACCGCCAAATAACCGACGAACGAGCATGTCGCCTGGTGACGGTCGACCGAATGGCTACGGGCCTCGTCCTGGCTACCCTGCAGATCAGCGAAATTACAGAGGTCCGTCTGGTCAGTATCCAAATGGTCATATGCCTAATGGCCAATTCCCCAACGGCCAATTCCCCAACGGCCACCCACCCAACGGCCAAATGCCGAACAGCCAACAATCCTTGCGACAACCGACTCCGAGATATCCTGAGGGCCAAGGGCTACCACAGCAGGTTGGACAGATCTCTGACGGGGTAAGCCAAACCAATCTGTTAAAAGGATTGCCGAGTAACCGCGATCGAAGCACTACGGGTAGTGCTAGCGCTAGTGCAAATAGTAGCGGTGCCAGCGGCGAAACATCAGCTGCCAGCAGCTCGAGCAGTCTTGAGCGAAGGATGGTATCAGCAGTACGGTAAATGTGGTGGAAAGTGTCTGGGTGGTTTGCATATCGAAAAGCACAGCATGGCATGTCCAAAAGTTCGGTCACGAAAAAGAGTTTTTTTACGGGTTGCGTTTCTTTCCCCTTCCCGCGGGGGGTTTTTTGTTTTACTTCATTTGCGACTCTAGTTGATTTTCTATTTCTGCTACCGTTCTGTTTCCTTAAACTCGATTTTAAGATTAGTAGTATTGGAGCGAAAGGAAATGGAAAAGGTGCGGGTGTGGGAGACCGATAGACTGGAATCCACACTTGCAAAAAGCTTCCGTACATACGCTTCGCTTTTTTTGTTCAGTTTTTTTTTCTGGGTCGGGTATAATATCACGGTGTCATTGCAGGTGTCATCTTCTCTGGATCTTCTCAAGGCTTATTTTTCGACTCTATTTCGCTTTTCAGATTGCTTTATGCTTATATCTGTATTAACTTACTTCGTTTGCGGTCTAAATGTCTTTCTACGTTTTTCTTTTTTTCTTTTATCAAGTAACGATGATAAGGATTTGGGTTTCCTTTCTTTCTTTCTAGATCTACTTGGGGGGGGTTCGGCTTACGGTTTGGGAAGGGGTCGGAGACCGTTGGATTGGATTGATGAGCAGGAAACATGCAAATTTCTGGCGAGATGCAATACTGCTACTACGCCTCATACTTTTTTGTTATGGGGGAGTTGAAGGGAAGTGAGAGCTACGGAGCAACTTCTCTTCATTATACATTCGTGATTGGACACTCATTGTTTTATTACCACTCTTTTATATTTCATTTGTCACTTTTTTTTTACGTGTGTTTTTTCCTCACTACCTTTTCATTTTTCCTTCAAGCATACACGAAGTTTCCCCACAATCCTCTCTCATTCAAGCATACATAGGAACATTGTTTGCCAAACCTTCTCTAGGCATTGAGGTCACCCTCTGTCTCTTACCTTTATCGATTCCCCTTTCTCCGCTTTCTTCGTTATTAAGTAGTATTTAGTTTTTCTAATATCTATGTGTCAAGCACTAGCAAAGGCCGGTTGCGGAGATTCATCACATTCCTATAGGATGCCTCATAATCCCCAAGCCTCCAATCATTGCTTTTTAGTTAGAATATGCTGTATCATCATGGAGCAGAAGTTTGTTGTTTACGAAGCGGAAAAGTGTGATGATGGTGGTGGTGGTTACATTGTTATTTTTATTTCTTTGCTGCTACCACTACCACTACTGAATGTAGCTAACTACATGTAGCTGTTGTGTTTTTTGTGTTTTTAGATGGCATGGTATAATGGGGTGGGCTGTAAATAGAATTGTTTTTTTTTTCAAATTCATGGTTATATTTTGACGTTCGGGAAAACTCTGTGCCGTGCGCAACGTAATTTTAAAGTTTGAGTTCAAAAAATGGGATTGGGGGAAATGCATTAGCGAGACGGAGGGCATACCGAGGACTCTTTCTCTCTCGCTCTCTCGCTCTCTCGCTCTTTGCTTTCTCGCTATTGGCTTTTGACAGTGATCTTCGTTATATAATTCCTCTTTTGGAGTTGCTGGGAACGGGATTGCTCCTATTTCTGTTTTGGGGAGGGGGGTTTTTTTTTTCTTCAAGAGGCGAATTGGGATTAATATTCAGACGCAGAAGGCGCGTAGTGTTTGGTTGCAACCTTATTTTAGGAGAGAGAGAGTGTGTGTACCTGGGTCTAGACGTGCGTTTGGTTTGCCCCTGATCCGTTCTATGGGGAATCAGTGGGGTAAAAAAAGTAGTAACTGTGGCAATTTCGTTCAGTTATTAAGATCCATGCATTATGTATGTAGGGAGAGAAAAGAAATTCTCTTGCTGAAGGGTCTAGTATTGGATGAGACGCCTGGTGGACTTTTGATTCTCGATACGTATGATATCGGCCCACTGTGTGTAGCACCGGTGTGCAGGGAACGGGAGCAGAAAGATGAAAACGGATATTATTCACGCTCCAGCCCTAACTTGTAAGAGAAAAAGAAAGAGAAAAAAAACTCGCTTAAAACCGAAGAAATGTCATTACCACCCTACATGTAGTAACGTTCAGCCGTATTCCTAGCTACAGTACGATTACTCCATAAGGATACGCATCCCCGCTCCCCGGTCTACAAGAATATGATATTTTCCTGGCTTTATATCCCTACAGAGTGGCCTTGCTGTAGCACTATATATCCGCCCATACCCGCCCTCTCTGCTACATAATTCTCAACCTTCACGACATTGAGACCTGCTAGGGTGTGCTCGTTTCTACCTATTCTCGTAGCCATATACACCATACGTATCACTGTGTAGGACACTCGATCGTCCAGGGCTTTCAGCGTCGTTTAGTTGCTCCTACGATATAATAAGACTTTACCACTTCCAATTATAGTGGTATTGCCACGTTTCGTTTTTCGTTAGTAGCACATATTTGGAAGCTTGTTAGCAAATGCTGAGAAGGCTTTCTCGTGGTGACTTGTGGACTATAAGTTAGTGGGAACAGCATCTGGAGATATCTCAAGTCTTATTTGCCATTTACTGGTGTTGGCTGAGATATTCATGGTGCCCTTCCAATATCCCATCGTTCGTGCCCGAATTTCACAATAGTTTAGTGTTAGATCACCACACAATCTACCTAGGCGAAGGGGGGGACGGTCCCTTCCCACTAATTGAATCACTGACACGCAAGAAAACTAAACTGACTCTTCTTGAATAAGTTTGTGCTGTGCTAGTTGTGTACCTTGAATACGAATGAACTAGGGATAGGGACTTGCGAGATTTGAATCAGGTACATATAGCGTAGCGTTCTTGGTTTCGCTGATGTTCATTTTAGTTGCGATAAACGCTTCTGGTATCTCTTGCTGACGGTATCGCTATTAGTTTGGTATGATGCGGGGCTCAGTCAACTAATTGGATGAAGTGCTCTTTTTGGGCTGTTGCTTCAGGAGTTCTCGGTTGTATGTAGGTAGTTGCAGTGCTTGTGATGATAGAGAGGATGAACCTGTTGGTGGGTTGGAAATTCTTGGCAATTGACTGCATGCGATGTTGGTAAAAGTTACGAAATACACGCCGTGGCATTAGGGATGCTTGCTAACGCTGTAAATAACTATGTAGTATCGCGAGATATTTTATAAGCTTGAGCTAAATATCGGCAAATTATGTGACAATTCTTATTATCCAGCTTTGTTGGGTATATCCACCCTCATGTCCAGGGCAATCATACAATGTCTATTGCTCAACATCTGGATGAATGAGGCTCTTTCTTGTATTTTCTATTTGTGAATTGCTGGCCCGTGTTTAGTGTCCATCTTCCTGTCGACAGTGACATCTGGTCTCTGTCGCTACAGAACCTCCACTCGGGCCTTTTCTTAGGCCCCAAGCTAACAGGAAGCGTCTCAGGCGTTACGCTTGACAGGCAATACGTCAACCCATGACTTTTAGGAGCCACGATTACTGTCCTCGATCCTTTGCATGCTTATGATTCCAGGAACTACAAAGGCGTTACAATGTTCAGTTCAAGTTCGGAAAAAGGCGAAGGGTTGATTTCTTCGTGGCAGTGCGAGCCGCTGTGGTGTGGAGGCGGGAGAGCGGGAAGTTAGCATTGCGGATAGATGGCGGGGCTACAGTAGTTGGGACCAAAATAATATGAAGGCTGAGAGAAAGTGGTGTTGGGAAGTAGGTAGCTGATACAGGCGTAGAGATATACTCTACGCGGCTTAGGTGGACATAGGCGCCTTTGCCGCATGTGGCAACGTAGTATAGTGTTGCGTTCATTGCGATTGCAAAGTGACATGTACGCAGTTTGATGCAGTTTGATGTGTTCCGCATTGCGTGTCAATGTCCAGCTGTGGAACCAATCAGTAACGGTGCCCTTCTGCTAGCTCTTGCGTCAAAGGCGAAACAAGAATTTTTAGAACAGCCTCGATCCCTCTGTGTGAGAAAGATGTTTTGCGCTTCTAATATACTATGGCCGTATTATGGTCGACTGTATAAGAGCTAAAATAGAAAGGAATGAGGCTCTTGCAGTTAGTCAGCATTAGGGTTAGGGTATTGGAAGCATGGTGTCTTTATTGTTCGCCTTGTTCCCTCCACTTCTCCTCCTCCTCCCTCCTTCCTTCTATTCTTCCCACCCATTCGCTCTCCTCTTCACACGTAGTCCCGCCGGTTAACCTCTGTGTTCTGTCTTGCAGCAGGCCTCCTTACAGTCGGATAGTCTCGTTGCTGATCTGTTCGAATTGCTTTTTTCCTGAATCAGCCTTGTCTTGAGCTGATCCTTCATCCCCCCTACCTACCTACTCTCTTCTCCTTCCCTTTCTTCTCAGCATCCGTTTTTCTTCATTTACGAATCCTCCATCTCCCTAAAAACTTAAACCTTCCATAACCAAACCGTATCCATCAACATCCATCAACATGTCTGGTGAAGAGGATCTCATCGACTACTCCGACGACGAGGGACTCGATACAAAAGAGGACGCCGCCACCACCATCAATAGTGGTGATATTGCTGTAAAAAAGGCTGATGCCACCGCCGCTGCCGCCGCCGGAGCCGGAGCCACTGCTGCTGATAAGAAGGGTTCCTATGTGGGAATTCACTCGACTGGATTCCGAGACTTTCTTTTAAAGCCCGAACTTCTCAGAGCTATCGTCGACTGCGGTTTCGAACATCCGTCCGAGGGTCAGTTCTTTCTCCTCCCTAATTGAAAAAAAAAAAAGCAAAAGCAAAAGCAAAAAAAAAGCCCTCCTTTGTCATCTATATACGCGTCTTCTCGTCGTCGTCGTCTTGGGTGGTCTCGTCGTCTATCGTCTCTCCGTGGTCATTCCTCTTCTCGCTTAGATCGTCTGGGCAAAGGAATGAAATGCGAAATATCAAAGAAATTCATTTTTCTTTTGGATAGTTCGTTTCCGGGGTAAAAAAATTTTCAAAAATGTTCCCCTGGGCAAACCACCCGACCACATCGTCCCGAAACTATTGCCTTTTCTTCTTGACTCTGCTTTGTGTATCGCGACGATTGAGGGTGGAAACATTCAAGAGGGGGGTGGATGGTCGAGCAGAAGAAGGCCCGGTGGGAGAGCGAAGAGACACGGAGACGAACAAGATAGATAGACGTGGCCACCCACACGCACACACGCGCGCCCTTGCTTGCTTGCTTTCCAGTATCACTGTTTGCAAAAAAATCGGTCGAGAATACGCGAGTTAACATAAGTATTCGGTTCCTTCCTACAGTCCAGCAAGTATGCATCCCTCAATCGATCCTTGGAACCGATGTTCTCTGCCAGGCCAAGTCCGGTCTCGGTAAGACTGCCGTCTTCGTCCTCACGACACTCCAGCAAGTCGATCCTGTTCCTGGTGAAGTATCAGTACTGGTCATGTGTCACACCCGCGAGCTGGCCTATCAAATCAAGAATGAGTATGCGCGTTTCAGCAAGTACATGCCTGATGTCCGCACTGCCGTCTTCTACGGCGGTACTCCGATGCAAAAGGACGTCGAGGTCTTGAAGAACAAGGATCAGCACCCTCACATCATCGTTGCCACACCCGGTCGATTGAATGCGTTGGTTCGTGATAAGCATCTGAGGCTGGGAAGCGTGAAGGTGTTCGTGTTGGATGAGTGTGATAAGATGTTGGAACAGATTGGTTAGTTGAAGAGGTCTTCCGTTATATTTGCTCGTGATGGCTAATGCTTATTTGTTCCTTTGACTAGATATGCGTCGTGATGTGCAAGAAATATTCCGCGCAACACCCCAGCAAAAGCAGGTCATGATGTTCTCGGCAACTCTCTCCCAGGAGATCCGCCCTATCTGCAAGAAGTTCATGCAGTCTCCTCTTGAGATTTATGTCGATGACGAGACTAAGCTCACCCTTCATGGTCTTCAACAGTACTATGTGAAGCTCGATGAGAAGGAGAAGAACAGGAAACTGAACGAGTTGTTGGATCAGTTAGAGTTCAATCAAGTCATCATCTTCGTTAAAAGCACTCTTAGGGCAACTGAGTTGAATAGACTGTTGACGGAGTGCAATTTCCCCAGTATTGCGGTACACAGCGGGATTGCCCAGGAAGAACGGTATGTATCTCTTGCTATCTCTTGCCTTTGCTTGCATTGCTGACTTTGGCCATTTAGAATTGCACGATACAAACAGTTCAAAGAGTTTAACAAGCGAATCTGCGTCGCCACGGATGTCTTTGGTCGTGGTATTGATATTGAACGTATCAATCTCGCTATTAATTACGATCTTCCCTCAGACCCAGATTCCTATCTCCATCGTGTTGGCCGCGCAGGTCGTTTCGGAACTAAGGGATTGAGTATCTCATTTGTGAGCTCCAAGGAGGATGCTGAAGTTCTTGACAAGATTATGGAGAGGTTCGAAGTGAGCCTGGATCCATTTCCAGAGAATGGGATTGACGCTAGCTCGTAAGTGTTCCTGCAAATAAAACGCCTGTGCTGTATTGGTACTAATTATGCTGTAGCTATATGAACACTTAATCGCCGGATCGAATTTTTTATAAGATTTTGCGCGTGTTTGAGTAAGACCCTTTTGGAGCCTGGGAGGGGTTTAAAGGTTTATCGGAAAAGAGCGATGTGATTTGTTTGGTAATGGTGATGAATGTCCTCGGGAGAAAAAAAACAAATTTGTGAGGCGGGATCCTTTTTCATCAAGCTGTTATTGGTATGGGAAGGAAGGGTTGAGGGGCGATATGCTCCTTGCCTGTTGAATATCTTCTTTGTCTGTAGCTTGGGGGGAAGGGTGGCGCTTCTTTTTTTCCTTTTTTTCCTTTCCTTTTTTTGCTGTTGTGTCTGTTTCTTTGGCACATTTTCTATCTATACTTTTACTCTCCTCCCGGGTGTACTTTCTAGTTTTATGTTTTTTGTCTTTTTGCTATGGAATACGACAATGCGATGCGATGAATTTTACCTAGCTTGACACGATATTTACTGGACATTTGTGTACTCCTTTGCTGGTGAGCTTGTGACTTAAGAGCCTTGGCCAGTGACTTGGTAGAGTCCTAATTAATATCACAGCGTATGTCTGCTTGCTCAAAAGCCAGGTGTTACGCAGGCAAACCTCCCTAGTTAAATAGTAATAGCGCCATACCTAAATTCTGTATCGACGTGACATTGAGGCAGCCCATGTTGTAATAAAAAGTCGGGCCAAATCCCAGTGGGCTTGGGGTAGTCCGGGGCTTAGGGCGTGCTTTTGGTGCCCAGAGGATGAGTATCTAGATAAAACCTACTGGCAAACTCAAGCACTGGACCTACCCTAGATAGTCCATAGAATGCCCGAAAAATCGGGAATTTCCCTCCTGGTAGACGCTTTGGAGAACTTGAATGGCATGTACGTTTAGTGTTATGAGGACTTGCATGGAAAGCTTAGTCTCGTCACCGTAGGGAATGTTCCCGTTTACCCCAAGTAGCCTTTAAAGGACCTCTGGGTGTTTCTTGCTGCTTGTTGCGTTGCGGGATCCTGGAGAAAGTTCAGGAACTCCCCACACT
Organism: Gyromitra esculenta; assembly: GCA_038503075.1. NCBI lineage: Eukaryota > Fungi > Ascomycota > Pezizomycetes > Pezizales > Discinaceae > Gyromitra > Gyromitra esculenta. The sequence goes on from JBCAML010000002.1 coordinate 1,633,706, forward strand.
GAGCTCTCCCCGGAAGTCGAATGATGGGCTGTGACTGGCGAAGTGTCCCCAGAATCTCTCTGCGGTGCAGGCCTCTAATTCCCATCTCCTGTTCATCGACATCTTGGTTTTTCTGCCTTTCTCTCTATCTATCTACCTAGGAATTACAACTGTGTCGATGGAAGAAGAAAAAATGCTGCCGGCTTCGTCATTTCATTCTGCTATATACAACGTATCCCAGCCGTCCAACATGGACTTCTCACTCTATGTCATCATCAGTCCAAAAGTCTGCAAGATTGCTTCCACAACTCCAGCAGGGTATGTTTACCCCTCCACTTATGTTGTTGAAACGATGGATGGAGCTGTAGCTGACAACGATGGACAGTCAAATGTTCAGCACCGATAAAGTCTTGGATGTGATCACTGCTGGAGCCACTGCCATTCAGCTACGCGAGGATTCTCATATGGAGACGTCCGATTTCATCAAGATCGCGAAGGCTGTTCATGAGCTCACGTTGTTGCATGGTGTTCCGCTGATCATCCATGATCGCGTTGATATCGCTGTCTCTGCTGGCGCGGAGGGTGTGGAGTTGGGTAAAGGGTGTCTTGGTAAGTCACCTCGCTGGGATATCTCTTTTCATTGTTTCCTGAACCCTATCCTTGCAAGGAGCAGACTGATGCTTCCGGATTGCATAACGCTTGAGCTGGTATCGTGTTGACTTACAAAACTACTATTAGACTACAACACTGCCCGTCAGCTCCTTGGCGATACAAAGTTCATCGGCGTCGCAGTCTCGAATCAGCGTCAGGCTGGACTTGCAGTCAGGGCACAGGCGCGCTATATCGTTATGGGTCCTGTCTATACGCCGCTTCCCGGAGAGTTTCGGGTTCCTGTTGCGTCTCCGTTGGGAACTCTCGGTGTCCGTGAGATCCTTAATTCCGCTTATACCACTGGCAATAACAGCGCATCGCTCTTGATCTCTGGAGGCATTACGTCGGAGAACATCCAGCGTGTTATATTTAAGACAAAGGGTGCGGAAAAGCCGGTCGATGGGGTTGTTTTGCATTATTCGGCTACGTATGTGTTCCTTTGTTACGCTCTTTGATGCTATTTAGTTTTGAGCTAATAGTTTTCTGGATTATAGCGAGGATCACGGGAAGATGATTTCCGAAATTATTGAAATCAAGAGTCTCATGAAGTCTTGGCCAAAGTTCCTGCCCCGTGCTTCCCCTGTTACACCCACTTTCACCCTTAGTAAGTTGGGCCAGCCAAATGGAGTTCCGCCTTTCGAATTGGAGGATCTTTTCCTTAAGGTACCTGCTATCGTCAGGAGGGTCGGAGAAAAGATGCCGGCTATTGGATGCTTCGTTCCTAGCTGGGCCGAGAGCGGGGTTCAGAGCATGTGTGCTGCTATGTGAGTGATATTACATGATTTATTTTTCTCGGCTTCATTAGCTGACAAGATTTGGGGGCAATGCAGTGGCTCGGTTCCAAACTTCTCTTGTGACTTTGAGGAGCCGGAGGTAGCTGCGAATGTATATGTACACCCGGAGAGTTGCTTGATCACTATGGATTCCACCGCTCCAGTATCCTACAACGCCTACCTTGCTGGCCTCAAAGTCTACAACCTCAAAGCGTGTCCGGTTATTTTTGAACCAACAGGTGCTATTTATAACAACCCTCATCGTACAAAGGCTGCCCTAGACCTGATAGCATCTGGGTATACTGCGCTGATTAAGGGCAAGTATATGGAGATCCTCCATCTGTCGGATCTGGCAACTGAAGGAGGTTACTCTGATATACTCAACCTTAGCGCCAAAGAGTTCCAGCGAAATGTGATGGGGAGGTGCAAAGATCTAGCCACCAGGGAGAAATGTGTCGTTCTCGCCACGGGGCCTACAAACATTATCTCCGACGGGAATCGCACGGTGGTTGTTGAGAACGGGTCAATGTTCTTGGAACAAGCAGTGAGTGGAATTATTCAATTTAGCGAATTTAGCAGCTGTAGCTAATATGGTATAGGGTGGATACACTTTGGGTGCTGTTTTGGCTGCTTACATGGCCGTTGAGCTGGCTGATCCCTTCTTGGCAGTGCTCTCTGGGGTGCTTGTGTTTACTATTAAGAGTGGCCAGGCTGCCTATACCGGTGATATCAAGGGCCCTGGGACTTTCTTGCCGAGATTCATCGATGAGATGTGGAAAGCCTCGCAGGTGAAGGATGAACCTGGGAGTGCGGACTGGCTCGGGAAGGGGGTCGTTTGGAAGGTGAATGTGTGATCGGATGAGTATGTTAGAGTAGGCATATCGTGTGCGACGCAGAGTAGCTACCTCCTATTGTGTGATAAAAATTTAAGAAATGCACTCCGCTGCTGAGTACTAGAGCTCTATGGGGACATCTGAATATGCTGCTATCGTATCGAAAGTCTCTGAAGAAAATTTGGCTTCATTTATAATTTTAACCCCCGCAACTCAGTGGTTGTTTTCTCACCATAATAGTAGTTAATTATAGCAGTACTTGCCATAACATAGATTTAGGGGTGTCTATATATCCATAAGATTTGCTGAGGCACAATCATCCGTTTCGGGGGGTTGTTACTATCGAGTGATGATCCATGACTTGACGCCAGCTTCCTCGCCACTCCAGCCTATCCCCGTCCAGACAATATGTCTTAACTCTAGAAACGGTGGGGATTAGGTAGGGGAACTCTCGTAAGTTGTAGACATTGTGAAGCGGCCGTGGAGAGTGGGAGACCGCTGGGCAAGGCGATATCAAGAACCCCAACCCTAGCAGCGGAGGCTCTGCACGGGTGATGACTAAAGTCTCGGCAGGGTCAGAAACTCCATTGAAGATCTTCAAAGACCACTGACAGTCTCACAAACAACCAACCGCCGTCACCACCACCACCACCACCGCCTACGAATCCTCCCACCCACCATGTCGTAAGTCAAGCTACCTCCCACATCTCCCCAACTAATTATCACCCAACTAACAGGGGGACCTTCCATTTTCAATGGCAGCGCCGATTCACTCCTCCTCGACTCAACCTTCACCATCACCGAAGTGAACCAAAAGAAGTACGACCGCGTCTCGCGCATCATCGGCACGCGCGAAGACCTGAAGTTCTCGCTCGACATCCACTCGGAGATCTACCCGGTCTCGGCCGGGGAAACGGTGCAGCTGTCGATCGCGAGCACGCTCAGTCTCGACGGCAGCAAGGACGATGCGGCCAACAGCAAGACGGGGTGGCGCGAGACTAGGTCGGGCGAGATGACGCTGGCGGATACGTATGATTATGTTTGTCATGGGAAGGTTTATCGGTTTGAGGAGGGGAATGGGGAGGTTATGTAGGTTTTTTCTTTCTTTTCCTTCCTTCTGTTTGTGTTTCTTGTGGTTGGGGTGGTTGTGGTTGGGGTGGTTGTGGTGGGTTGCTAATGAGAGGGGATAGACATGTGTATGCGAGTTTTGGAGGACTGTTGTTGCATATCGAGGGTCCGCATAAGAGGTTGTCGGGTCTGAGACATGAGTATATTTACTTGCTTATGAAGAAGTAGATGTGTCTGTATTGGGAAGGAAGGGGGTGGGTGGGTGGGTACGGAACGGTGCCCTCGTATTAATTATATTGTACACTGCGTCTCTTTCGTATGGCGAGGGAAGGGGGAATTCAAAAGGCGTTATGTTTCAGTCGATTGGGAGTACTTTATTACCAGGACTAAATACAGTAGGGTAGTAACGCATTGCAATGCGATGTAATGCAATCCACTTCAGAACCAATTCGCAGTTTCCAGCAGATCTGTGGGGTTTTTTTACCAGGTCGGGAATTCTAGACGTCGGTGCAGTCGGGATACAATCTCGATGTAGTTTGGCTCGTTCGCGGGCGTGAGAATACCATGGCGGATGAAGAAGTCCAGTAAAACTGCAGCAGTCAGCACATGAACAGCACCGCAAATGCATAAAAACAGAGCCACAGGGGAGAAGAACCCACCGAGCGAGCAATTCGGCTTAAAATTTCCCAAAGCCAGTTCCTCCTGAACCTTCTCCACGTCCCACAGCTTGAACTCCTGCACCTCATCGTCCCCAGGAGCCGGCACCACGTCCTCGCCCACCTCCAAATCATAGCAATACTCCACCTCTGGCAGCAGCAGCCCTTCCTCCCCACCCGCGCTTTTCTGCCGAACATAGAAATACGAGACGGAGCCAACGGCTACCGCGTTACGCACGAGGGACTCTGGGAACGATGCTTCCTCTTCGGATTCCTTGATCAGGGTGTCGTGCACTGACATGCCGGAGGAGATGCCGCCGGCGACTGTGTTGTCGAGGAGCCCGCCGTATGTGGGTTTGTCGGGATTGCGACGAGGGGTCCAGATGCGGAGGGTGTTGTTTGTGGCCGTGTAGGCTGTCATATGGACCTATGTGATTTGTTAAATGGGAGGGGTAGGGGGCAGGTACAAAGGGGAGAAACGAAGGAGGGAAGGAGGGAGGGAGGGAGGAGAGTACGCCGTAGGTTACGACGCCAAAAAGAGCACAGGCGCTTCGTTCCATCGTCAGGTACGGCTTCCCTGGCGGACAGTATACGGTGTAGAGCTCGTTTCTCCACCCCTTGAGCACCTCGAAACGGCCAGCTGAGCGCCAGGCTTTGGCCGTGGCCTCCATGTTGGCTGAGCGCTCCTCGGGAGTTGCGCCAGCGAGGGAAACGGTGTCGCCCGAGAAAGTCCAGTGGGTGCCTGAGAGGGCGGTGTCTTTGAGGGCGGCGATCACGGAGGGGAGGAGGTAGCCCAGGGCGTAGGTCTGGTAGGTGAAGATTGAGAGTGTCGAGAGACGCTCGGCGTGTAGAGCTGGGTGGACTGAGGCATTGGGGAAGCTGGGGGGGTCAGCTGTGTGCGTGTATGTGGAGATGAGGGGGACCTGCCTGTCGACTGAATTAACAAGATCCAGATTGGAGTATCGCTTTTGGGCAGCCATTTTGCGTGTTTTGAAGGGATTGGATATGGATATCAGGATTGGTGGAGTGGAGGATATTGGGGTGGAGCGGTGGAGTTGGTGGTGACGTCGGTTCTTATCGATAAGCGGTGCAGCTTCCCCCCGCACAACTGCGCCGACCCCGCCGACATCGCACTTCTCCGCCGCAGATACAGCCATGTCCCACCTCCTGCACAGAAAGATCCACCCCGCGGTTCCGGCCACCCCGTCCGCCCCGACCGCCCCCTCCAGGTCCTCCTCAACTCTCACTGTCGCAATCATCATCGTCTCCACCACCGCTGCAAAGGATCCCTCCACCGACACATCTGGACAGCTCCTCCGCGACTTCTTTGCAAGCTCGAGCGCCGAGTCGCTCGTGTGGGATGTCATCGATACGCGGATCGTCAGCGACGATGTGAATGCGATCCAGGCCGCAGTGACGGAGTGGGCGGATGCACGCAGGGCCGTCAATCTGGTTGTTACCACCGGGGGAACTGGATTCGCCGTGAGCGACAGGACTCCCGAAGCCGTGAGGAGTCTGCTGCACAAAGAGGCGCCGGGGCTTGTGTAAGTGCTGCTGCAGCTCTGTTGGCGGTCTGTACTGGTGTTGATGGAATCTAGACATGCGATGCTCACGGCGTCACTTAATATCACTCCCTGTAGGTCTTGAAGCCCCGATTGTCTGATATACGTCTGTATAGCGCTTGCATCTGCATAAAGACACAGGCTGACCGGTGCAGTCGCAATGATGGCCCGTCCTGTCGCCGGTGTGCGCGGCGGCACCATAGTCATAACCCTCCCCGGTTCGCCCAAGGGCGCCCAGGAGAATCTCTCTGCTCTGATCAAGCTCCTCCCGCACGCCTGCATCCAGGCCTCGGGCTCGGCGTCCTCCCGCGCCCTGCACTCCGGCGGCATTGCGGCGCTGGAGAAGAGTGCTGGAATCACTCCCGCTGCCCCCTCGCACTCGCACTCGCACCCGCACCACTCGCACTCGCACTCTCGCTCCGACCACCACCACCACCACCACCATGCCCCCAAGCCGCACACCGCCCCCCGCGCCAATAAGCTCGGCGACAGCGTTACCCAGCGCCACCGCGAGAGCCCCTACCCTCTCTTCAGCGTCGCGGATGCAACCGCTATCATTGCCCACCAAGCACCCCTCGGCGCCACCACATCCCACCCCGTAAACTCTGCCCTCGTGGGCCACGTCCTCGCCGAAGATGTCACCGCGGCCGAAAGCGTCCCTGCGTACCGCGCCAGCATTGTGGACGGCTATGCAATCGTGCACACCGACGGAGCAGGCGTGTATCCCGTGGTATCGGTCTCCCACGCTGCACCCGGAGCCATTCCATCGCTGCGAGCCGGCGAGATTGCCCGAATCACAACCGGCGCACCATTGCCCCCCGGCGCAACAGCAGTGGTGATGGTCGAAGACACAGTGCTGACCGGCACAACCGCCGACGGCGGCGAAGAGCAAGAAGTCGAGATCCTCACCGACAGAGTCCAGGACGGCGAAAACATCCGAGAAATAGGCAGCGACGTCACAGCCGGCGACATAGTGCTTAAAGCCGGCACCCTCATCTCCGCCGTCGGCGGCGAAATCGGACTCCTGGCATCCGTCGGCCGCGCCAGCGTCCTTGTCTGCAAAAAACCCACAATCGGCGTCCTCAGCACCGGCGACGAGCTCGTCAGCCACACCCGCGAGGGTAGTCTCCAGCTCGGCGAGATTCGAGATAGCAACCGCCCTGCACTCCTCAGTGCGATCGCGGCATGGGGCTTCCCAGCCCTCGACCTCGGCATCGCCGCCGACTGTCCCGACGCCCTCGAAGCCACCCTGCGCGAGGCCCTCGAGGCCGTCGACGTCATCGTGACTACCGGCGGGGTCTCCATGGGCGAATTAGACCTGCTCAAGCCCACGATCGAGCAGTCCCTCAGCGGCACCATCCACTTTGGCCGCGTCGCTATGAAGCCGGGAAAGCCGACGACGTTCGCGACAGTCCCGAACGCGGCCGGCACGAAACTGGTGTTTGCGCTGCCGGGCAACCCGGCGTCCGCGCTCGTCACGTTCCATCTGTTTGTGTTGCCAGCGGCGAGGAAGATGTCGGGTATGGCGTCGGGGTGGGAGCTGCCGAAGGTGCGGGTTACGCTGGATCAAGACGTTGGCTTGGATTCAAGGCCGGAGTTTCATAGAGTTGCCGTGGCGTTTGATCCTGCGGATGGAAAGCTGCATGCGCGGAGCACGGGGGCGCAGAGGAGTAGTAGGGTTGGGAGCGCGGGCGGGGCGAACGCGGTGCTATGCTTGCCGGCGAGAGGAGAGGCGGGGGAGAAAAGGGGGGAGCTGGGGGTTGTGCCGGCGGGGGAAAGTGTGGATGCTATTATGTGGGGACAGATGGGGGTTGTTGGTGTGGGCGTGTAGGTGGGCGGTGGGCAGACGAGTGATGGATTGTGATGGGTGCCTAATGTACTTGGGTATGGTGACGGAGTGACGGGAGCAAATATAGTGATTTTGAATATACCTGGTTGTTACTTTGCGTTGCCCTCTCTCTCAAAAGTGATATAAATTTAGATTGGGGTATTGAGATAAGACTGGGTTCAAATTAAGTACTAGGCATCGCGAGTCGACGGACGCTTGCTCAGTAGCTAACGAAATCCAAGCGCTCCTCTAAAAGCGAATTGCCATTGATAAGAAAATCAAGGACATCTAGTTAACAGATTAACTAGAGATAAACTCGTGATCTGAACTGAAGGGGTTCAGTGATTTATTGTATAGAAAATAGTCCAACTGACGGGAACAAGAATATCAGTCTTATGATCATTGCTGCTTGGACCTACGTAGGCCACGCTGTTTGCTTTGCTTTTATTTTATGGAATTACTTGGCAGTCCACCTTGGCAGTCCCGCTCACGGGCAGACTATTAATCTTTGTCGACCGCAGTCCGTCCAGTCCGTCTGTGTACTGGCTTAGCATCGTCGGATTGCGGTCGGACAGTAGTCGGGCTGACTTGCTTAGGAGCATTTCTACCATATGGGTGTTCTGTCGTAGCATCTCCATGGAGATGATCTAATCTCCGTGTTTTTTGGGTAGCCGACCACACAGTTCATTATAGAAGGGTTGATTGCTTAGGGACGTATCACCGCATTAGAGATGGCGTGCTTTGGGGTGGCTTAATAACAATGAGTAGTGTTTGTAATTATCTATCTACATGTATCTATCTACGATCAAAAATACCCACGTAATGGTATAACTAAAGCTAAGTGGGAACACATAAGTTATAATGACAAACGTTGGTTATAACAGTACCTTTCCATGCAATGATCAAGGATGCGTCAGCTCAACAGTGCTCATTAATCCATAATGATCACTGACAAAATACTGTTCTCCGACCTCATTACTTTTATCCACCTCGGTCTTCAACCCAACACCAACAATCTTCATTTCACTATTTCTAGCCAGGCCCACATCCCAAAAAGCCAATATTTTATCCACCCTGCGAGGGGGGTATTTACAAGATGGCTGATATCCCCACGTTTCTCCCCTTGCTCCAGTCTGTCCAACCCATAAATCGTTCATCCCTATCCGCCGGGGGGAGATCCTCATCATCCATGGTTATCGCGTCCATATCTCCGCCCACAAACCCCTGCGTATGTCCCTGACATCCTGGGAACATCCCTTACAGTAGTCAATTGAATGAACGGATATAGACGCTTGAACATGCTATATACCATCCTCTACTAGTAGCTCAGGGGGAGTAGAGTACTACTACTACTACCAGGTGAATTTCCAATCCCTCCCAGCAAGATGCGGCTCTGCAGACGTAGATCTTGGCAGCCTGTTCGCTTAATCTAAAACTTCCCCACACAAACAACGTCATCGCATCCCATTCCAATTTCCATCCCCAGACATCCATCCTCCCCCCTCAAAAAACACCCAGCTCTTACAGTAATAAACGACAAACCTCCTTTCCAACAAAATCATGTTCCGCTTCGTAAGTTCCTTCAATTCAACATAAAAAACAAAAATAAACAACACTAAGCAGGGGAGAGGAAAAACATCTTCCCACCCATCCACCCCTAGAAAAGATCTCTCGACGTCCTAACGCTTTTCCATGCGCCAAGCTCCACCACCTCCAACCGTATCTTAGATATCCTCAAGACTGCTTCTGCAGCCCATACAGATGACGGCACTAGCAAAAACCCAAAGCCTGCTTTCGAGCTCGAGGTTGTCGATGCCCCGCAGGTCCCCACGCCCGACCAGCTGAGGTCTATTCTGGATTTCGTGGGGAAGGATAAAGTTGCCACGGTCTTCAAGGGCGCTGCGTCCCAGAAGGAGGCTATGAAAGCACTTGCTGAGGGGGGTCCAGACATCAGCGAAAGGGTGCTGAGACCGTTGTTGGTGGATTGGAATAATGGGAGGGCTGGTGAGTTTGCTTGATATTTTTTTGGCTTAGCTGGATATATGCTAATGAACCGGTGGACAGTGCTGGGAGCGGATGAGAGTGCTGTAAAAGGCTTGGTGGATTCACTTCCAAAATAAAATTGTGTTTTGTGAATTGTCGAGAAGCCCGGCTTTCTACTTCACTTTCTACTACAGCTATCCTTAAACAAAAATGTCGATATTCATAGTACACGTTGAAAAGCGGAGGTTTGATAGCCGGGCAGTTTCAAAGAACACATAATTTGAAGAAATTTTGAATGTACATTCGTGATTTTATCGTTGATCCAGCTTCTCTATCCCACACAAACAAAAGAAATGGTCCAGTTAGGCAGTAAGGCTGCGAATCAGCCTTCCAAACAATCAAGTAAGAAAAAATATAAACGAGGCCCTCCTAACTATAAACACCATCCATCCATCCATCCAATACCTGCCATGTACAGCTGTATGTATAGTACGACGAGCACGGGTATTATAATTCAGTTCAAAAAAAAAACCATGCTCGTACCCAAACCCTGTGACATATGTACGCCTTCCAAGGTATCCATCCAATGCCAACGCAAAAAAAACACCAACCTCGCTACCCTCAACCAAAAAAAAAACGCCCGCGAAACCAACAATCGCTATAAAACACAAACGGAACCAAAACGGTAAAGTTAAGAAATAAAATAGTACAATCTGCAAACGGCCGAGAGAAGAATGAGGATCGAAGTCTGGACTTCGATCAAATTAAATCCTCCTTTGGTGCCTCTTAAGGAAAGGGCTAGGTATATCGTCCGCCCAATCGGGATCTTCCTGCTGACGGATTTGCACAAGGCTTAGTGCCTTGGTCTTGGTAGCTGCCGTCATCTTGGGTGTTGCTCCATCGCTGGAGCTCGAGTTGCGCTTATCATTCGTAGAGCCGAATAGAAATTTCGGCGCACCTTGGATGAATCTATCCCCAGTTTTTCCAACCCCCTTCATCGGCGATCCATTCACAAATCCGTTTGTGAATGTCGAAGCCCTGTTCAAGCCAGAACGTTTCTTTGTTGGTGAGGAAACATCCTCGTCCTGGATGGTAGATGCACCTTCGAGGGCTAGGCTATCCATAAGACCATTCTGCGGGACAGACAAATTGTTTTTATTTGATAGCTTGAAAGGCAACTTAAAAACCCCTTGAGAAGCGGCGTTCTGTTGAAGCGAATGGGAACGCAGTTGGTTCGATGGCGCAGAAATCAAGTCTTGAAGAGGCATGCGGGGAGGTGCTTGATCATGGAGGTGTCCAAAGAAGTTCTTTCGGGGACTAGAGTCAAGCACCGATGGGGAGCCCATAGTAATATCCGCGGGCGACTCGGGAACCATCATTTTAGGGCGCATACGTGGCGGGCTCTCGGGGATACTGGGCGCATACGCTGAGTCGTTCCCAGTAGAACAAGACAGGACCGCCGGAGTTGAAGTTCTTGGTACGAGATCCATCTGTTCAATCATCCTCCTAACCATCACCTCAGCCTCTACCTGCCACTTTTTCTGAGACTCAACTTCTCGTTTCTGGAACTCCTCAAGTTGCAATGCGACCCTCCTCTCAATCTCTGTCTGAGCCTTCACTTCCCACTCTCGCCGGAGCACATTATGCAATTCGTCGCATCGTTCCTGTAACGCCTTCCTCGCCAGCTCTTGTTCCATCGCGAATTGTGCGTCTTTTCGCCTAAGCTCCTCCTCTTTCATTTTCAGCTCCTCCTCTTTTGTCCTCAGTATTTCCTCCTTCCTCTTGAAAGATCTAGACAAATCAATTGCCTCAATTTCCCGACGGTTGAGCTTGACATAAGGCATTTGTAGCAATTGTGCTGTATCAGGTCTCTTTGCAGGGTCTCGCTGAAGACACATATCGATTACTCTCCCAAGCTCTGGTGAGTACTGGCTAGGAATTGGCGTATAACGGCCCTCCTTGATTTTAATACTAAGACCATGGAGATTCTGAGCATTGAAAGGGGGTGCAAGTCTGCACAGTTCATAAACAATGCATCCAAGAGCCCATATATCCGACTTGTGTGTATAATTGTCTTCGCTGATAAGTTCTGGCGACATATAATAAGGTGTACCCACATATGTACTCGCCAGATGCTGTTCGGGCGCTAACATTTTCGAAAGACCAAAGTCACCCAATTTCACGGCGTGGTCCATGTCGAGAAAAACTAACCACAAATGTCAGCCCACTCTCTGCCCCCCCCCAGTAGACATCAGGAAATGGAATACTGACTGTTCTCGGGCTTCAAATCTCTGTGTAAAATCCTCACAACATCACCAATCGACTGCCGTGTCAAAGACTTATCCGCCGAGAAAACATCACCCACTTCCGGAGGGTTAACCCCATTGTGACACCGATATAGGGCTTGTAGCACCTGTGTAAATATCGACCAGACGTAGTGTTCCGGCACCATGGTTCGCTCGGCTTTGCACCTCTTAATAATTGTTGATAAGTCGCCATTGCCGCAATATTCCATGTAAAGATGTATTGATTGTTCCTTCTTCATGTGATCACGGTGGAAGTACTCGACAATATTGCGGTGTTTCAGACGGGCAAGGATCTCGAACTCGGCAACAAGTTGGTTCTTTTCTTTATCAGTCATTCGAACGTAGGATATTTCTTTTCGAACTAGGATCTAAAGTGTCAAGATAGATCAGCAAGGTTCAAGGCATAACGAGGCATCACGTGGGTTCATACCAGGCCGTCCGAGCGACGCCGAACCTTGCGAATTTGGCCAAAAGCACCATGGCCGATCAATTCTAACACTTCATAGGCATCTGAGGTGGAAGCCATCTTAAAGTCACTGCGAATTTACTTTGGGAATGTCCGGGATAACGGCGGGTAACTCAGAAAGAGGGGGGGTGAAGCAGGAGACGGATGAATGATGAGTGCTAGGGAGACGGAAATACTGAGCAGGAGGCTGAGATCTACAGGTGGTGCCCTTTCGTTAGTCGTTGGTCGTGATCTGGTGGTCGTTGGTCGTTGTCGCTGGCGATGGATGGAAGGTACTTACGGGGTCTTTATGCAACAGCGAACTACCAGGTGTTGCGATAAACAAAAAAACGTGGCCTTGTTGCCCTAGCAACAAAAGGTATCAGGTTGCGTTTCGAGCAGATGATTTGTCATCGGGGTTAGGGTTTAAGTGTGGTCGAAGCGAGTGATGGGTTGGGTGGATGCTTCAGAAACAATAAGTTTCATCTCTTCACGCTTTGGACTTCGATCTCTGGATTCTTCTCCACCTCTTGTTTTGTCTTCTCCCATAAGCGCCCCCGGGGCCCCAGGCAATCCCGGTACAGCAATCGCAGCGCATGCCCACTATAACGGTTACAATACAAGAAATCTATCGACCTATACGCCTTACAAACCACCTAACCAAATAAAGAAATTGTCGAAAAAATAGGAATAAAATAGGAATAAAACCGCAATAGTGGTACAACAAATAAAGCTAAGATGGACTTCGAAATATCAATTTTTATTAGACTGGGAAGTGTTAGCTTCGGAGGGATGTGAACTGTGAATGTAAATCATGGCACGAAATGAATGCTTACTATCTTTGCTGAATCATTAGTCTTCGCGTTATTATCAGGCCTATTACACAAAAAAAAGGATTAGTTTAAACTTCACTTCGTTGCTTAGAAAAGTCAACACTTACATATTACTACTTGATGACCCGTCCTGTGGGGGAAGACGATTCCTTGTACGTTTTTTCTTAGGTCTTATAAAAATGCCTGCGTCGTCCTTCACAGGTTTCTTATGGGGCGGTATCATTGGACGTTTTAACTAATCATCCTGTTAGATCCAGCTCTGCAGCCACAAGTGGATAGATGATAAACTTACCCCACCAATGCTAGGGCCAGTGCTAGGGCCAGTACCAGGTTCAGCGCTTGATCCAGCAGCTGTTACCATCGAAGGTGCAGTAGCAAGATGAGGACGCTTGCCGCCTCCATCGGCATTTGCATCATGAGAAAGTTGTCGTTTCAGGATATGTGCCCTTGGCGGTTCGGTCGACGTTGTCTTGATCGTCGGTATTTTAACGTCATGAGTTGATGGTGTTGCTCTCGGCCCACCGTGCCCCTTTCCTGTACGGGGATTTTGACCATGCGTATTTTGACCACCTTGGTTACTTCGTCTCTGCGGGCAATCAAGTTGTTTATGGTCGGGCTGGCCACAGGTAAAGCAAGCATGAGGATTATATGGATTTGGTCCCTGTGGACGGTTACTGATCTGAGGTCTAGGGGGAGGATCGGGCTTATCGATATCCATGGGATCTGGGTCGCTCATTTTCACAATAGGTGCGGCTGGAGCAACGCTACGTACCGAAGAAACTGTCTGACTTGGCACACCGCTGCTTCTCCCATTGGAGATAGCTGATTGGCTCACAGCGCCCTTGCCTCTAGTTGATTGCGCGAAGAGCTGCTTAGTACCATGAGTAAATAAACCCCTAGTCTCAGCATCCTGAACCAACGCTCCCCACAATTTATTCCTCATCAAGGACTTCGCATTACCAAGAACGTAAAGTGAAGATTTCGCTCTTGTTAGACCGACATTCATACGGCGAATATCACTCAAGAACCCGATGCCACCCTCAGGAGAAGCTCTCACGCAAGAGAAGATTATGATATCACGCTCTCTTCCCTGGAATGCATCAGTAGTATTAAAGTCAATGGTGTCAATAATCCGATCGCCATATGCTCTCTGGAAATGTTGCTTCATTTTGTTGAGCTGCTGTTTGTATGGGGTGATTATTCCCACCTTCCCGTCAAAATCAACTTCCGGGAAATCAGTAGTTAGCCGCTGAAATAGAGCGAAAGCCATATCGATTTCCATCATGTTAACCAAAGAGGTTCGTCCGCCTTGCGATTCTCGTCCCTGCACGTCGAAGAATCTGTATGGCCCAAATAATTTGCTGTTGTGCCACAGCTCAGTTCTCAGCTCCTTCATACCCTCGCCATCTTCAAGTTCAGAATCGTAAAATTGCTTGGACGGAAAGATGCTGATCATAGGATGCATTCGATACTGAATGCTGAGTAGGTGCACGTTCTGCGGATAGTTTTCTTGCATTCGGACGAATAAACTCTTCTCGTACGCAAACTTGGCAGCCTCACGGGATAAGACGGTAGGTGGCTACACGGATACGTCAATATTACATTCAATTATGTTTCAAGGAGCCGAGTCACTAGGATGAATACTCACCAACTGCTTAGGATCTCCGACAAGGATACATTTCTCGCACCCGAACTTGAGGGGAATCAATGCACTCAATTCCACTGATTGGGCTGCTTCGTCAATTATCACTGTTTCAAAATCCACGTTCACATTACGCAACATCTCGTGGCCACTTCCGCTCAAAGTTGCACAAATAATCTGTGCCTCGTCCATGATTTCCTGTTGCACGCGACGCCGTAACACTTCTGCATTTCTGCTGCTCTCCTTTTTTTGATCCCTCTTAGCGTCGAGTGCTCGCCTTTGCTCCCGGATAGTAGCGCTCAGTTTATCAATTTCGCCCTGCAGCCCGACAGGCGGCTCCAATTTCCGTGAACGTGCGTCTTCTAGTTGAGCTTGCTTTGTGCTACGTTCCTCCATGAGCTCGGTGTGCTTTTTTCTTAGCTCTTCCATGTCTGTGTTTTTGCCTTTCGATGATTCCGTGGTTGGCGCCATCCTCCGATCAATCAGCTCCTCAAGAGTAACATCTCTAACGGTCGCATTGATCGCATCAGATCTACCGATACGAACAATTGTTGGTATTATAGAGTCACCCTTTGTGGTTTGTACACCTTGCTTAAAACGGATGACCAATTCATCAACTGCTGCGTTACTCGGAGCGCAAACCAAAATCTTTTTAGTGGCAGGTTTCGAGCTAGGCTTGGGGTGAGCTCCAGGAATGGATATTGTTGTACCGCCACTTGCCGGAGTCAACAGAGCTCCCACAATACCGATAACTGTCTTTGTTTTTCCTGTTCCAGGCGGACTATATGCAATTTTAGAACGAGGCCCCAGAACTCTCAGAGCATGGTTACGTACCCTTGGATTAAAGTGAAGCCAGAATTCTGCACAGCAGAAAGAATAGCACGTGCCTGAGGTTCATTCACGCTGTATAGACCTCTTGTTCGCTTGATCTGCGATTCCGTAGGATCGATTATTTCGGTTGGCTTGGCGTTGATGATCTCGTATTCGAGATCATAATACTGCAAACACATCATCGCAGCGTATTCTCTCTCAAGTGGAACTAATCTACAAATTTATTAGTTGCTATATACTAAAGGTTACTGAAGCTTGGGATTGAGGAAATATATTATACCCCGCGATCTTCACGGCATGAAGAGTACCTCCATTGCGCATGTGATTTTGCATCATTGTAGGTGGAGGGTCACATCGAAGCTGAACCTCTTTCATTGGAGATCCCGGAAACTTTCCGTTAATACTATGTACTCTGGCGAGGCAATGTGGTTCGTGGGGAGATGACAAAGGAGTTTTGCTGACGGAAAGTACCACAATATCTGATTCTAACCACCGATCGCGGTCGCTCATATTGGCAATGGTGGTTTCAAGCTCCACAAAATTATCCGCCCTCATTCTCGATACCAATTTCACTTCCATCGCGCTCGAAGGAGCCTCCTCTTTAGATTTCTGAAAGCCTACCCAAGCTTCAAGTAACAACAAAGGCTCAAATGTTCTCCTGTATGCTTCATAAGAAGAAAATGACTTCGCAACTGAAGTATAATCCTGTTTACTTAGGTCGGGAGGAAATGCATCGTTGTGAAAAATTTCCCACTTAAGGATCTGCTTGTAAAGAGGTGATAAATCTGGAGCAACTCGGGCACGATTATCCTTAACCCGGCGAATGGGCCCCGCAATTCGACTTGTCTGAACTCTCGGCTTAAATCCAGGACCCGTCTTAAGGCCAGGCACAATCTTCACTGTTCTTTGAGCAGTAGCCCCAAGCTTAAACAGGGAGTTACCGGCTTCATCCTCAGAGGAGTCGTCTGAATCGCTGTCCTCAACAACAGCAGAGGTAATTTTCTTAGCCCTCTCTACTGCCAGTGCAGCCTTCTTTGCAGCCTCCGCGGCCTTTGCAGCCTTTCTCTTAGCGAGGAAATCATTAACATCTTCCTTTGCAATCGGTCCCCGAGATTCCTTTGTAGTCCCTACTCTCAGTGGTCCCACCTTTGATTGTGTAGCGGAACCTGTTTTCATAGGGGGTTTGGAAGGTCTAGCAGCTGCACTGTCGGCTGGACGGGCCGTAGTAATCGGGAACTGGAGTTGCGTCTGTTTGTGAACAATCTTCTTTCGGGTTACCTCCTCTACCGCTTTAAGCATTTCATCATCCGAGATATCACCGTAATCGTCATCATCGTCCGAAATCTCAACTACAGCGGTTTCCCTGACTTTAACTACAGCATCAATTAGTAAAACTGCAATCAAGAAAGTTAGGTTCGGGAACTTACTTTCTAGTGGAACAAAATCTTCGCGAATCTTACTCACAGCAACTGAGAGTTCTGCTTTCTGTACCTCACTCAAGTTTGTTGAAGGAGTTTGTTTCGGATCATAATCCGGAAATGTCTGCGGATAAATATATTTCCTCATCGTCGTAAAATATGCTTCCTCTTGAATCTCAACATTCTGTTGGTCTAAAAGTTTTAATATTTTACACATCAAAGCTTGACAAGTACTCAGCAGATGCGGATCTTGAATCGTCAAGATGACAGTTAGTGAAAGGAGTGCCTTTGAGGCATCTTGGAGAAGCTTGACTCCCCAGGTCGATTCTCGCTGAGCACCTTGTTTGACGTCGATCTCCGACATGTTTGCTCGCATTGCTTGCTCGATTGTCCAGTATCGATCAAACAACTTCTCAGCATAGTCCATGGCATCCCTAGTGAATTCGATCATGACGTCTTTATCAACGACAAATGCCCATCTACGGACTTTCTTAAAGATGACTGAAAGCCATCTCCACTGAGTATCCCAATACACCATCAATTGTGTTTTCTGCCAATCCTCCAAGTCCTGCTTGACAATGATACCATCGTACCGGTCGCAGAGAACGTCCAGCAAACTAGAGCTAAAACTAATCATTTTAGGCATCATTGAGTATAGCCCTAGTCTGTGTAGATATCGACCAAGCTCCTGGAGTGCCGTCAAGGTGATGCTGAAATCGTCCTTGAACATAGCCCTCAGAGCTTCAGATTTATCTTCAACATTGAAAACTTGTAAAATAACATCTTCAGCCGCAAAGGATATATCGTTTATAGAAGAGATCATTCCCGCAAAGAACACAAAACGCGCCGTCTCTTTCGAGAGAATCTGCTTCATATCGTCCTGAGAGTATCGGTTCAACGCC
Source organism: Gyromitra esculenta (assembly GCA_038503075.1). Lineage (NCBI taxonomy): Eukaryota > Fungi > Ascomycota > Pezizomycetes > Pezizales > Discinaceae > Gyromitra > Gyromitra esculenta. The sequence continues at coordinate 1,651,416 of JBCAML010000002.1, forward strand.
TTAAAAAATCGATGAAGTCGTACTTGCAGGCCTTCGATAACCGTGTTGAGTTTCTGCTTCCTCGATTTCAGTCCGTCTGTATCTTGGCTACCGATATAAGCCTGCTCAAGCCCAACTAACTCATGTAGCACTGCCAACATCTCACTAGCAAAATCCACATTATCCCTGGGGAATTTATCGCACACGGAGTCCCAGAGGTTTTTCCTGATACTAGTTTCGGTAGCTGGGATCTCAGGCTTCTTCTTCGTTAACATGGAGTAATCTGACATTACTGCCTTGACATCCAATTTCAAGGCCGAAACTAGAGCACTTAATGCGGCTTTATGAGCTATCCCCATGTGATACCCCATGAGCTCATCCCCGCATTTCTGTGAGGAAGTAGCCATAAAGATTACCACGGGGAGATGCTCATTAAAGAGATCATTTGCCTGCCGTAATATAATCCGATCGGCTTCTCCTTCAAAAGTGGTTGATTGGGTGTAGACTCCATTCAGAGTACTGCTCAGAACCTTCATCCCCTCCTTCAGGCAGATACCTCGAGATAAGGGCGGCAGGCTGTTTTCCTTAAAAAGTTGTCGGAGTATCGGTGTAGCGCTAGTAGGCCGCTGCATAGGGCGAACAGTGCTAACAAATGACGACATCCATCTCGTCAAATCGACAATTCGTGCCTCACCGACCTTGTCTTGAGGGATGGTACGGAGGAGGTTTGAATATTTTTCATCAACCATCAATATATCCACAAATGTTCCTGATGTGAGAGGTGAGACCACATCCCAAATTTCACCACCTAATTTCGTCATAAGGGCCTCGTAAAATCGGAGCAGTGTATGGATGAATGGAGCATTCAGTGATGTTCGAGCTACCGCCATTTTTATTGGATCGTGTCTCGCCCCACAAATGCACTTAGTGATGACCTCCTTGCTCACGCTCTTTACGATCGTGACCAACGCAGCCCAGAATGACTCCATCTTCTCCATAGAAACCTCATTCTCTGCTTTCCGAACACACTCTTCTAGAGCTTCTAGCATATGCGACTCGAATGCCGAGGGTTTCAGCTTAGGACCTAGAGTCTTCCACGAAAGTTCGGTCACAGCACGAAGTAACTCCTCTTCTCCAAACAAAAAGGTAATCAGACCCCTTGCTGGTCCCTCTGACGTCACTTTGCTTGTCCTGCACACCTCCATAAAGCAGGCCTTAAGGCTCTCAGAACGGAGCATTTCTGGACTACAGAAACACTCGTAGACGGCATTGCGCTGAATAGTGTTCTTCCGGAACTTTTCGTACCATATTTCGACCGACGGTTCCACCCGAATATCCCGAACAACTTGTTGGAGGACCGGTGTGACACGCTCGATATCCCATTCCTCGAGGAAACCAAAAAATAAGTCTAAATTCTCCTTGTCGTGCTCCCTAATATACAATCAGCTTATATTATTTCTACTGTCGCGTGTGATCCCTTACTCAAGCAACTGTTGGTAAAACCTCCGCTTCAAGAAGTAAAACTGTGCAGCGCAATCAGCGCACCGGGCTAGCTGAGCAGATACTCTCCCCTTGAGCCAGTTCTGATTTGTTTCCTGATCAACGAACGATAGCAGCATCAAGGCGTGCAGGGTAGACTCCTGACGAGTAGCCTCATCCTCGCTGCACTCCACTAGCTTTCCTCCGGGGCCGGGCTCGATCTGTTCGCAGAGCCAGTGGACTTCTTCTGGTAAGTTTGCCACAATCCTAGAGGGCTTTTGTAAACTCTACGGCTTATTAAATAAATATTCAGCCAAGTGCAGACTTACTGGAGACCATTAGTGACAGCCCCGCCGTCAGCGGACATCGTGCTGCGGTTGGTGACAAAGGGTGTTTGGAAGCTTTTCTCTGCCTGTCGCTGATGAGGTGATGAATGAGTGTGGTGAGGTTCTGAGGAGGGGGAGGGGCAAGAAAAAAAATGAAAGACGGAAGGGAAGAAAACAGGTTCGGTGAGTGTTTTGAGGATCCGGAGCTGGAGAACGTGGTGGCCGTAGTGGGATGTGAACAGGAACGCTGCAGGACGCGATTTCTTGGCAAAACTCATTTATCTTTGGTTTAGTCATCCCGTGACGCGACAAAACCCCTAACCCTGAAGGCTTACAAACGCTCAAGCCCGTCCTTCACTTATGTCTTTTATGGGCTTTGGCGCTTATAGGGACACAAAACCCAGGCAAGATTACAGAAAAACTGTCCCCGCAGACCCTGAGATATTCGGGTTTTTAATGGACATCTACAACCACTCGTTCTCGCGGTAACTGCAAGCACATAGGAATCCAGGAATCGGCGTGGCAATAAGGTTCACGAGTGATTCTAAGTGATGCACTTAGGTATTACTATTGTAGCTGTAATGGTTTAGGAAACCGGTATCTAGGGTAAAGACCTTCTTTGCTTCTTTCGGAATCAATAAGTAAGACATGCTTGGTTTATAATGAACCTCCAGATCGCGATTTCAGGACCAGCAATGAAAGCCCATAAAGAACCCAAATCATCTATGATATCACTGAATTCAGCCATACAAACAAAAACGAAGCACCGGCTGTGGTTTTTTTGTACTTTCCATTATTCAACCGTGAACCAGCAAAAGGAAAGAACACCGTTTTAGAACAGAAAAAAAAAAGTTTTGGCTTCCCCGCCCCCCAAGATCTTGAATTTGGTTTAATTTACTTTTTTTGTATACCCCCCAATTTATTCCTCAACGATGTTGCCCCGCTCGGAGACGTACAGACCGTCCAAGAACTAGCCGATGGTTAGTAGATACCTCCATACTCAAACCAACATATACACGTACTTTTCGGATATCCTTATTCCTGACCCTGCAGATCTGTTGGATGTCCGCGGCAGACTGGGAAACATTCTCAAGCGAGTTGCCAGAAAGAACAATCTCGTCCTTGACGTTGCTGCTAGTCTCCACAGTAACACCCTCAAGCATCTTTACGCGACGGATAATCTTCTCTCCCAAGAAGTTACTATTAATAGCAAGTCAGCAAGGACCACTATAAAGTGAAATCTAGCTGAAAGATGTCGGGAATAAGTTTGAAGAACGTCGATGAACGGGTTTCGCCACCAGTTCCGTAGCTAATTCCCCGCATGTTGCCGTCGTTTCCATAAAAATCAAAACATAACCCACCGGATCTCAACTTGTCCCAGACCAGTTTCCTTGTCGGTTTCAATGTTGACGTTGATGGGGAAATGCGCATAGACGTAGCGCATCTTGTACTTGAAGCCCTTGGTGACACCAATAACCATGTTGGCGATCAAGGTCTTGACGGTACGCAGAGCAGCAACATTCTTGCGTGTACCGTGATGTAGTGAGATGTTGATGGTGTTGGGGACAGGGCTGTGCTCGAACGAGACTGAAAGATGCTTGAGATCTTTCCTAAGGACACCACGGGGGCCCGTAACAGTGACAATGCGGGACTGAATCTTAACAGACACTGCAATTATAAAATAATTCCGTCAGCACTCCGATACCTTTAATTCGCTAAAGCCCCCATAGTTCCATCCGCCCTTCAGCCCGCTTCTCGACCTCTCTCCTATGGATTTCCCCCCAAAAAATCCCCTCATTTCCAAATTCGTCAAATCCACCTTTCCCTCACTACCCCAAGCCCAGCCAGCACTTCCACATGTCCCAATAATCCCGAGCCCAGTAACCACAACAAAACGAAAATTGACGGAAATTAGGAGAAAAACTCACCGCCCTCAGGGATGGAAAGAGTCTCTCCACTGTGAATGTACTTCATCGTGTCGGTTGGGTTTAGCGGTAAATTGGGAGGTGGTCGGGTTGTCGTAAGTCGTCGTCGTTGGAGGGGCGGTTGCTGTTGCGAGCTGCGTTGAATTCACAAATTCGCTGTGTGCTGCGTCGTTGTGTGGGGACACTAGTCTCTGGTTGGGAAAAGCAGTGACGTGAGGCTTAGGGTCGAACCCTACACACGAAACAATTAGACCACCACATCTCACTCGTCTAATTGATGTGATAATTATCACGAGAATTTGTATGCGTATAACTGCATCGCGTATTGCTGTCTGCTTACTTTCATGTTCATAGATATTGAGATTCTAGGATGCTGTTTGTTTGAATTATGAGACTTTGATGTTCCTCATACCTGCACGTACTACTAGGGATGCGACCAGTAAGTTTACATAGTTTACCATACTGTATCGTACCTGTAAATTACGGCAAATTACAATAATACGGTATGGAGCTAAAAGTGAGCACACCCTCTTTGATTTAAACACTTAACTAATTAACTAAGCCTGAGCCCTATATGCCAATACCCCTTCTGATAGGCCTATCGTGATGATGTTCATGATGTGAGTTCAGTGTAGTTACAGCGTCACCTGGCCAGTGCTAGATTTTACTAAGCCTAGTAGCAAATGAACTTTACAATACGTAATTTACGGTATTTAAGCTAATACGGTACCGTACGGCAAATTTACATATTTTACCGTATTTTTGCATCCCTACGTACTACGGGTGTAGGCGAGAGTCTATTGATAGGTGGCGGTGCGAGTAAGAGCTGCCAATTCGTGTTCCACCCCACAACTCCTAGAGAGACTTGGTAAAAATATTAAAGGATGGAGAACGCCATGTATTGGATATCAAGCCAAGTTAGCTGGTGAGGTTGTGAAATTTAGACGAGCTTCAGTCCCTCAAGAAAAGAGTTGCACCGCCACCTGTCAACAGAGCTCCTGGTACATGTAGCTAATCGAGCGATTCACTACTACAGCTATACATGCATGTGTAAAGATCCCCAGGCGATAGTCTCGTGCCCAACCCCACTACGCAGCTTGCTCCTACGGTGCGTAGCAGCCATAGACAGTAGGGATGGGAACGAGCCTACCCAGGCGATATAGGCAATTCATTCAATATTTGCCTGGAGAGCTGCTACAAGCGTGTGTGGAGTGTGTTTTTCCTCGATACATGTTTGCGGCCGACACCCAAGAATCCGACAGCACGTGCAGTTAACCCCCATGTTTGGGCAGGTATTTTACAGTCCAGGTACATGTATTCAACAGAACGTATATTAATCTAAAGGCTCTAAAGATTTCAGAATATTAAAAAGGTAATATCAACTAACAAAGTCACAACTACTAGTATTTACCTTCATGAGAACTTATGAGCACATGAATCAATCTAGCTAGCGGTATAAAACCTGACTCAATAGTTCCATGTAGATACAATTCATAGTCCAAAAGCTGCCTTTTAAAACTCAATCCATATATCTATTGTCATTATCTCTACGCCTACGACAATCAACGAAGGAGCTCAGTATGTGTGATTATAGTGAAGCGCTCCATATACTTCAGTACAGAAAAAATTTGGTCGCTACATGTAGCTTCATATAGCGTTGGAAATATACATATAGCGTTGGAAATAAAACAGTTGACCAAAATTGGGCCTTAAGTACATGCAGTCTTCCTCGATCAGATGAGGAATCGAGGAATACTAGGGTTGAGAAACTGCCCCTGCTCGGTCACCGGGAGCCAACACTGTAATTAATAGCAACAGTTCACTTCATATAGTAGCAAAGTCTCGAAACTAGAGCAGCGAAGCAGCTCTGGAAGAGAAATGGAAAAAGCTCATTACCTTCGCTTAGTTTTGGAGGGAAGGAAAGGAACACGTGAATGGGTACGTATGTCCCTACGGCTGTCTGACCACACCCCGAATTTCTACACCTTGAAACAAAATTATAAAGTGGTTTAAGTGTTGCTGCTCTTTGGTACAGTACTAATGTTTCCGTGCCAGATAAATATGTCAACAGATTACATCACAGCTCTCGATCAGCGCTTGGAGATACATCTAACTACAGGGGGCGATCTAGATAGCCCTTCATCTTCATAAGCAACCAATTTACAACGACTACATGTAGGTACGGTATAAATTGCTAATAGAAGTGCATCTCTTGTTCTTTAGTTTTTTTTTTAATCATCACTATTATGATAGCTCCGACCACTACATGTATCTTTGCTTTGCATACAAGTCTGCAACTGACCTGATATCCACATCTTTCTCAGTCATCATTTTAGCCCAGTTATGATTGGGGTTCTTCTAAAGCAGCTCTTCTATTTTACTCCGTCTAAAATTATTTCAAAGCAACGTATACACCTTGCACCCGGCCCGTGCTTTATGTAAACTTGGGATAGGAGTGAATCTGCTCTTGAAACCGAGTTCGGATCAGTTGTAAATTAAAAATCATGGCCCTTTCTCGAAGACGGGACCGTCCGAATGAGTCTGTTCGAATTGAAAGTTTCGGTAAAGCAAGAAACCTCAAACCCCATTCATTGGCACAGCTGTACAGCACTTGTGCGACCATCAACTGTGGAATAGCGAGTGATATCATATGATATCACATTCAGCCAATAGATTCACTCTTGGCCTACCAAGATTTTCACCCACGACAGGGGTTCTGTCCTGGTCGCCTATCGAAGATGGCTTACGTGCTTTTTCTTAGTATTTATGCAATGCAGGTTATTTTTTCCCGATTCCTCACTACATGAGAACTCATCGCCATCCCGTTTTGCATGACGTTGCATTCATGCGTTTTAGCCCCAATTTTCTCTCTCTCCGTCAACATATCAGATTTTCTCACGCTTTTCACTGCCGATCTACCCAGACATCAAGACTACATGAGTCATTGACGAGTTAAATGTCGTTTTTGGGTCTTTTCGCTTTGCTATCTGAACCTGCCGCGAAAGCTATGTATGTTTGAAACAGTGGAACGTACAGTACGGATAGGTAGCAATCGTGCAACCGCAGCCGCATCTGCGGTAAGAGAGAGTATTCGACTACATTGGCAATAACTTATGCAGCAGAGACATCAACAGAGCTTTGTAATTCTTGCTTCTTTGGAATGTAGTTGGATGCTGCCACGCTGCGATTGTATGATAGTCACGAAACTCGTAAGGCGCTCGTATCTAGTACTGACTGCTTGGGCTGCTTGTCGGTCTGTCAACTCGATCGTCATATCTTCAGCATTCATTCAGCGGCCGCGGCTATTTATCCCTTTCCTGGGAGAGTGTTTAGGAGACGTGGGATGAGGGCGGGATAGATTGATACGACGCCGATAGGAGTATGACTGCTAGGTCTGATCGCCATATCTCGAGCAAGACAGCAAGACGTAGGAGGGGTATTGGGATGAAAAAAAACAAGTACCAATCACGAATAGGAACACTTCCTGGGTTGGTACTTGGTGGGAACTTCTTGGAAATGATGGCGACCACATGTATGTTCATGTACGGACACCCCCAAAATCTAGGCCTATTGGTTAAAAGGTTGCTTCAAAAATACATGTACGGATACCTACCAATTACACTTCTTGATGGCCATCACATGTAAATCATGTTTGTACGAGATGTTTGGAGCGAGCACGTTTCTGTTTATTTCCTTGAATTTGGCTATTTTTTCCTTTCTGCCATTGTCTCATATTCATGGAAGGACATTGCCGCTACATGTCTTCGATGAGACAAGACACTGACTGTAGCTCTCATACATGTACATGTACATGTAGTTAACAAAAAAAAAAAAATACGTATTTCGGCTGGGCCCTGCAAGTAAGGGTACAAAAAAAGCAGCAAGTCGCTAATTAGTACAGGAGCCGCATCGATAACCGAGAGCTAGGTACGTTTTCGGCCTAGGCCTAGCTGCCGGGATACCTGGAAAATTGCCTCCCGGGAAAAATATCAGTGGAGTAAACTGGGAAGTGCGTGGGATATTGATATCAGCCCCAAACCCAGAAGATGTCAAAGCTATAGCTTTTTTCATAATTATTCGGCTCACAACAACCGACCCTTCGTGAACACTGAACACTGATCCAGATTTAGCCTTGGATAGATCTGATGATGCTGCGAGAACCCGCCACGGAACCAGCGAAGGCATCCAAAGCTGAGGATCGGGAACCCAGCAAGCTGCAGGTTTATAGGAGGGTGCTACGAGCGCGTATAGCCCGAGAGTTTTATCCGTACGGGTAGTTCTGCGGTCCTTTTATTAATATTTGTGGTTCGCGAGATCGAAGCCAGCGGTGCCCATACAAGCTTATGGTTTGAGATCGAAGGCTTTCGAGCTCCGCAACCTCGAATAAACTGATAGACGTGTTGAAATAAAAATAAAAATAAATAGGGTTGTAGCGGAATCTAGATGTCCATAGGTTATGGGTTACGGTCATCTGACTCTTGTAACTATCCCCGTGTGGTAGTTAGTAAACAAGGGATAACCATGCCTTTACAAGGCTATTCTGGAGCGCCAAAAGATTAACGAGCCTATGTAACTCGCGTGTTAGGGCTATGGTACAGATGATTGGAAGCGAACAGGTAACGGCCTATTTGTGCTTATTCGGACAGATAACTGCGGGTGCTTAGTGTGGTTACAAGGCAAACAAGTGACACTACTCTAGTCGTGGGGGGCAGCAGAGTATGTTAGGGCTGATGTCGAGATGATGGCGAAACATGAGGAATTGCCGAAACACAGAAATGGGGCAGGTGTAAAATAAACTTCCCTGTGGCGACATCGTTTTCGGGTGGTTTATTCGTCAACGTTTGCGAGCAACGGAATGTCATTCGAAGTTCGAGGTGCTAAGGTTTCAAGGGTGTTGCCGTCTCTCTGATCCAGAAATGACCCGCACCTTGACAGGGACCTGATCAAAAGGGATGTCCTTCTGTGCCGAAAACCCATACTGTCGCACGAACTGTCCAGAACGGGTGAAGTTGGTGTGCCTTTTAGACGTTCCCAGGCATCATGCCGTTGGGCAGCGCACGCCCATTTCTGGCTAGACTTCCATACTTTGTCCGTGCGTCCACGCACAGATCGTCGACAAGCGAGGCAACGCGACTCCGGGGCAGCACTGGGAATGGTATAGAGGTACCAATTGGCTTCAGCAGCGAAGTCAAGAGCGGTCGATTGACCCATCCTGTGGGTGCGAAGGGGGCAGCCATGGATGGTGAATGTGTAGGCACCACGCAGGCAGAGATGAGGAGGGAAAGTGGAGAGGCTGCAGGTGGGTAGACGGCGATGATGGATGATGGTATTTGGGATGCAAGCTTAAAGTAAAATTTATCTTTACTGATCGTATTGTCTACATAGAATGCTGGAGACGTGCTTCATCACATAGGTTTCTCTCCTACCCACCACGTCTCGTCCTCCCTCTACTGGATTATTTTCACTTCCTCCCAGGATAGACCCTTACTTCATCTGCCCACCCCCCGCATCATCCATCAATCATAAGCATCAAAGTATCGAAAGTCTTGCCGACTGTGTCCAACTTGATTGACCCCTCACTTGTCGTTTCCTTTTTTTTATTTTTTTATTCCGGTTTATGGTTTCTACCACGGTCGAGGCACTTATCTATTGAACTAATTTCTTTGTGGTGTTTATCAAATTTGTCTCTTTGTGTGGTGTCTCAGGAGGAAATCTCCAACCTCTCCGTCTCCGCCAAAGTTATACAACAAGTCTAGTTCGTTCTGAGAGAACTCTATGAAACACTTTTGAAGCCTGACGACTTTGTTTTGTTTTTTATCATATTCCTTCTCCTCTGTCTTGCATTGCATTGCATTTGAGATCGAATAAGTCTTTACCGGTAAATTTTTTGCTTTCGGGGCTGCGCTTTGGTCGCTGTACCGTGCCCCACCAATCCCTGTTCCCGAGGAGCTATACCATAAGCTTCTTATACCAAGCGCTGGGTGCTCTCCTTTTCCCGAGAGCTTCCAACATCTTGGTCAATTGAGTTGACTGGTTTTCGTGACGAAAGACACTTCGGGTTGTGCTTCACGTATGTTTGGTCCTCGGAGTGTGTGTTGTTTGTGTGTAGCTTGAAAAAATATATAACTGATTTACCATTTCTTAGCAAGCGAAGTTTCACGCCAACTCGCGAGTTTTAAACGCTTTCGAAATTACATATGTACAAAACGACAAGGAGTCCCCAACTTCCAGAGCATGCGGACTACTCTCCACGCGACGAAGATTGCATGGAAGGCATTCAACTGGAAAACAACCCCTCTCATTCTCAATATCGATTGTTCGGAATGAATCGTGAAAATCAGACGACGCGGGCACGATCCGAAACGTCATTTTCAGATGATCTCTCGTTAACACCTTCAACTTCTCGAAGTGCTACACAGGATCTGGCTGAATTCTTAAAAACGTCCAGTCCTGACGACTACAAGAGGTTCCTTGGATCCAGCTCTTCGGAGGATCTTACAAGCAGTGCTAGTTCCCAAAAGAGAAATTTTCGGTTCCTGAAGCCGTCAACACCCAAGACTCAACCCTCGAGGCCTAGCACTACTCCCACCGCAACCCCACTACCCAACAAGAATGTTGTTTCAAAAACTACCTCTCGAGGGAAGCCATACCTTCAGATCAATGTGGATTATGGCGACAGTTATCCCCAATCACATACTACCGTAACAGCACATCGAGGAACGAATTTTTCGTCTGGAACTTCATCTGATATTTGCCGGCGCATAAGCATACCTACAAGGGACAGCGCTAGCGTAAATTCTACCATGAGCTCCCAAGTCTCATACTCCAGCAAGAAGCCAATCATGAGATCACCTTCTCCCCAGAATGCCTTGGATTCAGGAGTTTCTCTCGATTTGGCGACTATGGGCAGATTCCAAGAGTTCCTCAACTCTGAGCTTGATTCTAAAACTCCCAGCAGTAGTATTCAGCCCAAACCTTGCTCACCTAGCGATATTGTTAGCGCTGGTATGGCGAAGTTGCGAGCATACCAAGAACTCCAAAGGCTTGGAAGCATAAAAACACCGCCCCTGACGCCTGAGTTCTCCTTCGTCCCTCGCTCTTCGAGCGACATCGTTTCCAACTCCCCAAAGAGCCCTCGTCGCCGTTCTCGACCAAACAGCGCAAGAGTTCAGGCGAGATCCCAAGAAACATCTCGCCGTTCCTCCATGGCTTCTGATCTCTTCGATGACAACACCGACACAGAATTCGAAGGCACGGCTGGTCCTAACGGTCAGCGCAAAAAGAGTCGAAAAGCACCTCCCCGACCAGGTCCACCGCCCAATCGAAGTTTGCCTTCTCTTCCAGAAGGTCACGATGATCTACGGTTAAAGTCACCAGGGAAAGGTCGTGAGACTCTTAGTGTACGCCATTCTCAAATGTCTTTCGCCAGTTCAGTCACCAGCAATAGTAGTCGCCTTGATGATGCACAGTCGATTAAGAGTGACCGGAAGTCCCGCGAAGACCGCGTTAAAGCCCGTAAAGCGAAGGATCTCGATCGACACCTTCGGCTCATGAAAGAGAAGAAACTTAAGGAAAAGTCATCCGATGATGGCGAAAGTATTGCATCAGAAAACCCTAGTCATTCCATTTGCTCACCCTCACCCGCGAATAGCGTTTCAGGTAGGATGGGCCAGAGTACCACAGCCGAGCAAAGGCTCCCCAATGACAAGAATAGAATAAGTTCTTCGGGCGTTGTTTTGAGCGAACATCAAGCCTCGTCGACCAATAGTCTTCACAGAAGTCCTTCCTCCGAGAATAAAAAGCCACCTGTGCTTTCCATACGGAGCTCCGATTTGACAGTGCCTCTACGAAACGAAAGTCTTCAATTACCAGCGTCACCAGCATCTAGCGTTCAGGCACCCTGTTATTCTCCAAGGGAGTTGGAATTAGAGGCACGCATGCTGGCTGTAGAGCGCAAGAATAAGATGCTGGAACAAGCTTTAATGGCGGTCATCCGGAGCGCCGTGAGGGGTCAGGCGCAGAGAAGGACAGAGTTATTGAAGGCAAATGTGTTGGAGGAATTGTTGGATGAGATGGATCTGGATGAATTTCCGGCAGCTTTTGCCGCAGGTGCCCAAATGGATTGATTGTGAAAATAATGGGTCTTTGTGGGGGTCATATTGAATGTTGTGTTATTGGTGCATGAGGTGTTATGGCATTTATTCCGCTATCGTTTGGTTTTCCCTTTGGTCCTTCTGGGAGGAACGTTGGTGCCCTCACAATCGCTTACTCTTCCTTTTCTACAACTGTTGGAAATTTCGTCCCCTCTTATTTTCGTCTATATAATATTTCTCAATTATTTCATCTTGTTGGGTTTATTTTCTTGTACAGCCATTGCTTACTATACCCAGGTGTTGGTTCTCCTTTCTTGGTTCTCGTTCCTCTTTCGTTATTCTGAATTTCGCACATTGATCCCTTGATCGGTTACGTTCTTAGAGGCCCAACCTTTCTTTCGTATGCTATTTTAGTTTCATCTCTTTTGTCCCGGGAGGTATTCTTTTTGTCATTAATGGTTTTTACGGGGGGTTGGTCGGTTCAATTCATCAAAATGGGATGGCTGGTTCTAGGAGGGCTGGGTTGTTTCTCCCTACCCTTGATTCTTATTTGGGGGGGGGAATGAGAAACGTCGACTGTGGTGTTCCTTCTTGGTCATATCTTTATGTATTATAACATTTGTCCGAGTTTAAGTTTGTTTGGATTAGTTATTTAGCGCTGGCAGCGGGTTGATGATTATTCAGGCAACAGGCAAACGAATGCATATAGGAACAAATTGGAGGTAGCTTTAAATTATCTTCCCTCTATCCTCAGTAAGGTTTCATGTTCTATATCTCATTTTTAAAAGTGACTTTCTCTTCGAGTCCATTTTTCTGCCTAATCATTAGCTTTGAGATATAAAGATATTGCATTATTCCCTTGCATGCGGTTATAGGTACATACGTCAATAGTGTACCTTGGGGACTTATGAATCACGTGATGCTATCTTGATCTGTTTGACTACAGTGGCGGGGGGGCTAACACGTTGTTCGGCGCTGTTGATACCAGTTGGCCTGGTCTACGGGACGGATTGGTGTTGGGGATTTAAGGCAAGGCGGGGGCTCAACTGATGATCTGAGTCTGTAAGGTTCTGAGATTGTCTTAAAGATCTAACCCACTTACTACCTACTCACTAGTTCACCAGAATCAATCTATCTGCCCTGCGGTAGTCACTCCATGTGATCTGTGCCAGACATAACCCGGAGATTATTCTTTACGTTATCGTGGCTGGCCCTGGAGCGCAGGGGATCACACGTGTCTACGATTGTGGGAGGTGGGGAGTGATGGAATGTGATCCGTGACTGCATGTACTGGAGATGGACAGTAGTTATTGTCTCGATGACGCCGCTGCAATACTCACAGCAACAATTCACTGATTACTCGATTGCTGGCTACGAAGCTCTCCGCAGTGAAACATAGTGCTTGTTGAGCTGTAGATAGTTTGTCCGATAGGATCCTGGAGTTGCCGCTGTGATCGATGTTCACTATCACCCGAGCGCGGATCACAGCTTTGACTGTGCCGCCAAGACTATGATTGTATTGGCCAGCATTTAGCCGAGTGAGTTTTCATGACACTGGATCGCCCGGATATCGGTGTTTTGATTTTCGGTGCTTTTCGATCACTTGAGCTATTATTCTCGGTGCCTGTGGGGTATATCTTCTTAGCCGTCATCGCTTTTGTTCCACTTCGGAGTGGGTTTCGGAGTGGGCTCGGAGAAGGCTCGGAGATGAGTCTCAGTGAGGATCTGGAAACGGAAGAAGCGCCTATTCGGGTGGCACATGTATGAGCGCCATGTGGGGCAGTTGGGAAGTGTTGCGATTTTTGTGGTGGAGAGTTGTTTTTGAGCTTGTAGGAGCTATTTTCGAACTTAACCTCCACCCCTAGGTATTATTAAATTTTCGATAACACCTAGTATATACGCCTACAGGTTGCTGTGTTGCTCGCTATACTATTGTGTTGTGTAGATTTTGCAGGTTAAGGTCCTTACTGCCGCATTACATACTACGTATGTTGTCTCGACAGCAGCTCCAGTAGGGCCGTGTGAGTACTTCAACGCAAATTTTAGATCATGAAGTCACTTCTCGGAGAAACACTGATTGTGGCGATGTACCTATCGTAACGGACCTTTCTACACTTATATTTGCTAGTGCCGATTTGGTTCCACGTAAATAACCTAACTCTCCGTGTTGTGTTACCATTAGACTTTACGCGCGGTTGTCGCTCCGATCAATGCTTGGATATCACGAACTGACGATCTAGAACTTCCACCCCAACTCATGAATTACTAGGTGTTGAGACTACGATGGGGTGGATTCGGTGGGGTTTTTATTGGCCATATGATGAGTGTCTGCAATCCGAATAAGAAACCACGTGAAAGCCAGAGCAATATACTAAGAAAGCGCCTATTTAGCTATAGGTAGCTGGAACCTATAAATACATAATCTAGTTTCCATTCAAAAGGAGAAAAAAACGCTAGGATGCTAGCCCATCTAAGCATCCAACCTGAGTTTATCTAGTAAAGCAGATAGTCGATCAGTATTTGTCTTGGGGGGAAAAGTAGAAATACGAACCTAATAACTCATCGATCTGCCCAAGCAATGAATCATATAGATATGTTGCCTCCGTGTTAAGGTTGAGATCTTCTTGATCAACTGATGTTTTATCGCCGTCGTCTAGCCCTTCATTCTTGGCCGAAGGCGCTTCGTCGGGCTGGGCTGGGCTTTCCGGCCCACGCGTATTGTTATCGACCACTTCGAATGCCCCCATGTCGTCGACGCGCATACGGAAGCGTTCGTTCAGATAATATCTTATATCATCAACCAATTCGATCGTGTCGGTTTCCTGGCGCTTTTCAATTCTCTCCGCGCTCTAAAATAAAACCGGTTAGTTCAATCCATTTACAGATTCTAATTTCGCTGAAATATTTTTACCTCCTGGACCAGATCTGCAAAGTCTTTATCGTTGACGAAAAATTCTAGCCTTTCTGCAATATACTTGGCGCCAAATTCCTCAAGTCTGGGGATCCTAGTTAGCCACCCGGCACGTATAACATCGTAGATGCTGTACGGCAAATCGTCCGAGTTACCAGCAGTGCTGATAACTTGGGCGCAACGTGTCTTAAGTCTATCGATGAATAATTGATCCGCAGCGAACAAAGCGTCGAGTGCAAGATCTAGCGGGATCTCTACCTTCTCGGAATAGAAGAAGGCTAGAACTAACTCGAGTATGTCCGGAGACATGTCCAATGGAATGATCTGCAGTGGCTCGTCTTCGCCACGCTGTTGACCTTCGCGGAATGGAGAGTTGAACATTATAGTAAAGAACTCCGAACGAAGGAGAGCTCTATGGACTGGATAGATGACTGTGCGTTTTAGGCTGGCTGAGCGGCTATTCGCCAGTGGGGCTATTTCCTCATCTCCAACCTCTTCGCTTTCAAATTCATCAGCTTGTAGGAGGACGTCTGCGAACATCTCATTGTGCTTATCCACTCGTATACCCTTAATGCCCTCGGTGGGCTTCACCTCAATCTTTCGACCAAGCACGAACGTTTGGAACCAGTCTTCGACGCTGTTTTGAGCTTGCTTCACACTCTCGCTTTTCTTCTGCCTTCTGACTCGTGGGTTTCCCGCCACAAGGACTAGCTCCCATAGATCTGGAATTTCCAAGTGCCTGCTGATCCTCTCGACGCCTTGAAGTACATCCTGAGGAACTGCCTCCATCACTTCACCCAGGTACATATAGCGTACCGCCACCTCAAAAGCACGTGCATCAAAGGAGTTTGCAAGTCGAATTTTTGTCTGTTGCGCTAGCTTACGTCGGAAGTACGGCGAGCGAGCAGCGAGCAGAAATTTGTGTAATCGAAACTCCTTGATGGCTGATGAGGTATGTGATGTAACAAGAATGGTTACGTCTGTAGTATCTAATTCTGGTCGCTGGAGGAGTGAACTGATATGTGCTGCCCATGGTTGCGCGGGATCAATGCTTTTTGAGTACTAAATGATCGAAGTCTCAATATGTAAATCATCTCAATGTAGTGAAAATCAGAGTGGGTGCATACGTCGTATTGTAGTAGTAGGTTTCGTATCCGGTCGTTCAACGCATTGTAAAGAATTCTCTCGCCTTGAAAGGTATCCCGCTCGCAAATGGCTCCGCTTTCTAGCAACAATTGCACAACCTCATAGTGTCCACAAAGACTAGCCTTGTCCGAAAACACATTCTCAGTCAACCAACAATCTAAAATATCCCAAACCATCAATTCTCTGTAAAACCGAGAACTTACCAAAGTAAGTGGCAAACAATCATATGCATCAACAGCGTTCAAATTTACGCCTTCAAATGCAATGAGAGCCTGAACCGTCTTGACGTCTCCACGTCTGCATGCCTCGCACCTTGATTTACCGAGCCGTTTTTAGTAGATGTTTTCCACTAAATACGCATTTGGGGGAACTTGGTCTTAGGGACTCACAGCTGTTGAAAAGGTTCGCTCTCATCAAGGGGATTCGTCCTGGCGCCAGCTTCCTGCTCTTCCTTGCGCTCGTGGGCAAGCTGCGCAATCAACGCAGTTTTTGACGGATTTGCGACTTCGTCTATTGTGACCATCTTTCCGATTGTAGCTTCGTTCTTTCTGGTACCTGAGTTCTCTTGAGCTGGATCTTGAGCTACTGGGTTACGTGGCTTTCTAGTCGTCGACGATGTACCTGGTCAATTGTAACGAAATGTCGCAACATATACCCGTATGAGCAATCCCAGCCCTGCAGACCTATATGCAGACCCGTCGAAATCAAACTGTCTAGCGTAATCAAGGTGAAAAAGGTATGGGGATGCTTAACCCCGACGCCAAAGCCGCCACCGCCAGAAATGACGGTTATCTCTTATCTTATCTTATCGATTAGTCATTACCGATTATGTAAGATCGGGTTTTTTATTCGTGGTCACTCGATTTAAAGCACGATATAGTTTTTGGAAAGAATGACGATGGATATTATCTAAGCCTTTGAATAAATCAATAGACAAGGAAATTTGACGCGTGATGGGCAAACTGACAATTGACAATGAACTGATGGAATGTAGGTAGATCTAGAGAGGTAGGGGAAGGACTAAAAAAAGGGAATGCGCATAAAGTATATGGAAGAGCTAAAGAAAATCAATCGCAGTTATCTTTGTGCAGGTGACTTAAGTGGGGTAAGGTGTAGGGCGACTACACCTACACCTACAACATCTGTAAGTGTTCATATCCATCAATACTACTAGTACATAGTATTGGTTAATAACCCTTTCAAGCTTTCCATGCGTTCCTCTGATTATCATTAATTCTCTTGTCTAGGTGCTGAATTCGATCCTTTGGAGATACTACGTTTTCCTTCTCTCCAATAGTGTGAACCGACACTTGTGAATCGACACGATTTGATAGCTTCCCGTATCCTTGGCTGAAGTTCTGGGGTGGGGTTTTTATTACTGAGACCTACATGTAGTCCCCATGATTGACTTTAGATGTAGGATTTTTCTTTAATCATGTTTCGGTGTCTGTTACTGGGTAGGTTCGTTTCTAGGGCTAGGCCCTAAGCCCTATCTTCCTGCTGTTTTTCGCTTGACCGGAGAGAACAAAGTTTGACCTATTTTCCCTTTTATAGGCTTTGATCATTATAGTATCGTTTGCTCGCACCTTCCAAAAGCTGGACTGCGCCTCAACAGAATTTTCTTATACATGTGTTTATGATTTATTTATTAATTCGGTGCGCCTCTGGGCGGCTGTAGAGGTGATTCTACTTCCCCTACTTGTTTAAGCCGCCAGTACTAGTGGTCATATACTATCACTCGTTCTAGATATCCTAAGCTTGTCTTCCATTGTTGTTGTTGTTTATTCATTAGGTAGTTTGTCTTCTACTGATATTTACTTATTTATTATTCCATTAGGCGCTTTCAACCCATAAGCTATGGCGCCCTGTCTTTCATTATGTTAGTGGCACTGCTTTCAAATGGGTGTTCGATGCTTGCTGTTTTCACCCTATTTGAACCGTTATCGCTCCTTAGTCCGCACTTTATAACTGCGCACGACGCAGGAATAAAGTACTACTCCGAATATTAGGTAGGTCTGTGGTTTCAAGGCCTTAGAAAAGCGGTATATAAGGAGCCTTGCCCATAATAGACTTCAATCTGAACAAGCGATATCTACACCAATTCACGCTATAACTGAACATCTTATACCACACCGACGCCTATACGTATATGCCGAACGCCCCACAACGCAAATAAATCCCTCTGTGTCGGTTTCCAACCCCTTTCTTCGGATATCGGGCCGGCCGGGTGGAGCCTTTTGAAGATCTCGGACTCTTCTCTAGTTAACCCCTCTTGTTGACTTTCGGCTTATTGAATAGGGAAGAAGTTTTCCTTTAGATTCTCTAGTTTGTGTCACTGTGATATTTGAATATTTGAATAGCCTATATTGATTTTAATGACACTAACCAGTTCAAGAAGCTCGGAATCTTCTTCGGTGTGGAACCTATGGCTTATCCCAATACGATTATCCTTAGATTTTAGGTACACAATCCTGCCACACTTCCATTAGCTAGAATGCCAACCCCTTTACTCTACCGATGTTGGGAATTTATTATAAGGTGAGAAAAACAAAAGAATTAGTATGAAATAAAAGTGATTTTAACACTAACTACACAACGCCATAACGGGAGGATACCGTGAAGATGCCGACGATTATTATGCTGATCGCGATCGCTGTTTGAGCTCGGACTTTGGTCGCGATTCCGATTCGAATTGACGCAACTCCGTATTCCAACCGATTCGGCACTAAACGCGGAACCGGAGTTCGTCTCCGGTTCGGGCTCCAACACGAAAACTTATGTGCTGTTGAGCATCGATTCCTATTTTGATTCGGATTCCCTGGTTCGGGATCCGGCCCCTGACTTAGATGATGCCAGCTGCTATCCGGTGCTGGCCTTGATTCGGAATCTGATTCCGGTTCGGGTTTTGTTGGCACGAACTACCAAGTATGTGCCGCTGAGCTCTGGTTCAATCAGTAATCCTTATTCGGTGCTCGGTGGTGGGTATGGTTAAAGAAGGTGACCGAAATAATGTGATATATATCAGGCGGGTTATGCCCATCAGGCGTCAGCGGTACCAGTTCCGTAGCTTACATGTAGTGTAAGTAGAGTTTGTTAGAAAAATGATTTTTTTTATCTCCGGCGAGCATTAAAGCGGTTTGAGAATTGGATTGTTAAGTCACTTCCTCTGATATCTGGTTCTCTGCACATGTCGATTGCATAAATAGTTAGCAGGCTGGATACGAGGTAGTACATCCCTTGTCTCTTGGGATTAAACTGTTTTTCACTCTCAACAACTGTCTGTCTTATTGAAAGGATTACTAGGAAGAAGACTTATTCCTAAAGCGAAAGGTGATTTATTGTTCATCAGCCATTATTGAGAAGGGTAGGTGCAAATGATTTTTTCTTTATGGTCGCAATATATTGAAGAGTATAGTCGCGTCTCGCAATAGGACAATACCTGATCGCTTTCCCCCTAGTATAAGATCTTCTAGCCAAACTAATTTTCTACTGCGGGAGCGGATTTGCTATCCCGGACTTCCTGCAATTCCTTGTTGTCCTGTACGAAGTCCTCTGGGCTATCGGAGTCCGGCGTAACAAGATGCGATTATAAGTAAATAGGGCCATTAAATGTCGGTGGCTTTTGCCAAGAACTTAAGCCTAAGAGAAATGTCTAGACCGCCATAGCTACCTCTAATGGCGGAGTCATAAAATATCATACACCCATCCCATCATCAGAATTACTCAAGGAAAACGCTCGGAATACTGTGATTTTAATGAGCTTGTATGCCGGATACTACAACCACCACAGCCATGCTTTCTAAGCGACGGATAATAGGCTTAGTTATGGTAGATCTGCTATGCTTTGGTGGTACAGTCGGAGCACAATGGTTGGGTATCCGGCCACAAACTTGTTAGAAAATGGTATGATCTTAACGGTTTCTTCGTCGGGCGTATGCTTCTGCTATGCCGAGAGCCCTGGCTATAGGTGTTCGGGTGGATGGATAAGGTTATTTAGATCAATAGGTAAAAATGTTTGAGGTGATGCCCAACTCTCGAGATTCAATATCCCCCGCTACCTTAAAGCGTGAAGTCAATCGGAATTTGACATGCTGTAGGCCGGAAGATAAAAAAGCACTATATCAGAGAGGAGATTAATTTAAAGTGTGCCGTCTCGGTAACATGGAACTGGCTTGCAGTAGCTGGACTACCTAGTTATATAGGCAGCTCTAAATTGGCTTTGGAAAAGGCCCGGTAAAGTTCTAGAAACAATTTCCAAGTATTTCCAAGTATTGTCCCAGTGAATCAATCACTTCCCCAACGGAGTAATTTCAATTAAGGTATTTTAATTGAGGCCAGTTCCTTGCTAACGAGCATCGAGACCACTACTTTGTGCCTTCAGGCTAAATACCCCACATCTCGTGCTTCGCTAGATGCACGTTATGCCTGGAATCCCTTCGTCGTCTAAACAGCTATACGTTTTCCCCGATTGTATGTACTCTATTCAGCTTTTTTTTTCCTGTGGGGTAACCGGGCCCGATGGGTCATCTCTGAAGGCACAAGTTTGGGCTAATTGGGATTCAGGTTTCTTCTTTGATCCCTCTCGTCGTTTTCGTATGATTCTATACGAGCTTTTCTACGGCTGGGAGTTCGGATGTGCGAACCGTGAGTGATTATAGGACGGACGAAAGGAAACGTGTATGGTATCGTTGGTCTCTGGGACATCCTGTTCTGAGGAGGGGAGAAAGACTGAATCCGGATATATGCAAAAACAAGGAAAAGCAAGTAGGGAAGACTGAGAGGATGGCTTCGAGGGCTGTGGCTTTCTGTATAAAGGGGTAGTAAAGCAGCCTAATTTCGAGAGACAGCAATCCATTCCCATCTAACAGGAAATCGGATCTTTCACCATGGGCTTCCGTTTGACATCTGTCTTGTTATTTGCAATTCCTGCATTTGCACAATCCCAACTTTGGGGACAATGTTAGTTTTTCAATGTAAACTTATATGAGGAAACGACTTTGCTAACACATTATAAAGGCGGTGGTATTGGCTGGAACGGCGCTACAACCTGTGTATCAGGCTCAGTTTGCATCAAGTCGAATGACTACTATTCGCAGTGCCAGCCTGGAACACCTGCGGTGACCACTACAGCTCGGCCAACCTCAAGCTCAACTACAATCGTAGTCGCTCCTCCGACTTCGTCCACGACTGGGACGTCTCCTCCAGACACGTCGGTATGCCCGACTCTTCCAAGTAATCCGACGCTGCCTACAGTTTCGAAGCTGCCAGATCCATTCCTCCCCATTAGCGGTCCCCGCGTTAGCACTAAGAGTGGCTGGAAGTGTCGTCAAGCCGAAATCAGTGAATTGTTCCAGCGTTATGAACTTGGAACCCTACCACCAAAGCCATCATCTGTCACTGCAACATTCTCATCCAACACATTGACCATCACTGCCTCAGAGGGTGGCAAATCAATTTCATTCAGCGCATCGATCACCTATCCTACTAATGGAAAAGCAGGCCCTTACCCTGCTATCATTGGCGTTGGAGGAATAAGCATCCCGCGGCCAGCCGATGTTGCTGTAATCAACTTCGATAATAACGACATGGCGGCTCAGGCGAGTGCCAGCAGCCGGGGGCAAGGAAAATTCTACACCCTCTACGGAAACACCCACTCTGCAAGCGCAATGATGGCATGGGCGTGGGGAGTCAATCGAATTGTTGACGCGCTGGAGATCACTCCGAATGCCAACATTAATGTTAATAGGCTTGGAGTGAGCGGTTGCTCTCGAAACGGCAAAGGTGCTCTGGTCGCAGGCGCCTTCGAGCCACGCATCGCATTGACAATTCCTCAAGAGTCGGGTTCCGGTGGCTCCGCTTGTTGGCGCCTTTCTGATGCGATGAGGACTGCAGGAAAGAACGTCCAGACTGCATCTGAAATCGTCACCGAGAATGTATGGTTCTCAAAGACCTTCGAACAGTATGTCAATTCCGTGAGCAGACTTCCTTTCGACCACCACACACTCGCCGGTTTGGTTGCTCCACGAGGCTTGTTTATCATCGAGAACACGTCGCAAGAGTGGTTGGGCAATGAGAGTTGCTTTGGCTGTATGAAGGCAGCACATAAGATCTGGGAAGCACTGGGCGTTCCTGATTCCATGGGAATCTCTCAAATTGGGAACCACAATCATTGTCAGTTCCCATCCTCTCAGCAATCGGATCTTAACGCCTTTGTCAACAAATTCCTGCTGGACCAATCGACGAATACGGCAATTGTGAAAACGGACGGGGGCTACACTTTCAATGAGGGCCAATGGATTGACTGGAGTGTTCCAACATTGCAGTAAGCTCCGTGTAGGGTATTTTGTGTTGTGAGGGCTGAGATTTGGGCGGTGCTGGGAAACTAAGGCCGACCAACCTTATCTTTTTTCGTTTTTCATTTATATGCGTTTGGAAGCTGTAAGCTAAAGGGGTGAGGCGGAGCAACGAGTTCCGGGTGGCGGAGGAGGCAAAAAAAAGTAGCTTTTCTTCGTGTTCTGGGGAGATGTAGGGCTCTGGGAAAGTTTTTTATATTCTTGGGGTGGGCTCTCACTGCATGTATCTACTCCTCTACTCGTTTGAGAAACTTGTCCAGAATACATTCGTTATAGCTTATTCCACTCTTCGGAAATCGTAGACTTAAAAGATGCTGAGAAGAAAGAAGCCCCGAGCATCCCACGTGTTTGATAGCATTGCATCAGCCGAGTGACTCCCCGTGAACGGTAGGTGAAAGGTAATAGAAGTTAAGTATAAGAGTTTAGGCTATAAATAGGGTTAGAAGAGAGTCCTATAGGCCTTATAGTGCGCTGTCTTCCAGGGATTAGAACAGGAAAGTACAGACAGCTCAGTATATAGCCAGAATACACGTGCACCTAAAGTACCAAACAGCTAGTTTTATGTCCGAATCCTCCCATGCAGCTTGCATAGTACTCTGTTTGGCAGGAAATTTAATATAAATCTAGCATGTAGTGCGTAATATCTTGGGAATAGAGAATGAGGTCGAACCTATGAATAGCATAATATTATGTTTATATTATTGCGCGCACGAGGTAATGTCTGTTTGTCACATTTAACATAGGGACAATGTTAAACGTTATTTTTATTTTTAGAGATCCTGCGTTTATTGTGTCTCGTATCTACTAGATAATACATCATTTTTATCTGATATCTCATCTTTTTGTCCGGTATTCCTTGGGTTTCATCACCACAAATCACTCGATTTTTACTATCAAACCTATGCAGAAATATTGGATGCGAGAGAGAACGACTGCTTGCTTGACTGCTTGTGAGAGAAGGCTCCTCCTTTTCTCCTCTATATACTACATATTCGTGCTTCTAAGGTACTCGTTCTTTTCCTTCCCGAGCTTCCGCTAAGAGCTCGCCCTCCGAGACTTCCCACAGGTCTCCGGTTAAGTACCAGAGTCTATACATATTAGGAAGTCATTTACAACAACCCACAATCAAGCAAACTAGCAGGGAAACCCCGATCTCAGAGGAAATGACAAACAACAGAGCCGTTCATTGCCCCCTAACTCCCAAACTCCACCCAAGCGAAGAAAAAGAAAAGGAAAAATAACGAGTAAGAGGAGACCCCAAAAAATATCTACAAGAAAAAAAAACTCCCGCTCATCTAAAAAGCAAATGTTGTTAATCACATACTGTCACTCGTTTTTACTCTTTGCATCTCGATTTATGCACCTACATGCAAAACGCCTCACAATGTAGATACACTCCCTGTGCGCCCGTTCCTTTATGTACCGCTCTCTCATCACTCAGTTCTACGACCGCCATCCTTGTTGCATCAATCAGCCCCGGGGGTCCGCAGACAACGACAGCAGTCTCTCCATAGGCTTTCTCTAGCTGTCTCCTAACGAGTGTCCTCACCGCGGGTCTCCCAGCAACAATGTTCACCCCCTCAGGCAACGACAGTGATGCAGCTACTGAAGTCGTCCTTTTGAGTTCTGGGGAGAGTTTCGAGCCCCCGCAGCAGCAACAGGCTTTAGGAGGTGGAGAAGACGCGGATGAGATCGCGTCTTCGTCTTCGAAGGTTTCCTGGCAGCAGCAAATATCACCGCCGCAGAGCGAGCTTTCGGAGATAGTGACATCACCGTCTTTTGAGTCTGGATTCTGCAACTGTTTCTTTGCATCCTTCTTTTCGGTGCCTTGATCGCTTGTGTTGTCGGCTGTGAGCAAGTCGTCGCAGGTGACATACACGCTTGCCTCAACTACGAAACCGTTCATCCCCGCAACGCTGTTTATAGCCTCCCTAAGCTCTTTGGAAAACCATTCGATTTGTCCGCGCCCTTTCACAACCCATACCAATTTTACTCGCTTGGTTACCACTGGTAAATGCTCTCTCTTCCTTCTTACCAAATCTCGCAGTAACGGTGTAGTAAAGCATGCTCCAGTCCCGCCGGCTAGGAGTACAACAGTATCAAATTGCTCCATTTCCCGTATCCGCCCATATGGACCGTCGACAACCGCGGTCTTCGTTACATCGGAAACAGGTGGTAGTGCATCACAGGCGTGAGAAAAGAGCTTGTGGGTTGCACCGGCCTGCGCGCGGATGACGAACTCGAGAGAGTTATCGGAAGGGAGAGAGATGATGCTGAAAGGATGTGATTGTAATCCAGTGAGTGAAGGAAGAGTAAGGAGAGCGTGTTGCCCTGGGCTCCATTTGAACGGTGGATTTGCAATCGAGACTTTCGTTGTACGCCCCGACAGCGGGTGAAAAGTTGCCTTGCAAGTAAGAATACGTTTCGATGTTCCGTGGAATAGGCCAAAATTTCTATACATCACGAAACTGAATCTAAGGAACCGATCACCGAAGAAGAAGCCTACTGGCAGCCACACAAAGTGCTGCGCAATGGCTGGTGCGTGTAGCATTACCATAGTAACGAAACCGACTATGCTGACTATATGCTGCACGACAAAGAACTCATACCGCCAACCTCTCACTGGTGCGAAGCTGCTGAGAACAATCCACAGTAACACACACCATGCTCCAAGGCCCCGTCTCGATATAGTATCAATTTCGAATTTCCTCGCAATGTAGTCATATTGTGCCCATGTGCGAAGGAAGTGACCGAGATGGATCGATGCGGTAAGAAACATGCATCGTGCTACCCAGCGGTGGATCCAGTTGAGGCGCTCATAAGATGTGCCCGTTACATAGCCGATTAAATTGCGCTTGCCAGCGAGCAAGAAGACCAACGGGAGTTGGGTGATGGTGACCCAGCCGCAGCGCACGGCAATGGCTTCCCAGTTTCGCCGGTTACGTACATTGAAGCCGTAGAAAGCGAGCGAAAGGAGTAGTGCAAGATTCGCTGCAATTAATAAGGTTCGGCCAAATGGTGGAAGAGTTGCAAGACGCGGGTACCGCTTATGGAGTGAGGGGATCAAAGGTGCGGTGAAGTAAATTGCTTCACGGGCAATAGCGGTGGTGGTTGCGTACCATCGTAGGACTATATTTTTTGGACGAGCAGGATCTGGTTTTGCATTGGAGACCGCTGAGATCCTGTATATAGGTGATCAGTACTTATATTTGATCTACAGGGCTGAGAAGGAAACGGACCTTTGGTAATAGATGAGACGGTCAAAGAGGTGTATGACTGATGCGAATGTAATGGTACCACCGACAAACATCCAGTATACTTTTGCCATATATGGGTCAGTGGGAAGGTCCATGGACATGCCATTCATGATTGGTGCTTAATGTCTGAGGAACAGCCTTAGATGGGCTTGAGGGTTGCAACGCTGAATGAAAGAGGTGTAGAAACGATGGAAATATGCTATGCTATGCTATGCAGTGATTTGAATATCGAAAAGCTTGAAGGTTAATGTGAGATGGAGCTGGTAGGTGGAAGCACATAGGACTTGACTCGGAGAAGGGGAGGTGAACAAGTTGAAACTTGATCAAACGGACAAAATAAGACTAGGGAATGTATCGATAACTGAAAGCCTGACCAGAGAACGTGTCTCTAGGCAAATACCTCAAGAAACAGTCTTAGCTAAGAGTGAGAGCGAGAAGAATAACACATGGGTATAAACCCGATGCGCATAATATGTTCCTGGTCCACCTCTTATTTCGCAAATTCGACATCCCACAGTCCCTGACCCGATTCCCAGTTTTCTACAGACCCGTCCTTCTCATAGTGATTGTGATCGCGGGTCTATTGCTTAGCGGGGAGACTCTTGTTTTTCTCTTTTCCACCCTCGGACGCGGTGTGGGGTTGATTCTTAGTTGGACGTTCCACTTCCCCGTTCTGTCGCCAACCTGCTCACGCTTTGTAGGGATAGGCGCCAGTCCCGTTTGGGTGGAAACGTGCTCACCCGCTACCAGGGTCCCCTCCCTCCGTTCATCACCCACGCGAAAGAGCTCAAACTGGCGCAAATCTTTGTTCCTGCTGTTGGTAATATGTGACTTGCGGGATGATTGAGTTCCGAATTATGAAGCGGGGGGCCATTCCTGCAACCAGGCACAAAGTACAGAATACCTGTAAGTGCAGATGTTCCCTGTTTCCATTATCAATCTTATCGATAGCCGTGAGCTACCCAGTGGGGTGAATTTCAGTCTGGACGGAACCTGGCGAGCTGAGAAGTGGACATGAAGGCTCTTGAGCGACGGAGAGCGGGGAAAGCTCTGCTTATCAGGTGAGAATTGAGATGAAGTGACGTGAAATATTGGAGAATGGCGCGAATTGCTGGGCTGTTGCATTGTGAGAAAGCACAACAACTAGTACAAACAGGCATCATAGAAAATGACTCGACCCCGGTTTCGACCCTCCGAGAAGTACCTATTTCGTGGGATGCAACATTCACGATGCTATACATTCCGAGCTCGGATGATCCCGCCGGGAAATTCCTTGGGCCTGTGTTTCCGAGAAGGCGGGGTCTTGGCTACATATTCTATGCGGCCAGTCAACGTTTACTTTGCTGTCATTAATAGCTATAGTTTCTGGATGTTACAGAACAGGAAGAGACTGCATAAAAAACTCTTGGCGGCTGATTTGTGACCGAAGAATCCACGTAGAGAAAAGTCACTACTGCGGGGAGAGTAGTGACAGGAAGCAATTAACCTAACGCTATTTTGCCATTTAAACATCATTAAGGCTTCAGTTTTTTTTTGCGTACGGCGTTTCTCTTAGAGACCAGCCGGTTTGTAGATCTTATTGGTTATGCGGCCGGATTAAATTTTCTCCGGTAGTGGAACATCACAAACTGGCCTAGCCGTCGTCCTTATCCAATGGTATACGTAAAGGTATGATGCTAGCCATACAGTATCTAAGAACTCTCTATGCATCGAAGGGATGAAAAGCTCCGTCGACAATTGGGATACTATCCTGTATACTATATAGCGTAATTGAATGAGAGGTAGAGATATAAGACAGCTGTGAACTTGCCAAGCGGACGGGTGAGTGTTGGGCTTAGATCGACGGTGGTGGTATTATGGATGATACGTGGTGTTTTCTGGAATGAAACCCTTACATTCAGGGTGCGCAGAAGCCTCCTGAAACGTTTTTCGAATGTGTTTTAGAAGTGGAATTGAGGTACCAATTCCCCCTGGCGGGTATCGATCTTTCCCAGTCACGGAGACGAAGGAAATAGTTTAAAGACTGTTCACAAACCGTCATTTTTGCCGTCACGCCTAAAGTCACTATGAATGCGCGTCACGGATCTTTCCAATGCGAGGTTGGGATTTGCCAGATATGGCATAGCGCTAAGTCCATCAGGGTCCGCGATCTCACTTGCAAGTGCGCTAAAAGGCAGGGATCAGCAGTGACCCAGATCCTAACTCAAATCCTCTCAAACTGGCGCAACCCGCAAATTAGAATATCTCCCTTCAGAAACAGCCAAGAAGAATATGCATGCTTGTGACGGAAGGACGTTCTGTCACTCACACATCTGTCACTCTGTTTCTCTTTCTCCACCGTTGCCTGGTATCGAACAAAAACACCCCGCCACCTCCACTCCACAACTGCATTTCGATTCTAGTAGGTCCATCACAGTATTGTACCAGTTCTGCATTTTTTTTCTCTTCCGGAGAAGGGGTGTTATTTTTTGTTCCTTACATTATCTGGCTCTACGCAAAGTCTCACTTATTTTTCTATTGGCTGCAACCGTTTCGAGAAAGGTAGCGGAACGCAGGAACTCCTTGGCTTAGCGAGTGTCGACACACATATAAGACGTATTGATAAGGGATCGCCAGGAGAAAGCTCCTCCCCCTTAGATCGTTTGGAATTTTAAGCTTACTTTTGATTCTCCGAGGTGTGTTACGTATCCTTAATGTTTAATCTTATTATTTACTATTTAATTTCCCCCCATTCTGCTGCATGAGAGAGCTCTAGAAGCCCCTCATAAGTTAAATCCTTTGTTTCCTATCTCGAAGATCTAAAGTAGAAGTATCTAAATATCTTTTTTTTCAAATGCCCAGCCTACCTATCCTTCACCTTCGAGACGCTGCAGAACACTACAACACTATGTCCGACTTCACAAAACACACAGACCATACCTCAACGACTACTTCGTCGTCTCCGACGGCCATGGACATGTCCTCTATGGGTGCCATGACTATGACTTTTCACGTGTCCACCACTACTCCTCTATACTCTACTGCTTGGACTCCGGCTACAACCGGGCAATATGTGGGAACCGTTATCTTCTTGATCGTGCTGGCGTTCACATTCCGCTTCATGATTGCGTATCGGGCTGTGATGGAACACAGATGGGAGAAGGCGGAGAAAGCGAGGAAGGTGTTGGTTGCTGGTCGACCAGGAAGTCAGGATAGTGGGATTGATAATCCGAAGGAGGCGCAGGAGGCGAGGAAAAAGGAGGAAGCAATAGGAGGGTTGTGGGGAGCAAAGAGTTGGCGGTGGAGTGTGGATTTGCCGAGGAGTGGATTGGCGGTTGTTAATGCGGGTGTGGGATATCTCCTGTGAGTGTTATATCTATCTTGGGTAATGACATAGTGCGGAGAGGATAGCTGATAAACTGTGCAGCATGTTGGCGGTTATGACAATGAATGTTGGGTACTTTATGGCTGTTTTGGGGGGAATATTCGCGGGAGAGATGGTTTGGGGTAGGTGGACCAAGGCTGGAGACCATTAAGCAAGACGAGATGTGTAAACTGGCGAATGATACCATTGGGATACATACAGAAGAAGGCTTATGGGTGATATAATTTTGGAGGATTTCTGTCTGGGAGGGGTTCTGGGAGTTTTTGTTTTACCCACAATAAGAATTGAAAAATCTATTGATAATGCAAAATATTTCATAGCTGACTTTTGGTTTGCGATCATGGTGATCTTGAATCTTGTGCGCATCAAGCCAGAACTTGGGGAGGTGTCATGTTATCACAAAGCCCAATTTTTTCCCGCTGAGCGTGGCACACCCCGCAGACGCACATATGATATGCATCAACAACCTTGTTTTCCTCTCACTCGCTTGAGTTGAATGGTCCCAAACAGCTCCAAAGGTAATACGACAGAGATAAGCTATCCCTTAGACCGTAACCCGGTTTCGGTTGGGCTTGGGACTGGTAATTTTGACCATATACAAGAGTATTTTCTCAACAGCTATTGCTCTAAAAAATTTGCAAATTTTTTAGACAATGAAATACCATCTAGATAATATTTATTTTGCACCTTCCCTTTAAAGAAGCATATTTCAGGTCATTGATGTTGGCATTTGTGGAGGCTTGGCGCTATTTTCCTAAAACTGCGAAAATACAGATGGCTGGGCCTTCTTGTACTACATAATAAGCCTCAAAAATTTCAAGCTTACATATTAGTATTGGAGCAACAAACCTAGCTAGTATATAGACATCTTATTGTATTTGCAGATTTGTAGGTTATAGAAAATTAAGTTCCTAGTATTACACTACCGTGGATACTTTCCGTCATGACACCAAAAAACCACTACCTTTCTCCCATGCCATCCCACACATGCAAAAACAATAAATAGCCTCTACAATTGAAAAATTGCGAAGTTAACCTACCCAAGTATTCCATAGATAAAAATGGGAAAAAACTCTCTTCTTGTGGGGTTAGAATTGCCTAGGTATTGTTGGCATAAGCTTAATTTACACTAAAAGTGCGCTGGCTTGGCATAGTTGAAACCCTACTTTCAAAATTCTCTCAGGAGCCCTACAAATTTACTAAAAATATGAGAATTTCATTGAAGGCTAATTATCTCTTTTTGAGTCTTTCAGTTATAAAATCAATGGGTATATATGAGGTAGTTGCTGCACAGTTGATGAAAGCCTAAAAAGTAGGTAAAAACCGGTCCCAAAAGGGACCGGTTACGGCTTAAGGGAAACCAAAATGGATAGAAGACGTGCTGGGTACATCACTGATGTTTGTAATACATGGGCTGCAGAAGATTGACGTGTTATAGAGATCCATGGTACAGCAATACTTGGAACGATCGTAATGTTGAAAATCCCTAGAGCAGTTCCATTGAATGGGAGTATTAGTTTTAAGAAACTTGCGGGGAAAGCGGGGATCATAGATGAGAAGCTCAACGAGTTTTGACATATTTTATATCTTGAAGGTTTTTATATCGTACTAACATGTTAACGCTAACTCAAATACTCCGCTACTCCTTCATAACTTATTCTCGCTCTCAACAGCCCATGGGCAGACAGTTAACCACTAATTAGATGTCCAAACCAGTTGTGCCATAGCGAAAGCCTATCCGGATCTTAAGTTCATCGCCCAAGATCGTGCCGATACCCTTCAAGGCCCTCTTACCTAGTTCTCCTAACTATTCCTAGAGCTCAAAGGACATGTGATTTATATGGCACACGACTTCTTCAACGAGCAGCCTGTGAAGGGTACGGACGTCTGTTTCCTCTGCAAGACTATGCACGATTGGCCTACAACCGAGTGTGTGAAGATCTTGCAAAACTTTCTGCAATGAAATCTGGTGCGGGGATCCTACTTTCGGAGTATGTACTTGCGCCTGCTGAAGAGATGATAAAGGCTGAAGAACTAGCTATCCGGTACTATTTTATACGCTGCAATAGCTATTTTAGTAGAATATTAACTAGTATGGGTGGTAAACGAATGGATATCTCAATGATGATCTACTCTAGCGTTAAGGAGGGGAATCACAAGAAGTTTAGGGAGCTTTTTCAATCAGCAAGTCCGGATCCAGTGCTTAATAAGGAGTATAAAGCAAACGATAGTAAACCGAATAAGATTTTTGAGCTTAGTACTGCTGAACCATAAAGATTGGAAATGCAAGTTTTGATACCACCTCCTTTGGCAGATCGGCCTAGAAGAAGTAATCTACGTCCTTATTTGAGAATACTTGTTGTAATCGTTGTTGAACCAAAATAACACAATTAAAGGTGGCATTTGAAACATGCATAAGTCTTGCATTGCTAAACTATGTACATCTCAAGCCTAGAGAGAGAAAGTGCTCACATCAAGAGTGGTATCTAACTAATTATACAATAATTTTGCCCAACCATCCAACCCCGCCCCAGACAGAAAGAAAGAGGGAAAAAACAGAAAGAGTACATAAAAACATGGCTAATTTCATCAACAGAACTCATCCAAACACTAAAACAAGAACCCGAACATAACCAAGGCACCAGCACCAATGATACTGCCAGAAAGTTTGGAACCAGCGTTTGTGGAGGTCGTGTGAGAGGGAGAAGTGCTAGTACCAGTGCTGGTACTCGACGGAGAAGCAGAAGTAGGGACAGACTCGGCGGAGACGCCAGTAGAGTTGGCACAATCGGTAGTTGTAAGAGGGGGGTCAGAAACAAAAGTGATATCGGCACACTGTTTAATGAACGTTAGATTTTGGCAATAACTAATAGACTAGAAAAATAAATACTAAGAAAAGGAACACAAACATTGTAAAGCCCACCACCAGTATGTCCCGCCTGAACGACTTGAATGGTCGCATTCACACCGTCCGCGATACCTTTGGTCCCTGCTGGGATTGTCAAAGAATTCCAACAGAAAGTCCCCAGCCCAATCTGCAAGAACTCTGGCGCGATGGTAATGTTAAAGTCGCCAGCAGACGGGTTATTCCCGAGAGCTAAATACACAGCTGTGTCGGCTTCATCGTGGCCAGCCTCGAATTTCAAGACACCACCAGTTAATCCCCACGGTGTTCTTACTGCCGATGGAGTATCGAGACCACCACAAGGTCCAGTTGCTTGGGTGGTATCATCATCACCACGTGACGTAGGGTATTTAAGCTGGAAATGGGCATTCGCAGCTGTGGCGAGCGAAAGAGTGGCAATCAGAAAACTAGACTTCATTTTGTATGTGATGAAGATGTGAAATTTGGAATCGAGTTTCGTAAAAGCGAGGGTAGAGTGAATATGCACGACCTTAAGGTAATGGAGGATGGATGAGAAAGTGAAGGCACAATAGGTAGTATATAAATGGGTGGGAAGCGGAATACCATGTGAGTGAGTTTCTAGTGGGGATGAACCATTCCTTCCACTCTAGGCAAGTTTATGCCCCTCCGGATGCTTTGATCTATGTAGCCAACCAGAGGCTCCAAAGCCTCGTTGCCCAACACATAAGTTCCCTTCTCGTATGATATTGCATGGATTTGGCTGTAACGCTCCCCGTCATTTTGCAGTGCTATTGAGCACTAGCGTATGCCCGAACCCTGGGAATAATTATCGACATAATCGTATTTTAAACTAAGACGGTCTCTCGGGGGTTTTTATTTTGCGATCACTGTCTTAAAATTGGTGCTGGACCTTGAGGTCACAACAAAAGCCCATATTATGCTGAGAATTGGCTCACGTTAAACGCCACCGGAGCCCGAAGTTGAAGTTAGGCTTTTGGTGGGGTTGAATCCTTGTTCTCCCAGGTCTGAAATGTGCTCAAACCCGCGCATTTGCCAAGCATACCAAGCCCTTGGCTCGAGCTTTTTCGGTGGTGGCCGATCGGATCCAAACTTCAAGCTGGAAGCTTGCGGGATTCTCTGCCTGTGCGTCTTCGAACCGGAGTTTGAAGTGGGCAGCTGCCATTTGTGGGATGAATTTGCTCGTGAGGCTCTCATATCAGCCAAAACCTCCTTCCTCCATTCCTTCGGGCCGTAGATGGTGTTGGAAAGGAAAGTGCAGCGGGTCGGAATATTAGGCTGCTTCACGAAGCTTGTTGAGCTCGCTTATATATTTATTGCTTGAGCAGATTTCTTTGAGTAGCTTCGGCTAATGTGCTCGTTGACTTGGCGCTTTTGCCCACATCACCATCGTACATGAAACGCCGTGACTCTCATAGCAGCGTGACATATTTAGCTCTTGATACCGATCACTGGCCATATAGTCAGATCGCCCAGAAAAGGCCTCATAGAAGCTAACATAGACATCCTACACATTCCCCTCCCTTTGCCAGTCAGATTTCTGAATGAATATTTCGAATCACAGGGGCTCACTCGGCTACCCATGGTGAACATTCACTATGATTGGGAGAGCGGGGAAATGGTGGTTATGACGTTACTAAGTGTCTCAACTTGGTGTAAATTCCCGTTATGTGCCTCTAAAGGGCCGAAGGTCAGAATATTTAGCTTTGCAATGACTAGAGAATAGAAATTGTAAATCCACGATCTAGAGTTGATGAGAAGAGGGTAAAAGGGTTGTGTCTGTAAAGAAAATCAAGAGAAACACAGGATTATATAGTGAACCTCAGTTGAGATTCTAGCACCCTGGTTAGAAAAGCGCTAGTTTTTCATTTTTCGGCTGACTCCAACTCTAGCCGGCGGCCGCGTGGCCGCAATGATCTGGTTGGCTGGTTCAACTCATGCTGTGGTCTGTAATAGTGTTTCTTTTTTAAGTAGATTTACAAAATGGCCGAGAATTGGCAGTGAGCACTTTCTTTGAAAACCGTGTGAGAATTGCGGGGCCCTTCAACTCCTGTAGATTTTTATTTCAGTCTCCATTTGCTCGCAACGGTGCTAGAAGGGTTTTTGGGGGATGATTATTTATATAGTATAGGAAGTATCTTCAAAAATGTCTTAAACTTTCGCTTTCTGGGGGATTTATATAAAACCATGTTCTCGCGAGCAGCAGATATTTATTATAATCATGAAATGTCACTCGAATAAGACACCGCGTTTCTCCAAAAAGCACATGAATTAAGAGGAAGGTTGAAACTTACGTATTCAGTTTCTATAGGGCGTTTACATTATTATATGAGAGACTGTAGTGTTACAGGTTACCAAGCCAGTTGAACGCAATGTGCGTGACAGCTAGGGGCTAGCAATGCTATTAACCTAGAGGTTGATGTTCTAGAAATAGGGCTCTGTAGACCTCGATCACAGTAAGTATTTAACCATTTTCATGTTAAGAGCCCTGCTGATTGAACAAAATGTTCTGCGTGAGAATATACGAGTGATATAGGATGACCATGATGCAGGAGTAGCGATTATCTACATTGTACTTGGTTTGCTTGTGCACTGGCTAAGAGTTGAATCCGAGATGCTGCAGCTGGAATTTGAAGAGGACTTTGAACTACGTTTGTAAATATTGGATGGGAGCCATCGATCCAAGACCTTTGGTGAGGCGAGGGGTCTGAGTAGCGCGGATCGTGATCTGCACATTGATGTGGGAAGAGTTCGCGTTGAGCCAGTATCTTAAATCACGTCTCAGGGAGAAATCGTATTAGTGTTGCTCTGAGAGGATTGTTTGTATAAGAACTGGTATAGGTTTTCTGCGAATTGTGACTAAACTATATATAATTTACGCTTTTGGGTAGTCGCCAGGATTAGACATTCTAACTAACTCTTAGAGGGAATTCTCGTTAGGGACTAGTCATAATACTGAAGGATTTATCAAATGTCATGGTTGGGCATATAGAGACAGCTCTTCTTGGGCATGTGTTTGCTAGTGATAAATGGTAGATTATGTGGTGATGGGGGTAGAGTAGAGCGCTACGTAGGGTTTTTATGAAGGTGGCTGTTATAGTAGATCAGGAAAACTACAGTCTGAGTGGTTTGGAAAGCTCGGTCTAGTAGAATTGGAGCGAGCTGGGAACTATAATTTTCAAGCGTTACAAATTACTCTCGATGTCCTCCTAGCTGGTATTTGTGTTGCGCACTGTAGTTACCAATTTTTGAATACTCATGTACTCATCAGTTTCAAAGAGAATAGGTTAGCGGTGGGTGATATATTCCCTTCGTTAGGACAATGTATTCTGTATTGTTGATGCAGCTCAATAGGCGGTTTACATGTGCAGGGGCATAGCCACCATCTGCCCTGGAATACATGGACTCAGAGGAAATATCAGCAGCACCCCTCTCCAGCAGCAGACTAACTATCGCAGAATTCCCATAACGGCTCGACAAATGAAGCGGTGTTATACGAGTATGGCTTAGAGCTTCGATATTGACACCAGCATCCAACAACAATCAGACAGTCGATTATTTGCTAATAACCACAGCAAAGTGGAGTGCTGTTCTTCCATCGTTACTGCTGTCATTAACATTTGCGCCATTCGCCAGCGGCATCGTCACTATTTCATCGAGCCCGTTATATGCTGCATAGAATAGTGGTGTCCGATCATGATAGTCAAGAGTTTCTATATTGGCCCCGTTTTTCAAGAGTAAAGCAGCTATATCTACCCTAGATTCTACGCTAGCACCTAGTAAAAAACTGTGCCACGACCCATACCAGCAAATTTAAGATATTTGGCGTTAGTTTCCGCACCGTACTCGAATATAGAGGCAAAATCGGAACAGTTTGAATCCTAGTCAGTGATTTTCATATGCTGGAGATTGCGAAAGATCGGAACATAAACGGCTATCAGGAAATTTATAAACCTGTAGTGTGAATGTAACAAAAGTGGCAGGTTTTCAAAAGCATTTGGAGGAGACAGTGATCCCTGTTCTTGACTTCTGAGCATCTGTCTCATTTTCTAAATGGTCATAAATCTTAATCCCAATTCACTCTCCTGCCTGTTCCGATTTTTACCTTCATACTCGAGCATTTCACTAGGAACGTGATTAATGATCGGCTTCTATACCTCAAGGCCTTGATGAATATAGACCTGTTGAATGCTCAGCACTAGCAAGGTTTAGGCAGCCATGTCTTAATGGGTATTGCACGTCATTCCTTGGACCAGTGAGATGAGCAGCGTTGGAACCAAGCTTGCCCGGCTTTTCGCTGTGGTTGGGTACCTTAATCACTGAGGCTCTAAATCTGCATGTCTCAACAGTTCAGGGACAGGTTGCATGTGATGGTGATGGTGGTGTCTGTACAAATCACCAAGCGCCAATATCAGCACTTCTATGAGTTGTGCATTATGCCAGGAAAGTGGGGAAGTCACTGACTATGGCTGAGATAGCACACGTATGCGTATCTATTTAAGTTGGCGAGAACAGAATTAAACTTCCCTAGAAAGTTAAGGCAGTGCTATATACCTATATACTCTTCATATCGGCTCAGCTATGATAACGTATCATGACCGGAAAAAAAACCGCAATTTGACGTGATTCAGGTGGTCGAAATGGTCTGCGATCGAAGGACGAAATATAATTAATAATAAAAGATCCAGGCTCAAAAAGACCAACGGATAGGTGAGAATCAAGCGCCCCTTCCCCACACCCGCGGTTGCAGCAAAACAGATTTTCACCACGGCCTTATATGTCGTCTAACGCCGGGTATCGGTCTCGTTTCATGTCTGTATGTCTGTAAGTAGACTACATGTATTCTCTCCATGCTCTGTGGCACACCACATGCGCAGCCTGCAGACACGATCGGAGAAAAACGATATGTATGCGCAGGTAAAGTGGAACGGTAAAACAAGGTCCGGAATGGCCCAATGGCATCCCACCTCTAAATTGGAAAATAACGGTGGGGTGAGAAAAAGAAAAGAAAAATAGACGATAAGATATCTGATCGTTCCTTTCAGAGCAGAAGTCCACAGACAAGTCAAAGGGAAGTTGAAGCTGAGTAGGCAAGCAACCATGTACGCGAAATTACTCGGGTGGAAAACGATACTGGACAGGATACCGGTGAAGACGTCCCGTGAAGAGAGTCAACCTCTATCTCGGTAGATTGAATTATGGAGTTTGTGGGTCTGGGCATAAGTTGGGCTCTGTGGTTATAGGTTACTGTACCGTACCCTCGACCATGGCTTCGAGATCTTCCCAGCCCTCTCCACGCAAGATACAACAACTACATACCTGTCTACCTTGGATCTTATTCTGACGTCGACACCTTGAGGAGAGGGAAAAAAAAGGAAAAACACCACACCCATTCAGCCAAATAAAATAATAAAAATCCCATTGTACCGAATCTCAACCTCCTCACCCCCGGCTACCGCACCACACACGTCCACGGTGACCACACCTTCCTAATCCCCAGGAACCCACCCACGCACACACGCACGCAGCAGCAGCAAGAGGTGGAGGAGAACGAAGCTCTCCCCATCCCGTGAGCGAGCTGACGGGCGAGCATCTCGACAAATCGCCCCTCCATGTAACCTCCATGAACCCCCCACCGCTAACCGACCCGTCCCTACACCTTTCTCGCGAGGATCTCTCGTACATTGCTACCCAGCAACATCGTCTCCGTACTGCCCCCTCGTCCTCCGCGACCGGCACCACCAGTAGTGGCGGCGGCGGAATCTCCCTTGATCCGGCGGCCCTTGCGGCGCTGAGTACACATTTTGACAATCTACTTGCAAGCATTACGCAACGTGTTGAAACTGTACGATTCTCATCTCATCTCCCTTCCATCTTATCTTCAGGCCATTCTCTACAGCTATGCGTAATCGATTGGATGGACAAGTGCTAATAGTTTACCCGAATTATAGCTGTCAGCACAAACGTTACGCTCCACGCAAGCATCTCACAGGCGAGCATCTAAGGTAGTGGACCACGCGACGGTCGAAATCGAAACGTTGAGGGATATATTGCGACAATGTGATGAGTTACAGAACGAGTTCCTAAAGATCAAGAGGATCGGGGAAATAGTGAAAGGCTTCCGCGTAAGGGTGGATTCGTTAGAGAAACGGATCGGAAGGTAGCTGGGGCACGGCAAGACTACGGCGATAACGGTAGAGACCAACTTATACGTATCTTTTTTTATTTTTTATTACCTCTCTTCTCTCTCCTTTTACTTTCTTTATCTTCTCTCTGTGTTATTTTTCCGATATTACCATCCTATATCCCCTTGTAATTTCATTGTTTCACCTCTCTTAATAGGCTTTGGAGTGTGCGAGTAGAGAAGAGGGTCCTGTATGAAGCCATTGGATTTGGCGGCTTTCTAGTTAAACTGGAGTCTGGGATTGCATGTATGGTCGGATTACATTGGTCGGATTTGTGTCAGGTTTCTTGGGTATCGTTATCTGTGAGATATTTTTTTTCCAAAATAAGGATTGGAACGCTTAGTTCCCGAAAATTCTATGCATCTTTTATCACTATTAACAACTCCATCATTTGGCACCTATCTAATCATCCTAATACGCATTGAGAATATCTACCACCTCAACTAAGATAGCCATCTGACATTACCAACGTACAAAGCAACCAACGCTAGATAAGAACCTCGTGAAGAGCAAATAGCCAGATATCAAACCACCGATCCGATCCAGATATAATCCGGATACTTCCTTCAGCCACCAGGAATCCCGGAGCTACACGATACTGATCTGAATGCTCCCATAGTTTTCTTCCTGGCTAACATAGATTAATCCCTTTGTCGCAAGCAGCAAAGTATGATGAAATGCTTGAGCAGCCACGATTCTCCCGTTCTGGGCTGGGTCGAGTAACTTCTCGAACGTGATGAAGTTGAATGGTTCTTCATCCTCATCTTCAGCTTGTTGGTTATTTTTGAAATGTTCGGTCTTGACGAACCTGGGAGATTATTAGATGAAGTTTAAAACAGGTTAGTACCAACTAGCACTTATAAAGGAAGAGGTTAGTCAAACTCGAAGAAATTAGCAGATTCTTGTTCTACGGTTGCTGCGAGCCATTGGCTATCTTGAGCTGTCTGCGTGTCAACGTTTGCACCTGAGTTATGTTAGCACGTGATAGTAAATGGTTAGCTGCTTAGTTTCCGTCAATGACAACGTACCGGCACCGAAATACTCGAACTCCATTTCTACGCCTCCAGCTGGGAATGATTGATTGAAATCTTCTAGAGCCTCTTCATCGCCTTCACCAATCGGTGATCCTAGGACACTTAGTCTCTCCATTCCACCTCTGATAGCACTAAGTCTTGATGCTCTCCTAGATGCAAAATCCATCTGGCCGATTTGACTACCAGCCATAGAACTAGATGGAAATCCGCCAGCAGAAAGGAGCATATTCCCTTCGCTCATCATGAGAGACTCAGCTTGGGACCTATTTTTAAGTGCTGACGAGATATTCCATGGAAGAGTAACTTGACTAGAAGGACGAATGCCATCACTCATTCCCGCGGGACCCTCGCGACCAATTTCAAGCTCTTCATTGGGATCGTCGCGCATAGGCAACTCGTATTCATCTTCAGGGTTACCAAGGCCCATCTCTGCCTCGGCTGCTAGGCCCTCTTGACTTCTGTTTCTGATTCGTCTTCCGTTTTCATCTTCACCATCTAGCCCCTGCTCTCCCTCACCCTCAAAGCCTGAGACCTTGGCTCCCCTCTTCCGCTTTTTATCTTCAGCGTTGGTTGCTTTTCTGTCTTCGTTAATTGATTCTAGAAGCGCCTTTGCGGAGAATAAGCTATTTAGAATTGGGTTTCTAAGTCGTCCGAAGAATCCAAATTCGAATACCAGAGTGCTGGCCTTGCTCTTAGCCTTTCTGGAGACCTTCCCGGCTTGTGACCGTCTAAGGGCGGCCTCCATGTTGGCGAGATAGTTGTCACGCCATTCCTTTAATTCAGAACTCCGGAGCTCGGTTTTAGTATCAATGATGATCGCTGCTGTACGTTTTTTCCGGGCAGGCGCTTCGGCTTCGGCCTCTAAATTATCGGCTCTAGCTTCTATAGAAAGATCTTTGGATTCTCGAGGCATTGGGGAACCCTGTGCACGATCTGGAAGTGGTTCGGCACCATCAGGGATGTCGAATATATTGTCATCAGGGGGTGCATAAAGGTCACCATCGAACTGAGAAAGTTAGCCTAGGCTTAGGTACCCCAGTAAGAAGTATTATTTACCGCATGGCTTCTACCATGGCTGCCGTCACGGCCCTCTTCATGTTCCCGCAGAACCTGTTCCGCAGCTTCTTCGCTATTCATACGGCTGCCTTTTCCAATGCTCTGCGCACTTCTTGCTCTCCCCATTCTAGGCAACCCGGTAATATCAGCTTTACTACCAATCATTGATTCTCTATTTTTGAGTGGCGCTGGTAGCTGTGGTGTTGAGATCTCCCTCATCTCACCGTCCGCGTCAAATTCAAAATCCACATCGTCCAAGAATTTATCGTCTTGATCTATGGGGTCAGATCCTAGGATGAACTCATAGTCTCCAGCTATGGTGTCTGAGGTTGCGATCATAAGATCAGATCTGAAAGCGGCCGGGGTGGGGCCAGGGCGAGAACTAATGTGGTTTGAGGAGTATGCAGAACTATCTCTATCAAACTGCAAAGAGGACACCCCAAAAGTATCTTCCAGGGTGAATGTGGCATCAGCGTCCTCCATACTGGTATCAACGCCATCAGGAAGCTGTGTAATGTTAACGTCAAAGAGAAAAGCTGGGTCATCGACAAGGACCAGCTGCTCTGGCCTTTAGTATGATAAGTATACAACCCTCTAATATTTATGGACTGTTGAGAGGAAGTGTACCTAGTTCTTCCACCGTTGGCTAAGTCTAAATTAGCAGCTTTAATTGCAGTAGCGGTGATGAGTTTTTTAATATTGGCATGTGCCATCGTTGCATCACTGATCAGGTAATCGCACTGTCCAGAGTATACCCTGAGGTTATCGGTTGGTCAATATAAATATACATTATTACTATCATTCCTCACTTACCTCGAAATTCCATAGAGGAGATTTGACTGCAGACGGAGTGCCAGCGGTACACCCGGCTGCATAACGGTTTCGCACGCTTTTGGAACATTGACGCTTAGAATATCCTTACGGTGGACCTTTTTGAGGATTGATTTTGAACCGAGAGTAGCGACGAGCCTATTTAGAAGTCAGCAGGAGCGAGCAATAACAAAAAATTTATTGGAGGGTTACGAACCAGATAGTGGCCACGCCATACTTGCGTTGTGTGAGAATCTCGTGTGAGTAAAACATTGTAGTTGCTTTTACTGAACAGATTTAAGATGAAACGGTGAAGCTGGAGAGTAAAAAGAAGGGCTTGGGTGGAGGTGTTCTTGCGCCAGAGAGGTTGCTATGCGCTGACTACAGCTAAAGATGGAGTGAGCTCAGAGCGAGGGTTTAATTCTATTGAGTGGGTGAGGGAAACATTCGAGTTGCATAGGCTTG
Organism: Gyromitra esculenta; assembly: GCA_038503075.1. NCBI lineage: Eukaryota > Fungi > Ascomycota > Pezizomycetes > Pezizales > Discinaceae > Gyromitra > Gyromitra esculenta. The sequence continues at coordinate 1,692,683 of JBCAML010000002.1, forward strand.
CCGTGAAAATCGTCTGAGACAAACCCTCACAGTGAAACAAAACCCATCTTATCATTTTAGTAGACAGGGAGTATTGCGACACAAAAAGAGATTTCCATATACTGAGAATCGTATGGCTCGAGTTTGACTAAACTGATTTATTCGCGAATCTTCGTCAGCAAGCCAGTTGATTCGCGATCGGCCAACTACATGCATCGAGTACGTGTAATACCGAGTGAGATGGGATGTATGAATTAGCGCTACAAATTATTTCTTAAGGGTTACATAGAATGCTAACGTATATCTAAATTGCTTCTTAACGGCCACGTAGAGTACTGACGTATACCTTTGTCCATAAAATATTAAATATGGCCACTCTCTCCCTATTAGTCCTATTCGTCCTCAATGCCATTCATCTCCAAACTTACACTCATTACAGCTGCATCCACTATACAAAATATTCTTAAAGAATGTCCGCTAAGCCCTTGGGACTTGAATGCCTCATGTCTAATCTCACCCTGAAAGGTAAATCTGTGGAAATCGCAGCAGCTTCTAGCAACCCTCACGAAATCCCTTCCACGCCTGAACTTCTCAACGTGTTGACGGTTCCAGTGTTGACACCACAGCTCGCCCGGGAATCAATTGGCGAAAAGGCCTGGGGAGCAGCAAAGACTATATTGGTCTACCAACGGCACCAACATCTTGGTTTTGAAGAAACTCGCACTGCGGTTCGGAGGGATATGGAGCACGGTTTCATCCTTCAGGAAAAGGAAATTCCTCAGATTTTCGCCAATCACCGTTTTTTTGAAAGCTGCTCGAAATACTTTGTACTTTTCATCGAGAGGAACTATGCCAGGAACCCAGTCGCTCAAATCTCCTCAATCACCACTAAGGACGCCCTCCCTGCAAAGCTCTTCTATCAAATCTGGTTGTTGAGCTTTTATTTTGAGTATGAAGACATCGCGAGTTTGGCTCGTCTCAAGATCCTTTCCACCAAGGAGTACGCTTCCCTCAGTATGATATGCCGGGTCATACGTGAAAATCACCGCTCACAGGAATTTGGCTGCACGCCAAAGCACAAGTGCGGGTTGTTCGAAGATTACCGCTCGAGCGGTTTTTTCAACATCGCTTTGTGCGCGGACATCGTGATGGGCCCGGAAAATGGAAACTACGAGGTGAATCCTGCGCTTTACATGAAGATGATAACCCAGCTTCGTGCTTCTTGCGCCAGTCTCGATGGCGATTTCATGCCAAAGTTTGTGGAGTTCATGATTGATTACCCAAAAATGACAACCGAGGACCTGGTCAAAAAGTATGAGTTGGATAAAGGAGCGGAATATGTTGCCTGGGCTCGGCTTCAGCTAGAGTGGGAAGAAAAGGGATTGATTCAAGTAGTTGCATGTGAATCTATCTAGGTTGATCAAAAAATCTAAGGGATTGCATTTACTATGGGAAATTGGGACACATATTAATGTACTTGTATTACCAGAGAATTTTGATTAAGTCGTGTCATGAGCAAATAACAATAAAACCAAATATAAAACTACTACGTCGGATCGTAGCGAGGCAAAGTGACGTGTATGGTCTGATTCTCGAATTTTGCGGTTCGCAAACTTCAAGTCTCTGCAGAGGGGCCCATATCGTTAGGACTGATGATATAGCTAAGTCGATCATGATCACCTTGCTGCGTACATGTTATTTATGAATGATGACTTTATTCTAGCCTAGTAGGGATGTACTAGACTCATTCTATTGCAAGTACAGTCTATGACGATCTGTGACTAGTTATTGGATCTGACACTATGAAGAGCTACATTTTGGTTCTGATCAGTGTGAGACTCTTGGAAGTAAAGCCTTACTGGTCAATTTCCAAACGATAAAAGTCTATATTCAGAGTCTATGGAAGGGCTAGGGCAGATAAATGGTAGAAGGTAATACGAATATTACCACCAAAGGCGTATTATTTTAAGCTATCCCTTCGATCCACACTCTATATCTAGAAGGCTTCCTGGAGATGGCGGCGATTGTCCCAGATAAAAGTAGCATAAGAGGGACACTGCAATCCTCGCCTGCACTCAACACCGAGTGATTTAACATGCCGCTATCAAGGCGCACTTAAACATCCATAAGCAACGGAGGACTAGGGACCGACAAGTTAGGTCTGGTGACGAGACTAAGAAACGATGTGAATAATCGCAGCTTAAACAATCATCTGAATTTTAGTTTCCTGCAACCAGTGCAGCCAGTGGCTAAAACAGGAGGACGCTGAAGAAAAAAAAGGTATTTGCAGAAAATAGCATTTCTATCCTCCTGAACGCATGGCATAGAGATCTTTCCAAATCCGTTTATCCCGCTTAGAAATCCACCTCAGGATAAATAAAATAGAAAACAGTAAGAAATGGAAGATAAAATAGAATCAAACCCGCTAACCCTCGTAAATTTTCAACTAGTCCTTTACTCCTTTTTCCCCGTCTCCTCGTTTAGACTCAGCTTCTTCAACGCATCCTTCGCATCAACACCCAAGGTTTCAGCGACCGCATCCTGTGGCTTCACCTCCCCTTCCGCAACTTTCTCCGCAACTGCTGCGTTCTTTTTCTCTTTAGGTACGTAGCCAGTACCAATCTTCTTTTCCTTCCTCTTGACTTTCTTAGGTCCCTCAGAGGGGTATGCGAGGTCTGCAATGGTTTGCCATTCTTTGTTGGATTCAAAGGATGCACGGACGGGTGCTAGGATGGCGTTTAGGGCCTCTTGGACTCCCTGTTTTAAGTCTACTGGGGAGAGCTATACAAACTCCACAGTCAGTCTCCTGTCTAACCCTTTTAGTTGCTGTTCAAGAGGACGCTGTACCTTATCGGCTAGATAATCCTCCTTGAGTTGCTCGATATTCTCATACGAGATTGGTCCACCCCATTTCTCATCACGGTTAATAGTAAATTTACCCTTACCATCCGCACTGGCGAGCTGCGAGATAGGGAAGAGAACAAACTCGACGAAACTGTAAACACCATTCCCTTCGACCTCCTTTGGCGGACAAACAGCCTTCTTCAGCTTATTTTTGACAACCTCCGGCGGATCGAGGAGATCAATCTTAGAGTTAGGATCCGAAGCCGACATCTTCCTATAAGTCCCAGATCGTCAGAACCAATCCATCTCACCTTCCAAAATAGTTATTAAAAAAACCCACCCTCCAGCCAGCCCTGGAACCATAGGGTTCATCAAATGCGCCCTCTCCTTAAAGCCCACTACCGGCAACTGTTCCGCCGCCAATATGAAAATCTTCCTTTGATCGACACCCCCAAACTGCGCATCGACGCCCAAATGCTCCTCGTCAAGTGCCTGCATAAGCGGATAAACCAGCCCAGACAGCAGCGGACTCGCAACCTGCTTCACCACCTCCGCACCCGCCCTCTTTGCGTCGTGTTCCGTCACAGCAGTACTCATGCGCAGCAGATCCATCGTGTAGGCGGGAGTCAGCTGGTACGAAGAGCCCAGGACAAATATAAGCTTATCGATGGGGACCCCAATCGACGTGAGCAGCGTCTTGATGATATTTTCGTAGTACTTTGCGCGGTGCGCGACGAGGTCCAGCGGCGCCTTCAGGTTGTCGAGGAAGGCATGGATGTCGGCCAAGAGAACCTTGACTTCGCACCCAGCTTGCAGGAAGTGTGCGATTTTGACCATGGCGACGAAGTATCCACAGTGTGGACGACCGGTGGGTGCGGTTCCTGCAGTTGGTTAGCTACTTATCTATGGAAAAATATACTTTGGACGAAGACAAACCCCAGTAGATCTTGAGCGGCCGGCCCTCCTTCTCGATCACATCGACGAGGATGTTCTGCTTGAGAACCTCTTGGAGGCCTCTCGTGATCAGTTCGATCTTCTCAGCTGGTGTCATTTGCGCCATTGCCGTGTTCAATGCTGAAGTCAGATGAATTCGTATACAGAGTGGAATATCCTAGAGCTAAACCGGAGCGCAAGCTGGATGAAGAGAGAGAAAAAGGAACGAGGGGAAGAGTACTAGAGAGCGATGACTGGAGCTGAAAACCAGAGATTTTTAATGGAGCGGTTTTAGATGGATGGCGGGGAGAAAGGAAGACTAATCTGTCTTAAAAGGTGGGGCCCTTCTAGACCCTGCATGACTCATCGATTCATATCACGGCGTATCACTCGGTATGGCTCATCTCATGTATTTCTCTATCGTACAACAAACTCTCTCACAGCCAGCCTAAGAGGGAAAAAGAAGGAAAGAGTAAGAAGCATCTACCAATACCAGCAATTACCGACGATAACATATACTAATACCAGTACCCAACCTGTAAAGAACGAAATATGCAATACTACAGTAGCAAGAAATAGGTATCAAAGAGTGCAAAAAGAAGGGAAAAAAACTACCAGCTAACGATCGCGCCCTCTAAAACCCCCAGCCCAAGCCCTTTTTGTTAAACTCTTTAGTTGAAGCGGAAAAAATATGCCCCTCGTACATCCCACCATCCATTACTTCCATCACCGTAATTTCGTATTCTTCGTGCCAGAATTGCACATGCCACTTAAAAGATAGTACCAAATTGCCCATCCCCATCGTTATCATACCCGCTGAAGTTATCAAGATTCGGTTTTTTATGTCTGCAAATCCGATCATTAGTATCTCCTATCATCGATAAAGGATAGAGAATGAGCCTGAAAACATACTTGAAAGTAAACCCTACAAACGCCACCTTGCTCATCTTATCCTTCCTATCCTCCATATTCTCCAGCGCCGTCTGCTTGTCGTGCACCTCTTTATACTTCGCCATATCCGCCTCGTTGCTGAAATCATCGAAATATCCCGCATCCGTCTCACTATCTAGCTCTGGCACGAATGGCGGCTCTTTCGCCCTCAAATCCGCCCAATTCACCTCCGAAAAGTAGGAGTGATCCTGAACGCTCTTAAAATCCTGAAACCGCTGCTCACGTGCCGCAACGAGATGGATGATCAGATCCCAGGTCCGCTTAGAGAGATAGTAGTTCGGATTCTCATATTCGGGTTTGTGCAAGACTTTCTTCCAATGCTTGAGGTTATGCCATGTCTCGTCCACCGTAGCACCAGCAAATGGCGGGTACCCAGCGAGGGCTTCGTAGAGCATACAACCAAGAGACCAATAGTCAACAGTGAAATCGTACTCTTCGGTCCCGCGGAGGACTTCTGGCGCCATGTAATCTGGGGAGCCGACGACTGATTTGGCATAGTTTGTGTCACTTTCTCGAAGCGTCCTATATGCCCTTCGTCGCTCCAGCGTGGACCGCTCAGGAATGTCCATGTCTTTTACTTGGTCTAAACGCAGCTTCATGCTCTCCATCCGATTGGGGCTTAGCTTTCCAGCGCTGAGGCCGAAATCGGTGAGTTTGATGTGTCCGGAGGAATCAATAAGGAAATTCTCAGGCTTCAGGTCACGGTGAATGTAGCCGAGGTCATGAAGGGCGCTGACGGAGGCGAACATCTCGGCGACGTAAAATCGGGCATGGTTGAAATGCAAGACTCCTGTGTTATTAAGTAGGGTCCTAAAATCACCGCCAGGGACATATTCCTATTTCCTCCGTCAGAATACTTAACGTAACTAGCCAGTGGGGAGAAAAGTGGCTTTACCATCGCAAGGTAAATGCTCTGATCATCTTGAAACGCATACAGCAACTTAACCAACCAATCGCTCTTCGCAGCCGTCAAAATGTCCCTCTCCGTTAAAACGTGCCTAATTTCATCCAACTTGAACAGAAGCTTCTTGCTCATGACCTTTAGCGCGCACACCTCTTTGGTCTCCTTGTGTTCCGCCAGGAACACCTGCCCATACCCGCCCTGCCCAACTTGCGTGAGCACCTGGAAATCACCTTTCCGTAATCTTGTGCGGCGCTTCCGGAGTGCAACGCGCTCCCGACCAGCAAAACGGGTCCAGGAGGTCTTGTATTCCTCTGGGCCCAAACTTTTATGAGCTTCTTTCCAATCTTCAGTACGACTCCGACGGGTATGAACGTAGGTTACGAGATTGTAATAGTAATCGTAAAAATCTAAGCGGAAGAATTAACAAAGCCCACCTCGGCCAGCATGGAGCCAGGGGGGGCACCTACATAAATGCGCGACATCTTTCAATCTCTTCACCTGCGGTTTCGACAGCTTCTCGATCTCATCGATAGTCATATCCCTAAATGGATCGTAAGTCCTTCCACTCCTCTGCGCATGACTCCTCTGTAATCCTCCCGTATTCCCTCTACTTCCTGGCGTTGGTTCTCCTTTTGGTGGTGCATTTTCTTTATTATACCGCCTTGGTGTTATCGGTGGGTTTTCGTCTAGTTTGATAACGCTCGTATCGGCTGTATTGCCGGGATTATTCTTGTCCTCATGGATAACCTGTCGCTGCCGTTTCGATGGCGCGATTTGTGGTTTTGTGGGCGTGTTGGCCGTGAGCTGCAGCGATCTATCAAACATCTCACTCAGATGTGAGGAACCGCCGGGGGTCCCAGCGGTGAATTCTTGAGCTGTCGGTTGAGGATCCCATGATTCGTTATTGGTAGTACTGTTTCCGCGGGTATGTAACGGGGCGGGTTGGGTTGGTGGGAAGATGTCGGCGATGTGTTTAGGCGTGGCTGAGTGTTGTTGTGGGGGGTTCCTAGGAGGGAGGCGTCGCGGGGTAGAGGAGGGGACGTCCATAGCGAAATTGAGCAGAGCAGCCTGGGAGGAGGAGCTCAGATAGGAATCGAGAGATATCGGATGAGCAGGAGAAGGATGAGCAGGGGGGAAGGAGATCAATAGCGGGGTGACAGTTATTAAGAGAATGTTTTGTGGATGTGAGGGATAGAAGCAAGGAGCTTGTGGATGTTTTCCTATGTTTCTTTTCTTTTCTTAGATTCTTTAAGCTACACCGCCAACAGCGAACGTACAAACACAATTCCAGCTGAATGAGGGGAATGGAATCGTGCCGGGAGCTGTCGTGTTTCCGTATTTCCTTGTTTTAGTTGCCGCGGCAGCCAGACAGTTCACAGAGTATGGATTAACCCAAGGCCCCGTAATCAGTGGGCGGTTCGAGGAAAAGATATCTCGTTTTAGGCTTTGCATACTACCTTGGAGACCTTGCCCCGTGGTGGGGCGAGGGTGATATTAGTTTGTTGTTTCTGTGCAGCAAGAACAAATCCTCCCCGAGACATGTGTTGAGACAACTCTCGCGTCTATTCTTGATACTGGGATTGTTTCTACAGCTATATAATCCTAGTTTTCGGTTACAATTATTCACCAAGTAAAAACCTAGTACTAATCATTATATAACTCCAGCAATTTAAGTCAACTTACCGCTTTGTTGTCCCTCATACTCTTCCTTAAGCTCTCCTCTACCACTCCACCTTCTTTCCTGCCCAATCCCAGCAAAATCCCCTCTGATTTTCCTTCAAATCCATCACAACACCTACTAGCTTCTCTGCCGAGAACTCCGGCGAAAACAGTTTTCCCTCCTCTACACCTCCCCAAAACTCCCTACTCAGCCCCGTCTTGACAGTCCCCGGATGCAAACTCACACAGAACGCTCTCGACCCAGCTACCCGGGCGAGGTGAATATCAAAAGTCTTTGTAATGCTATTCAAGCCTGTCTTCGTCGCGCGATATGTGTACCATCCGCCAAGCCGGTTGTCACTTATTGAGCCAACTCGTGCGGAAATATTAGCCCAAACTGCAGGCGACGACTCGTAGTCCGAGGAATTAGGCCCAAGAGTTTTTTTAGTAGGGAGAAAAGGAGAGAAGTGTTTGAGCATTAATAGTTGACCGAGTAGATTCACTTTGAGCATTCCTTCGATGTTCTCAGAATTCAGATCCGCCGGGGAGCGCTCGGGGTGGAGAATCCCGGCTGTGGAGAAAGCATATTGGAGGTGATCTAAAGGAAATAGTTTTGCCACCTGGGATGCAGTTTCAGAAAGTGTTGGTTCGTCTTTATATATGGGTATCAGCAAATTTGTTTTTATTGAAAAAGGAAGTCGTGTAGACGAACCCGTAACATCAACCTTTAACACCGTAACACGGCCCTCATCTACATTTAAACCATCCAAAATACTCGCCTTAACCCTATCGAGATCCTTCCGCGCCGTTGTAACAAGTGGATAAGGTGTCACCTGGAGGAGACGGCGATTAAGTGCTAATGAGAGGCCGCGGGATCCAGGACAGACGAGATTGAATGGCATGTTTTTTACTTGAATTAAGGGAAGAGGATGAAGTCCTAGAGCTCTCAGGAAATTGAGCTGGTGGTTTTGTTGTTGTGAAGAGTCTAGTGCCGACGTCACGGGTCCGATTTAAGCTTATTTGATCCTAGCCGTAGATCGATCGTGATCGAGATGCGGTTCGAGTGATGGATCGGGATCTCGAGATACGCAGGAATATTTACCAATAAGTATCGAGCATTATTTGCGCTTACATTATCATTTGATACCGAGTCTAAAGATCTCAAATATTTGTCTCCAATTATAATGGAATTAAGACTATCGAGTCGCTGCTTTGGGTAACTCTTCTGCCAATAGGAATCCTCGTACCACATTCCTTCTCTCTCTCTTAGGAATGACCTTCATCCTACCATAGGTTAATCAGACGTAGAACACGTCTTGGGGAGCGATGATCTACCAGACTTTAAAGTAAAAAGGGTTCACTATGGCGCTATATGCCCAGCGCATCCTAGCGAGTGATATATTATGAAACGTATCCGAGTAGTAGAAGGACGTTCCCAAAACTTAGCAAGAGGAAACTGATGCATCAAATCTTATTGCAAGTCCGATATAGCCGCGGATCTATAGAACTTTTAGGTACGTGTAGCCATTCCCACTCGTCCATTTTCTCCCACTCCAAACTACTAGGTTATCGCAGACTCAAGAGCGGGGGAGGATCGATGCCATACTAAATGAACACGCCAAATGGCTTGACTAACGATTTTAACATGCAAGTTAGCACATTCTAATTGATGATGCAATTTTTTTTCCCAGGCAGCGCAGCCAAAGCTCATCCTTCTGAAAGATCCGCTCTAGCTCATTATATGGAATACGCACTAGTAAGCAGTAGTGCCTATGCCTGCACATATACGTGGTCAAAGGAAATCGGGGTAATCCGGCAGCTCAGTTGAGCATGGAATCCCCAGAGTAATAGAATTGCATGTAAGGCCACCAACCTAACAAGACGCAATGGCATGAATTACTTGGTTCACGGATGAGTAAAACTTGTCACATCGGCTGACGGAGTTGTCTCTACATGTAAGGAAGCGGCTAGGGCAGGGTAAAATCCATCAAAACCCTAAGATGCTAAGTATCAATCCCATCCTGTCGAAGGCTGTGATTCCTTGTGATCTTAGATCAGATCTAAAAAGCGTAGCTAGATCCACGCTAACAGGGTCCTACTAGTTCCTTTAGGGTTTCTCCTCCAGTTTCCTCCCGCAATGACATCACAGTGGAGAAATACACGTACTAGTAGTAGCTTGCAGTTTCGGCCTCCACTAGTGGAGACGAGCTCGAAATACAAGGTAGGACTGGTATTAATTAGTACGCTTACATGTAGTTCTAAGATATACAGCAGTACCCGTATTCAAGGACAACAATAAAGATCAGCCAGCTGTACCAAGACAGTCAGTGATTTTCACCAAATCCAATATTTTATAGCTTGGTTCAGCTCCACCACGGGACGACCCTACGAGGATATAAGATTACATGTAACTTCAAAATCTCTTCCCTCCGACCGTATATGACGATCACGGGCCAGCTCACTTCAACTCTCGGAAAATCCTGATTCAATTGCCATATTTGGGAAATTTTGCACAGCCTGCTAGGCAAGTATGCCCGGCCCTTTGCTAGATCGTGTAAAAGCTCCTACAACCTAGCAGGTTGCCGTTGGCGCAGAGAGGAAACCTAAGAAGGTCTGTTACATGGCCGTTGTAGAATAGAATAGTGTTTCCACTGCCATCCAATATATCAGTTCCTTTAGAATCAGACTGGTAGGGTCTTCGTATATTCTTGATGGCACCTTGACGGCCCTCAACTCTTCTTTCGGCTCATCGTATATTATTCTGCATAGCTGCGTTAGCATAGAACCGTCCCATATGTCTCCAAGTAGAGTATATCAAGTATACCTGGCACGGCATCTCGGAACCTATTTTTATGAGAATCCAGTAACTTAATAATCTGCAGGCTATGGTTAATTTCAAGATTCAGGAACTGACTTAGGTAGTTCGCTACTAGATACCCGATACCGGTGTCCAGTATTTTAGAGTCCTCATGAAAACGAAGAATAAACTGTTACACATGACTTCTGGTACCCAGTAGCTGCGACACTAGTGTACCCGCAATATCGTCATAGGTCTGCAGATCATGTCAGACCCTCTTTTCCGGCAAACGTCACAGTAAACTTCGAACCTCGAAGTAGAATTCCGAAGCATTGAGTCAAACTGGATTAAGATTAGGAATTACAAGCTATACCGGTCACGATTTTCGTCCTACTCCACAAAGCGAATATGCAGGTACGTCCCTGAAAGTGTTCCGATGGGGAATGTCGTGTGGGAGAGGCACTAGACGGTTATTCGTGTAAGTCCCCGACGTCTAGCGTAGGGTAAATATCTACCTACCACAAGCATGATTCTCGATTTTTATGACACCGTTAAGCATACGGTGTAAAAAAAGACTATCTTTGAGCCTCTAGTATCATCAACCAGCGATGGCGGTAGGAAGATAATTGGAAATTCGATGCTGCAGTGCTCACGGAGAAACATGCATAAATAGGCCGTCCCCGTTTGCCTACCGGAGTATCAATTCAAGACAGGCAGCCAAAGTTTCCGTGTGGCTATTATATTGCTACCCAAACTGAATTTAGTTTACATATCTTCAATCTCCTTTAAGTAGCTGGCTTTCCCTACGAAAAGTACTCATCATACCCATTCCCAATCACGATATGTTTGGAAAGAAATACCTTGGTCTGCGAGGATCAAAACTCAATATTGCCATTAGCATTATTGCTAGCATAGGCACGTTATATCTATCGTATATATTCGACTTCTACATTTACATTTTTACTGACATCCCTGAAGATTTTCTACTGTTTGGGTATGATCAAGGGGTTATGGGGGGTCTCTTGACACTCAAGAGTTTTATCAAGGTTTTCCCCGAAATAGATACTTCAGACAGTCTTCCGGCAGCTACAAGGACAAAAAATTCAGAGATGCAAGGTACTATCCCTAGAAATTGAAGTTTATGAACTATTTATAATAATACCTTGAATAGGGGTTGCTGTCTCTATGTACAACATCGGGTGCTTCTTTGGGGCACTAGCTTGCATGTACCTTGGAGATAAGCTTGGACGACGGAAAACGCTTTTCACTGGAGCTGTGATTATGATAGTTGGCGCAATATTGCAAACAACGGCGTTTTCCCTAGGCCATTTCATCGCTGGAAGGCTAGTGACTGGATTCGGGAATGGTCTCAATACTGCTACTGCTCCTGTTTGGCAGTCAGAATGTTCCAAGTCACATCGCCGTGGGCAGCTTCTTATGGTTGAAGGTGCTCTGATCACTGGCGGTGTCATGATTTCTTACTGGATCGATTTTGGCTTCTCTTTCCTGGAGCCTTCGGAAATATCTTGGCGATTTCCAATTGCCTTCCAGATACTCTTTGCAGCAATTATCGCGATCTTTGTACTTCAGCTTCCAGAATCACCGCGTTGGCTATTAATGCAAGGAAGAAATGCAGAGGCCTTGGAGGTTTTGACAACTCTCGATGATGTCCCTGCCGATGATCCCCAAATCAAGAGCGATATGATGGAGATCCAGGAAACACTCAAAGAAACTTCAAGTGCCACGCTGAGGGATTTATTCACCATGGATGAAAACCGCAATTTCCACCGAACTGTTCTTGCGTTCGTGATCCAAATGTTCCAGCAGATTTCGGGAATTAACCTGATCACATATTATGCGACAGCGTAAGTCATTATCGCAGCGATACCCCGAGGCTAGTGCTAACAAGTTCTATTTTAGAATTTACGAACAATATATTCATCTTGATCCTTTCCTATCAAGGATCTTGACCGCCTGTAATGGGACTGAATATTTCATGGCCTCTTGGATTGCTGTCTTCGTGATTGAGAAGGTCGGGCGAAGAAAACTGATGTTAATCGGTGCAGCGGGTATGAGTTTTTCTATGGCAATGCTTGCTATCATGACGGGACTGGGTGGGCCTACGAATGGAATTGTTGCCGCATGTTTCTTAGTATGTTGCAGTCTCTTCTCAAGATATAAACCCAATTCACTAACATATATCATCTCAGTTTATCTTCAATTCCTTTTTCGCAGTTGGCTGGCTCGGAATGACATGGCTATATCCGGCCGAAATCACACCCTTACGCATCCGTGCCAAAGCCAACTCCATTTCCACCAGTGCGAACTGGATATTCAATTTCATGGTTGTAATGATAACCCCGGTGGCGTTCGCGAATATCCAATACAAGACCTACATAATCTTCGCCGTAATCAACGCTGCAATCATCCCTTCAATATACTTCTTCTACCCCGAGACCGCGTATCGCTCCCTGGAAGAGATGGACAGTATTTTCTGTAAGAGTAAGAGCATCTTTGACATTGTTCGTGTTGCGAGTGAGGAACCGAGACGACATGGAAAGAACGGGGAGCTGTTGACCAAGTCCGATATTGAAGCCAGAGGCAGCGGCGATATGGGTGCGGGCAGCTTCGGTGATAAACCAGATAAACCAGAACATCATGAACACGAATACGCGGATGGGCCAAATGAGAAATGATAGCGATGGAGGAACAGACGAATATGACTTGACGTATTATAATTTTGGTATAATTTTGTACATATAGATATCTAACACGGTTTAACTTTGCGTCTTAAATCTCTAAAGGGGTTTTCCTGTTAATAAAGTATTCAGAATGAGTTCATGGATATATTACTCGAGATCAACCATATATATACCTCTGTGATTAAATTTAGAGCAGATCAGTAATACTCAAGCTCAAAATAGGCCCGTCAGCTAGTTTCGTGTATTTTGAATTATCCTGAAGACAGAAATTCTTGGAAAGGGAAGCTACATGTACTTATATGGAAAATTTTCGATACGAAAAAGAGAATTCCTTAGCCTAGCCCTTATGAACGTCGTCAATCGTATTATCGCTACTAGGTGCTAGCTCATTATTTATAGCCTTATTATCGCCACGACAGGCTCCAGCGCGAAGCAACTTAGCCCATGAGGTAGAATTCACAGGTTTTTCCTAGAGAAAATATCTTATTCAAAACCTAACTTCTAATTGATGAATCCGTAGTCTAATAGACATGAAACTGCCATGAGTCTAATGCTTCAGAATTCAATGGGTAACCGAGCTCCAAACCTGAAACCTGGGATCTGAATAGATGGAGGAAAATTGAAGTGGAAAATTGCACACTCTAAGCCCCCGGATATCAAAAATTAAAAAAACACCCATTTTCAGTTTATACCACCTATGCGAAAAAACTGTATATGATATCGCTGTTATTGCTGCACACCTCTAGCTATAGATACACTACCGCTCTCTACGCGGATTTATTTTTTCGATAGCTCCGAGAGGATTGGGCTATTTTTCTTCAGTTGCTGGCGATGCCTATTTGAGAGTTTAGTCAATATAACGCCAGGGATGAGTCAAAGGGGAGGGGAGACAAACATAAAGATGCGACCCAGTTGGACAGATCCTACACCGGCCAAAAAGAAGTTCACAGCAGCCAGACTGATCACAGCCATTATACGTTAGTATCTAGCCCCCACTAAAACAGGAATTTTGCGGAAAGACGCACGGGATGTTCTTAGGATGAATGATCAAGCACCACCTGGTCCAAATAGTACCAGTGGCGAAGAGAGCAGCATTCTGCGTTACGGATAAAGACTCGACAGGCCTAGATAGGTCACTAATTCCGGCGATGACTAGTCCCCACTATTCAAAAAATAATTGTACATGAGTATGTCTAGCGAGCTACCTATTGTCGTCGAGATTCATACCTTGAGGATTGGGGCCTATATTTCACTATCGGTCAGAAAACAGTGTATAAAACTATCATAACTAATACTCAAAGCACAGAACGGGGAGAAAGCTAACCCAGAAATGAACGGTCCGGGGATTGAAGGCAGGGTTAAGGGTCTTCGTGGCCGCCTTCGTGGCCGTTTGCGCAGCTACTTGTGACATATTGCTGGAGGTTGCTTTGGGCTATTAACTGGAAGCTCCAAAGGAAGAGAAAGAAGGAGAGGATGAGGATTGAGAGTGGAGATGGTGTATAGTGATAGCTGTCTACTACTCTGTGCCCCGGGAACGTTGGCAATCCTGGATGACTTTATCAGACCCAGCGTAGATTACAGACACGTTCGAGGGGTGGCTGGATGCAGGGAAAAAACGCCACAAAGACTGACAAATCGATTTCAGCCACATATAGACGCCGCAATTCAACTTCGGGCATCCGGTCTGTCTACGGATGAAGCCCTGTATCTACCTTTCGAGACTCAATTGAGAACTCATCACAGATGGCTGCTCGCTACGCTTTCGCTAATCAGCTTAAGGAGCTTCGGTTTCTCTTTTGCCAGACTGGGGAACACAGTGCAGCTGTCCGGTTCGTTTAACCCCCACCTTTTCGTTTTGCCATCTATGAACCGAAACTGATCACTTGCCCCGCAGAACCTTTCTCCAGAAATCATACCCAGTTATGAAAAAACACAACCCACACACGCCTATCCTGATAAGAGAAGCCATGGGGATTGAGCCGAAGGTGTTTGCGAGATATGGTGCGTACGCCAACAGGAACCCTAGACCTTCAAAAAAATAAATACGAAATCACTAACTTGTACTTCGGGGGCACAGAGTTCGGGAAAGAAAGACAAGAGTCATTAACAGGTTATTTCTCCCACCGCTACTCTCATAGAATGAAATATGAGTATTAACACCTCAGGGACAATTTAGGATTAACGGATAAAGAAATCGAGGAGAAGGTCTCAAACTTGGCAAAGGCATCGTCCTAGAATCTCGTCAGGACAAAAGGCGAGCGGATTTCGTAAATAGATATTAGAAAGCTCTGTATTCTATATTTCCAGGAAATTGCCCCAGAAGGTTTCCGGATCGAGACAGAGTTGTGTTTTTTGGTTGGAGGTTTAACGTGAGCGAGATAATCACATGACAGAATCATTCCATATAAAGATCGTAAAATACAGCAAATATCTGAACATTACAAATAGTGCTGAATATTTAGTCCTCAGACTTTGTATCCCACAATTATAGCCCCCTCCATCTCTAGGCCGGAACTTCACCAAACCGATATTGCGCCCAGCTCATGCTTCCTTCAGCTAATGTCCACAGCTGGGTTGCTTTGTCGTCTCCCGCAGCCCCCGAAGCAATATGTACTGGCAGTAGATGTTCAAAGCTCGGATGCGCCTTCCTAGCATCACTTCTCCAGACCACCTCCGCAAGTTTTTTCTTCCTATCATCTCCAGATGTCACATTCACTACCGATTCTTTGAGGGCAACATCGAATGTTTTGGCGTAGTCCAACGGCTTGTTTGACATCATACCAAACCGCAGATCACTTGATTTTCACAATAATCGTTAGACTTGACTCCTGAAAGATAATAGCCTGAGTGTAATTACCGGAGATTGTGCACTGCCATGCCTGAGCCAATAACCACAATTCCTTCAGATCGAAGTTTGGCAACCGCCTGGCCAAGTTCATAATGCTTGTTGGGATCTTCGTTCCCGAAGAGTGAAACCTGAACCAAAGGCACGCCAAGCGGGTTTTCCTCGGGATGGAACACTGATCCGTCAGTACAAGAGAGTCTTCACCTGAGGAGCCGCTGGGAAGGGCTTACTGCAAGTGAAAGGCGCAAAAACTCCATGGTCTAACCCCCTCTTCACCGCCGCTGCTTCGATACCTGCCTCCTTGAACAACCCCAAAACTTTCTCCCCGAGCTCTTTAGACCCAACATTGGGGTACTTGACTTTGTAGTAATGATCCGGGAAACCATAGTAGTCATATATCAAATCTGTAAACTCGGCTGTGTTGACCTCAACGTTGTTCCGCCCCGCCTGCCAATGTGCCGAAAAGACAACCACAGCTTTCGGCTTAACTTTCTGCGTGATTTCCCGTCCGATTGCTTGGAGCTTCCCAAATGCTGGGTGATCCGTTTCGAACATTACATTCGGCTACAACCATAGTTAGCAAGATTGTTTATTCCTAACCAATTTCCGAAGAAATCTTACCCCGCCATGAGAAACAAAATAGACAGGCGTAAGCCCCTCCGTAGACGTCATTACCGTTGCTGCAGGAGAAGGCGAGGAAGAAGCTCTACCAATACCAGTCAAGCCACCGACGATACCGCCGAGTTTTCGAAACACTTGCGAAGCCACAACAGCTGGTAATGAAGCGGATGAGTCTGAAAGTAAAACACCAATGAAAACCGGCACAAACAGAAGCAGCAAGAAGCCTAAAATGCGGGATATATAGCCCCGTGGGCGCTGAGGGGCGAGTTGTGGAATTTTGAAGATTTTCCTTTTTTTTCCCCCAAATATGCAGAGAATATTAGACTGCGAGGATAGGGCTATTCATATACTTAAGCAAGATCAATAATTACTAGAAATTTAGAACAGCAGCTCTTAAACAGTGGTGGTACGCGACTTCGTGGGCCGGCCGAGAGGTCACGTGGTGTTGACGAAGGCTTATGAATCCGCGACCCATGGTTACTAATTAGTCGTTTGAGCTATTGGTAAGATAGCTCTCACCTGCGCCCGGAGACTTATCCGTGTCTTGCCCTGACAAGCAAACGATGGAATATATAAATACATGCACCAATGACAGATGCAGCCACGATAAACCCAATAAATACAGGTAGGCTACATGTACCTATCAAGGCTACATCTGCAGTACTCTATACTCTACCGTAAAACTTCAGTCATAACGAACTAGGCTAGGCTAAGACGCAGGAAATACCTCCAGGTTAGAACCCAGGGTTTGGGTTGAACATACCTGTTTATTTACTGACCACCACTAAGCCTCAAGCAGTCGCACCAATTACGCTACTCGTTCTATCATGTTGTCTCAGCCCAAGCCAGTTCGCTATGACCGAGTTTTTACGGTATAGGTACCAAATTATACTGGCGGAAAAACAATATTTGTTTATTTCAATACATGCACCAGATAAATGAAAACCCTTTATAGCTATTCTACATACCCTCATCTACATGAGCACGTCTTGCCACCATCTCGGAAAGTTCTCCTGCATATACTTACATGTACTTGTTTGTTCTGGCGACTATAGCAAGACTCGGCTACAAAAATGGAGAATTATCACTCTGTACTAAGTTGAGCCGTTTAATAAGGCAACAACGGCAATGCCACACTCCAGCAATATGGGCCATTTCTCCATACTCACAAAAAAGTCTAGAACTATGCTTCAAGATAAAAATATTTTTTATGTGGTTCTACCCACTTATTTATTTTTTATACTTAAACTCCATTATCTGCACGGTGAAGTTCGTCCTGTTTCTGAGGTACATATTGTTGCTGTCGCCTCACTAAACGAGTACCACTACATATGCACACATCGTTATAACAAAAGGGCATACACCAACCTTTACAGGCCTTTTTTTTTTTTGAATGTAAATCAATAGGATGAAAATAATTAATTCACATCCTAAATAACACAGGTTCATCATATTCAATAGACTATCCCTCGACCCTCGTAGAACTACATGGAGGAGTTGGAGTGCTAGTGTACACGATAGACACTAGATGTGTAGGCAGCGGAAGCACAGGTTCCTGTGAAGTAGGAGCTACAGTAGCCGCAGTCTCGACAGAGCTATGAGGTAGAACGCTACTGTGTACGAGGGACAGTAAGTATGTAGGCAGTGGAAGTACGGGTTCCTGTAATATAGAAGTTACGGCGACCACAGTCTCAGCAGGAGCATGAGATATAGTGTTAGAGTGTACGATGGACACTAGGTGTGTAGGCAACGGAAGCACGGGTTCTTGTGGGGTAGGAGTTACGGCTGCTGTAGCCTCGACGGAGCCATGGGCCAGAGCGCTACTTTGTACGATTGATACTAGATGTGTAGGTAGTGGAAGCACCGGTTCCTGTGGTGTAGGAGTTACGGTGACCGCAGTTTCGACAGGGACGTGTGCTACAGTCATTTCCCTTGGAGCAAGACCAGTAGAAGTTCCATTATTCTGACTACCACCAGCAATAAGTGAGTCCAATTCGGCTGCACTCCCCAAGCCCATCCTAAATGCCACATCTTCAGGCGTGATGCACCCAACGCTGGTCCCAGCACTAAGTTCCAAAGGCGCTGAAAGACATTTGTAAGGTGCTACACAACCAAACGAGACATAAACACCACCTATACAACGGGCCCAGCCGCCGTTAATGCAGGCATTTAGAGTTTTCGGGTCGTTCGAGTCGCACGGTGAAGAAAGGGTCATGGCAGCAAATTTCTTGTTTTCCGCAATTGCAAGCGCTCTATTCCCGAATTTGTCTTCTGCGTCGCCACTCGTACCATCGCCAGGCACAGTGCTGGTCGATGGATTTAATCCGGTTGATGTAGTTGTGGTGGGTTTAACGCTGATAGTAGGTGATGATGTCGCAATGGGCCCAGGGGTCATAGTAGCCGCAGATGTCGTAGATGTCGCAGATGTCGGCACGGGTACAGGCGCCGAGACATTTGCGGATGAGGCAGTGGACACAGATGTTATGGTGGATGTCTGCGTCCCAACAGGGAAACGTACAGAAGAAAAGAGCGCAGAAGTCGGTTTGCGTGTCGTAGGAACAAAGGTAGATGATGGATACACAACCGCATTCGAAGTAGACCCTGTGGTTATGGGTAAAGTAGTCGTACTGATAGAAGATGCCGGTGATGAGGTAGGCGGGGTCACGACTGCATCTGAGGTTGAGCCAGTGATTGTTATTAATGTAGTAATTGCCTTATCGGGAGCTGCTGTTGATGATGACTGAACATCGCCAATTTGTTCAAACGATTTCTGTGATGTTGAAGACGTGATCTTGGAAGTGTCAGATGGTATTGATGACACTTGAGTAGTTTGCGCCGGGGATTCTACGATCTTTGGAGAAGCTATGGTTGTTGACGAAGCGACAACGGCTGACGAGATTGGAGCAGTTGAAACTACAGCTGTCGAAGAAGCCACAGCGGTTGAAGGAGTTACAGTGCTCAAAGAAGCTGCAATCTTGGTGCTTGTAGCGTCGTTAATGTCCTCGAAGCTGCGAGATTGTGTTATAGCGCTAGAGAAGGGTTGCGAGAGTGTACTGTCGGTGCTAGTGAGAATGATCATGTTCTCACCCGGAATGCCAGAGGAGGTAGAAACCGGCGTTTTGGTAGCAGAAGTGGTATTTACGTATGGTACAGCTTGCAGTACACTCCGAGGTCTCCTATAGGTAAGGTAATGTTAGAATTATAACAGACCACGATATAGGGTGGAGGAAGCAAACTCACACAGCGGGATTTCGGTATCTTCCAATTGGGCCAGCCAAAACTAAAGATGCCATCAAGGCAAGAAAAACAGTGAAGACCTGCATCGCAGAAAGAAAAAGAAAAAGAAAAACAAGTGAATATCTAATAGGTAAAAATCTCCCAGAATCCAACAACACAAGACGAATTCAAGTTGGCCGGGGAAAAATTAGAAGAAAGAAAGAAAAAATCACAGCACAGCTGGAAAGAAAAGAAAGGAAGAAAAAAATGAAATACAAGAAATAGTTCCCAACAACCAACGATGAAGGTGAGCGTGGAGGGTGAAGAAATAATTCACTGAAATGCAGCAGATATATATCCGAACCTGCGCCCACATTGAAGATTTAATCCACCTGAACGGTTAGGTGGATTCGGATATCATAACCCAGTATCTGCGAGCGGAACCATTCAGTAACAGGGGATGGATCATCATGGCTAGTGAAAAGGCTCGACTGGAGACGAGAATAGACGGGCGGCAAATGTTACACACATATTCGTCTAGTAAAAAGGTCGCAGTAGCTAGGTCTCCACAGCAGACAATCATTGATATCCGCGTTGCCAAATCAGAATGCTTAGAGTCGCGACGCATCAATACCCTGAAACGGGAGGCGACCGGAAAAATAGGGTTGCCAAGAAAAGGTACGGGAGCCTCAACCGTCACCGCGCATAGTGAAACGCGCAACTCCGAAAATAGTCGTCCTTTGGGAAATTATTTATCCAATGGAGAAACCAGGAGTTGAATCGGCAACCATCCTCAGCGCAAAGGCGGATTAAAAATTACGATAATTCTACTTATTCGTGCCAAACGACACTTCTTAACCCACCTTCCTGGTGACCTTGATGTTTCAGCTCAGGTTGGCACATAGAAGGTAAACATAAAAAAAATTACAAATAGCATATGCATGGAATCAAATACGTATTATAGAATCAAGAATTTGCAGCGAACTAATAAGCTCCAGCGCTTGAGGGGTCAGTCACAATAGTATAATGCACTCTCAAATCAGGTTGATACAATATCAGGCATATCAACGCTTGGATAAAATCTATGGAATACAATTCAAACCAGAGAGGGGCTAATAATTATTGCCATCTGGCCATGTGCCAATGCCGTGCGCTGAAATGGATTTTTCAG
This sequence comes from Gyromitra esculenta, assembly GCA_038503075.1. Classification (NCBI taxonomy): domain Eukaryota; kingdom Fungi; phylum Ascomycota; class Pezizomycetes; order Pezizales; family Discinaceae; genus Gyromitra; species Gyromitra esculenta. The sequence continues at coordinate 1,713,305 of JBCAML010000002.1, forward strand.
CTCGATTACATCCTGAGGGGAGAAGTCCATTATAATTAGTCGATTTCCCTAGAGACCACAATCTAAACAACCTAAAAGGGTAACTCACTAATCTAAGCATCGAATTTCTGCTTTCCAACCACCATGAACCAAATCTCGCGCTCTAACTACTCCACAACCCAATCCAGCAACATCACAATTAAGGTCAACCTCCCAAGTCCTGCTCTTCTCGCCACAAACAGCAACCTTATTTCCGATACATATCTTATTCTCGGATTCGGTAACGGCTATACAAGCATCTCCAACCACAACTATATCCACCAAAAAGAAATGATTCGCCTCCGCAATAAGTTTGTCCAGCTTTTCAACATCCTTAAATATTCCATTATCACCCTTTTTGACATCAGCCTTTAGCTGTAAGGGTATTTCTCCTCTTTTTGCCTTTTTCGCGGGGGCTGCTGAGGTTTGAGTAGGGGCTGCAGTAACGGTCGATGGTGGCTGCGTCACGTAAATAGTTTCAGTAACAGTCATTGTAGTCCAGCTAGTCGATTCGTCCGTAGTCGTTGGTTCGGGTATAATCGTTGCAATCATTGGTGTTACCGTCGGAGAGGCAGTATCGACAGTTGACATCGCAGACGTCTGAAACGCATCTGGCTCAACCCCAGCATCGGTGCCCTCTGGCTCTAGCTCTTTTGCCAAATCCATCGAAATTTCACTGACAATACCGCCATAATGTCCAATCCCCCGTTCTGATGATCCTCGGCTAGCAAGGGCTGACGACTTGCGGGTTACAGCGCTATCCGGGAAGGAGATAGGCGATGCATATGCTGAACCTGCTAGAGTGCAAGCTGCAATCCCGGTAGTAATGAGAGTAAGTTGGAGCTTCATAGTGAAAAAAATTGAAGATTAAGAATAGTATCGTCAAGATAGTAAAACGCGGTTCCTAATGGCAAAGAATGACAAAGGGATAGGAATGTAAAAAGAGTGTCAGAATGTACAAAAAGCTAAAGGAAGGAAGAACAAGTTGAACTATCGGTCAACGAAATCGATAGAGAGAACGAGAGTGAGGAAACTTTGGTAGAGTGGAAGTTCCATTTGCCAGCGAAAGGAATCAGGTACATGGTCTCAAAAAAGCCAGAGCTGTGGGGAACGGCGAACTAAAAAGAAAACGGTAGTATCACCATATCATGAACTACTGTTTCATACACTGGCAGTGTGGTGTGGTAAAGAATACCATTTTCCCAACACCTTCCGTGTTTCAGAATTGAGACTAGCGCTAGAAGACCAAGACCAAGAAGCTCGAAGTTCAAAAAGGAAGTACATTAGGTACATGTATGACCCTGACTCCGATAACATCCTTAACTACAAGAAACAGACAAACGATAAAACGACATATATGCATAACGCTATAAAACCTGTTCCACCGAACCAATTCGAATACTTCGAGTTATAGCGTAGTGAAGAAAATCCTTCTAACAATACTTAGCTCAAATTAGTCAGACCGGTGCATCGCTGGTGTCAAAAGAGTCATCGGAATCCGAAAGGCAATACCACGCACGTTGCACAAACACATCGTGAGGTTAAAAGGGCGCCTATGTCACAGGTTAATTTGTTTACCCAAACGTGGAACAGCAACCCCTGCGTCAATCCCTCCAATCTCTTCTAAGCGAGAGATACTTATCTTGTTCTTATATTCTTTCTTCGACCATAACCTGAAAATATTGAGATTTGGCAGCTGTTCCAATTTACTTGACATGCGAACTGTCGTGGATCTTGATTCATTAGCTGTTTGCAGCATATCTGTCTCAAGCCTATTCAGCCACTACCTCGAAGGGCATCTTGGGAATGTGTCATGTGAGTGCTCATCGCATACTTTCGCCAATCGCCAATTTCATCATCCATAGGTACATATAGCGAAAATCCCAAGCGGAATACTACAGGCACTCTCCCCTAGATCTGGTGACTCACCGAAATATCGATCTAGAGGAAATTCGATAGCATACACTTTGATAGCTATATAGGCATACGTATAAGATTAGGGTTAAATTAATAATAATTAAAAGTCTCGAGCTCTCAACGTATGTATTGTGACCCTGTATTACGCTTCAAGGTGGCTAGAATAATCGTGGACACGTATCCTGGCAAAAATTTCCTGATTAGTTAAATTCTTCTTTCGAGGTAATATGGTCATGAATACTCATATTATTTGCACTCTATAATCATTGGAGTACGACTATTTACTTTTATTAGTCGTGAGCTATGTACCAACCGAACACACTAAAAGCAAAAACATATCGCACAGGATATAGGTAACTAGCGAGTGTCGTGTGATCTATAGCTATAGAGACACACAAACACTGATAAAAAAAGTCTAAATTCCGCTTCGACATACAAACTAATAAGAAACGAGTAAAAATGAGAACTAAACTAAATAAAAAGCAAACTCTTCTATCTAATCCCAACCCAGAAAGCTACATAGAACCCACGCAAAAACTTCATAAAGCCATAAGTGCTAGCTACAGGAAAACAAATATTCCATAACAACGAAACACATCGATAGTATTTCAGTACTTGTGCTCCTTCAGCTCCGCTTCAGACCATTCATAAAACTTTTCAGACAACTCTTCATCCGTGGCATACTTGGTGGGTGCGTTCATACCACTCCCTTTCTTAGCTGTGGGAGCATAATACTCTCCCGAGTCCTCAAGTGTGACTTTTGGCGAAACGGCGCAATAGATCTGAGTATAGGATCCAGTTTCGGTACTTGTGAAGAAATATTTCATAATACCCCAGGAAAGCTTGCCGGTGATTCCAGACGAGGCACCTTCGTCCCAGAGAGGAGAATTTATGAAGCCAGGATGCAAGGAGACGACGATTATTCCGTTATCTTTCAGGCGACGTGCGAGAGCCTTTGCGTGAAGGATATTGGCGAGTTTAGACTAATTTTTTTATTATCTCCAGTTAGATGATTTCGTCGGTAGCGTGAAAGAAGAGATTTACTTACAATTCCATACCGCTCCCAAGTATTTTTATTCTCATTGTGCATGTCATCGAAGTTGATTCCGTTAGCTCTGGTATGGGCGAATGAAGAGACATTGACAATTCGAACTACTCCTGCAGGGGAGGATTGAGCGGTTTTTATGAGCACCGGTTGCAGGAGTTTCGTCAGAAGGAAATGGCCCATGTGATTAGTACCAAGCTGGATTTCATATCCATCCTTGGTCTTGGAGTATGGGAGAGCCATTACACCAGCGTTGTTGAGGAGAACGTGGAGAACCGATTCCTTACTACATGTATTTGAGGTATTAGTATACATGAAGCGTATATGTAGTGCACGTAAATGTCACGAAGATGTTTATATACCTGAGAAATTCATCGGCAGCCTTTTTTACAGATTCGAAAGACGCCAAGTCCATTTCGAGGAACTCGATCTTGGCATCAGGTACGCTAGACTTGATATCCTCGATTGCAGCCCTCTGCTCTAGTCAGTATAGGTGGTTCTCTAGGTTAAAACCGAGGGTCGAGGGGGAAATACCGCTTTAGATTCTGATCTCGCACCCATGTACACCTTAGCGCCCTTCTGAGCGAAAACTAAAATGCTTTCTTTCCCAAGACCTGAGCTCCCTCCAGTGACGAGAATTACTCGTCCTGTCAAATCAGAAAGATCGTTAGGAGTGAAATTTTTTCCAAACATTTTTAGGTGTTGCGGTTGAAAATAGGGAAACTTGTAAGTGTGGCTTTAATAGAGAGGAAGCAGCAAAAGATATAGGTGACTTGCGAGCCAAAGATGCAACTGTTGTATAGTAGAGAGAAAACGAATGAGGAGTGTGTCGGATACGTTCGAATTCTTATAGAGAATTCGTACCAAACGGATTCGGCACTCCGTTGTGTCGGGGTTGCCGCAAGACCATCTGAGTCGGCACAGCCATCAATCCGCCCCCGGGGTCCCCGATCAAATAGAATGTGCATGTAGTCCCCGGAGAAACCTTAATCCTGAACATTACATGCACATGTACCTATCTTATGTCAGAGTGTAAAAAGCATTTCAAGGGCCAGGAAAGCCTGCATCAATCCCTAGCAAACCGATCCTTAAACCCTTAATTGATCGTACACGTGTGCGAAAACAAAAAGCTTGACCCGAGCCACAGGCCTCAATCACAACGCCGTATCCGCAAAGAGAGCTTATACTCTCAATTATGTTAGCTATAGAGAATGGCGATAGGAAAGCCACAGAGCATTGCTATCTAGAAGCACGATAACACCGGCGCTCTCAGATCCAGAGGCTGAACTAAGCTTAAATCCGAGTTTTGCTGGCGTGGTGAGACGCCTGATTAAGCTTTCGGCTTTGGTCGGCTAGCCACATGCGCACGCTGCATGTCGTCCTCTAGTTCTAGATCTCTGTTCGAATCAAAATTCACCACAACTACAAGGGCAGCTCGGGGGATTTCAGCTGACGGAACAAGTATCTCCCAAACACGCGCCCGAGTGAATACAAACCTGTTCAAGACCGAACCGGATTTTGACCACGACGGCACTAGATCCACCGTGATATCGCACGTCGGCTGCTCTAGGGTCATGATGTAATTCCACTATATTTGCTATAATACCTACCTTATTAGCTATCCGTGGCGGATTAAACGAACTCTAGTGTTGCGAATCTCTACCAACTGGTGAGGCTCAAACCTGAAATTCGAAAAGTCACACGTGAACGTATCGCTTTCTGTGTTTATCGATAAGATGCCGAGGGAGATTAGTTATTCTAGCGTCGCGAGCTCCGAGGTTATGGTATATGTAAGGTAAGAAAACTACATAATATTCCGATTCGGGGATTCCGGTGGTAAACGTCATCACCGGAGGAATTGACATGCCGATGGTGCGTGTGGGCAGACATGCAACGGCATAACCGCCAGCATTGCAAGGGGGACCCGGAAGAATTGATCTACGACTACGACATGCTTAGACAAAAGAATATACATGTGGTTACTTTTAGAATTGCAAGATCAAACTCTAATTTCTAGCAGCCTGGTTAGTTGAAATCTAGGGTTGGGGTCTTTTGCGCAAGAGCTCTGCAGAACACCAACACCCTTCAAATTTCCCACTGATTCTGACTGAACAGCCCTATACGACCACTTGATAAAGACCGGCCTTTGTAAGAAAGGAATCCAAAATTAGCGACCGATACCACCTACATATATATAATACCCAAAGAACCATCACTTTCACAACCGAAAGGTGGCTTTTAGATTATCTTAGGGACAGTTCCATCCAAATTAAAACCTCGCATAATAGATATAATTCCAAAAAAAGGATAGGGGTCCTAGTATAACCACCAGGCCCCGGTCTTGGGCGTTCATGGTTCGATGCACGCACTTATCAAACTTTTAGGCAGCCTTTAGGTACAAATTAGGTTTTGCGAGCGGAAAGGGTTTGTGACAGTTATATATACGTGTCCATGTATACTACCCCAATTCCCGTGATGCAGGCTATTATATGTAAATCGATTCAATTTAGTGCTCCCGCCACCAACACCGCGTGCCCAGTCACGCAGTTCATAAGGTAAGCAAGTTATTGCCAATTCTGCGCAAACGCTTCGTCTTCATGTAACAATATCGATTGGATTGGATAGAGAGACTTGTTTTGCGATGGAACCCAAAGAACTTGGAGCCATTCGTGTGCGAAAGATATCCGAGTGACCTATCATGACTTGGCTGATGGCTTTGTGGATGGCTTGGCACAAGATGGAGATTATTCAAGCTGCAAATCGTCACTCGCCTCTTTTGTTTCCAGGTTCTCGACAAGACAGCATTGGTATTCAGGGAATCTCACCCCAGGAAATATCCTCAGCTTGGACATAAAGGAAGTGGATGTGAAGAGATGTAAAAATTCTTAGAGAATGGTGGTTTGAGGCTCAAGACCCGCATACGCAAAGCCACAGTCACAAGTCACAAGCCACAATCTTCAAAAAGTTTTCTGGAGCTACCGCAGAGCCGCCCGCCTCCGATGCCGTACGTTCATGCAGATTGCATGCTTCATCCCACCTTCAATTCGCCAATTAAGCACGTCAATCATCTGGAAAACCTGGTTTTGATCTGAGCGTCACAACTAATCGTTCATATTTCTATTCTGCGCAGCTTCGGCTATCCTATAGTGACTGACGTTCACGACTTTCGTTATCCTCCGGACACATGCGCCCTCATATTGCACCCTCATCCTGCTCACGATCTTTGGCACTTCGTTTTGTTCGCCCTCCCTCAGCCTCAGATCAATGCTCTATTTTCTCTGTGACGGCTGCTAGTCGCTCCGGATTTGGCGCCCGAGAAGGACGAGGAGGCGGCAGAAATGCAACCACTAGAACAGAGCTGGTTCAACAGCGAATACAATGTCGGAATTATACAACTGGTCGGTCATCTTCAAAAACGCTATCTATGATTGCTTCATCGCCAAACTACTCAGAGCTTTTGATGCCAACTTATCTACACCACGGTGCACGGGGAAGAGGATCGGAAGCGGGCTCGATAGTGGCGGGGAAACGAAGAGCAAGTGGAGGCTTAATGGACATACTCTTCGGCCGGAGGTCTAAGAAATTTACAGCAAGACAAGAGAACGTGAGTTCAAGGTATCTAGACTCCGGAGCTGAAGAGGCAATTCTGGGACGGAGTCTGCTGCACAAGAACAACGGCGACGAGTTTTTACGATGTACGGAATTTGACAAGGAAGGTTCGCGAGTTTTTTGCATTAGGCGTTTGTTTTTGTCTAATTTATTTATTTCAGATCTAACAGAAGTAATTTTATAGGAGACGTTACCGTCGTGTTTGGAGAATTCAAAAAGAGCGAACTGTGTACAAAGGTTCGTGCCTTGCAGATTTACTATCTCTTGAACCCTAAAAAGATTCGATGGCTGAAATAATAGGAATAGCATGGCCTAATGCCTCGCGATCTCCGGAAGCTCTGGGTTCCTAGCATTATAGTCCCTCATATCCTAGTTAGGAAGAATTCGATTCTAGTGAACCTCCTGCACATTCGCGCTTTGATTAAGGCAGACATGGTATTGCTTTTTGACGTATACGGTTCCACTGACTCGTACACACAATCTATATTCATGTACGATCTCGGCGGCAAACTCCGCCAAGGCTCAAAGGCTATGGGAGGGCTTCCATATGAGATGCGTGCGCTAGAGGCGATCTTAATCTCAGTCACGGCCGCACTAGAGGCGGAAATGAAAGTGCTGCAGGAGCTCGTCATTACGTTGTTGGGCGACTTGGAAGAGGATATCGATAGGGATAAGCTGCGACAGCTCTTGATTTACTCTAAAAAACTATCCACTTTCGAGCAGAAGGCGAAGTTGATCAGGGATGCCATCGAGGAAATTCTTGAAGCTGACGACGATTTGGCGGATATGTATCTTTCGGAGAAGCTGCATGGGAAAGTCAGGCCAACAGAAGAGCATACCGAAGTCGAAATGTTGCTGGAGTCATATCACAAGATATGTGATGAGATTGTTCAAATATCAAGCAATCTTGTCTCCAGCATCCGAAACACGGAGGAAATGTAAGACAGCCCGCTCCTTCCCAATAAGAAAACACTAACTTCTTCAACCACTCTAGCGTTAACATCATCCTCGACGCCAACCGGAATTCTCTCATGCTCCTCGATCTTAAATTCTCTATTGGCACCCTTGGTATTGGCTCTGGTACCTTTGTCGCTGGCCTTTACGGCATGAATCTGAAAAATTTTATGGAGGAATCCGATTTCGCCTTCTGGGGGGTCTCCGGATGGGCGTTTGTATTCTCTGCAATAATCTGCGCATACGGCCTGCACAAACTCCGACGCACACAAAGACTAACCATGTGGGGTGAGAGCGGTTCTCAGGAAGGGAAGAGAGGTTGGATGTCAGTTGGGAAACAGTCATCGGGTAGCCATAGTTCCGCAGCAAGGTTCCATCAGTCGATCCAACAGCATAGTAAAGCACCACGAGAGAGTGATTTACCGCCATTGCAGGTGTTGCCGGAAAAGAAAGCTAGGAAGTGATGGGTTGAGCAGGATAATCTCCTACGAGGGAGGGTCGACATGGATGATATACTTACAACGACATAACATATCTATACTCTCGTTTTTTTCTATCTGTACAAATTGGCTTCACCGTCGCCCCTCTTTCCCTTCTCCTTGCTACATTACCACACACGCGTGTATTTACGTACTCCCCTCTTGATCGGTCAGTTATTTTACGGGCATTATTATATACCGGTAGCCTGCATTCAGTACTGGCGTTTTGCTGTTTTACGTTACTATATTAACGCTTATATTCTCCTCTTTCTATATATCTTTTGTACGCCCCTCTCAATTTTAGTTACATGTAGAACACGAACACAGCGTATTGAGTGAAGGGCTAGGCACACGGCTTTAGCAACAAACCTCTATAATGATAACGTTCTTGTGGGGAAGGTTCTCTGTGACTGACAGGAAAACTTGAAAACCAACCAACAACATTCAATTTAGAATTTACGTTATCGCCTTTAATACTCACTTTAAGTTAAACCCTAGATTTTCGTACCCTGGGCCCCGAGTTCTTGTGGTCTAAGCTATAGCTATCTGCTAAACAGGTCTTTAAACATTACATTAAGCATGAAGGATAAATTCCTCTACCCTAATTATCAGCTGCAGTACTATTAAGAAACCAATTACTTCGCATGGAATTTCAGTCAAAAGTCAATAAAGTCATAAACTATCACTCATATAATGGTAACGGAGTAAATATGCCAAAATGCTCGTGGTAAGAAAACCTCGCGCATATCGTTTCCCTTGGGTCTAAACTTGCTTCAAATGAAACCCCTTTACGACCAATATCGTATAGAGAAAAAAACCATATTCTGCAGTGGTGTTTGAAAAAATCGAGTGATTAACCATGAAGGATTATCATAACAAAATGCTGTAGGCGATACTTTAAACGTGTTAGAAAGCCCTACCTATCCCGCACAACCGTATTAGCACCGAATTCCAACCGTTAGATTACTACCAAGTAGCTCATGCCAAGAATAGTAACTTATTTTCTAGTAAAGGACTAGTGTCTATTCTCAGCCGCCTGTTTATTCTGATGTTTCAAATTAGCGGTCCGGGATTTCTCGCTAGAAAGCGTAAATTGGAAGACGGCGTTTGTAAGGCATCTCCTTTTTTTTTAGGTGACGTGTGCTTATGCCTCGTATGCAGACCTAGTCCACTTCGGAAATTTAAACATTGTGAGGATACGAGATTCGCTTGGCATAAGTCGTGACATGTTCGCCGTTGCTTCGACGTTTATTTTATCTATATCCCACATGACCATGATAGACTGCTATCCATTCGGCGTATTAAGAATGCTTCATTAACAGGTATATTCTGTAACACGAAAAGCCCTCATACGCGTTCGAGTAATACAAGTACCTCGTTCAAGCCCCTCCATACCCCTCCTAAGCCTCGTTAGCACCGCCCCCTTTCCCACTCCACGGCAGCCTCGACTGTACTTTCCCATCCGTCCCCACCCACTCCGGTCCCTTGTCCGTTTCTACAACAAGATTCGTCTTATCCTTAACCCTCACCGCAAATCTAAGCCTAAACACAAGTCTCTCGAGAGTATCTTTAGCCTCTGTCCTTGCAAGGTTTTGCGCATTCGTATCATAGATCCTGCTAAACATATTTCTCAAATCTTCAACTAATGCATCGATATCTGCATCGTTTTGTGTTATGTTACCAGCTGTGGGGCCATCGTCAATCGCGATGTCCATTATAGAGATCAATGACTGTAGGTCTGAATATTCGGTGTTCCTATTGATTTCGTATTGTGGCTTTAGGAGGAGATCGTTGAATCGCGAAATGCGGACGAGGTCAGCGTAGGGACGCGTGAGGTAAGTAGGATCGCTGAATGCGTAAGAGAGAGCAAGGCGGCGGCGAAAAAGGTGTGTGCGGGGTGTGTGAATAGGTAAGGCGTTGAGAACACGCAGATAGTAGGGAGCATCAGAGATGGTGCTGATGAAGTTAAGGGCTATTTCCTGGGAATTTTCTGTCCATTTGTCGTCCGAGACGTTCTCAAATATTTCGGCTAGCGCGTCTTCGATTGATGACCGCACTTCCGCTTCTCTTGCGACACGCACATCTAGTGCGAGCCTGACCAGCAAAACAGAGACGGTCTTGACAATTGCAAGGTTAGAATTGATGCTAATTTAAGTCAACACTCCTCTCCCGTAATACTTTTATTTTTAGTTGGAGCGAATGTGGGGAACAGGTTTCATACGTTCTGGCTATCTTCCCGAAGAAATTGACGACGAGCTTCGTGTTATAGAAATTACCCTCTTGGTCATCTACAAACACCTGTTAACTATAAGAATGTTCTAGGGGCAAAAATAGGTATATGGTATCGATCCATACCAATTCTCTCTGCCTTAACTAGTATAATTTGTTTTTCAATATCAAGCGCATCACCCTTACCACCCAACAAACCAAACATGCGATAAATGCTTAACTCTGTGACGATTCTTGTAATTATTGGGCTTGGTAAGGTGTGGAGCACATTGAAATATGCATATGCGAGATCTTCTCTGATTTCCAAACATACTGTATATTTCGTAAGCTGTAGCTACCAAGAACATATGGAATAGTGGAATAGTACATTCATCTAGCATCCACATGTAGACCTCATCTGGAAGTATTGCGCCAATCTTAGCCATATCTTGAAAAAATCCTGAGAGAAACATTTGTTGACGACCCCGCACAGCTACAGTATATGTATCAGTATTTGGCGAGGCAGAATCATAAATGAAAAACGCACTATTGAGCCCAGAATCCCAACCGCTTCCCAGCGCCTCCCTAGGAAATGGATTCTTTCGCGACTTCTTGTGACTCCTATCCATATCATAAAAATGCCATGACTTGTCAATCCTCCAAGCATCCTTTCTATTTAAAGCCGCTAATAACTTTTTTGCTTTCGCCTCTCCAAATGCACCTTCCAACATGCCTTCTGAGATAGGCTGGTCACCGCTTTTGCTATCACTATCGGCATGTTCCTTGTTTGCCTCTTCAAACAGTGCTCTTGAACGCAACATCTCTTGGTCCAGCGCATTCGATTTCGCCTTCTGAGCTACTAGGCTGTCAAGCGAGAACTTGTATGTGGGGGGTTCCATTGCTTTGGGAATCATAGTGGTACGAGCAAGCGACTTGGTATGCAGGCTCTTCTTAATAGCTGGCGCTGGATCCGTAGCTGAATTCTTTCTTCTAAGTCTGCTTAACATTTTCAGTGGGTCCTCCAGGCCATCGGAATCCTCAGAGTCATCTTCTCCGTCGGAGCTTGGAATTACTTTTGCCTCCTTAACGGCCGCCTGCACTGAGGACGACACCGATGCATCAGAGAATGAATTGTTTGTGGAGGCCTGGGCAGCTGGGGATGAATCGCGAGACCGTGAATTTCCCGCCAACATATTCAACTTCTCAGTAGCATTAGCTCCCAGGGAACGATGGTCAGATAATCGCTGTGTTGGTGGGAAGGAAGCGACAACAATGGTATTTGGATCATTGGTTCGGGGCTTGAAGAAGCTCGTTATTTTGGTATTTGGGGCTATTGATTTACTGGTCCTGTTTGACATCGCGAATTATGTATTTCGGGGTGATCTTGAAATTCTGATGGTGGGGTCAACGCGTAAATTACGACACGCGATGTCACGGTGAAGCGAAATGTTGTCTTTTGTGTGCCGAGACTCTTGGCGAGCTTACCTCACCCTTATAGGATCGGTTTGCCTGTTGCAGGAATCACGAAAAAGGGTTTGGGAGGAGAGAATTCGGCCTCCGCACCCCGCAGCTTCCAGAATTTGGTGAACCAACAAGGTTCGATTGGCGTTTCGAAACGTTGGAAACAGAGGGGTCACAGCCAGTTGCCCGGAATCGTTCCCGGAGTCCGCCTTATGCTTCTCCGTTCATGGCGAACGATGGCGATGACTCAATTTTGTTGTTATCCGCGTTTCCGGCCTTTGTAGAAAAGATTAAATTTTCGGTCGCCCTAATCCTTCTCCCCTCCCCCTCACTTCATTTGTTGGCCATGCGAAATCTTTTTTTCACGATTTCTTGCAAATCCCCACTTGGGCTAGGTTTGTAAGCAGGTGATTGTTAGGGTATTCATATGCGCCTTGATTATTGGTTGCATGCCCTTCCCTCGGATAGGTATTGTTCCGCAGAACACAGGTAATAGGGCTCATAGGTAGCTATGAGTTTTTACTGTGGGTGGCAGGTGGTCGGCTCCCGATAACTCCGGGACCGTAACGCCTTCCGCCTGCGCCGGCAACCAGCCTTCCTTACCAAGGATCGATGGGGTTTGTGAGTTGTGAATCGTGTGGTAGCGACAGTTTCCTGTGGGTTTGTAATACAGTTGTAGCTTAGAGATATGCTGTCGGAAAAAGAGGCGCTCTACCCTCTGCAGGAAGGTCTAATGCATAATGGAATTCTTGTCGCCGAATTTTAGCCAAGGCACAGAGTAAGATCATTGAGCGTCGTGATCGTCGGAGGTAATTGAGTAGCAGTCCGCGGCGGGCTTCTCTGTGTTCGAGGTAAACAGGATAGAGACATGTACGTATGCTGTTCTGGCTATGCTCATCATAAATCCATCACCAGTAACTTCCCACCCTGCTGTGCAAGAACCTATAGTCTTCGGAGGTACTTTAATATCAAGGCGCAGCCGAGGACTCTTGTGTACGGAAGAGCCCTGAGGTTTCAGGCATCGTGTCCGCAGCTCTGAGTGGACAGGGCAGGGTCTGACACGCCAAATCCAATTTAGGGGCCTGTAGAATACATGTATCTAGGAACCGTGACCCATCCCATCTCCCTGCCAACTGAGTCCGCCTCCTTTGCATGCTATTTGGAGGGGGTGTTGACAATTACACGAGCAGACTGCAATTGTATTCTTAGCAGCTATCATAGGTGTCTCTGGGACTCTGTCTGCTTCTTCATCCACTCGCTCACGCTTGACCTGTAGCAGATTTTCTTCACAGGCTTCTCGTGCATTCAACTGCATTCAACTGCATTGCTCAGGTAGGTAGGTGATCAGGGCCGCCTGTTGTGTCCAAGCGCAGTATTATCCCTCCATCTCAACCTATCCTGGGATTGCCCCCTCCGAGCATCACGGTCCGAGACTCTGAGAGCCAGATCTGAGAAGGAAACGTTTCTTGCTGTCCTCCCTCTTCTTTCCTGTTATTTCCTGTTATTTCTCTCGCTCTCTTTCAGCCGCTCTCCCTCCGCTCCCGCCCCTCGCTCCCTCCTGTTTCCACCCCATCCGAGTGTGGCATCCCGTGCTATCGCTCGACAGCTCCCTCACCGGCTTCCGAACTCCTATCGCAACACGTCGCGTCGCCGGAACCCGCTCCTCTTGCTCATCGAGGCCCTACGAACTCCAAAAATAGTTACCTTGGACCAAGTCTAGCAAATTGTTCAGCAAAGTAGGAGGAGGAGGAGGAAGAAGGAAGCAGTATCTTGCTTGCTACCAAACAAAACACTGAGGACGAAACCTCCTCCCTCCTTCTCTCCCCCCTCTCGGATCTATAGGCCTGACGCTCTTATATTTCTCCTTCGTTTAATTACGCTCACTGCTTTTTATTTCGCTTCCGCTGTGTCGTTCCCGACGCTTCCGGATCACCAACGCTCGCTAGCTTTCATTCGTTCTTTCCTAACCTTTTTTTATTGTGGAACCATTGTTTCTTGTGCTCACTTATACCACTGACCCTCTCACTTTTACCTTCTACCAAACACCGACCAAACACACACTAATCCACAACATCAACCCTGTTAAGTTGTTAATACTGGGCACACCAACTCACTGAGCTGTCGATTTCCTTTCTGTTCTTCATCGACGATGCCAGGACCTACTTCATCTGGTACGAAGCGTTTACGATGGGCAACCCAAAGGGTTCCTGCGCCGGAAGCGGGACGGAAGCGGGATACAATAATGAGGGCATTGTCAATGAAACGATATCCAGAGAAAAACGAGGCGGATCTGGAGCATACAGGTCAGAATTTTGGAGGTCAAATGGCGCCAGACGGTAATGGGTCTGAGGACGACGACACAACACAGAGACAAATATTCGTGAACATACCATTACCTCCAGAGTGTATCGACGAGGACGGTTCGCCAAAACAGTATTTCTCCCGAAATAAGATTCGGACAGCAAAATACACGCCACTCATATTCATACCCAAGAATTTATGGCTGCAGTTCCACAATGTCGCTAACATCTATTTTCTATTTGTTACCATTCTTGCTGTAAGTTAGGCCTCGTGAACTGTATCCTCGTAAATTATCTGACACCGCTAGATTTTCCCCATATTTGGTGGTTCAAATCCTGCATTAGGATCTGTTCCCTTGATCGTCATCTTGTTGATTACCGCTGTCAAGGATGCCATCGAAGATTACAGGAGGACAGTTCTCGACAACGAGCTTAATAACACACCTATACACATCCTCGTGGACTGGCATAACCCTAACGTTACGGATGAAAACATTTCGCTGTGGCGCCGGATCAAGAAAGCGACATCCCGAGGCATCCGAGATGGAGTACATTGGTACAAAAATAAGAAGAACGATTTCAAGGTTAAGAAGCAGGGCGGTGAGCCGGGAGCTGTTGGAAGCGGGTTGGAGCGCAGTATGACGAGGGCTTCTGTGTATTCTGTCGCTAGTGAGCATTCGGAATCTATTCAGATGACGCCTGTTTCTTCGCCATCGGCCGACAAACAAAGGTTTTCCTTCACGGACGATCCTGAAGGTTCGGCTCCTCGTTCGAAACATTTAGAAGTCCCCAATACCAAAAGGCAGAGTGTCAAGCCGCCGCCTCGCTTCTACGGAAACGTTATCGACCCGCATAGGCAGGTACCGGGAAAAGCCAGGTTCAAGAAGGATTATTGGAAGAACGTTAGAGTTGGGGATTTTGTCCGTGTTTATAACGACGAAGAAATCCCAGCCGACATTATCATCATGTCAACCTCGGATAGTGACGGCGCTTGCTACGTTGAAACAAAAAATTTGGACGGCGAAACGAATCTGAAAGTCCGACATGCACTGCATTGCGGCAGACGGGTCCGCCACGCCCGTGACTGCGAATCTGCAACATTTACGCTTGAAAGCGAGAATCCACATGCAAACCTTTACTCGTATGGTGGAGTTATTAAGTGGCACCAAAAGGATCCCACTAAACCGGAAGATGAAGGTACACTAATGGCAGAGCCGGTTTCAATTAACAATCTGCTGCTTCGAGGCTGCACTCTTAGAAATACTGAGTGGGTTATTGGTGTTGTGGCGTTTACTGGCGATGAAACGAAGATTATGATGAATGCGGGAATTACTCCATCAAAGCGGAGTCGGATTACTAGGGAATTGAATTGGAATGTGCGCTTATCGCCCCAAGTTCTCAGTTATTTCTGGATATGCTGATATTGGAATAGGTCATTATGAATTTCGGTATCCTCTTGATAATGTGTCTAGTTTCGGGTATCATACAAGGTGTCACATGGTCAAAGGGAAACGAATCCCTCGATTACTTCGAATTCGGTTCTATTGGTGGCTCGCCACCTGTCGACGGCCTCGTTACTTTCTGGACAGCAGTTATCTTGTTTCAGAATTTGGTCCCTATTTCGCTCTACATCAGTATCGAAATCATCAAATTGGCCCAGGCTTTTTTTATATTCAGTGATATTCATATGTATTACGAAAAAATCGACTATCCATGTACCCCTAAATCTTGGAACATTTCGGACGACCTTGGGCAGATTGAATACATTTTCTCCGACAAAACTGGAACACTGACACAAAATGTCATGGAATTCAAGAAAGCTACTGTCAATGGCCTTCCTTATGGTGAGGCATACACGGAGGCACAAGCGGGAATGCAAAAGAGGCAAGGAATAGACGTCGAGGTCGAAGGGGCGAAGGCTAGGGAACAGATTGCAAGGGATAGGACGGAGATGATTGCTGAACTCCGACGCATTCACAATAATCTATATCTTGATGATGATAATCTCACATTTGTCGCTCCTGATTTTGTCCACGACCTCCAGGGTGCTTCCGGTGAGGAACAAGCAAAAGCGAATTCCCATTTCATGCTTGTCCTTGCGCTCTGCCACACAGTCTTACCGGAAAGGCTTTCTGATGACCCTCCCCGAATCGATTTCAAAGCCCAATCCCCCGATGAAGCTGCATTAGTAGCTACAGCTCGCGACTGCGGATACGCATTAGTGGAAAGGACGGGAAGTGGGGTTGTTGTTAATGTACAGGGAGAAAACAGGGAATATGAAGTTCTGAACACCCTAGAATTCAACTCTTCGCGGAAACGAATGAGTGCCATTATCCGCATGCCTGATACTGGCAAGATTTTCCTGTTTTGCAAGGGTGCAGATAGTATTATCTACTCAAGATTGCGATTGGGTGAACAGCAAGAACTGCGCAAATCGACTGCTGAGCACTTGGAAATTTTTGCTCGTGAAGGACTTCGGACACTCTGCGTTGCTCAAAAAGAACTGTCGGAAGACGAATACCGGGACTGGTCCAAGAAACATGATATCGCTGCAGCTGCGGTGCACGGTCGTGAAGAAAAGATGGAGGAAGTTGCTGACTCTATTGAGAATGACTTGTTTCTTCTTGGAGGGACTGCTATCGAAGATAGGCTACAAGATGGCGTCCCAGACACAATTGCTCTGCTCGCTGAGGCGGGTATTAAGCTCTGGATTTTGACTGGTGACAAAGTGGAGACCGCAATCAACATTGGATTCTCTTGCAATCTTTTGGACAATGATATGGATCTTATTCTATTCAAGCCTGACGACAATGACAGCGTTGACGAAGCCGGAAGGTTGCTAGATCAATACTTGAAGGAACATTTTGATCTAACTGGGTCCGAGGAGGAGCTTAAAAGGGCAAAGAAAGATCATAACCCTCCTGCACCCACACACGCACTGGTTATTGATGGCGACGCCTTGAAGGTCGTACTCGAAGAGGAGCTGAAGATGAAATTCCTGCTGCTATGTAAACAGTGCAAGGCTGTTCTCTGTTGCCGTGTTAGCCCCAGCCAGAAGGCCGCGGTATGTCAAATGGTCAAACAGGGGTTGGATGTTATGACACTCTCTATCGGCGATGGTAAGATTTCATTCGTAACATCCTCGGCTGATATGTTAGCTGACTTTTCCAGGTGCAAACGATGTTGCGATGATTCAAGAAGCCGATGTTGGTGTCGGTATTGCTGGTGTAGAAGGTCGACAGGCAGTCATGTCTTCGGATTACGCCATCGGCCAGTTCCGTTTTCTCAGCAGGCTTGTACTTGTTCACGGTCGTTGGTCCTACCGAAGGTTAGCGGAAATGACCGCCAATTTCTTTTATAAGGTTTGTATCCGTGATATACCCAAACGAATTTAGGACTGTTACTTACGAAACTATAGAATATCGTTTGGACTTTCTCTTTATTCTGGTATCAGCTATACAACAGTTTTGACGGCTCTTATCTTTTCGATTATACCTATATCCTTCTCTACAACCTTGCCTTCACATCTTTGCCAGTTATTCTCATGGGTATCTTGGATCAGGATGTCGACGATAAAATATCATTGGCTGTTCCGCAATTGTACCGTCGTGGTATCTTGCGACAGGAGTGGACACAATTGAAGTTTTGGTATGTTTGACCGCCTTTTTTTTTTTAGAGGATAGTCCTTGGCTAACTAATTGGCAGGGTTTACATGACTGATGGTATATATCAATCGGTAGTTTGTTTCTTTATGACATACTTGCTATTCCACACCGGAGGGTTCGCCAGCAGCTCAGGGCACGATCTCGTCAGCCGAGAGTTGATGGGCGTTTACGTTGGATGTTCCGCTATTGCCGTTGTTAACGCATACGTTCTGATGAACCAGTACCGATGGGATTGGCTTTTCGTCCTCGTCACGGTTATCAGTATCCTGTTGATTTGGCTCTGGACTGGTATTTACTCGGCATTTCCTGGGACTGGTGCATTCTATCACTCTGCAAACCACGTTTACGGCGCACTGTCTTTCTGGGCCAATACGTTACTCACGGTTATGGTTTGCCTGATCCCTCGCTTTTCTGCCAAGGTTGTCCAGAAACTCTACTTCCCTCGCGACGTCGACATTGTCCGCGAACAAGCTCGCAAGGGTGATTTCAAGTACCTATACGATAAATCTGTAGATGATCCAGTCTCTCAGTCATCTTCCACCACTTCTTCCGAAATCGTCAAACCACCACTCCAGAAAACTTACGTCCAAGATGATGACCGGCGACCAATATATCCTCCTAGCGTAGCTCCAACCGCGACCACAACGGGTAAGCGCGCCAGCGGGAACGGCAGCAACGGGTCGGATGGATCGGGATACACCGGGACAGGAACGTTCACACCTCACCGGTACTCGATGGATGCTCCTCGACCAAGGCCAAGCATGGATCGAGCAAGACCAAGTATGGATCGGACCAGAATGTCGCTCGACGTGCATCGACCCGCGAGAGCAAGTTTCGAGATCACTTCAGACTTTACCTCAGCAGCGATGTTAGCAAGAATGGAATCTTCACATTCAGTACCAAGACGGTCATCGGTATTGGGAGATGAGATTGTTCGACGATAGCAAAATGTTGCGCTCCATGAATCGCGGGTGTGATAATGTATAGTGTGCATGCAAGGGAAAGGGACTAAAAGGACATTATAGATAGCGCTGGAAGAAAAGACATAGTAGTTATGGGCTAGGTTGATCATTGTTATTTGTTTGGGTGGGTTGGAGTGATTTTTTTATTATTTATTTTTGTCTTTGCTTCATTCTCTTTTTCTACTATTGCTTTGAGAGGGTTTTTTTTGTTATTCCTTTTTCCGAGTGGTTGGCGTTCTTTTTTGGGGGGTTCTCTTTTTTTTTTCCAAGGGTCTATATTCTTGTCTTTACATTATTTTATAGTTCAGGAGCTTAGCTTTACGCTGAAATTCATTTTTGGGAATTTTATTTTCACTATCTCTCTTCCCTGGCTGATCCTTGCGTTTTTTTTTTTAAAAAAAAGGCCCCCCTTCATTATTTGTAGTGCATGCATTTTCTTCTTCTTTGATTCTTAGCATATATATATAAACCCATATTTAGTCAATAATTTTCTTGTCTTTCTGATTTACTCGCTCTCTCGAAGATGTTTTTTATCTTTTTTTATCTGTTTTGTTTTTGAATGCTCCGCCAAGAGAGTGTGAGTAAATGAGTGATGGAAGTGGATTATGGCTGTGAATTTGATATGGCTCAAGTGAAGGGGTGGGATATGAAAACTTGGTCATGTTACCCCCGTTGATTAGTTACTTGTGATGGGTGTCCGACTTTATAAGATGGAATATATTTAGGTTGCTAAGCCGTTTTTCTACTCGTTCGTGCCAATAGTCATCGATGTCTAACTATATCTGTGTTCCTATTTGTGCCCGCACGAACACCCCTGTATCTTACATGACGACGTAAAGAAATACCTATGTCTAGGTAGAGTAAGCCAGCTAACTTCTATTCTTCACTCCGAAATTCCATCATTCCAAATGATGATAGGTGATTAGAAAGCACTCGGCGATTAGAATTAAAATCAGAATGTCTACCGCCTAGCTCTCAGAACTTGCTTTCTAGTACGTCTCTCCTTTGCTCTCTGCTTACTACTAGTCTCTGGGTTCCTTGTTATGACCCTTACGGGTCATAACAGAGAGGCGAAACAGTCCTGTTCCAACAGGTATTCTCTAGATAGCTAGGTGGCAAGTGATATACACCTAATTAATGTTCCTCAAGAACAGTTATTTACCCTAATTCCAGTATCGATCCTAAGAGATAGGTTAAAAGGAACTGCGCAGTAGTCTCGTGCCCATCACCCCCCCTCGCCCAGCTTGCTAGTAATAGAAGATATAAACCAGCCTAACTACACAGTTGAGTTTCCATGTACCCAATCACAAGAACGATCAAAGAACACTAAGACCATTCTAGGAAATGCATGTAATTTGAAGGTCAGCTGTGCTTGTTATCACCTTTAGCCACAATTTGACCCTAGTGTAAGTATAAACCCCCCCCCCTCCTTTTGAGAACCTTCTGTTTACTTTCATTATCCGTCCTATTCTCTGTCAGTGTAGTTACATGTACTACTAACCCTCGCATCACAAGTATATCATTTGTGCCGGCATTCCCTTGCATCAGCATTCAAAATACTACTAACGCTCCTAATGAAAGCACCATTACAATGTTTTTCAGTAGAAGGCGATAAGCTCTTTTCAGGTTTCTCGTTCCTGAAACGAACTTGCCACGAATCTAATGGCTCAGTTCCTAAACTTTGTGGGAACCAGAACTTTGAAAAGGCCTTAGATGTAATTTTCGACATGCAGTATCATATTTTAATATTGAGTTCACGTGATAGTATAACGATCAAGTCACGATCAGCTGATTTAGAACTGGGCATATCAATACGGCCAGCTACCTCTATCGCATCGGGAAAAGAGACTCGCTGGGGTGCTTCCGTGGAGCCCGAAAGCAAAGTGTGAACTATATCCTGCTCTACTGTTGTGGGCTTGCTGAAGAAAGGGAATCTGTCAAAAAGAAGTCGTCGGTAAAAAATAGCACATGAGCATGGTAGACTTACTTTATACTGCTAAGGGGGCCCAAGGAGCCCTGAAGTTGTGGAATGTCTTTGAGAGAAGAAGGAGAGTGCAGAAGAGGAGAGAGACGAGGAGGATAGAGATGAGGAGAGGGGGTGAGTGAGCTGTCGCAGAATGAGGAAGCTGGGTGTAGGAATGATGAGATTGAGCTTGCAGTAAGAGGGTTTTGAGAATAGCCTAAATTGTTTTCATGGTGCCGTTTGATGGTTGGTAGTTTGTTTATGTGGTTTGTTTATAGGTTGTTATGAGTGTTTTGGTTATTATTTTATTTCGTTTTTTGCTTTTGTATTGCTTTGTTTTGATCTATTATTATTTTGTGGTTCGTGGGGTTAAAATGGCTTAGAGGGAAAGCGTGGATAGATAGATAGATAGATTAATCATACACGCAGGGAAAGCGTGGGCTTTGGACTATGTGACCAAGAAGATGTAAAGTGAGCTGAGAGGATATGATTGTTAAAACTGGTTTTGTATTGTCATAGCTTGAGTGTTTATTACAATCAATGAGTTAAACAAAAACAAAAAAATTATGTGATAGTATTTCGATTTTTGAATCATGAGTCGTCACTCAGCGTACTAGAAGCCAACCTCCTTGTTCCCAAAACTTTTAAAAGATACAAAGCTTTGTGTTAACAAAGAGATCTCAAAAGAAAATACAAAAAAAATAACTTCGCATCATTAACAGGTATATTTAATGTTTCCTCTTCATCTTCTTTTGCTTCTCCACATGGGCTCTCAGCACCCTCTGCTTCTCCACCAAACTTCTCTTCTGCTTTCCCTTCGCCTTCCTGACCGTCATCAAGAAATTCTTCTTCCTCGCCTTCTCTTTATTCGTAGTGCTATGCGACTTTTCCGCATGTTTTGATTTCTTCGAGCCAAACTTATCTCTCCCTTCTCGGCCCTCCGCAGCGGCAGCTAGACGAGCTTCCTTATCCGCCTTACCACGCTTTGCGGGCCCCTGGATGGCAAGCACGTCGACGGCATCTTCGTTGGTGATGGTTGCGCGGTTAGTGTGGTGTTTATCGGCTTTCTTACTACTACCAAGGAGTTTGTCGAGGCCAGCCTGAGTACGGAGCTCAGCAAGTTTGGCAAAGTCTGCGGGTGTGAGGATGCGGGTGGTTGCGAGGCTTGAGAGTTTTTTTTCTAGCTCCTGTACTTTATCCTCAAATATCAGATCTCCAGGGGCTCCGTCATCCTTTTCTTCCTCTTTCTCCTCACCCTCATCGGTTTTCTTAGGCTTCTTTTTAGGCTTTTTCTCCGATTCATCCTCTGAGTCACTGATTTCGATCTCCTGATCGCTATCGACGTTGATCCAGCCTGTGCCGTCGTCGTCGCTATCTTCTTCCACCTCCCACTGGTTCCAATCTTCCTCGTCTTCCTCGTCTTCATCTTCGCTGTCCTGCCCTTTCTCTACCCTCTTAAGTCGTCTTTGTTCCTCTTTCCATTCTTCTAACAATTCCAAGCCTTCGATCTCTCCTGATTTCTCACCACCGAATCTTAAGGCTTCTCGATCCTTCATGCCCATACTTGCTGATTTTCCTCTGTCCTTCTTCCTCAGCATTTCTGGAGCGATTTCTCGATATAATCCAATCAAGCCTCGGGCCGCCATCATCACCCCTTTATCTTTTGATCCTTTATATTCCGTCAAATCTTGAAGAAGTGTTGCATTCATCGCTAACGGAGCACGAGCACATATTTCGCGGATACTATTGAGTCTATAAAAAATTAAAAGGTTAGCACATGTACCAATTTGGATATTAAATAGGTTGCATTATGCATACCCAGCTGTAGCAACTTCAGATGCTACACCCTCAGATACGAATTCGTCCGCAATCTTCTTAACAATGGGTTCCAACACATCTGGCGGCACTAGATCGTGGGCTGCTTGTGCAGCACACGCAAGGAAGTGCGTTACGTCACGTTGCCGCGGACTCAGATATTTCAGTAGATACGAATAAACTCCCAAAACGCTCAGCTTGTGTAAACCGATCAAACGTGATACAAGCTGTAAAACGAGGAGTTTTTGATCTATGGTGAGTTTGCTATTGGAACGAGAGAGGTGCTTGGAGAAAAGGTTTTCGGCAAAGCCTTGCGGGTCGTGAAGAAGGTGCAGGGCGGAGAAGTTGAGTGGATTAGGCTTGTTCTTGTTTTTTTGCTGCTACAGATAGAAGTTAGTCGCTGTATAAGAAAAAAGAGATATTTAAATCAAACCTTCTTCAGCGTAGCATAAGCCCTATCCACCTTTCTTTTCTTCTTATTTGTCTTTTTATTGATTCCCGCTTGATGTCTAACCTTACTAATATCCACTTCATTATCATCTTCACTATCCTCCGCATCCTCCATCTCTTGATCGACCCCAAGGAAGAACCTGACGCTCCCACTCATAACCTTCGGATTGGCACTCAGAGAAGCTTCCTTCATAATCTCGACTGTTCTAGCATCGTCCCATACACGTCGCTTCCACAGTTCTCTTGTCAATTTAACTGACCAAAGCCCAGACGTTGATGAAGGATCGTCTTTGCCAGCCTCAACAAGCCCGAACAGGACTGTTTGGACAGTCTTATTCAGTCTATGATTCCGTGTCTTCGAGTTAGCGTTCCTGATATCCGACACAATAGTAGTATAGATCTGAGTGCGGAGCGCCTTCGACTGCGTAGTGGTCAAGACTGGGAACAGCGTTTGGAGCAGCGTAGTTGACGCAATAACATCCTTGTTACGTAGTAGCACTAGGCTCTGCACTAACTTTTCCCGCAAGTCATAGTTCAAAACGGCATGGTTTTTCAAGAGAAGCTGAGCGAGGTCGTTTGGGAAGTCTTGTGTCAGGTCGGGGAAGGAGCTGCAGACGTTTGACATGAAGCCAATCAGTTCACAAAAGGTCTCACTCTCGCTACCGTCAGGCTGGGATACAAAGATATCTCGCTGCGATTCATAATGGCGGTACTGCAGAATAAATTCTTCACGATACGAGGGTGGATCTCGGCGGATAAGGTTCTGTAACATAGGCCTGGAGGTGAATTAGTTAGTGTAAGCTATGATATTGGACAAAAAGAAGGGATATTACAGATTCTGGAGCTTTACGAGTCCGGCTCTCTTGCGTTTAACCATGTTTGCGGTGTTTTTTTTTGGATCGGCTGGTGATTGTAAAGTAAACTCTGCAGCTTTTCTGATGTTGCAGTTTAAGATTTTTTAAGATTTTTCTGTGATGTCTTGGCGATGCTGCGCTACCACCCTTGACATGCGGCTCTACTTGATACAACAAACTTTTCTTGGCAGATTCTCCACAATCAAAAACTTCTCCATTTTTGGAGGTTAGAGGCGACATTATGTCTCTCACCGGTCTTCCAAACGAAATACTGCTTATACTTGCGAAATATCTCGGACCCTATGACCTCAATAACCTCCTCCGCGCAAATAAATATCTCTACGATATCCTTACACCAAGCCTCCATGACCATGCCGCGCACGATTACGATGGAATGAACGCCCTTTGCTGGGCCTCCAGGCATGGATATCAGCCACTAGTTAAAATGTTACTAGATAACGGGGCTGAGGTCAATAAAACAACTGAAGACTCGGAAATGAGGGACTGCATTACGACCGCACTCACCTGCGCGGCGGAACGGGGGCACACAGAAATTGTCGAATGTCTCTTGAAGAGGGGTGCACACAGCGGAAACACCGCTCTGATAGCGGCTATATATCGGGGAAATATGGCGATATGCAGGTTGCTATTAGAAAATGGAGTAGACGCCGATTGCTGGGGCAAGGCGCCGAACAATGTGTCCTCGAAACCGGCACTTCACTGGGCTGTGCGAAGGCCGTATCCGAATGCGGCAATGATTAGGCTATTGCTTGATAACGGGGCCGAGATAGATATTAAGGATAGTAGTGGAATAACTGCACTTGACGTTGCTTGGAGCATGCGTCTTAACCATATTGTTGAGCTTTTGTTGGAGAATGGTGCCAGCGCAAGTAATTCAATATATGATAATATTGGGAAACTGAGATTGCAAGATCATAGCTTGTAACACCATCTCAACTAGATACATCATTTCTCTTTGCTTTTTACTCCTATCAGGCGTTTGGATCCTGAATATTTAGAACCGAACTTTCTCTAATTTTACGCTACTAAAGACCTTAAATACATGTAGTGCTGTACCTTATATTAAGTATAGATTTGCACTTTAGCAACTACATGCAGTTTCCTTTTTTTTTTCCTTTTTTCCTTTTTTTCCCGTAGTACAAGGTAGCTGTTTCAGGTACAAATATGAGCCCTGTATACCGATGCTATACATGAGCGAATAGCCTTGCCGTTTTACCCCATACTATAGTCCAACCCCACCTAGCCAAATGTCCTCTGGCGTTATAAAATCACTCGGAGATTAATAATCACTTGCTTTGTGATAGATGCATCACCAATATCCCCGGGTTGTGTACTCGTAGACCCTAGAACAAGAAATTGACGAAGTTCCTAATTACTCTCAATCTTCCGGGCCCCACGGGAAACTGTCTTGGCAGTCTTAGGCTCAAGTTTTTCCTTTTAAACTTATCTTACAGAATTTATCCATCAGGTAACAGGAGTTAGGTTTAAGTAAACATACCCTTATCCCCTCCAACTTCTGCGCTTTGGAGGATAACTCACTTCGAATTCTCGACTATTTCTAAAGGTTGGTAATTACAATCTCCCCCACGAATACATTTTAAGGTCTCCGTCGTGACTACCATATGTACAAGATGTGGTCGGAAAGTCCTCGCCCCCCCCCCAAAACACACCAAAAGTAGGCCACTTCACGATTTTTTAAACAGTGTTTCCGGCTAATGAATAAAAAAATTAGCCTTACTGCTAGATCCATAAGTCCACAAATATCTACTCTTTAGTCTTTTTTCCACTCCAATTATTGTTGTTGAAGAAATGAGAGCTAAGAGCTAGTGGTCAAGTGGTTGGTACATGTAAATTTGTATGGCAACACCATATAAAAGCTACATTCCTCCAACTTCCCTCATGAGTTTTCCTCTACCATTCTTGTTAATTTGAATTTGAAGGTAAAATAAAGTAGGAGGGTAGGAATCCATGGATTTCCCAAGCCTCTGGTATAGTTATTTTTTTTATTCATTAATAAGGAGTGTGGTTTAAAAAATCGTGAAGTGGCCTACTTTTGGTGTGTTTTGGGGGGGGGGGGCGAGGACTTTCCGACCACATCTTGTACATGTAACCTGTCATATATAAGAATCTAACTCAAAGGCTAACCCATAGATCATCCATCTGCAATCAGTAACTACATGCAGTAGTTATCTTTCTAGACACCTAACCCTATTATTTTGGTCTAATTTTACCCTCCTTAGTGGTCTTCCAATTTAAAGCGCTCCCAAAAGTTATATCCGTTTTCTAGCGACGATACTGCAGCACAACCATCAATGGCCGTCCACGCTAAGATTACGACACAGTGATGTCAGGATGCCTTTATTTTTGATAACAGTAACTAGTAATAGTAATATTCTCCAATTAATGTAAGCCTCGCAGCAATTGCAAGGTTTTATGAAGTCCCATGAGCGACAAGAGGTTCCAACCTATCGCTAATCTACAATTTGAAGGGTACTTCTGACGAACCTCTCAAACCAAACTCCCTATCTTTAGCACATCTTTATCCAACAAATACTTATAATCAGAACTGAAAAAATGCCATACGTTTAAATCCCAAAATTTTAAATACCGGTATCTATTTGAGTTGCAAGTTATTTGTATAAGACCTTAAATCATCGCTTAGCTTTTCTTCCCTTGGGAAAAGATAGCGAGACACCACCAAATAAGCTTTTAGGATGTGACTGCTCGTTTTTTATTTTATTTTCCCCTTGACCCCCGCCAATATAATATATCTAAAAAGATTCCACACTTTATGCTTCCAAAAACACCCAGTTATCATTTCGCCTCAGAATGCGCCTCTACGAACTCTTTGATGTATGCAACAAGCTTATCTACAGCATCTTCTGAAATAGAGTTATCTGTTTTTTAAAAAGAAATAGAAAAAGTTAGATTCCCAGCAAATTACGACCAAAAAAAAATATCGGAGGGATACTCACAGTTACTAATCCTAATGCCGCTAACGCTACGGTGCCCCTTCAGTCCACTCATCCCCTGCGCTTCTGCGAGGGAAACGAACTCCTTCTCCAACCCTTCACCGGAAATACGGAAACATATATTCATGCGTGACCTAGAACCTTTTGCGGGGACAATTTGAAAGAGTTTCGGCGAGGCTTCAAGGATCGCGTACAACTTATCACTTTTCCTACCAGATACTGCTTCTTGTGCCTCAATACCTCCCGCGGCGATTACCCCCTTCATGACCTCTCCTGCAATCCAAACATCGAATATAGGGAGAGTGTTATAGAGTGAGCCGTTCTTAGCGATGGTCTTGTAATCCATCATGATCGGAGGGATGGGGAGGTTAAGAGCGCGTAGGGTCTTGAGGGTTGGTTGATGCGCTAGGATGTCGTTGCGGAGAATAGTTAAGGTTAAGCCGGTGGTTCCAACATTTTTTTGTGCCCCAGCCTAATAGTAAGTCAGAGTGATATCCGGTGAAGCGATACTTGAGCAGGGGATCTGAACTCACAAATATCAGTGCATATTTCTTAATGTCCACCTTTCGGCTGAGTATGTTACTGCTCATGTCGCAAGCAACCAGTCTCTCCACGCCATCCCCTAATGCTCCCGGAAACGCGGGGAACTCAACGCCATCCACGGTCTCATTATCGCAGTAGTACGTAAAGATGCTCTTATCTTTCTCCGTGAAATTCCACGTAGTTTCCTCTGGAATCTTCCCGTATTTCCCAGCGTTCGCCGCCTTTGCGCTCGCAGCAACATTAACCATCTCCTCGCCGAGAAGCCTCGTTGCCTCCTCGCTTGCTTTCTGACTCCACCCACCAGTTACCAGATAGTCAATCTTCGCACCCTTCAGCTTCTCGCGCACAGCATCAAGGTCTTCACCATTAGCGGTCTTCTCGAGCTCTCGTTGGACCCAATAACCAAGGATGTTATACACAACGCTTGAGAACTGGGTGGTCCCACCGCCCTGCATAAAAATGATACTGTAATCCTCCGGTACGGACAGAAGTTGTCGCAAAGCATCAGCTGCATCATTAAGGATTCCGGCGGCGAGAGCGGAGCGGTGGGAGTGTTCGACGAGACCGATACCAGTCGAATTGTGATTCAGGATGGAATTAGAAGCAGCAGTGAGGATGGAGGTTGGGAGACGCGCGGGGCCAGCGCCAAAGTAAAGTACTTCCTCACGGGCAGGCATTGCTATTGCAGTAAGTTCAAAACACCTGGGAGCTCTGAGGAAGCAGGATTTGCAAGTTCCTATTATACGTCAGAGCTAATCCGCCTAGTGAGAAGTGATTTTAATTCCAAAACAAGATGAGGAGCAAAAACTCTATACCAATGACTTATTTATATTGAGATTCTATCCTACTGGGGGGTATTCAAGTCGATTGGATGAACTGAAAGATTTTTTTTAGGTGAAATTGCAACATTGCGGTTTGAGTCACTAATGCCCCGCCTTCACCCCACGCTTATTACGTTATCTGATGCTGTAGGCGAAAATCTAATCGTAGAGCCTCGCCATAACTTCTATCAATAAAACACTTTCTCGCTGGGTAAAAACCAGTTTTTCGATTCCAAAGCAATAAATAAGTCATAAACCCTTGACGATCCGTGTCTAAATGGTGTGCCAACCCTTACTACAAATATATTGTAATTAGCTACCCTGTTTACTACCCTTCTCTGCCTTTCGCAAGACCCGAACTCCGTTTTTCAAAGCAGTGATGTTAGAGCTTCACACTTCTGCAAAGTTAACATCAGTTCGGCGCAAGAAACCCACAAAATACAGAGAATTTCGAAGCTACCACTAAGGTTATCGAAATCTTTCCCCAAGATACTTTTTAACTTTCGGCATCTTTCTCCTCTTCTCTCCCTCTTAGGGTAGAAACTAACGCGGTACCCAAAAACAAAAACTCCTTGAAAGCAGACACACATTCGAACATGAAAGGCCTAATAGAAAACTACAGTTTCGCCGCAGTACCACCCACCGTGACAATCTCATTATACAACAACGACGTCAAGAAGTCCGCGTATTCCTCACCAGTGACCTGGGTCTCGAAGTATCTGGCTGCAAGCCGATATTTATTACCTGTCGGTGCCTTGCTAGCCAATTTCTCCGTCGCCTCCTGGAGAAGCTGTAAATTGTACTCCTTAGTGACCTTTTTACCCTCGTCTGTCATAATGCCATGTCTAGCCCATTGCCAGAGCTATTTTCTGTCAGCTTGTATAACTACATGCTCTCAGAAATGATAGGATCTAACCTGAGAACGTGAGACTTCTGCAGTAGCAGCATCTTCCATAAGGTAGTTTAGAGGCACACATCCTACAGCACGAAGCCATCCCTCCATATAGCCCAAACCAATTTCGATATTCTTACGGATACCTCCTTCAGTGACTGTCCCAGGCATATTCATGTTCAATAAATCCATGGCAGATACAGAAACGTCCTCTCGTCGCTTAAATATCTGGTTAGGTGTTGGCATATGTTGATTGAAAACGTCTGTAGCAATCTTTGCCAAAGCAGGATGGGCAACCCTATTCAAATTTTGTCAGTTTCAGTTTCCCTATGCTAGGGATTGGGATTAAACTACCAAGTTCCGCTATAAAAAGATCTCGTCAGCAATCGCAATTTTCCACGAATCCTGCAAAAGTGATACATACTCGTGACCTGCACGAACTTCACGCAATTTATCTGCGTATACACCTTCCATGGCCTTCTTGTTTGCCTCCGGATCATCTTTGATCGGGATTTGTGCTGCCATTCCACCCATCGCGTGCACGCCTCTGCGATGACAAGTCTTGATCAACAATTTGACGTATGCTTCCATGAATGGCACAGTCATAGTAACAGCACTCCTATCTGGCAGTACGAACTGCGGGTTGTTTCTAAACTTCTTTATAACGCTAAAAATATAGTCCCAACGTCCACAGTTGAGACCAGAACTGTGTTGACGGAGCTCGTAGATTATCTCATCCATTTCGAACACCGCCAAAATAGTCTCGATCAACACGGTACCACGAATAGTGCCCCTCGGGAGCCCAACAGTGTCTTGAGAAAGATTGAAGACATCATTCCATAACCTTGCCTCAAGATGAGACTCCATCTTAGGGAGATAGAAATACGGCCCATGACCATTCTCGATGAGCTTCTTCGCGTTATGGAAGAAATAGAGACCAAAGTCGAATAGACCGCCAGAAATAGGTTCACCGTCAACGACAAAATGCTTTTCTTCGAGGTGCCATCCTCGGGGACTATCATTTCAACCCAGTCAGTACATTATTATGTTACGCTATGTAAATGGGTGGAAGCAATCTGGCGTACCGAATAATAAGCGTAGGGAGTGGTCGATCAGTACGAAGCTTGTAGTCTTTTCCGTTGAGTTGGAAATCCACTTGTCGACGAATAGCATCGTAAAGGTTGACTTGACCATTAATCATGTTTTCCCATGTGGGCGAGTTTGAATCTATGATGCAACACCGTCAATCATCTTATCGATAACAAACTTCTAAAACATAACAACAAA
Source organism: Gyromitra esculenta (assembly GCA_038503075.1). NCBI lineage: Eukaryota > Fungi > Ascomycota > Pezizomycetes > Pezizales > Discinaceae > Gyromitra > Gyromitra esculenta. Next base: position 1,743,541 of record JBCAML010000002.1, read on the forward strand.
CATACACAGCAAGTTGCAGCAAATAATCAGGGGCATACCTTCAAAATCCGCCATGTAGGTCCACACATCTGAATTCAACGCATTCACAACCATCTTTCTGTCTGTCGGCCCAGTAATTTCCACCCTCCTATCCACAAGGCCCGGAGCAGGATCCGCTCCCCTCCATGTAACATCTTCACGGATGCTTTTTGTCTCTGGGAGGAATGTTGGCAGAACGCCTTTATCGATCTCTGCTTGTCTAAACGCGCGACGCTGAAGCAGCTGCTTCCGGGTAGGATTGAAAGTCCTGTGGAGGGTCGCGAGAAAGGCACATGCTTCCTTTGTGAGAATAACACGGTTAGCTTCACTCACACGGCCCAATATTTGGACGTCTTTGAGGGCTGCTTCGGTAGCCATTATTGCAATTGTAATAGTAAGGCGTAGGAGAAAGCTGCTCAGTAGTTTTAATAACTTCTACTAGGAGAAGAGGATGTTGAAGTATGTTTGTGATAATGACGAAGGGCAGGCGCCCGCAGCTTTATTCCGGACAGAAGGGCATCTTCGGTTGTCCCCCTCTACGATTTTACCTTTACTTAGAGTTGGATTCGTTGACATCTGATTATTGATAGCCGTGAAGAAGCGTCGGGCATGGCAGAGGGCCGTGCGTTTACCAAAAGCGGACTCTGGGGGCGATTATCCCATCCTCCCCCGCAAATCCCCACCGGCTATCACGATAGCTTCATAAACTCGTCCCTATGTCCGGAACCAGATTCGTTCTCTTAAGAGTCATAGTATTACCCCATGACTCTACACACAGTTCCTACTCGGGCAGAAGGACGTAGAACTTCACAAGAGCTCCTCCTCCTCTTGGTGGGGCTGCGACTCAAAATGCTCCTTGATGGTTTTTTTGATAGCCTTACTCGATAGCTTTCCAAAATTTGACATTGTTGATATGACGTTATCCACTTATCACGGGTAGGTATCGGCACATGCTTCCAGATGCCGGTCAACAGGCATGGACCCCCGGACCTCGGCTAGCACCGCTTGACTGTCTACGGTTTCGCCCGAGGGAATATTCGGAGCTCTCAGTTGAGCTAAATCTCGGAATATTTGGATATGTTACGCCATTAGATGTTTCACCCAGATATCCCTGAACTTTATTCGAAAAAAACGTATCTACGAGTGACTAGGCAACCCAAACGCCTATCTTTTGAGGGCCTGAGAGGAAATGGGAATTTCAATTGAGATATATCTCTGGATTTGAAAAGCCAGTCTATTGATTCCTTCCAGAGTAACCGCGTTCGCTTTCTATCAGTTACTGCAGTTTCATTCTCAATTAACCGCACGCATTCCGGAAGGCTTCAGGTCTCCTTAACAGAGTCCATAGAACAAAAATTCACATGCTACCCCGTGCCGGCCTAATCCTTATCCGCAATACTCTGTAACCTCTCATCGATCTCGTCGACTGTTAACTTCCTGAACCCTGGTTTTCCTTCCGCACCTACAACACCCACTTCCACCTCTCCGCTCTTGAAGTCAACGCTTAATACCGAGCTTAGCGCGGAAATACCCAACTCGACAACTTCCTTCCAGTCACCGTCGGCGTGGTCCTTATTCTTGAGCTTTTTCTCAAGATGGTTAAGAGCTTCCTGCTGCTTGGGACCAGAAGCAGTAGCCTTGTAACCAACATAGTAGCCGGCAGGGTCGGTCTTGAAGAGCTGTGGACCCATCTCATCGTCAATGGAGATAAGTGTCATGGAGACACCTAGGGGACGCATGTAGGCCTTTATGGAGTGTTAGAGATCGGAAAATAGCCAAGGACCCAGACAATCGAGGGGAGTCCATACGCGCTGAGTATACACCTGATTGATGTTTGCCAACCTTTTTGACAGAACGTCACACGGCATCTCGTAACCGTATTTATATCTAAACTCTGCCGCCTCGCCGCGAGCGCGAGAAACGGCTGCACGAGCATCGGCGATGGAACCAGTCATAACGCATCCGACTGATGGCGAGAGTTGGAAGATATATGTAACGGAAGCAGGGTCGAGGAGCTTATCCTATCGTTTGTATATTCGCTTGGTTAGTTAGCTCGTAGGCTAGTAATACGTGATAGATTCAACCACATCCCCGCCATTCACGGGGAGTGGAGGGAAGGTAGAACGTACTGGGACTTTCTTCTGCGAGATAACAACGGCACAATCTTTGCCTCGGACACCGATAGATGTGATGTTCGCTGCTGTGATGGCCTTGAAAGCATACTCTGTCCAGTTACATCAGTTTCTGCTGCTTCTTAACCCAGCTGCTACTCCAGCTATCCATCAATCGATCCAATAAGGATAAACTAACCAACTTGATACAGCCTTCCTTGATCTGAGAAGATAGTGATATGTCTATCGAAGCCGGCGCTACCTATTGCCCGCACCTATCTATCAGCCACTTCTACCCCTCCAAGCACCCCCGAGCTGCCACAACTAACTGGGTCATCAACAAACCTGACATCTTGGCTGCTTTAAATTCAAGATTCTATCCAAGATAACTTCAAGAGATGGCGGAGGTCGATTATTCAGACGTATGAATCGTTGGTGGATAGCTTGTGGGGTGATGCGTACAAAGATGGTTTGGTGTTTCGGTCGTGTCAGAACCCCACGGAGCCCCGAATCACTTACTAAGCGAAATACTGTAAATTCATGAAATATCACTCAAATTGAGAAACTAACCATGTTCACCTCCATTTTGAGCACGCGATACTGATATGATATATCGTTCCTATCTTTTACGTCCACGCTGATGAAATATTTATCAAATTTGATAGTCTAATTGAGAGTTCTCCGAGCATCAGCCAGAACCCAGTATCATCGAGAAGTTTCCCTGCGCTGAGGTGGGCCCCATGAAACCACGAGCTCGCATAGACTACCAGTAGTTTTTTTCGGTTCAGTCCATCCCGTGCTCTTTCCCCGCGATTTAGCGTCCCTTATGTTCATCTTCTCCATCGCACGAATCATGGAGACAATTCAACACTCACTCAGTTGTGGCTTGCAGAGTAAAACACCAAATTCGTGGTTCTGGTATAGATACGAACCATGTCTTGATTGGAAAATGATACGAGGACGTCCCCCCCAATCACTCCACTAGCGGTGGATAAATAGAAAGAAAGAAAAAAAGCTGTATAGATAGGTACTCTAAAGTAGAAGACCTAAACATGCTTTCTATAAACACGTGGACAGTGGTCACCCCTTGGGATATTTAATAGTTACTCTTCAAACCTTGGCCAATGTGTCCACTTCACAGGAGCCGCATTTAACACCGGTTGAAACAGCCTTGATGGATCGACGGCGGTTGGTTGTATTTAATACCAACTGGTGGAGGTATTCTAACTGCAGGTTGCGGTCTACGGCAGATACCATACGCAGAAGACTGCCAGATCATCGCCGGAATGAAACGCACGGTAGTGATGGTGCTTATACCGATTATTTGTAGGCAATTTGAGTTGAAGTTACACTAGGAAGGTTGAGATGTATAACAAATATGATACCTTAAAGAATTCTAGTAAAGTGCTACTTTGTACTTACACTTCTTGCTTCTGGGGTGTAGGTAGGAATACAATTTGATATACATGCTTGCTTTTTCCCTCTGCAGCTTCGACGCACTCTGTCTGATCCATTTGTTTCGGTCTTCAAAGAAGCAGCTTTAGCGTGACCTACATTCTATAAGACTCGCACATATGCTAGAGTTCAATTAAATCCGAGTGCGGAAAAATATTCATGCAAGGGGGTTTCCTACGGGATTTCCGCAAGAACTGCACTTTTATTAAAGTGCTGACCTCTCAGCGCCTCCCTTATTTGGGCTATCCCAACTGGCAGCAAGGCTCGCGTCCTTAACCGATGCTGCAGCTGTGCATAATACACTTTCATGTAGCTGCTACTACCGGTATTGGTAGAATCAGCTCCCGTGAGCATAGGTATTGAACTTGGTTGATCACGAGGAACATGGAAAAAAGATTCTAGCAGCAACGTAAGCTTCTTTCAGACCTAGGCGGGAGGGATATCATCGGCGTTGTACATATATATACATGGGTCATCCACTAGAGAATGGTAAACAAAAAGATAATAGTATAAAATAAATTACAAAAGCGCAGCAAAATATGATTGGGTATCGGAAAGGCAAAGAAGGAGCAATACCCAAACAAAAGATAATGTTACATGATATTGCAACTACACATGGGTGCAATATCGTAAGAAGTGAAAACTCGGAAAATCAAAAATGATACCAGTACCTTGAAGCCCCGAATTCCCAGAATAAAATAAAGTTGCAGCCCTTCTTAAGTCGATGAGCCAGTTTCATCGAGTCCTTCTTAACCAAACCATTTCCTGCCTTGCTGCGCCTTCACACATACCAATTACTCCTGTACATCCATTCTTCTTCCAAGAAACCCTTCCGTATACGCCCATAAATTTCGAATTTCCTACGCTATGTTGTCGCTTTTTCGTGTGAGCTGCCCTCCCTTCACCAACCCACTGCCACTTGCATCGTTGTTTAAATGTTGCCAACACCCCATTTTTGGTCGATGAGCCTGTAGCGCATTTGTTCTTTGCGGTATTTGATGAGCATTGAAGCGCAAAGAATGATGACGGCGTCCATCCCTACGAATAATAAATTAGTAATCCAGACTTCTAATCAGTGGTTGAACCTAACTTACCGACAACGCCAAAAGCAGCAGTGAAGACGAGGTTAAGCCATCTCTCTGAATAACTTGCGAAGGCGCTAACACAGCCCTCCTTCGATGCCGCAACAATATCACTTGTGCAAACGCTGTCACGAACGTACAAGGGTGAGGTGCTATTCATATAGCCACAGCAAGAGAACTATAGTTTGGGGCAGGGGCTGTCAGCTTCCTAATTCAGGTCATGCAGTTTGAAGATCGTCTTAGAATCGAATGACAAGCCGTGAACTAAACGCCACCAATGTACCACAAGCACCCACCAGAGTTTCGAGGGGAGTTACCTTCTGCTGCAGGATACTCTGTGTAGCGGCAGTTTGCTGACCCCAGATGGTCTCCAGGTTTGCACGTGTCGTCAATGTCTGCAACCATTCATTCAAACCCACAACGAGCGTGAAGAGCGCGCAGGTCATAACGAGCCATCCGTGGGCCTTGAGCCAGCTTCGCGATGTTGGCAGTGCAAATGTTGGTAGTGAGATTAGGAACGCAAAAATTACGAGAGCTCCATTGGCAGTAACAGCTGTTATTTAAACCATTAGCTTAAGTTTATACTAAAGTTTAGTTAGCTAAGCTTAAGTATCTTACCCATTAGTGGGGCGTGCTTCAATAACAAAAACCTCGCGACTGATTCCGTCGTAGGCTCAGAAGCTAGCTCTTTTTGCCATATCACACTCGCCGCAATGAGCATCACACCAGTTGCAAGGAAAATGAAGTCGCTGACGACATAAGAGGCAACCACCGAGTTGACCATATTGATTGTCCGGAGAGAAGGTGTATTGGAGGTTCGTTCGAGGGAGCGTGTAGCTTAAGCTTCGCAGCTGGAGCAAGGTGTATCAATTACAGGTCTACTGGAATGTTGCTGTTGTCGAGAATAGTATTTCGCTAAAAAATGAACTAGTAAAAAGATTGTGGCTGATAACAGAAAAGAACGTCCTGCGCCCTGAATAGTGTGGAATATTCCGAAGAATAGAAGAAATGGAGAAATGGAAAATAGAAAAATAGAGGAAACGGAGGGGAAAGAAGCGAGAAACGAGAGAATGACAGCCTTGAAGAGAGTGACAGTGTAAATGAGGGACAAAGGGCTAAAGTGGGAATGCAGTAGGCAACGCAGGTGAAAGGTGGATGAGGGGTTCTTCAGGGACAGTTCAGCCAACGGTTGGCAAAGTGAGTGTAGGAATTGTGTGACAAGTCAACTGACGATACCACTTCGAAACGTTAAGGGGGAAGTGTTGAGTTCCGTCATTCGATACCGTCCAATACAGTTCCTTGGTTTCTCTCCTTTTGGAGGTTAGCTTTCGCTAACGGCAGCACGGCATAACTACATGTAATAACCCTTTGCTCTTTTTTTCTTTCGAAAAGCTTTGTGTTCATTCTATCTTACAGATACCATGATGATCCCATACAGAGCTCGAACAGATCTGTTTCTTCACCCCACCACAGCACCTGATCCGAACCATTAGAAACAGTGCCTGGCTAAAGCTACCTAGATACTCGTCGCGTGGAGCGCTATCCGTGCCATGAATACGTGATGGAAATCTATCGTGTGGAAAACGAGATCGATCCTACCGTGGGCTTGCGTGCGTTGCTCCCGAGAGAAAACGAGCGAGAGAACACTTGGAAAAAGCCCGATGTTCCGCGGAATGTGGCGGGAAGAATGGCACAGCTTGATCTAGTTTCGCGGTTTGTTGACCAGCCTCCCATTACCTCTGTCTCGACCGTCCAGAACTTGGAAGATGTAAAAAGGTGTTCGCCATCTCACCATGGCCCCATGATTTAGGCCCGTGTAAAAATGCCGGAAAAACCAGTGTCGCTCAGGCCCAATCACCAAGCGCCGGCATCTATCGTGAGATTCGAGAGCGCGCAAAAGCCGGTTTCATCAGCGAGACCAACAGCCGCTTGCTGTCGCCCTTGGCACTTGCCGTTTCGGGGGCGTTCCTTGCGTGGCAGCCGGAGCCGATATTTCCCAGTTTGCAGGGTTATTTTGATATCATTTCAAAACCGCCTGCATGCGAGACACTTTTTTGCCTGTGAGGCTTGTTGCGTTACTTTGTGACAAATTACCGTGTGCGGTGACTGTCTGCCTTAGAGCGTTCTAGTCACACGCAGAAGTGCCAGCAGAAGTCTTGGGTCTAGCCCTATTCGGGCTAGGATGCCCACAGTGCCTCCTACTCTTAGACGGCACGGTGTCCTTTAAAGCTGCGAGCTCCCTTTTTTAAGTCCCACCCTTCCCTTTCCGAGAGTCCTTCTCGACCAACGCAGGAAAGTCGATTCTCTCAGCCCTTTTTAGACACTCTACTTGTCTTCTTTCAGGTCCCTTCCATCCCGAACAGAACCGTCGAGAGAGCAACGAGCACACACCACCCCAAGCTCTACCCCTTCGCGCCTTCAGGCTTCCTTCCCATATAGTAACGGTCGCCTACGCTACGCCCTTCGGGGAAAATCTAGGACCAGCCACCAAGACATATCATTATTCATCCGCCTCCGTTCGCCAGCGTCATCCATCCGCTAGGCTCCGTCCGCGCCGTGTCCCTTACGCCGTAAGTCATTGATTTTTTTACTTTTGGTTTTCCCAGACTGTCGTTTCAGGGACCTTGATCGCAAGAGCGTTCGGGGGGGTGGGGTTTCTCTATATCGTTCCTGTACCTGATTGATTGATATTTGCCCTTCCCATCCACACATCCCCATCCACTCGATTATTATTATTTGTATCTCTGCCGCTCTGCATCCTGACACACATGCTGCCGGCTACTCTGCGTCAGCATATCCTGTCACTATGAACCACAGCCCACCTCTCCGCCGACAGCTTCCCCTAGCCCTGACCAGCACTCATGCTAACTCGATGCACGCCCCCCAGCAAGATCTTCCCGTCCTCAGTAGACATCGACGTTCCAGCCGGTTACCACTTACGTCCAGTGCCTGTGTGCTTCGCTGCCCTTCCGCTTTCCATCCACTCGCCCACCACCCCACGCCCAGCCGAAACACACGCGCGCAGCTGTGCGTTTTGTGCATAACATAATAACCACGAATTACACCCGCCACCTTTTCTCCTCTGACACCAACCCACCCCTCTCGGAAAAAGAGGAAATAAAAATCCCAAAAAATCCTACTCTACTCCCACCCAGTCCTCCGCTGCCCCCTTCCTGGTCAAATTCCCATCCACACCCTCACACACCCTCACCTCACATCTCCCCCCCCACCCTCCCTTTCCCTTTCCTCCCTTCCGAACTCCCGCGCGCACCACAGCCTCTCCGCTCCAACGCCAATACCAACCCAAATCAACACCCCTTTCCCTTCCCATACAACGACCGACATCCCCCTTCCGCATTCATCGTCCCGTTCCTTTCCCCTTATATTTTAATCCAGCAGAAACGCAGCAAGCCATACCTCGCTCGCCCCTTCCCTCCGCCCTCCCCTTCCATATCCAGATCCAGGCAAACCATAACACAAGGAAAAAACCACCAAACCCGAATCCAGTCAGAGGAACATTTTAACCCGCCAAAAAATAAATCTTAAGATAAAAAATAAAATACTTTTCCCGGCCATGTCTGACAACGACCCGCAACCCTCCCCCGGTCCCCACGACGATTCGGGCCCGAACGCCTCAGCCCTCGGTGCTGGCAATGGCGTCCCGAATGCGCAATCCGGTCTCAACAACTCTGTCGGTGATGGCAATCGCGGCACCAAGCGACCGCGACCGAATCAAGACGACGACGACGACGATGAAGACTCTAAGCCCGGTCGCGAACGTCGCAAGATTGAAATCAAATTCATCCAGGATAAGTCACGAAGACACATTACCTTCTCGAAGCGAAAAGCTGGTATCATGAAGAAGGTACATCCATCCATCTCACCTGATTTTTTATGTATCATCGTTTCTTCAGGCGCTTTCGCGACGCATTCCTAAACGCGATGAAGCGCGCGAAATCTTTTCGGAAATTCAACTGACGCGTCCTCTTACAGGCGTATGAATTGTCTGTCTTGACCGGTACTCAGGTCCTGCTGCTCGTTGTTTCCGAGACTGGGCTCGTTTACACATTTACTACGCCAAAACTTCAACCACTGGTCACCAAGGCCGAAGGCAAAAACCTTATCCAGGTATTTCGATCTTTTTAGTTCTTAACTTGGCCTGAAATTAATAAGCCCTGTAGGCTTGTTTGAACGCTCCCGAACCACACACGGCAGACAATGGTGTTCCTGAAGCGGACTCGGTGTAAGTTTCTATTTCATAAACATCTTACGTCACTATTGACATCTTGGAACCACTAACAATATTATTTCATCTTTATAGTGAATCGCCCGAAGAACCACAGCATGCTCCGCTGCCTCAGCAAGTTCAAGGTGGGCCCCGCGCGGTGCCAATGCCTGTAGGCCCTGGGGTGCCGGGAGGACCCTACGGTATGCAGATGCCAGATGCACAAGCGCAAGCCTACCAGCAGTATATGCAACAGGCGGCCGCCCAGCAAGCTCAGGCCCATGCCCAGCGAACAGGTTACATGCCTCAGCAGCATGCCCAGATGCAGCAGCCTCATCCCACACAGACCTCGTGATGGAGGCAATCTTAATTATTTTCTTTTTTCATTTCTTTTCATGGTTTCACGAGGTTGCTATAGAGGGCAAAATCAAGATATCGAGGTTTCTTAAACAAAAAAGATTCTAGTTTCTACTTCCCCCAACACTATCACCGTCATCATCGTCATCATCTTAGTCCCACTCCTCTCCTCCTGGGAATTATGAAAGGAAAGAAGAAAAAAGAAAGAACCAGGAATTTCTCATTTAACCTTCCATCTCTTATTTTTAGTGAAGCGAGTTTGTTTTGGGTTGATAGGAGGCCTTTTGATTTTGTATTGATCGAAAGCCTGCATGCATTATACTAGTAGTTTTTGTTTGCAGATAGTTGTTTAAAGAAGATGCGATGCTTTTTTTTTTGTACCCTCAAAAACTGGGCTTTGGGAGGCTTCACTTTTTTCCCCTCTTCTACTGGTATTTCTTTAGTTCTCCCTCGTCTTTTCATGTTCTCTTCTTTTCCTTACCGTTTTAACCCAGGGTATTCTTTCGGGGCGAACTTTGTATTTGTTTCCTCTTTTTAACTTGTGTTCGACATAGCCAGTCGCTAGTCGTATCAGTGGTCTACGAAAATTTCAGTGTTGGAATCGTCTGTCAAGTGCTTGATCCTCATCTTTTGTTCCCATTTTTATCACATGGCTTACGATTTTACGTACAGTATGTGATGGTAATTGGCTTGGGTCTATATATACAAGTAACTTCTAGTATATAGTGAGTACTTTGTATGCGTGATTGTAAAATGTTATTTTTCCTACATCTTCATTTATTACTGTCATTATACCCCCCTGTGGAAGTGGGGATGATGTGTATGATCTCTGTTATGTATGACTTGTTGTTTGTAGTTATATCGAGAAAATCATCTCCCTTTTGCAAAGGTTATTTGTGATGCTATTCGAGCTGTTTTTTTTTTTTGTTAAATCATTGTTTCGCTGTTTTTCAACAAGGTACAAGAATGCCACATACAACCGAAGTTATAGCGTGAACAAAACCCCTATGCTATTCGGGTTGGAATGTGAACACATATATATAGGTCTTCGACTATGCTGGTACTTTCTACTTGCGTAAGTAAGGTGTTCACGCTTGAAACGCTTATATATTGACGTCATTTGAAGAGCTGGAGTCATGTACCCACACTCTGCTACTGGCGAAAAGCACTATGGTTTGACATCGGCATACCAAATGAGGTAAGCCTATTGTGAATATCTTCCGAAAAAGGGCGCTCTAACTAGCTTTGATGTTTTATAAGTTACTTATTGGAGACCTATAGAGAGCTTATAAGAGATGAAATCTTGCTGCGGGCCCCTAGTCCAGAAAAGGTTCGTTATAGGCTTATTTACCCCAGTGTTCTGACCACAAGCACACCTCATCTACCAATAAAAAGCCTCAAACCCACTCACTGTCTTACTTGCCGGATACTCTTACCGGTTGACTCAATTGATAACCTGTATCTGGGCTGAAGGGTGAGAAGATCTAACTAATGCCGGAATAGAAAAAAAGGAAAGATCTCTTTGGAGGTAATTAAAACCCCAAAAGTGATACCACTGAGTGATGGTTCATGATACGGGTCGCAATGCCTAAATATTAATTAATTTCTTTAAGACTCTACCTATAGTGCGACTATGAAACAAGCTTTCGGTGATATCACATCGACCTTCACACTTAGCATATACTATAGTCTGAGCATGAGTAATAAATATGAGGTTCAAGCGATCCCCTTTCTGGAAACTTTGATTTTCCGATTATGGCCTGATTTGTGCGCTTGAGTGGAATGATCTAGGCGCATATTGCAACTATCTGCATGTTTAAGCCTAGCCTTCGATACTTGTTGCCAAGGTTCACATATCACGTAACCAAATGTACATGTAGTACTGGAATTGAAGTTTCAGGGTATTTTTAAGATATTTTTTCTAAAATATATCTGAGGTTATGAAGCAAATACTGCAATTCAACCGCTTTATTTCCATCCCGTAACTAAGCTTTTCAATTATCATAAAGATTCTTGCGTTAAGTCTTTCTATCTCATTTGCTCAGCCTTAAGCTCACTATACTCGTCATGATTATAATTATCATAGGTCACTGCGAATTGTCGCTCTAATACTGGTGTGTTGAATTTGTTTCGAACAAAACTCTGTTGGCTATTAATTTGGCATCTATATATATCTTATTGCTTGGTATGCGATGCCGGTTCTAGTGAGCTAACCGCCTATGGGGCCTGGGTAATGTATAATGGATCGAATCTACTTCAGGTTCGATGGTTATGGCCCCAAGTTGTGGGCACGGTAATATTCTGAAAACTCTACTATATTAGCTATCGACAGGCTTTATGGATTTTATCTCATATTATCTAGGCGAGGGAAATTCTTCCCCGGAATTCTACGATGAGTTGCTGGTTGCGGGTGTTTCAGTATATCTCTGCAGCAAAGCTCTCCACGTGTTCATGCACTCGGTGTATCTTCTTCCATGAAGGTTTCGACATCCTTCTATTATATATTGAAATCTGCTAACTAGAGTGTCCGGGCCTGCATCTAGAATATAGGCCGTTGATCGATCTTCTGCTTCCTCAAGAGTTTACCTGCTCTACTTCTGACGACGAAAATTCTTGTAATTACTCTATTATTGATAGTGCTTACATGCATTTATAGGGCCCGATTGAAGTTCTGAGACACATAATGTTACGTGTTGTTTTGGGGTTGTTTACACGTACAATCTCTTGAATATCACTGGGGCTATCCAATTGACTTTATTGGGTTTGCAGTTTGTATTAGTATCGATAATATCGAATGCTCGTATACTTAGAGTGCAAGACAGGTTTTTTTTTTTCGAGTATTTTAAATTGGTCAAGAAACACACAATGTTGATACCTGTTAACACATTCTTTGAATTTGTTCTTGAGTGTTCGATCTAGGAGGAAATCTGCATGCAGGAACCTTTTTAATGTTCGTGCTACCAAGTAACCTAAATCGCAGACTTCAACTGTGGGGCTTTCTTTTTAGGCAAATCTAGGCAAAAATTTATCACCACGATACCTAGATTGTGTTCCACAAGATCGTAGAAATCCCGGATATCTGCAAGCGTGCCGTTGAGACCTTAATTTTTTGTTGTGCGAGTACCTGTGTGCACGTGGGGTGCGGCAATTCTAGTTCTAGTTCTTCGATCACGGCTCACAAAGCCATGGCAAAGGGTCCGTCGAGGCGCCGGAGACAGAACTCTAACGAGAGGACGAATACATGTAAACCGATGGGTTCATGAGCCAGGTTGATTGCGATGTAAGGTACTGGAAAATAGTTTGAATGCATATTTTTACTCGTAAATAGGCACATAGTTAACCCCCACTCTTCCCTGCCGACACCTGAACTAAGTTTTCACGTTACATTTATGTAGCTGCTATCCCTCTCTTTGGTTTGAAGTCGTAGTAGATGTGTAGAACTCGAGTCCCGGTAATAACTTACACTGGGGAATGAATAGTCGTATAGTTGCGCCGATATACGTTCATAGTGAGATATAATGAATCAGAAGAGTGAAATAGGATTATTAGATCATGCGCATATGATGAAATCGTGCTTATACATATGCATGGTATGCGACTACTAAGGCTCCGCTGTATCTCCTAGGTGAAGAACCCAACTGAGATTTGGAGAAAGTATTAGTTGTCGGATGTACATTACTCCTTCGCAGTATCTGTTTTTTTTCTAGTTAGTTTCACGGTTTGATTTTCAAGAACTTTTTCTCGGAGACTTGGCTTCTATATACCAGTTTGAATTAAGCTTTTGAAGTTCCATGGACCTACATGTATGGAGGAGTCGACAGGACAGAAATCTTAGGGTGCCTGCAGTCATTGTACCGCAGCTAAGGGTCGTGTTGTACGCTGTTCATGGAAAATCACTCGCTGAAACGAACATTCCGGAATTGTTCTGCCAAATGTTATCGTTCATATAGGAATAATCCACAGATCGATGGAAGCCGTCTTGAGCTATTGGCTAAGCGATTAGTAGAGCCTGTGGAATCTTATCCGTGCTTTGGCAAACATAAAATTTAAACTACCGTCTCCTGCCTATTTCTCAAAAAGTTCAATGCACTTAGGGCTAAATATCTGGGCTAATACACTTCCTGAATCGGTATGGAGCCGAGTTCCGGAGCGGAGCATGAAATTCCGTTGTGGGGCTAGTTAGCGCTAACCAGAAACGGTACTGTGAGCTACGAGCAAAGCGCATTCTAGGTCACCTGAAGTGGGGGATAGGATCGCAAACCTCAACCGTGGGCCCTTGACCCGTATTTTATAGCATTTACCTTAATAGCTTCGAGGGATTCTTCGCGCTCTCAGATTTCTTCTTGATGACCGAAGGCTCTACGATCCTGGCTTGTGTGCAGGTATCTATTGGTACGATTTTGCATCTGGATTGAGGCCAGTCTCTTATTGTTAAGTTCCAGAATAGGTATGAGCTTATGATTAATCACAGAAGTAAATTTCAGGGATTAAATAACAAGTTAACAGCGGCGTCAAGCTTAATGACTATAAATATCACAATATTTTGACAAGAGTAAAGTCGTTTGAATGAGCTCAAAGGGGTTTCGACTTGCGATGAAATATGCGTGATGAATCTGGGATTAGGTACTGTACTAGGACAAAAGTTTTCGTAATTGTGCCGTTTTACACCAAAAGTAGCCACTTTAACAGTGCCAAAGGTACAGTCTACCCATAGCGAAAAAATTCCAGAACTTGGTGGGGATTTGGAAAATATTTGTGCAGTATCCTCTATTTTTTCTAGCCTTTTTAGTGTTTTCCCTGAGTGGTTATGACTGTTTGATTCTTGAGGAGTCTAGAATATATTGATTTTGTGTGGAAACCCATACAAATCTTCCATAGCAACGGAATTCAGCAACAAAATATTTTCTAGCACTCACAGGATTTACTCTCTCCTTCTAAAATTTCTCAAGAGTAATCTTTATGCAATTAGTTTATCCTAAAAGCATGTCCTGATTTAATTCATTGAGTCCTGAATGTTGTGGGGATAGTGGAATAAGGCTACTTTTGGTGTGAATCGCCAAATTACGAAAACTTCTGTCTAGTCACTGTATATATAGAGAAGAAGAAAACCGCGTTAATAACTTTTCTTGCCTAATAGGGATTGCGGAAAATTCATATTTCCGGGTACCATAAATAACTCCAGAGCGTATGTATCTCTTATAGGGTTATAATATACATAAGTTATGTTATTCAGAGGTAGTCATCCTCACGATTTCTCGAGCCAATTGCAAAATATCATGACAAGCCCTAGTTTGCGCGAGAGACTTTACATCCCGTTGATTACATTATTGCCACTTGGGCTGAAAATATATGTTCCCTGATTAGGTAGTTTTAAGGCAACTCTTCCCATAAAACCGTAGGCTATTTATTTTTATCTTCTAGGTATCACCGTTAACATCACTACTACCATGGCCACCACCACAACTGTGCTTTTTACATGTACGGTATGGATATATCATTTAAATTATGGAGACATATGCAGTTTAATCTTAGAATCACCCTGTATCCTATAGGAATCATTTGATTGAGATTGTCCTCACGCTAAATGAAAGGTTCGGGGTGTTTAGTCTAGATCTCACCTCACACTTAAGTATCAAGAACAATTCTACGCAACAGAAGCTCAAAGCGGAAAGTATATACTTTTAATTTAAGAGGATTTTCAGGGCAACACACTCTCAAAACTATGACCACCGTCACCTCTGCAGAGGCATAGTAGACTCTGAGGATTTAATTACAGACCAAGAATTTCCAGAATTAGTCTCAAATCTCAATGAAGGAATGATAGGCGTAGGAGATTCGTGGACTGGCGGAAGTGTTTAGCTTCCAGTCGAGGTGTTCAAGTCTACAAGTCTGCATAGGTTATGTGGTTTCTCCAGAATTTTTAGGCTCATGCCTGTCAATCGTGCTTTTAAACCTCGTAATACTATCAAGATTGTACGTTTTAGTTAATATATATTCTCAAGTATAGTAGAGCGTTGAATAATTCTGCACAACTTCTCCACCCTTAAATGGTCCGATCTGTAGATATTCTGGCATCCTTGCTGATAGGCATTTCTGGACGGTATTTCGAGTCCGATAGTTATTTGATTTCTGATGTTTCGGGTAACTATGACGCGGTAAGATCAGAGCCCAGTAAAATACTATAGTAATACATGTGGCAATACACCGAAGCCCATCAGTCAAGAAATATATTATGTATACATACGTAGCTTATCAGGCGAGTCCACTACAAGAAGTCTGGAAGAGGAAGATATGTGAAAACATGCACACAAAAAGAAGTCCCACCCTGGAAATACAGGAAAGTATACAACCCACAAAAATTTGGGGAAGGGTAAATGGACAGGTAAAGAAGTGGTCCGATATGGAGTTAAGATGATTATAAATTCTTCTGCTGCTCCTCGCGGATTTGCTGTTTTTGTCGTTCCAATTCTTCGCGTTCACGTCTCATTTCATTAATGGCGGCTTGGCGTAGTTTTTTACGCTCTTCTTCCTCAACGACCCAGACTAAGTGGCGTCAGTATAAGAGAAAGAGGCGTTGATATGGGTGGCGGGCGAATGAGGGCGGGGACGAGTTACTTGGCCTGTGGTCTTTAGAATATGTTTTCAGTTTGGTGATGAACTCCTCGTAATCCTTGAGCTTCTGCTCACGTCCCTCGAGCGATTTCTTTTGGAGATCAGGATTGTATTTCTATTTTACGGCTGTAAGTATAGGAATTAATTGCTGGGAGGGTATTTATACTTTGAACAATTCGTCTGGGTCAGGTTGAACCCACATGACCAGGGCAGGACCGCCGATACAGCAGACTGCGAAGCTGTGGATCGTGAAATATCAGTTACTCGATCTTAAAGTAGGTAGTTTGGATGGGGATATCAGGCACGTACGCTCCGAACATCTTTGCATATGTTACTGCACGCATTTCTTTTCTCGTACGGCGGGCAATTGGTGGGATGTTTGAGATAGATGACATGATGTTGTGGGGTTGAAGTAACGCCACGATGGTGGGGTGCACCGCCACATTGCCACATGAAGATCATGTTAACTCACAGAGGGTGGGTGCCTAGAGTATAGGATACAAAGCTGTATTTATAGTGTAGCTGTTTGGTTTTCACGGGGTTTAACTCATAAAATTAGATTCCCTCTCGGGTCATGTAATACTTATATGAAATGCGAATCTAAATCACGGTAAATCACTCGTTCATATTGCTGAAGATCTCTGGTGATTGTAGGATTAAACGCTACATCACCTCCAGCGCCCTGAGAATTGTGAAGTAACGCCTAATGATGGAAGGCATTGATATTAAAAGTCCTTTTAAACATGTAGTCGTAAATAATCAAAAGCCATCCGGAATACCGTTGGGAAGGAGACCAACCTCCATCTTTACTTACTACAGGGGCACTTGCTAATCGTCAACACAATTAAACTATCTATTTACCTCATTCTATCTAAACCATACTTCAACTCGAATATATCACTACTATTTTTATATTTTTTAAAAATACGAGATCTGCTCAAAGTGAAAAAATGTACTCCATCGCCCCCCATACCCACAGAGAAAAGCATCTTCTTCAACTTGACTTTCCATCAAATACGCCCTCAGTATCAGTGCTAGATCCGAAATACCATTTCCGGAAGAAACCCAACAAAAAAAATCCCTACAGTTGGTGTGGAGATAGAATTCATCTACCCCGCAGTAGCTTCTCCTACGAAGATCCCCTCCGCCTCTCTTTTGTTATTAAAACTGCCCTCGAAAACGAATCTTTAATCTGGGTGGAGAAATTTAGGTACTGACAAGTTTTATACCCGGCTTAGATAGATAGATAGATAGATAGATATATCATTCACGCATCCAACCCGGTTATACCCGGCTTGAGATCATAGCGGATATACAGGAATATCCAGCCGAGGGATACGTCGCCAACCAGAAGCACTTCCTCGCCAAATGAGAGACAGGTACTTCCGTCACGAGGCCGTGGCTACGAAATATAACCTGGCTGGATCAAGGTCAGAGACGATAGAAGCTGGAGCCGTTACGCAGGGAATGGGGTGGGTAAGCTGAGAGTAGGTATGGAAATCGTTACGCCGATTCTTTGAGATATTCTGCGAAGAGAGTTATCCAAAAACGCTCAACGTGATTGGTGGGCTAGATATTAGGTTCAATAAATTCACGGGGGTACATGTGCATGTTGGGCGTCGTGGCGGGTGGACGCTTTCGCAGCCAGTTAAGATTGCGAAGGCGGTTGTCATCTTTGAGGAAGCTATGAATAAGAAACATCCACCCACCGTGCCGGTTAGCGAGTCCTTAATTCAGATCTAACATTAGGATTCTTAGGATTGAAACACGGACGAAAGTTGAGCGCATAAGACATACTGAGTATTCTGTGAAGGGGAGGCTGCTAAAATGGAGACTAAGGAAAGATGCCTTGATCTGACTGGAGTTGGAATTCCAAGAAGATGAAGGCAAGGGAATGAAATACAACTTCTGTGCTACCAGAAAATATAGAGCAGTGAAATTTAGACAGTGAACTGTTTTTGTGGATAAGGGGTATGGGATGGAATGGATAGAATCTGTATTGAGTTTTGTTGTAGCTGCCATCAATATAGAGCGAAGGGGGTTTGAGTATCTTGCTGAGGGTGAGGATGCGATTGGGGATGCACCGGATACGTTCTTAAAGGACGGCAAGGAACTAAGAGATAAGGGTGGGATTTGAACTTATGGGTATTTGTGGGATGTAAATTTAGAGGATGAGATATGAGGAAGTTGAAGGAGGTTTTACAGATGCCTTGGCATGGGTTCTGGTTGAAATTAGTTTTCTCACTCTTTGCAATGTAAGAGTATGGGTTCTTGAGGTTATCGCTTGGCTGGATGTATGTTGTACGAGGCGGGTTATACTAAGTTCTGTGCGAATCTAGAGGTGCAAATAAATGGTATTCATTAGGCTTTGTGAATTGTAAGGAACTCCGGTAGAAGCAGATTAGATTTACGAGTGACACTACATGATTCGGAATCCGAGGCTCCGAGATTCCTTGGGTTGGATAAAATAAGCAATCTCTTACCGGCTGTGCGGTATTTTGGGAGTCCCTGTCGTCCCGGATACCACTCGGAGAAAAAGAAGGGCAGTATTTAACCTGGTAATTGCTGAGGAGAATACCAACCTCATGGAGCAGCTAGATGCGATGACTGCTCCGAGGCATGCGATAAGTACATTGTAACACTAGGAGAGATTAGAAGCTTGTTATGAAAACCCTAGCCCTGAAGAGATCTGCACGGTGTAATCAAGCCTTCGAATACAGGGCTGTGAAATCAGTATAGGGCGATAGGTTTTCAGATGGCTCTGAGTTTGATAATGTAATAAGAGCGCCTGCTGTCTCAGACCAATTAAAACAGCCGAATCACCTGATGGAACCGGTTGCAGCACTGACAGGGATTAAGGCATCGTGGGTGATCCCCCGCAAAGAAGGAGCCAGTTCCCAGACCTGTTTCGGAAATGGTGTTGGAAGAAGCTGCGGCTGAATGACTGACCGTCAGGGGCAAAATTCTAAATGCGCGAGATGGAGATGGGTGGCTCTTTACGGAATACGGACCTGCGTTACTGTCCACGTGCAGCCAGGCGAAATGCCGTTTGTACTCTAGGTATCCTGCAGGACCACATGCCGCAATAACGACTGTGTTAATGGAGGAGGTGTCAATAAATATGCCTACCTAGGTAATACATGTAACATGTAGGTATTCCAAAGCACATTCTCTGAAGATGGGGAGAATATGCTGTTCTGTGGAAATGATGGCCAAGTCTTATCCTTGAATGGACTGTTGCACAGCCTCTGATCCTGTTTGATTTGCATTTGCGTGTATTTAGGTTATTTGGCGACATGTGGATTATGGTGGTAATACTTGAGTCAGGCACAAAGTTTAGGAATACTTCTGACCAATCGGTATCTCAAGGATTTCATAAGTGCTTACCTGACGCGAGTATATATAACACTCACCATGGGCAGCCAGTGGTTTTCCGTACCCGCCAGGATAGGGCTTTTCTCTGACGCGTTTGGAGTGTTTGATATGCAAGGGAGTGGGAATTTATGATTCCGTTCTTAGCCAGGTACTGAGCATCTTCTCTATCTTTCCAGTAGGAAGAAGTATATTGCGAAAACATAGTATTTGTTTTTCCGGTCAGTGACAAAAGACGTTTCCGGATTCTTTAGAGACTATTCGGATATCCGCGCGCGAACCGAGTTCTTCTCCGCTCACTCACTCACGTTCACACTACAAACACAAGCGCTAGCAAGAGCGGCACTTTTTGATTCTGCAGGCGGCGCTGTGGGGGGGGGGGAACCTTTTTGCTGAGAAAAAAACAACTGATCCGAAGGAAATGAGCTTGAGCTGGGTGGAATAGGCGAAGAGAACACCCCCTCACCATAATATAATCGAAAGCCTACACGGGGTCTCGGATTCACTTCTACTATTCGCCTCATTGTCATCGTGTGCGCTCTCTTTGGGAGGAAGGCGGCTACGGCTTTTTTCGACCTCGAAATAGTACTTTCCTTTCATCTCACTCTCTGTAACGTGAAATAATAATAATACTTCTCCTACACCCTTCGGCGACGTCGTCATGTCCTACGATCAGGGCTATCGCAAGCCTCAGCGCTATTATCAGGACGAATACCACGGTGGTGAGCCACCTCAGCGATATGCACCGCATCCAGCAAACCAGCGGGGACAGCCTATGCAACAAGGTGGTGGTAGTGGACAGCTAAACCGGTTTGCAAGTCAACCGGGTAGCATGAACGCAAGTTATAGGAATGATGGAATGAGTGGTGGGGGAGGAAGAGGAGGGGGAGGAGGGGAAGGTTTAGGTTATGGACAAGCACAGAGTATGTGAATCCCAAGAAACTTTTTTGAATCAATACAGTTAGTGACTGGTAGAAAATGCAGGCCAGAAACTTAGGCGTCCACTACCACCACCTTCACCTAATCTCAATACAAACAGTGATAGTGCCTTCCCATCATTTCTAAGTTCAAGCAAAGCACGGGCCATCCCAGTGCCGCCGGGGTCAATACCCATTGACGATGCCATGTTGAGCATGAACCTCGTAGATGATGGTGATGGGGGTAAGCCCATGTCTCGGCAGCGAGGACCTCATCCTGGTGGACCTCTACCAAGAGCACAAACAATACAGCAAGACAGAATACGGGGCGGGCCCCCACCTAATTTTGCACGGGGTGGGCGAGGGGGTATGGACCCGAGGTATGGACCTCCCGAAGGAATGCGGGGACAACCTCTACCACACCAAAGAATGCCGCCGCCGCGGGGTAATATGCCGGGGCGCGGCGGCTTCCCGTCTGGCCATAGGCCGCCGGTAAGACAGCATACAGTGGGAGGGTATGACCCAAGGGGAGGGGATCCGTACCAGGGTCAATATAATGATGGCTACATCGATGAGCGCCGCGCCGCTAGTGGGCCGCAGTCAGAGCCGGGATATGCTCCTGATTCAGGGTATGGAATGCCGCAAAGAAGTGTGACTATGCCATCAAAGGTGCAATATCAGCATCGAAATCAGAGTCTGGTTGAGAGACAGTATCAGCAACAGCAGCAACAGCAGCAACAGCAGTTACCTCCGCAGCGGCCACCACAACCTCAACAACCTCCACAGCTACCGCAAAAACAGCAATATATGGCTTATAACCCGGCACAGCATGGGCCTGCAGTGAATTTTTCGGCTCCTCGGGCAGATTATGTACGACCGCAGGTGCCACCGGAAGAAGGATATAACAGGGAGAGCGTTGGTGCTCTACTAGATGAATACTACAATAACCCTGAATACACAGAAGACTATAGCTATCATGAATCTGGAGTACTAAATTACTATGACGACCCGCAGAACTCACATGAGCATCCAGTAGAATCGTACCAGAATGAGGGCCAGAATGTCTATGTGCTAGAATCAGATTTTGCCCATCAAGCTCGTCATGCTAGATCACAACCAGATTTACGGGGCCAAGCTCGAGCAAGTGGAGGACCTCCGCCTTCGATTCCTAAAAATGGATATATTGACCCTCGTTACCAGGACAGTGTGCATTACGACGGAGCTGTTGAGATGCCTGCCGAAATGCCCGTCGAGATGCCCGGCGACCTACCCTCAGAGCCACCCATCGTAATGACTGCAAATGGATTCCCACCACCGCAAGCAATGCAGAATATACCTACAGCACTAAGAGTTGGTTCTCCTGCGCCAGGACAGCAGATGAGGAAATCACCGCAGCCTCAGCAAATGGCGCCTCGACAAGCCATAGGATACCCACCACGAAGTGCTTCCGCATCTGTGAAACCCGCCCCATCCGCAAACCCACTCACTCGCCACCCTTCACACCCGGACTCAACTATATACCACCCGTCTCCAGAACCAAGCCGGTTTTCATCCGAATCTGGTCGTCACTCCCACCCCGATAGTCTTCCTGCACATCCACCCCCGGTTAGGCTCGGCCTCCTCCAGCAAGAGAAGTCTCCACTCCCGAATCATCCTCCACCCCGGCGGAAGTATTCACCTGATAGGAACAGCCTTGTTTCTCGACGAGGTTCTATGCAACCAGCTCCAATTACACAACTCGAATTCAACCAAATTCAGCAGACGGCGCGGGCGAATCCGGGGGATCAAAAGTTGCAGTTACAATTGGCGAAAAAGATGGTTGAGGCAGCGGCGGTGCTGGCAGATGAAGGCGGGAGGGCAGACGCGAAGACGACGAGGAAGAATAGGGAGAACTGGATTTTTGATGCCCATAAGATTGTTAAAAAGTTGTCGAACTCGGTAAGATTTTGATTTTTTTAGTCTTTATGCTTTAGACTGGGGTTTTGAGACTGACAGAAATATGGGTTTATAGAGCCATCCTTATCCTGAAGCTATGTTCTATCTCGCAGAATGCTATTGGGAAGGGATGCTGGGATTACAAGTGGATCATGAAAGGGCATTTAATCTCTACCAGTCTGCGGCAAAGCTGAATCATGCACCATCAGCTTATAGAACTGCAGGTACATCCTTCTTACTTCCGGTTGTTTGTTAGCTATATGCTCGATATCACTAACACTTTTGTTATTTTCCAGTGTGCTGCGAACTTGGAGCTGGTACGAAGAAAGATCCGTTGAAGTCAATGACTTGGTATAAGAAAGCATCAGCGCTTGGAGATACCGCAGCTATGTACAAACTCGGCATGATCATGCTCAAAGGCCTCCTCGGCCAAACTCGCAGCGGCCGGGAAGCCACCAACTGGCTAAAACGTGCTGCCGACCAAGCAGACGAAAACAATCCCCACGCACTACATCAACTCGGTTTACTCTACGAGCAGACAACCGCAAATGACATTGTGATCCCGGATGCCGCCTACGCATGCGAACTTTTCATGAAGGCTGCTAAACTGGGCTACCCGCCATCACAGTTCCGGATGGGTTGCAGCTTCGAGTACGGGACAATGGGGTGTCCGATTGATCCTTTGCAGAGCATTACGTGGTATAGTCGGGCTGCGATGCAAGGAGAGGAGGAGAGTGCACTGGCGCTGAGTGGGTGGTATTTAACAGGTGCAGAGGAAGTGATTAAACAAAGTGACACGGAGGCGTACTTGTGGGCGAGAAAGGCGGCCGAAAAGGGACTAGCAAATGCCGAGTATGCGTTGGGGTACTTCACTGAGGTTGGAATTGGTGTTTCGGCGAACCTGGATGAAGCAAAGAGATGGTACTTCAAAGCTGCTAGTATGTTTTTTCATTCACCTCCGGAGCAGTATTTTTTTAAATGGATTACTGACATTATTCTACAGGTCAGCAACATGAAAAAGCTAAGCTGAGGCTGCAGGAACTCAAAAATGGCGGTGCAGCGGTCCAGAAGTCGCGAGAAAGGCTCTCCAGGTCGAATGTGAAGAACAAAGATGATAGCGAATGCATTGTGATGTAATTCTGCATTTCGGTTAGGCGACGAGTGACCCACCGTGACGCAACCTAATCAATCTTTTGTTTTTATGGCTTGTCAATTGTATTTTTACTTTTTCTATTTTTATTATCGTTCCTTCTCTCGTTTTCTGCAGGTGTTTTTTGCTTTTTTATTTGCTTAGTTTGGGAGTGTGGGGTTGGTGCTAAAAGTATACTCTCTTTATGTGTACTATTATAACTTGTTATCACGTGGCATTTGATGGAGTTTTTCCATTCTACATAACAAAGGCGAAGCAGGATCATGTAAATAGATAGATAGGGTGTTTGGAGTTGGTACGGAGCATGAGTAGTATATTAATCATGGCATGGGAGCCAGAATCCTAAGCCCCTAGGCACCACGCGTATGGAGCAACATCTCCATCCATCAATTCGTCTCCTGTTCATTCACTACACTTCATCATTGATTTATATGCAATTTAATATGAATTTATTAGAGAAGGACGTCTACTTTAACAAGAGGGAAAAGGCACACCTCACCACAACTACTACAAACCAACACTCCAACATCTTACTCGCACACCAAACCAATTACACCCGAGTTTGGCCTGTCGCCGGAATTATGGGTGCAGTGGTGAAGGCTGAAAGGCAACTCCACTTTCATCATCATCTTTGTCCTTTTTCCTCCTCGGCGAGAATTTATTCAAGAAGTCTGTAACAACCCTCTTCGCTCTATCGCGTTTACGTATCTTCGCCTCTTTACCAGTATTAGTAACTTCTCTATCAGTATCCTCAGAAGTGCTAGCATCCTCATGAAGAGGTACCCCGTCAAAGTATCCACTTCCAACGCTGCCAGCGCTTCGTGAGCTTTCTCCAGCTGTATTTGTGTTAGCTACAGCTGGAGTGGCTGCTGGGTGGGCTGGGGAAGATCGGCCCCTGCCCACCATCCGACGGATTCGAGGGGGGATAAGTCGGTTTAGAAGTGGTTCCGGCGGAATTCTTCGAGGACACCAACGAGGAGGGCCTGCAGGCACCGTATCGAAGGCTGGGGGAGGTGTACATGGCTGACCAGTGAGAGGGTCAACGGAAAGGGCGTTATTGGCCGCTGGAGTATCCTCAGGACTCTGGGGGTCATTTGTCCTGTATGATGGGGGAGGTCCTGGGGTACTAACAGGCGGAGTACCAACCGGTGGGATAGCAATAAGTGGAGTACCAGCAGGTGGGGTAACAGCGGGCGGAGTATCAGTGGGTGGAACACTCGCTGGTGGGGCATCGTGAGGATTATTATTAGACATCCTAGATTGCTAGAGTTTAGGTTTGAATGCTATGGAGTTGTGTATGGAGTTCGAGCAAACAGTCAACTGGGGTTACAAGGAAATGAAATAAATTAGCAAAGTTGCCTTTCTGCGGAGGGAAAGCTGGTAGGTTAAGATGGAAATTTGATTTAAGGGAAATTTGATTGATCAAACTGAGTGGGTAAGTTTCGTACAGGGGATTACGAAGAGCGAATTCCTAAGATGAAATATTAAGCCATCACGATTATCCGGTGACTATTAAGTTAGCATTGGTAAAACTAGTCTAGGCAATGGCACATGATCGTTTTCGCAGTGATATAAGAGTGTGCATGTTATAGCCATGGTGTAGTGAAATATCTCGATGGATTCGGTTGATGCAGGGATAATCGGTCACCGAAAATCACTCGACAGTCTTCGTCTTTTATCCCAACTAAAGATGCTGACTTTAGGTATCTCAATTACTATAAAAATTTCTGAAAACTGCCCACAAAGGAAGTCCACCAAGATAACATTTTGCACATCCTAACCTATCCCTTAAGACTACAAGATTATATAATCTCATAAGGATCTTTATCGTTCTCACTAACTACGACCGTAAACCCCTCAAGAGCACCTTTTTCCGCCGAGTCCACTTTTGTCCACTCATTCACTAGTACACTCTGGAGCATTCCTTTCATGACGGCAGCGAGGAATCCACGCTCAGTATTTGAATGGAAGCCTTTTGGAATAGGAATAAGCATGGTGTTGAGTAGTGGAGACGGCAAGAGGGCTTACAAGCGATAGTGCTAATGCCTTTCTCTTTAGCAGAAAGCGCTTCGTGGTGTGAGAGTTCGCCAGTTAGAAGGAGGTCTACATCGAGGTTTTTGAACATTGATCCACCGGAACCAGCGCACACGGCAATTTTTCGAATGCTACAGCAGGTTTAGTAATCTAAAACTCACATTTGTGATATGATTGAAACTTACAGTGCTGAATTGTTCATGTGTTCAGTGGTCCCAGCAACCATTACTATTTCAATTACCAAGATGTATCGTTAATTGAAGGGAATACTCGAGATGCGATTTTATAAACTAGTATACGTACGATGCGGCATGTTTAAATGCTCCTTTACTCTCGCCACTAAAGTTAGTAGTGTCGTTGCGTCTTTTAACGTTACTAGCCTACCCATTCCCGCGCCTTCGAATCCTGATAGAAACCATACGAATCAACTCTTCTGCAGAGAAATTAGAAAAGGAAGGGGAGGAAAGTTTACCAGTAGGTCCTTCAACTGGCTCAATAACACACCTTTCCCCATCCTCTTCATTCCCCTTCCCCTTCCCCTTTGAAATACCATCCGCAAGCCAATCGTTAACACCTCCAATCGCGGCGTCAACGGCTGTATGTGGCGAATAAACACTGATACCCTCCTGTGCAAGCCGTAACAAACTCTCCTGCTGCGAATCCGCAAAGGTGAACGATTTGAGAGGACGGAATATAGTCGGATCTGATTCTCAATTTCACACATTCTCTCCGTAGTAAGCTGCAAGATCAATTTGATCCTGTGAGGGAGGGCGAGGATTACGGACGGTAGGAAATGATCACGGACGAGCGAAGAGCTATGGCTTCGTCGACAACAGCACGAGTGAGATCTATAGTGAGGAGGACTACGGCCTTTTTGGGTATCGGCCTGTCAAGTCGCTGGGGAGCTTCGAGGAGTACTGAGTTGGTTAGTCGCTGGATATCATTAAAAACTTAGAGTGAAACATTGGGCTTACATCCGGTATTGTCCCATGTTTTGTCAGCTAGAGCTTGCGGATATCTTCCCATTCAGTTAGAAAGTTGTTGGAAATTTTGGGTTGGGAGAGAGCCATTTCCGTACAGTTTTTGGATGGAATTGACAACAATGCGTACAATTGGCGAGCGTAGTGATCTGGACGCCATTTTATGATAAGAATGCTTTTTTGGAGTCAATTAGAATATCCTAAGAGTCGAAAGAACGAGAGGTAATAAGGTCATGAACTAATTTGGCGGGGTCTTTATGGTGATTGCTTCACACGTGACCCCTAAAAGTGAGCGTTACACAAAATGTTGAGCCGCATTCCGCATTCCGATGAATACTTAATTACCCGGCTCTATGTACAGTATTGCCACCAGGCATTTCGCGCCCGCAATACCTTGCTTCACAAACCGTGCTGGGTCGCGTTCACGGTCTTCAATCAAAAAAATCAATTATCGTAATATAATTCGAAGAACGTCCGATCGGCTTGTCACCATGAGCAGCGCCTATATCGATGAGGATGATGCGCCCCATAACGGCGAACAGCTGGCGGAGGACATGAACGAATATACACGGATGAAGTACTCCAAAGGTACCTATCCTATCCCAAACCCAAAAAACAAAGACCAGAATGCCTCGATACTAATACTTCTCTCCCCCCTAAACCAGACCGCAAAGTCGGAGAAGGGACTTATGCTATTGTCCATCTCGGCCACATCCGCGCAACAGGCCTCCCCGTCGCTATTAAGAAAATCAAGATCTCCGCCGAGAAGCTCGGCCTGTCAATGGACGCGATTCGCGAGACCAAGTTCCTGCAGGAGCTGCGCCACGAGAACGTTATCCGCCTCATTGACGTGTTCTCGAGTAAGAGCCAGAACCTGAATCTGGTACTAGAGTTCCTGCCATGTGATTTGGAAATGGTGATTAAGGATACCAAAATCAATTTCAACACCGCAAACATCAAGAGTTGGATGGCGATGAGCTTAAGGGGGTTATGGTGGTGCCATAAGAATTTCGTACTGCATCGAGTTAGTTTCTGGAGACAAAAAAAGCAGTGTTACGACACCATACTAACCGGTCGCTAGGATATCAAACCCAACAATTTATTAATCTCCGCCAACGGCCAACTCAAACTCGCTGATTTCGGTCTCGCCCGCTCCTTCTCCGAACCGTACCGCGTCATGACCAGCAACGTGATCACGCGCTGGTACCGACCCCCCGAGCTCCTCTTCGGCGCCAAATTCTACTCCAGCGCCGTCGACATCTTCTCGATTGGTCTCGTTCTCGCTGAGCTGCTGATCCGTACTCCGTATCTCCCCGGCGACACGGATGTGCATCAGCTCAAGCTTATATGCGAAGCTCTCGGCACACCAACTGAGCTGAATTGGCCAGGTGTTACGTCACTGCCGGAATATGTTATTCCGAATAAGGATAATATTCAGCCGGAAACGACGAAGTTTGGGTTCTCGAGGACGTTCCTGACAAGTACGTCTGCGGAGATTGACTTATTGATGGGAATGCTCAGGCTGGATCCGAGGAAGCGGTTAAGCGCGAAAGAGGCGCTCGAGAGCGAGTGGTTTAAAGAGTACCCACCGCCGACGAAACCGGAGGATTTGCCGAAGAAAGGAGGTGGGAAGGGACTAGTGAAGATGGGAGCGGATTTGAAAAGGAGGGCGGGCGGCGATGAGAACAGCGATTCAACAGATTTCGAAGGCGGGCAGAGGGGGAAGAAGATTGCGAGGAAATTGGACTTTGGAGGGGGGATGTAGTAGGGGTGGAAGGGTGTGCCTTTGGTTTGGCGTTTTATGGAGCTCTGCATTGTTATTTTATTTCTCTCTTCAGGAAAAACTAAAGCTTTGGGGGTTTATTCATGGTTTTTATGTAACAATACTAGAAGAAAAATACAATTCATTGGCGTTGGAATAAAACCCTCTGGCTGAGGGGGGGGCTGTCAATGGTCGCTGAGACGTGAATGTCGACATCTGGTGGCGCCAAGATCGGATGGAGATCGGCGCTAGGACCAGCTGCAGGGCCGTGCATCGATAACGCTCTGCTCTCGACATTTCCCGCGCAAGAAAAAACATTTCTTTTTCTTCAGTTCTCTCAAATCCCACTACCGTGGCTCCCCAATCGGAACAGCGAGACAGCCATCAACGGCCATGGGTTTCATAAACCCAGGCAAAAACAGCAGATCCCGTATAGCGGGCGTCCGGCCCCGTGACCGTCCATCCACCCCTCCGTCCAGAGGTCCTCGCTGCTCTTCTCCCATCCGCCGTCACCGCACCAAGCGCTCCCGGACAGGCTCACGACTGTCCTCTACTCCGCTCAGCAGCCGAGATCCAACACCATTACCGGTGCTGTCCCGATTCGAGTCTCTCCCGGTCGAAATCCTCCATAATGTTTTTGCGCACTCGTTCAACCTCAACCTTGCGCAGGCGTCGCTGCACCTTACACATACGTTTGCGGCACGACATCTTCAATTGGAATACGTACGGGTACACCGCAACGACCAGGACGCTCTGAGCAATGTGTTTACGTTGCGGTTTTTTACATTATCGTTTCTAGAGTTGTGGGAAACACGGTTTCGGCAGATGCTGAATTGTACGTGGACGGTAATACCTATGAAGTTGGTTTCGGAGCCGTGGAGCGAGGAGAAGATGGGGTTGCTTGCGGCGCTTGTGGCACGCGGGGCGGGGTTATTGGATGATGAGCGGGATGGATATTTGTCAGCGCTGCACTCGGCACTGGCTGTCAGGAGGAAGGATGTGGTTAGGTTTTTGGTTGAGAGCGCCGGGTTAAAACCGGATACGGAGAGTTTGAGGTTGGCAGTGAGGCATACGGTTGGAGAGGATGGTGATTTGGAGGTGTGTAGGATGTTGGTGGAGCGTGGGGCGGATGTAGGGGATGTGGGTGTGTGGAGGGAGGCTTTGGGACTTGATAGAAGAAATGGAGGAGAGAAGGCGGTGGGTTGGTTGCTGGAAGGGGCGGCGCCGCCAGGCGAGGTGTTGGGGGAGTTGAGTTCGAGGTAGGAGCTGAAGGGCTTGGCTGAACGAGATATAGAGAAGACGGTATTCTTCTCTCTATTAATTCGGCTGCCTCTCCCTGTTTGGCTTCACTGTATAAAAAAGCGGGTGAATATCTGTTTTCTATTTTCTTTGCGGATACCTGGGTCATTTACGAATGGAGGCGGCTTGCATTTTACTCGGAGCATTGGGGATATTAAAAGTTTTCAAAGGTGGCTCGTGATTTTTCTTCTTCGTGTAACTAGCTAGGGAAGTCGATGGAAAAGGCAAGTGCTACAGTAAATAAAATAGCTGTTCAATTCGAGAGCAGGGTTTTTGTGGTGGGGCTGTGGGTTTCAGACTGATGGTAAATTGTGATCTAGTAGAAGCTGTTTTAACAGGACAGAAATCTCGAAAAATCACTCGGTCACGTTATAGCTTCCCCATTTCTAAAACGACCGTGTCTCGGGTCGCTAAAGTGCTAGGCCAAGCTCTCTTTTCTTCACCCAATTCGTCCAAGCTGTATCAATCTGATCATAAATATATCATTTCCCATAAATTACAAAATATATTACACACTCTATAAGAAAACCACTCATGAAACGGCATCAACAATCATCAAATCAGTTAAAGTTGGAGCTCTGCTCTCTTCGTCTTTCTTTTCCACATCCTCATCGATAAAAAATGTAAGCCCCGAGAAAGCCTCGAATAGAGACCGTCCGTAGTATTCTCCCACAAAATAGCCGCCAGCTTGGGTGGCGACGTCTTTTCGTGCGGGTTCCAACCAACTATGGACCATATTAGGAACAGATACCAGTAGAGATCCCCAGAAAAGGACACAAACCTGTTCTCATACTGATCCTGCACGACGTAAAAGTCGCTCTTATCATCTAGCCCATCCAACGGATCAAACGGTCCCTCCTCCACATCCTTCTTCCTTGTCCCAGCCAGCAAACTGCTCTTAAGCAAATTCCTCCCTTCGCTCACAGCCTTCATCCTCATCGCCTCCTCCGCCTGCCTCCTCTTCCTCTCACTAGACCTCTTCAACTGCACATCCTGAATAATCTTAACCGCATTCTTATCCCCGGTCGCTAACGCATTCAGCGTAATCTTCTTGACCTCCTCCTGCTCCTTCCTTTCCTCCTCCAACTCCCTTGCCGCCAACTCTCTCGCCAATCTATGCTGTTCCTTTTCCGCCTCCGTTGCCTGCGCAAACGCCTGCATCTCCGCCGCCGCCCGCGCAGCATTCGTATTAATCAGATCCTTATTCGCTAGCTCATACGCCTGTAGTTTTGACTCCGTCCCTGCAACATCAACGCCATTGACCAGATTAAACGTCATCTCCTCGACCTCTTCCAGATAATTATTATAGTCTAGCAGGGAATCAAAGTCGTCGCGCCGCTTATTGAAAGTTTTAGTGATACGTTTGCGGACGTCGACTTCGCGCTCGACGGTGACGTCCTCGAAGGTCTGTTTACGGAATTTGTTCTTGCGTAGAGTTTTGCCGCAGCCGATGACGGGGCAGGGTGCGGGGCCTTGTGTGAATATGCGGTCGACGCAGGATTCGCACATTTTATGGTAGCAGATTGGGGACATGAGGAATTTGATCTGAGGGTTGAGGTATTTGGAGGATTTGCACACTGGGCAATTCTCGTCTGGGGCGCGCGCGTATCAGTCTCTTGAATCTAAAGAGTAGAAATAGATACAGAACTTACCGTCATCTCGTTTCATGGGATCCATGACTGCTGCTGTGCTGGGGAGGTATCGTGGGGGGTATCTAAGTTGCAGTTGAAGTCGAACCCCCTCAACACGTTAAGCTTCCAGGGTTAGGGCTGTTGGTAAGCTTAGCTCCCGTTGTCGTGTAACGGTTTTTTCTACGGTGGTCTTTCCTAGTCACTCGCTCTTCCACGCCTCCCACCAGCACCCCCGAATAAATTACGCTACTCGCCATGACACCTCCAGTCACCACAGACCCGGCTTTGGAGCGCCACCGGCAGCGGCTCGAACAGTCTCTCGAAAAGCTCCGGAAGGCTCTGCGACATTGGCAAATTTTCTCGGCTGAGTACGAGGCGTTTCGGGAGGAATTGCAGGCTTTACCGGATGATGCAAGTCGAGAGGATATGGTGAGTTTTGGGCGGGGACTCCCGGGTTTGCGGGTATTTGATGCGTAAGGAGGACGAGATTGCTAATGAATGCGAAGCTGGTAGTCGGAACTGATTTCGGTGGAACGGTAGTGGATGAGAAAGGTGTGTATCTTTGGGTCTTTAATTTCCTGCTATACGAGTTGGGCTGATTGGTTTGGTCACAGAAATCAAGGCGCTTCTTGGTGACAAAATAGGGATTAAACGAAGTGTAGCGCAGGTTATCACCACGGTTGCGCACAGGATCGACTGTAGGTTTGGTAGCCCTTTTCGATTTTCATCCCGATCCGCTGACAATACCGGATAAACAGACGTTCAAGAGAATATTACGAAAGTCGAGAGCCAGATCGAACAAGGAGAGACTAAGCTTGCCTCCCTATTAGTCGTAGCAGCACCAGACGTACGCGCATCCCGGTTGAACGGTTAGAAATAAGCCGGGCTAATTGTTGTATAGCTTATGGACGAAGATGGACTACCGATTATGGACATTCGCGAGGAGCTCGACGAAGAGGACAATATCATCGGTCAGCACTGTCCTTCCCCACCTCTACACTCTCTCTAACTAAATTTGCAGCTGCAACCGTAAACGGAAACGACCCTACTGTATCCGTAAAAGCCATCGACACCAAAGGCCTCGAAAAGATCGTCGAGGTCGTGGATAAGGGCAAGAAGAAGCTCGAACCTAAAGCCCCAATTAAAGCTCCAGGGAATAAACCCAAGAACCCGTCCCCGCTCCGGGAAATAACGAATCAGCATCTTACAAATGCCGAGATTTACGCTTGCGAGCCTAAAGAGACCCTCGAAGTACCAAAAGAACCAAAGATTATATCCTCGGCAGAGGAAGACGGTGGTGGGATCGTCAAGATTCTCGATGACAAGCCTGAACTGAAGGAAGAAGACTGGGTGCAAGAGGTTCCTGGGGAGTCGGAGGAGGATGCGGAAATGAGGCGAGAGATGTTGAAATACAATATGGCTGAGATTGGAGCGGTAGTGGCTGAGATCAACTTGGATGAAGACGGAGACTACTATGGGTATGAGGATAGTGATGATGACGACGATGACGACGACGATGACGAGGAAGAAGACCAGTACGGAAGAACGACATACAAGGTCATTACTCCCGAGCTACAGCGTGAGATGGAGGAGCTGCAGAGACGAGTAAAGGAGCGCGCAGAGGCAGCAAGGAACGGAGGAACCATAAAGGAGGAAGACAGCCAGCAGTCGAAGAAAAGAAGTGTTAGATTCGCGGAAGAATTAGATATTGCACCTACGCCCACAGCTGTTCCTCCTTCTACACACACTATCGCCCCTCCTCGTATTCCCGCACCATCATCTCTACCGCCTATGCCAGTGCCGCCATCGGCTTCAAATGAAGAGGATGCAATTCCACTCCTACTAGACTTAATGGCAATGGATGAGGCTAGAAAAGCTAGCATGCAGCCCGTCGCTGACAAGCCCGAAACCAAAAAACCCAGTATCTTCAAGAATGAAAGAACAAGCGTAATAGAAACATCACAAGAACGAGTCGTCCCCACATCAGCGCTCGCCCCGACAGTGCTAGAGCGCCCATCAGCCGCTTCATCACCAAACGCACCCTCCGAACCCTCCACTACAAAACCCCGCAAACCCTCGCGTTTCAAAGCTTCCAAAGCTGCCTTGGCAGCAGCTCCAGCGTCTATTTATGAAAACACAACCCCGCACGTTAATGAGGCTGACGGTGATGATGACGATGACGGGACACGGAAACCCACGATGTCTAACTTTATCACGGAGCGTACCCCCTCCACAGGCTTATCCGCTGAACCACCTGACGAACTCGACCCATCGACCCATCGCCGGGAGGTGGCAAGCGAGTTTCATCGTATGAGGACTAAGATGATACAACAGCAAGGCGGCTTCGTCGAGACAGAGGAGGAAGGCGCAATAGTGCCACTCAATGAGGACGGGGAGAAAAGGAAGGTTAGTCGATTCAAGGCGGCGAGACTAAAGGCGATGGGACAATCATGAACGAATAGGCGAGTGGGCGAGTAAAGTAGATATGATAATATGCACATTTCGACACATGCAGGTTGTCCTTTTGTTTAGATAGAAATAGATAAAAGCTTAAGGTATGATACAGAATTATATTTTTCTTGTTCTCTTCCCCAGAATCGCCTATGATGCAGTGTTTTGGTCGCGAGGAGAGGGAGAAGGGTCTGAAAAAGTAGTGTCCGGCGAGGAGGGGGAGGGGGATTTAAAAGCCGCTTTGGCAGCTTCGTCTTGGGCGGTTTGTTCCTGATAGAGCTTATCGGCGTGCATTTGTATTTTTTCGTCAACCTCGGGGTCGCGCGAGAAGTCGGACATGTAGCCTAGGGCTTTAAGGAATTTCTATTCAAACCACTTCAGTATCTGTAGCCTTCAAGTTTCAAAAAAAAAAAAAAAAGGGCCAAAGGAAGGGTAATTAAAGAAAGGGTGCTGTGCATACCGCCTGAGTAGTATAACAGTCCTGGAATTTATGATTGTACTTGGAACAAATCGACATCTTGTCCGTAAAGGTGCCATTTTTGTAGCAGTTGTGCAGATCAAACTGTTCATTCGCGC
The DNA here is from genome assembly GCA_038503075.1 of Gyromitra esculenta. Lineage (NCBI taxonomy): Eukaryota > Fungi > Ascomycota > Pezizomycetes > Pezizales > Discinaceae > Gyromitra > Gyromitra esculenta. Next base: position 1,777,508 of record JBCAML010000002.1, read on the forward strand.
AGTTCTCCAGTGCCGCACGTCCAATCGCTCCCTTGCGCCATTTGTACGCCTGGATGATATCAGATAGCTGCTCCTGGGATGACTTGGCCGCCTCTTCCGCGCCCTGCGGTTGGTATTGCGCCCAGATATCGGCGTAGCGGTCGCCGAATTTCGAGGGTGTTGCAGCGGGTTTTGATTGTTCTGGGGACTCTGTTGTTGGAGAGGATGTGGATGTGGTGGGGGTGGGGGTGGTGGGCTTGAGAGGGGATTCGCGGAGAAGGTATTCACGAATTTCGGGGTCAAGACGGTGGAAAGGATCTTTGTCTCCTGACCCGGGAGAGGTGGAATCGTTCCAGAACCAGCCCATTATTGCAATTGAGGTGCTTTGAGGTAGATCGTGAATTCGCGAATTCGTGGTCCTGGTGGGGCAGTTGATGTCTTAATCATGATGTCTATCACCGAGAAACCCTAACCCTGGACACGAGCATCAAGTGTCATGATATAGCACTCGTAGTATGTAGTGAGGATGGGTGTTTGAGTGGTAAAAGCGCTCTATGGACTACAAAGGATCCCCAAAAAACGTATTAAAGGTCCAGCAAAGCCCTCATCGTCCCTCTTACTTCACTCTATATATTACAAACAAATGTCCCGGGAGAGACGAGAGAAAATAATGACAATGGCTTGGAGGAAGTGAGACGAAGTCTTCAAGCTTACGACGGGCTTTTCATTTGCGAACTAATTGCCTTGGGCAATGATGTCAATGAACTCTGGTCGGTACCCGACTTCAGGAAACGGTGCTCGCTAAAGGTAGGGAAACGCTCGCCAATTACTGGGATAAAAAAAAAACCAAAGCCTCAAGAATATCTGTTTCTAGTAGTACGTCAGCTTAGACTTCATAACCCTCTCACCCCAGTCATACAGTTATGAAACGATACGAGTTCCGTAATGCCAGAAGCAAACAGCGGGTGCCCCAAAACAGACCCTTCAAATCCTTCACTCTCCCCTCACACATCCTATCCTCCCATGCCAAACTCTGCAAACTCAGCAGCTCCAAAAACTTGTAGTTGATCTGTACCTTTGTCAAAACGCCTACAACTCGATCACTACATATAGCCACCTACTAGAAATTACCAGTAGCTTTACTACAATCTTTTTGATGTCTAACCTCCAAAAGCGTTTTCCCTAATTTTGGTAAAGTGGTGAATTTCTCCCAATATTGGTAACTGTTCGATTAGGCCTCAGTTAGTATACGCGGAGTGCAATCATTACGGACTGGTTGAAAACTTTATTAAAAATCTCGGTTTGGGTGGATGTATGGCTTGGATCGATTACTGGGTTAGTATCTGAGTTCAGGTTCTCAGCTACAGGCAGAGGCGAAGCAGCGGTTAGGAAAGCTTAGTGAATAGATAGGAATACGATATAGCAATTAGCTAGATCGTAGTCCCCAAGAGAAAACGATAACGAATACCTGTTGCGTAAAAATTCTTCGAGAAACATTTTCATATAAAGCATCGGAAGGTAGAGGAGAATTGGGATATTTTTCCTCTAATTCCGCAAGTAGATTACATAAATATAGAGGACGATCTGTTTCACCGGCTTACCAGTTCCTTCGAATTCGGAACTGTCAGGCTTAGAACTGCGCTACAGATTCATAATGAGATGCAACGCTTCACCACTGCAGTTTCCATAACTGGTGGCGGAATTCAAAGCGCATTTGGCAAGCACGAGACCCTCCACTCGTTTAAGTATAGTGCAATTACCCCGCTACTATAGTTATCAGAGCTCACTAGTAACTTGTATAATGCGGGATAGAGAGCTTCCATCCTTTTCAAGAGGCTAGTTTCAACTACATTCAATTTCTCTGGGCTCGCCTAGCTTTGAGCAATTTGGCAAACAATGGGACGAAAGAATCTACTAAGGAGAGAAATCAAATGTTATGAACTCAGAAATTTACGAATTGTATTAACTAGTTCATGGTATCTTCGTTATAGTACAACTTGCATCGTAAAAGACAGACAATTACCCCGAAACACCCATAGTTAAAAAAAACCCCACCTTTAGACGTGGTTATTGTGTCCCAAGCCGAGAGCGTTCTTAACCTGTAAAATTGTCAGTAACAATGATATGAGATGATTGCTGATAGAGCAGCAATGAGACTAACCTTATCAATGGGGCCATCGTTGGTCTGGTAGTCCTTTTCACGGCGGGTCTTGTCGAAGGCCTCCTGGGTAGTGCTCTTGTTGCTATCGGGGTTGATACCGCTAGCAGCACGATCGGCGGTGTCGGTGACACTCTCCTTAACTCTTTGAGTGGCAGACTTGGAGTGGTCGGGGATCTGTTTGTTCAATGTATTAGCAATATAACCTTTGTCGCACTTTTGCTGGAGAAAGGGTTGACTCACGAGCTCCTCCTTAGCCTTGGTAGAGAAATCTTTGCGGCCGATATCAGACATGTCGAAGAGTGGTTTGGTTTGGCGGTGGTAGATAAAAGTGCTTGAAAGATATGATTTGCTTGTGATGATTGCTTTGAACTGTGTTCTGTGATGAGAAGGCTGCGAAGGGGGAACTCGGAGGGTGTTTATATAGATATTCGGAGAGGGGTTCTTGGGCGATGACGTCTGAACATTGAATCAACCTCAAGCTTACCGGAAGTAGTTGCAAGGGTGGAAGGAGAGAGATAGAGTTTCATCGGATTAAACTTCCTTGCATGGGGATTAGCTTCCCAAGGTTCGTTTGCAGATCCTTGAAACAAACCTTGCTCTGCAATCGATAATCGAGAAACTTTAAATCGTAATCGGCGGATCCAAGGCGCCAACCCAACTGCTGAGCCTGTGTCAATGCTGTCATAGCCAATCTCGCGAGCCGCCTACGTCATTTCAGCCTTGGTTGCGTAATTACCCTTGCACGTTACGCCAACCCCTTGCATTCGCTTCACGCTAGCGGTCAAAGCTCATGCCAAAGCAGTGACGGAGCGATTACACAAGCCAAGAAAACCGAAACCGGTTATCAAGCCACTTCCAACAATACCGCATTCTGAAACATCTCGATGCAACTCGGGTTCAAGGAATTGCTCTGTGGCTATTAGCAGACAAGTTATGTGGCTGCTTTTGGCTCGACGTCATTCCTATTTCCCAGATCCAGAATAGGCATTCACCTCCCGAGGATTGGTGGTCCACACCAATCCTAAAGTCCTGGAAACCACTCTTTCATTTCTATTTTTCTTTCCTGCATGATACGCATCTTCTCGCTTGATGGCATCTTGGATATCATAGCAGGTGACGTTTGTTGTTGGTTATGATGTAGCCAGGCGCATCGTTGCAAAAAACCAGAATCTGGTCCCGTTTAGGGTCCAATCTGCAGTGATCTCTCAATAGAATTTCCGCAAAGACATGTGCAAGGCGGGGAGGATATAAGGAGAGCTGATGGCCCTCCGAAAGCAATCCTCTCCTCCATTCACCACAATCATCATACGCAAGCCAAGCAAACATAACAAACACTTCAAACCTTCCTCTACAAACAAACACAGAACCACTTACCTTTCTACCCTCAAACTACCAATCACAATGGGTGCCGTCGTCTCTTGTGTAGGTTTTTCTCTTCATAGACTCTTTGGTATATCATTTGTTCTAACTTGACATTCTAGATCAAAGCTGTCTTCCGTACTATCGGTAACGCAATCACTGTCATCATTAACAGTATCGCCAACATCTTGAAAGCTATCATCAACGGAGTCGCTGGGTATGCTACACCAACCTGATGTTTATTCATTAAATAAAACATCTACTAACATTATAAATTAGTGTCTTATCTGTCATCGTCAATTGCCTCACTTGCGGCCGCAGCGGCAGAAGACATGGGACTCGCAGAGTCGGTCACACTCGGACGACGCGTGCTATATAATAGCCTTTAAGTCGCAGTCGAGAGGCGGACGAGCGTTCCTTTTAGTCTTTTTCTTTTGTCAGATATATACCATAGTGCGACGGTTACGAATCTCTTTTTGTGTGCTTCTTAGGAGTTGAGGGATACATTCTATAATTTTCAAGTCTGTGATTTAGATTTTTTACAAATGTTGGGTGGAAATTTAATCCGCTAAATTAATATTAAACTCTTTCGTTCGCGTATTCGTCTCTTGATCTATCTATCTAAAGCTACTCATGCTAGGGGCAAAAAAATAAAAAATATCTAGTGTCGATCTTTCGCTACCGAAAAAAGGTTCCGAAAAAGTGATAAGCCAAGAATAAATAGGGGAAAGGATAGGATGTAGGGAAAGGGGCCTTAAGCTAATCTACATTCACAACTACAACCTCCTTCTGAGATTGCAGTACCTCCACCTCGTTCTCTTCGTCATCTGGAATATCAATAACTGGTTGCGACTCCTTTTCCTTCCCCACATCGGTTGTCTCCGAATCTTTTTCTGCACTCACGTTCTCTGATTTTTTACTTCTTTCTCTATCCACTTTCTCCATCGTCCGTCTAACTTCCCTCAGCAATGCTTCCGCCAGTGCAGGCGGGACTGCATTCCCAATCTGCTTCTTCTTCTGAAAGATACTCCCAGAAAAATCATGCGTAACAGGAAATGTCTGCAAACACGCCAATTCCCTCGGCGTGAACGGTCGGAGCCCGTTTGGATGTACATCATAGGGGCCTCCACTAGCTAGGATCGTAGCCCTGAGAGGCTGATCGAAGTCCACTGGAGATGGCCGAAATCCGGTTGGAAACCGAAGGGGGTTATGACATGTTGAATCGTACGGGATACGGCCGATCGCGTTACGAACGGTGCGTGCTGGAGGGAGATGGCTGGGTAAACCCTTATCTCTCGGATTGGTATACTTCGGAACTGGAAAGTTCGGAAGTGGTTCGCCAGGACTATTGTAGATCAGCACCCCTACTATGAAAGGGTAGATATATTACAAACCTAGCTGCCAGAATAAACAACCTTTTTCTCGTTTGCGGTACTCCATACTCGACCCCGTGCAGTACTTTCCAACTAATAGAGAATCCCAAATCTGTGAAAATCATGACCAAGCTTCGAAACCACTCCTGCCGATTCAAAATTCCATCTGTCTGCTCCAAAGTTACCATCCTCGGTCTCGATACCTCCAGACATTCCTTAACGCAAAAAAGGGAGGCTTCATTTCGATCATCATCTTTCCCAGCGATCGTATGGGCGGGGGAATGGGGTTGGCATGGTGGTGAGAGGTGAACAACATCAACAAGCAGTTCTTCGGGTGGTAACGCCACGAAATCATTGGCAGAGACAAAGTACGTCGAACAGTCTGGAAAGTTCCTACGATACGTTGATACGGCGTCTATATTAAAGTCGAAGCTCCATGCATTCATAAGTCCGGCGGAACGGGCCCCAGAGGACATGCCACCGCCTCCGCAAAACGCATCTCCAAATTTGTACTTGCGCTTGGCTGTTGAACTGAAGCCTGGCCGAGGAGGCGGTGCCTTAAGAGAATTACGCCTTCCTAAAGACCTTCCAGAAAGAGTTGAGGGACTTCGAAACAAGCTGAAATCTTTAGGAATCGATGAAATTCCTGAACCTGCCGAGAAAATCCCATATTGTGTTGGGACTGGAAGCTGATGACTGAGTGGGGTTAAGCTTTTGCTAGGAGCACAACTTTTCAGGTTATCATGTAAATTGGGGGGCATATTCTTCTGGGTAACTGTGTCCCTGGTGAATAACGACGGACGAAAATTTCCTTCGTTATATGTTAAAGGCCTTCCCGATATACAATACTTTTGCTTGCTTGGTAGAGAATTGAATGTCGAAAAGCTAGAACTATTGAAGACCCCAAATTGCTTCTGGTTTGAGTTCCAAAGATGCGAATTACTCAACTGTGGTATTGGTGGTCTCTGCGGTAACGGCCCAGAAAACTCGCCGAGAGTCGACCGTGGTCGATTTACGCTAGGTCCCGGGGTGTCTGTAGAACTATACGGCGAGGAAGGATTGGAAGAACTTGGAGATACATTTGGGTTCGGTATATAAGTTCCTTGGAAGAAACCGAGAAACCTACCGGCAGGCGTTCTTGAGTCTATAGTTGCTTCATAACGGTTACACCCTAGGCCTCCCGTCCCAGACGAATCACTATCCCGAAAAGGTGCGTACGACGTTTGCTCTAGTTCTAGACGGCTATCATTGGTAATAATTTCCGTATGATGTACTTCCATCACACTTTCCTCTCTCTGGTTCTGCTTCCCAGATGTTAAATCAACAAAGTTGTTTTTTTGTGCGCTTTCCTCGATAAATCCCTCCTGTTCGTCCGAATCGTTGGATGGAGCTGGAGGACCACCGCCCCCCGCTATTTCTCCCTGCAACACCTCAACCATCTTCACAAGTCTACCTCTCCAAGTCTCCCGTAACTCATTATCTTCTATGCGATATTCCTTATCCACCTCGTGTTCCTGAAGACGCCATATATATCCTTCCTGCTTGCTGATCGTAATAATTCGCCATCTGCAAATCAACCTCCCCTCCCTCTCATCAACTTCTTCGTCCCCCGTTATGTCCCTATGCTTGGGAAAATTTGCGTTGGTAACAATCAAGATTCTAGGCTTCAGGACTTCTGAGAGAGAGATGGTTTCTGAGAGAGAACTCATTGCAACTTCGTTCTTTTTCAAGGCCAAAAGTCCCAAGAATTCGCGCGCTCTTTGGAACTTGGGACCCTGCAGAAATACCTGGTCGTCTCCATTATCACTGATCCGGTTCTTGATAACCGCAATCCGGAGAAAAGTTCCATCGTGAAGCTCAACTGTTTTTCGTGCCCGGAGTGGGTGCCCATTATAGACTATCGAATCGAGCTCTAATTCGCAATGCTTTTCGGCGGTTTGGGGCGGGGAAACAGCATGGACTCGGCTAGCTATTTTCGGGTATGGGAATTGGGTCGGAAGGGTTGGGAGCGAATGTGACAACTGCGTTAGCTTCACAGCACGTTGTGGGGAAGAATCTGTGTTGGGTTTGCTGATTCTTGGGGGGGTCCATGGCGGGGAGTCAGCACGAAATGCCGCATGAGGCAACGTGCCAATAGCCCAGTCTATCCGTGGTCCTGGACATGGCAGGCTGGATGGGCTAGTTCTAGGGAAACCCAAGGATGTATTATATGTCCCAGTCCCTCGAGGATGGAAGAACGAATTGGACGGCGCGCTTTGCCCAGCTTGGGCTGGCTTTAGGCTAAACGGTTGGAAACACTTCTGCGCACTTGACTGAATGCGAGATTGAGCACCGGGGATCCAAGAGCTAAACTGGGTATCAGGCGTGCGATAAGGATCTAGAAATTAAACTTAGTACCAAAACGATAATCCAATAAACTAATCACCCCCTACAACGAGTTAAAGAACTCACACCCATCTCCTCTGGTAATATTCAGGCCTTTTGCCATGCGAACCAGATTTTCGTTTTGTGTAAGGTCTACTGTTGGGACTAACTTTCTCCTGCGCCTGGGAGATGATCCTTATCACATCAAAATAAGCCTTTAATCCAGAATCTATCGATGGAGGGTGAAAGTTCCAACCACTAACCAAAGTCATTAATATCATCCTCATCCCGCCGCCTCCGAAGCCCTAGTCCAAAAGCCGGTGGCGGCATTTCGCATCTCGTCCCCATTATGCCAGTGAATTAAGCAAGCAATGGAACTAATAGATCGCGAAGCAGATAGTATCAGGTATCAAGTGTAGAAGTTCCAGAGAAAGTGGTTTGATCAAAAATGATACAGGAGAAGGGTAAAACTCCTACCTCCGAGGAGTTCTGGAGAAAATAGAAAGGAATCTATTAGAGGGAAAGGAGCAGGGAAGTTTGGGATTGGGGGATAAGCGGATCTGTCAAGAATCTGGATGAAAGGAGATCTGAAACCACGGGACGATCGTTGCTGAATACGATAGTTCCAGAAGAACTGAGAATTGCGGATAATCAACTATTCGCCCTCGCAGTCCGGGATCTCGTAGAGGTGCCCACGGCAGAGGAGGATTGTGGGGCGTTGGGCATGTAAGGAGATAATATAGCATTAGAACGAGCACAGGTTGATGAGATCACGAAGATGCGCGATACAAGGCAAACAAAAAGCAAACCGGAAACGGGAGAAAGTGGAAAGAATGCTCTTTCGAAATTGTAGTACCTATTATCATGAAATGAGAAGCTTCAGGAGAAGACGGAAAGAGACTTCCCGTGACTGCACCTATTCCGAGTATTGAGGCACGGACCTAAAATAGCACGATATCGCCTCATCAAAAGCTCACATCTCATATAATGCAAACACAAAGAGGGAAGTAACGTTACATCACCGATCCTCACTTAAGTATGCCGTTATAAACAAACTCTGTAAACATAAATCAATCATTTTACAGCGTACTATTAGCCATTGGTTTTGAGACCGAAAGTCATTGATATCTAAAGAAGATGATACATATCATAAAGTTTGTGGCCCTGGATAGACCAAAGTATTCGCAGAGAACTGCAAAATGGAAAGAACGGAAAGCTATTAGTGTTGGTGATGTTGAGATGAGGTTGGAAGTCTAATGTCAATGCTACCGGCAAACCAAAAAGAGTACCCCGGGAGTATTAGCGCGCTAAGCGCTAAATGGCGCAGGTGAAACATGACCATCTTATTGTAACCTTCATCGATTTCTCATATCAGCTTTTCGTGACCTGTGAGTTCCTATCTAGATTGATTCCCTTACACCTTACAGGCAATCAACCAGAAATCATGAATTCTTGGGCCTGTAGTACTTGCCATTTTAACTTGGGCTTTGCATTTGTAAAACTACTTCTGAGAAGAAAGCCATATGTACAACTTTTATTCGGTAAGAATCTAACCTTAGCTTCAAGAAAAATGCCTGAATTATAAGGCCACGCGATGAGGGTATGGTAATAATATCCAATACCATTTTGAAAAGCTATCTAGAAAGAAGTTTAACATAAGATATCCATTACCCGTGGCTGTAGAAGAAAGAAAAGATGATAGAAAGTAAACTTTTAAGAAAGCCCCAAAAACCACCCACCAAAATAACCTCGCGAAGTAAAGTAAATTTCCGAACCCTAGCAGCAGATGAAGGAAAAAAAGCGGAAGAGCCAATTTTTGTACACGTTTGATATATAGCATAATCCCCGGCCAAATAGAATGAAGGCTGCAGAATAAAAACGAATATAGGAAGAATATCCTTGCCGACTCCGTAACACCAATTCTTGTGTAAACGACGAGAGTCGAAATCACAAACACAACTATAATTTCCCCTTTAGCTCAGAGATAACATCAACACAAAATCTCCTCTACGTCAGTATTAAATCTCCTCGAGTCGAATTGTCCCTCCTCTCTTCCCCTTCGCTTTCTGTCTCTGTTTCCTCTTCTCGAGTGCCACCCCCAGGTGTAATAGGCCGTTCATCGTCTCCATCTAACGACGATGGCAAGGTCAATGACCCAATTTCTGTGTTTGTTGAGCCATACTTCTGACCTCCTGTACCCCAGCCAGCACTACTAGTTGAGTGAGAAAACGGGGGTATTCCAATCTTCCCTCTACCACCGCCACCACCACTGGTATTTAGCCCTCCAGGGTTGGAGAAACCGCCAGAGAATATGCTCCTCACATCGTCATCCTCGTACTCGTCAAAATCTCCGTTCTGAGACAGTGCTCCGGTCAGGCTTTGGTATTTGCCTTCGCCACCAACTATTGTCCCAGTACTACCGTTGCTTCCACCGATCGTTGATGCAGAACGACTCATTCCTGGACCTTGTGGACTAGGAAGAATACTGTGGCTTGGTAGTATTGAGAAGAACTCGCCTTCCCCATTTGCTCCACTGCCCGGCTCCGGAGCGAATGGATCCGCTGATCGAGATATCAGGTCGTCCAGCCCGCCTGATGAATCCCACCCTTTTTGTGCTATCTTTTCGAAAATCTCGATCTCAGCTCGAACCACAAGTGCGGAAGAGTCTAGGATCCGGTTCGAGGTTTCTTGAGCAAGAGATAAAGCCGATCGATAATGATCGTATTTTAAATTATCAAGCTCATCGATTTGGCGAGTGAGGTCTACCAGTGCACTGCGGAAAGCAGAGAGGTCTTCGTGTCCATCAGCTGCCGCTGTCGAGTTCCACGACGAAAAGTAGTCCAGCTTCATAAACAAAGGGGAATACCCACTCCTTTTTCTTTGCCGTGCGAGCTTCAAGTGGTCCTGCTCACGTTTCCGAAGCTCTTTATTCTTTTCATTGGCTTCGTTTTTATAACTTTCTTCATTCTCGACCGTCTTCTCTTTATAACTGTCCAATTCATGCAACAGAGGCACCTCAAATCCTCGATACAGGCTCTCGGAAAGAATATGTGTGTTACTCGCAATGAGATACTGCAGACCGCCAGCATTCATAAGCCCTTCAGCCGTATCACCAGCTCCTTTGCCTAGTTAAGATAGAAAGGATCAGCACCATAGTCTTTTTTAGAACTTTACAACCGGGGACTACTGGTTGGGATTTCATACATCTCGCGCAAGATTCCAGGGCAGCACCAAAAGATGACGCGGCGGTAGATACGGCGGCCATAGCCTTTCGATAAGCTTTAGCGGAATCGAGAAGGCCTTCATAGGCTCTTATGGAAGCCGCAACGTCAGACCGTGATAGAAAGCTCTTTGGGAACAACGGAGCCGGAGGGGGGGGCAAGTTTAGCGAGGCTGCGGGGAAGGCGGTCGAGGCAAAGGAGTGTGTTGGCGAGGACGGGATTGGTGGAAGTCCGTGCAAGTTCGGGATTGGCGGATTCGTTGAGGTGGCCATGGCGGGAGGAAAGCTCGACGGAGGAGGGGAGACACGCGGTGCCTACAGCGGCGGCGGGGCAGCAACGCGAGGGAAAACACGCGAACGCGAGGGAAAGAAGAACCAGAGGAAGTTTTCCCGGGACGGGCAGGTCACGATAGCAACATCAAAAGCATCATTCAGAGGCTCTTAAGGAATTCTTCGCATACTGTCGCCTGGCGTTGGCTGCCAAGGCCTATGCACAGACTTACAGGGGGCCTGATACACAAGCCATACGTCGTGTGCGACATCAAGGCTCCTGTTATCTCTGCCAATCCACTGGCCACGATTCAAGTCTCCGCCCGTGCGAAGCCGTTTTACTTAGCGCGGCTGTTCTCCAGGGTCCTCCAGGAATCTTTTATCTTCCGGCTCGTCCATGCCCGCACTCCCACACAAACATTGGCGATTTCTCCCGTTAATCTTGTGTGCCGTTCCCCTCGTCTTTGTTTTGAGACTCTTCCCCTTCACATCTCCGTCAACCCACCCCTCCAACATATCCGCCCCTACCCGCGTCCCCGCACCCGCCATGACAACTGTTGCCGCTATCGTTGTGCCCGCTGCCGCACGGCAAACCGCCACGTAAGCGACTACCCATTAATTCCCACGGTTCCGGAACGCTAAATTGGCATATCCCTGCAGTTTTATCTTCCTGCATGGCCTTGGAGATAGTGGAGCTGGATGGTACGTTCTTCACTCGCTATTCCCATAGCCTCAGAGATTTCACTCTATGTCTTTGGAAGAAATTGCATAAGATGTTCCTAACGGCATCACATGATCAGGTCTTGGTTGCCAGAAAATTTTCGTCTCCGGAGAAAGTTTGACGACTGCACATTCATCTTCCCTCATGCCCCGCGCATTCCCATCACCATTGTATGTTCTCTATTTCAGGAAACGAGCGATTTAGTGTAACACGTGATATATTCAAAACTGATTTATGGCGTGAAAGAATGGTGGCATGAGTATGCCTGGATGGTTCGATCTTGTGAGCAGGCCTACAATTTTTTTAGGTTGGCTACCCCGAGTGATATCTGATGACTTTATTCTTTCAGGCCTCCCTATCAGACACCGACGCGGAGGACGAAAAGGGCATTCTCGCAGCTGTGAAGAAAGTTCATGGGATCATCGACGAGCAAATCGAAAAGGGCATCCCGAGTGAACGAATTATACTCGGGGGTTTTTCTCAGGGTGCTGCAGTTGCTCTTTTGGTAACTTCCCCTTCACGATGTATTCATCCTTAGTTTTATTCTAACACAAGGTTGTTCTTAGGGTGGCGTTACATGCCCGCACAAACTTGGGGGTATCATAGGACTTTCTTCTTGGCTCCCTCTACACAAGAAAGTTCCGGCGATGGGTCTTGAGGCCAATAAAGAAACTCCTGTATTCATGGCCCATGGAGAGGTTGATATGGTGGTAAAACACACATGGGGACAAGCCACTGAGAAGCAGTTGAGGGAAGATCTAGGGTACAACGTGGAATGGCACAGCTACCCAAATCTCGATCACAGCGCGAATCTACAGGAGATTACTCAAATGGAGAAATGGCTCCAGGAAAGACTACCTGCTCAGCACTGAAATAACTAGTCGGTTCTTAAAACCTAATGTTGTTTTGTTCATGGTCATTGATAAATCGAACGATGGACTCGTCGTCAACACAATTAAAAAAATTTCTTCGGTCTTGAAGTACCACTTAGTTTGACTGAGCTCTTGTTCCAACTAATGACACCAACACCCAAAGCCAACGCGATTACATGCCTAGATATCCTATAAACTCTAAAGAAAAAACCCCCGAGAAAAAAACCCCTCCCATTATCAGATCCTAAGACATGAAGAAACCCGCCCTCTCTTACTAGATCATGACTCGTAGCACCCCTTCCCACTAGTCCATCTTATCGTCGCTGCCCGAATCGGCCAGCAGGAAACCAAGTCGATCGAAAAAGAAATCTAGTCCTTGTTCAACTCCTTTGCTCTAGCGTGAAGCTCTTCGCGGCTCGCCTTCTTCCCAAGAACCGATGGGTCATCAGGGACGACAGGACCCGGAGCTGCAGTGTAATGCTCAGGAAGAGGCTGTGAGTCATAAGACTTCGCCTCCTTATCGAACACTCCGGCTTTGACTTGCTCTTCGGACGGGATGACGGGATTCGTGGTCGTATTGTCCTTAGGGTCTTTAGAGTTGATTCCAGGAACGACGAGAGGCATGGTGAATGTTTTTGGAGGGTTAAAGCTTGCAAAGTAGTTTGTTTTATGGATGAGAGAAATCGTGAGAATCGTTTTTTTGTTATCGATAGCAGATAGTTATTTAGGAGGTGAAAGATAGGAGGTCCTGAACTCTGGGTAGCTTTTTATTCTCTAAGCAGAAGGGAAGACTGCCACAGGTTTGTCCAATGACGAAGCCTGTCTACGTCATATCTGACGCGGGGTGCGGGGATCTTGGCGTGGACCTCGGTCGCCGGCTTGGAGATGGTCAGGCGATGTGCGGGTGTTTGTTTCAGGCTGGGAAGTTTCCAAGCTGAGAATGTGGTTCCATCTAGATCATAAACGGGTTCAAGGCCCGGGGGGCGAAATGAAACTCTGGTTCTGCGCAATTCCCCTGTGAGACCGTGAGACAAAGATTGAGTTAAAATACGGTATGACAAATACACACTGCTTAGGACCGTGAGTACTTGGACCCTATTTTTCCCAGAAGGGTTTTGGTTGTCGTCGATAATCTCCAAAAACGGCATTCAAGAAATTTTCGAGCGGAAATCAGATAGACCAACGCCTAAAAAGGCGTATATATCTCTGAAACCTCGCATCTTGTTTGTTTTTCCCATAACAAACAATTTTTTTTCCTTACAGAACGATGATGTGTGTGTGGGCGTTGCAACAGCAGTCACTTCCCGGCCGCAAATCAATAGGTCCCCGCCAACGAGTAAACCTACCCCGAGCCCCGCCAATTGTGTGTGAAGCGTAACAACGTCAAGTGGTACCATCTCCTCCGACATCTTCCCCCCGCTATTTTCCATCTTCAGCGAATTTTTCTCCCCGAGGTCAGTGCCTTCCTGCTTTCCCTGTTCACCGTTTTCTGATCTACACTTTTTTTTCGCATATGTGTGGTGGAGTTTTTATTTTGATACTAATTCAAGGCGGTGGACAGCCCTTAAACTTCGTTCATTTTACATATCCGCTTTCCTTGTCAACAATGGATCCCGCTAAGCTCGCGAAGTTGCAGGCGTCAGTTCGTATTGGTACGTGAAAAAAAAAAATCACCTTTACGGAAATCTTGGTGGGGAGGGAGGTGGGGTAAAAATAGCGACGGCATGGAAAACGAATTTTCCTAGATAGTTGGGTCATTGAAGGAATTTTTGACTAATTGAGTGACTATCTATACAGGGTAAATATCTCCTCCACACCTCGCCAGAATTTCAAGTACAAGCGGAAATGATTTTTTCGTTGACCGCGGGGGAGCCCTGATTTTGCTTTTTATGCAACAAAACTAATATTGGTCGTAGCGGAAAGGGAACCCCACGAAGAAAGGTTAAGAAGGTCCACAAGAGTGCCGGAAATGACGACAAAAAGCTCCAGACTGCTCTGAAAAAGCTCAATGTCCAGCCTATCCAAGCTATTGAGGAGGTGAATATGTTTAAGGAGGATGGCAACGTTATTCATTTTTCTGCGCCTAAAGGTGAGTTTTAATCCAATATCTAGTTGTTCTAGATATCCATGCGCCACGAAAGAGAGCCAAAGAGAGGTTCTCTGGTGCTGGCGGGAGTTCCAGTAAATATACTAATAACTTATCATAGTGCATGCCTCCGTTTCTGCAAATACCTTTGCTATCTACGGCAATGGTGAGGACAAGGAACTGACCGAGCTTGTTCCCGGTATTCTCAACCAATTGGGTCCCGATTCCCTTGCCTCGCTAAGGAAACTTGCCGAGAGCTACCAGAGCCTCCAGAAAAAGGAGGGTGAGGAGGGTGAGAAGAAGGATGGTGACTCTGATGATGACGACATTCCGGATCTTATCCAGGGTACAGATTTTGAGAGTAAACCTTCCGAGGAGAGCAAACCTGCTGAGGAGGAAGAGAAGGCTGAAGAGAAGGCCGAAGAGAAGACCGATTAAATGCGTAGTGCTTTTTCTCCAATTGTTTTCGGGGGCAGGACGGATTGATGTCGTATGTGATATGATTTCTTTTTTAGCTCTGCTACTTAGGGAAGAACAAAAAATATGAATAAAAAAAGGGTAAAAAGAAGGCAGGAAAATGAGCGCCTTGCTGTCTAATTTACGTCAACCAAATAGAGGCTTAATTGTGGATGGACCTTTCTTATCGTATCTGAAACCAAGGGGCTAGATTCGCAGTTCAGTTCAGAAGACACCTACTTCTGTGGCGTGTCATGGGAACATCAAATTAGAGTATCATCACCGCTGTGCTGCTGCATCATGCGCAATCCGTGGCTCCTATGTGGTTCGAGAAGCAATTGGTAGTTGCTCTATTTTTCCTTATATTAGTGCTTTTCCGCAGCATCCCTGAACGGTGAGCACACAGCCGAGCGGCGACTCCAAGACCATCCAAACCATTTGATAGAAATTTAAGCCCGCGTGCAGAAACCATGGTTTAGAACCTGGATAGGCAGTCATTGCCCTCTCCCCAGTAACTTCGCCCCGAACAGCCGGTCACGTGACACAGTGAGTAATGCCATATAAACGGAAGGGATCAGCCCTGTCAAAAGAAATTCCCATTCCCCAAAAAGTCCCATGCTCGTGTGCTCTCAAGACATCCTGATACATCCCTCCTTTATCGGTTTCAAGCCCACCAACATCCAGGAGACATCCACTCTATTTCCCTCCAGAGATTACTTCTTCTCCAAGAGATAGTACAGCACCGTACGTGTCCTTCGGAAGATCTTTCGCCGGTTTGCTTATCCGGCGAGTTAGTTTGTACACTATCCAACCCGCTTCTTTGTTGCCTGCAACGGCGGACGACGCACAGGGGGATCCCAAGAAGTCGGATCGTCGTTCTGTTAACTCATCAACAAAACACCTTCACTTCTAATATCGTCGAGATGGACCTCCTGTAATCAGTCGTTTTCCTTCGGGAAATTCGTTGGCTTGGACGTTCCCCACATCCAGCCACCGTCTCCATCCGTACCTGCGTTGAAAATCTTGATCGGTCGCGTGCTCTTTTAACTCTCATCGTTTACTTCTCTATCCTCACTTCTCTATATCCTAAGTAGAATAGGAAAGGAAAAGGATTCTTATTAACAGCAGACGCTCGGTAACAATGACGAAGAAGTCAGGTTCAGGGGAGATGTTGTATCATTTGGGCTTGGGTCCGTACAAGAATGCAGATGCTAAGGGTGGATCGATTAGTACAACTAAACTTCCGGAACTCTGGCATATCGAAGCCACCCCTCAAAAACTACAAATTAAGTTTGTTCCTCAAAACCGGGAGTCTTCCGGTATCTCTGAGGTTCCGGGAGCTGTCCAGAATGGAATCAACGGTGTTGCTCAACCCCAACCGGTTATCCCTGACGGGAATGTTCGAGGACGTGATAAAGCTCGTAAAGGAGGGCGAGCTAGCAGTAGCGGTAGTAGCAGCAGCTCGAAGGAACGCGAGAAGCGTGAACAGGCGGAAGCAGATAGGAAGGATTGCTTAAAGGCATTGAAACAATTCAAACTAGATGGGAGTATTCGGGGACTGGCCCAACACTCACGGAATAAGGGGATTCCGGAAGATTTGCGTAGGGTTTGTACCGAGAACGCTTCTATAAACATTGAATTATTTGCTGACCCCTGAATTAGGAGATTTGGCCGATTCTCCTCAACAATCACCCTTCCGTCCTCAATAAACATATAGCGAGAGAGTTCATCGACCGGACTGAGAGCAATGATGAACCCCGAGAAATTCCGTTCAAGCGTATCCGGCGCGAGCTCGAACGCTACCACCGACGCATGAAGAAAATCCCGACAACAACTCGTAATGGGAGTCCGTCGTCAAATCCATCCCCAGTCGCCTCTACGCTTCCGAATGGGGCGTTTGAGGAGCCGGATGCAGCCCTTCTTGACCAAGCTGCCCTCGATACTGCTGTAGAGGCTGCGATTGTGTCCTTCCTCGAAACCCACGATCAAGTGAACTACGCACCTGGGATGGTTTATGTCTGCCTCACCCTTGCAGATTGGTTGTTCATGCCTCCTAGTATTGCAGTCGCAAAGAATATCGACTATCTTCACGATGCAGATATTCTTTCGTCTTGTTTTGAGAAGATGATGCACGTTATTTTATGGTCACCTACAATATGCTCAACTCCTATCGAGCCTTCAGATTCTGTTATCAATCAGCGAATTTCCCACTTCCTTACAACATTCCGACAACTCCTCCCAGAGTTGGCACGTTACTTCGATGAAGAAGAAGTCGCCAGTTTTGGGGAGCAGTGGGTCTTTACATGGATTCAATGGTGGTGTGCCGGAGAGCTCGGGAAAGATGAGAAAGGGCGTTTATGGGATTGGTACCTTGGCTTTGAACAGCCGATACACGGGATTGACTCTCAGCAAACGCGCAGTAACGCCATTCGTGGAGATTGTGCAGATTCGAGAGGATTCCATCCAGATGATATTTATTACCCATCTGATTGGCACATCCTAGTCTGTGTTGCACTCCTTAAGAGTCGTAAGGATGCGTTAGAGGAGTTAGAGCAGTCAGAGATCCGATCGGTCCTTACTCGATTGCCTAAAGTTGATATGAACCTAATCATTGATGTTTGTTCTCCCAGAAATATGCTCGATTCCCACAATTTTTTCTAACTATTACTCATACAATTAGGAAGCGAAATCTCTCCGTGTTGAACTCCGGGATATTTTAGAACGCGAAGAAGAGGACTATGCAAACCGGTCGACCGGCGAGGCAAGTAACGAGTAACCACGATGCTGGTCTCGATACACCGGTTCCACTACTCATTTAAGTGACCGATGGTGAAACGGTGAGGCAAAAATTTATGTCGCCTGGTATACATGCATAGCGAAAGGTAACTAGAAGGAACAAAGAAGGAAACAGAGCGCAAAGTAGTTGCTTTGGAAAACAGGAAACGGGACGGCGTATTATGCTGGGAGTCCTTTGCTTGAAATCCATGTCTTTGTAATTGTCCTATGTTGATCTTTGCCTTGCGAATTGCTTTATTGGTCGTTGATTGAGCATAGATTTTCGCTCTGTATGTACTGTACTCTGCTATTTGAAATTAAATAAGGGAGGTGGAACTATTTGCTCACACCTGAGCATTGATTCATATTCTGAACCAGATAACGATAGGATTTTTGCTTACTTTCTCTAATTTAGAGATTTCAGGAAGTGATCTAATAACCATCTCCAAAAGAACCTAGACAGTATAACAGGCATTAAACGACTGAGATCAGAACTGCGGATATCGCTAATTCAGAGCTAGAGCCGTGTTTCAGGGACGGGTAGGGATTCACAAGTGCTCACCAAAATTAGATGGAATGAACTGGTCGCTATTATCCCCAGGCTTGGTATATTTCAAACTGAGCTAGAAATTTCGCACAACTACAGCAGTCACGTTGCGGTCCGTTTCCATCCCACTTTCAACACCACCAGAAAACATCACCATTGTACCCCGCCCACTAATTGAACATTCCACCGTTTCTATCTCCTCATCACTAAATTTTAAGGTATGTCTGGACTTTTGGTCTCCTAGAAATCTCCCCTTTTTTTTGCGATTTCTAGCGAAAGTTTCCGGTCACAAAAATGTTAGTTTTGTCGGGATAGTGGCAGGGTAGTCAAATCAACATCCTACCATTCCCACTACCAAACAAAAAAATCACTACAACAGTCGACTTTCTAAATTCACGCTAATCTCTTACCTTCTTCTGTAGCCATGTCCAACCCCCGCATCGAAGAAATTACCGAGGAAGAGGTCAAGAAGGTCGAGGTCGAGGAGGTCAATGATTCCGATGAGGAGTCTGGCGCTGAGGATGCCGGCGCCGAGGAGGCTGGAATCCCCGCTGGGTCTTCAGTTGCTGTTCACACCAGGAACGAGAAGAAGGCGAGGAAGCAGATCGCGAAGCTAGGCCTGAAACAGGTTCCGGGAATCACCAGGGTTACTTTGAGGAGACCTAAGAATGTTTGTTTGCCTGTCTGCTTTGTCTGTGAGGGAAGGGCCGGGTTTGCAGCGGCTATTTTTGGCGGTTGTTATTAGGCGGCAGAATCGAAATTTGAAGCCTTTTTGAGCTGCCATGAGAGGTTTCAAAGCTTGGGGGCTCGGGCGGAAGATGGATAATGGAAACGTCGTCGCAAACTCGACCTAGGATTTGGTGCGATTTGACGTGCTTAAATCGGTTTGCTGATTAGAAGTTTGCGATAGATCCTCTTCGTTATCAACAACCCCGATGTCTACAAATCCCCTTCTAGCAACACCTGGATGTGAGGGCTTACGGCATTTCTTTCCATGATACTATATACTGACCAGTATTATAGCATCTTCGGTGAGGCTAAGATTGAGGACCTGAACTCCCAAGCCCAGGCCACCGCCGCTCAGCAGCTTCAACAGGCCGAGAATGCGTCAAGTATCGAGGCTGACTTGGCTGCTGCCGCTGCCGCCAACGAGAAGGGTAAGGGTTCTGCTGATGCCACTAAGGAGGAGGAGGAGGACGATGGTGAGGAAGTTGATGAAGAGGGGCTCGAGAACAAGGATATCGAGTTGGTGATGGCTCAGGTACGCATTCATGTTAGGCACCTTTTCAACCTAAAGAAATGCTAACATTCGGGATTTCCCACTTCACAGGCCAACGTCAGCAGAAAAAAGGCTATAAAAGCGCTGAAGGAGAATGATAACGATATTGTGAATTCGATCATGGCTTTGAGCGTTTAGAAAAATATTTGGCTATATTTCAAAAAAAACATCTTGATAAAGAGGAAACGCAATAAAAAAACGCCTTTTCAACCATTATCCACTAGAATTCAGGAAGGTTTCTCTATGGTAATATATTTAAGTATTGCCACAGACCCACGTACCTGCCTCTTTAGTGATAATAGACTTTCATTGCTACTCCTACTTGCTCTACGAATATACCCAGATAAATGAAGCGAGGTGGAAGAAACAAGCACGGATGTCAAATTACAACCCTTGCACCTTTAGTTGCTATTGGTTGTGCCGAAGATGTGCTGATATTAAACTTTGGGGCGACCGCTTGGTGACAAGGATCGATTCTGGGACTGGACTTGATACTGGCTACCTTTTGGCAGCTATTTTGTGTCTTGGAGCGGGATTGATAAAGCTTTACAATTTTTATTGGGATTTTTGGGTACACATAATTGCAAAGTACTTATTGTGAATAGTCATGATATGTCACTCGATGATATTGGTACCAACTAGCTGAAGGCAAATAACGACGTCACTGTTCAATCATGATTTGCTTATTTACAGTTTTCGTTTAGATAGGTCCGCTATAATTTCTTACGCTTATCTTAACTTCGTTCAATGTACTATCAAGTTCACCAGATCAAAACTTAGAAAACCAGCTATCTTTACGTTCCCAGATACACCTTTTCCCCCCACCAGCATCCACAACGCAACGGCCAACCTTACTTCTGATAGTGCCAAATCTCCTTCCAACCTCATCCCAAACCCACAACCCTGCCACCGCTTTCGAAATAGAGGAACGCATTCCTCTCCAATAACTCTCAAAATATCCCTATCCCCCCGTCTGTCCAAAAGGACAGCCTTTCGCAAGCAGGTGTCACGGCTAGCGGATTCCATACATACATGTACATGTAGTTACCAGTAGGTAATCCTTTGTTCCGCGATGAGGACAAAGGGGAGGATAAACGGGGGGGTGTAGTGGGATTGGGCTCCTACCAAGCGCGCTAGATACCCTTCCCGGAAACTATATACATGTAGATATGATTGTTTTACCATGTTGAATATTGACATGGGTGAAGGAATAAACAAATAAAAAAGACCCAAGACGGGTAGTCATCATGTAATATCACTCGCATTCACTGCCCGCAATCTTGGATACATGTACCCTTGCTGTTGGACCACGGCATTGAAAGTGGAATCTTTCTATGTGTTATTTGCCTCTCGGAGTTGCTATGTAATATACCACACATACGATCCAGCAAGTAGCTAGCAGTCCTATGCTTTCAAAAAATACCCAAGGAAACGGCACAAGTGACTTCCTCAACTCCCCCCCAAAAATGCAAAAGAGATAAAGTACAGTGAAAAGCAGCCGCAAAAACAAATCGCAACATAAAGAAAGAAAGAAAGAAGCCAAATACCCCTCCCCCAACCCAACCCAAACCAAATGTATATACTTCCTAAAAAAAAAAAAATCACAATAACCCCCCCCTCCACCTTTAAACAGTCCCCCTCCTAACTCTAGGAATCCTCCCTCTCAATAGCCCCGTTTCCTCCGACTCTCCCTGCCCATCGCCCTCCTCGCCTTCATCCCCACTCTCAATATTCTCCAACCGTCTCCCCCTCACACTCACCATACTCAACACCGCCCCGACCGCCGCAATCCCGCCAAACATACCCCACGCCAAAAACTCCCCTTTGGTCACCGTCGTGCTAAGCGTGAACAGTCCACCGCTGATCAACGGGCCCACCGCTCTTCCTCCAGCACTCAGTGTCTGCGCCAACCCGTTCAGCGTCCCCAGCGTGCTCGGATTCGGCGACGCGTTCGTGACCAGCAGCATGGCGCACGTCAGGCCGACGACGGTCGCGACCGTTTTCAAAAACAGCACGCTTCCCAGCTCGAGCCACAGCCAGACTTTACTGCCGGGATCGCGGCGATCGCAGTAGCCCACGAACGGCATTGCCCAGAACGCGATCGCGAAGCCGATCAGTCCCGCGCGATAGCCCCACTGGTTTCCAACGCGCTGCTGCAGCGGCCCAAACAGCAGCAGCTGGAACGCGATCGTGATGGCGCCGACGAACGCCAGCGATAGTCCGATTTCCTTCGGGCGGAGACCGCGCCCGGTTGGCGGGTCGCTGGATACGAAGATGGGGTACAGGGAGTTGTAGGATACGTTTGAGAGGTTGAAGATGGCGTAGGTGATGAGCAGGATCGCAATCTCGGGGGTGATGATGGAGGTGTATGGTTGCGGGGATGAGATTTCTGGGAATATGGGTGGTGGGCTTGCGTCGTCGCCAAAGTAGTCGGATTCTTCTTCGATCGTGGTGCTGCTTCTATGGCGGGGAGAGAGGGGAGGAGGGGAGGAGGAGGGCCGGAGGTAGCTTGGTCTTGCGGAGGCGGTGAACTGCCATAGCCATACAAAAAGGTTCTTTACTCGCTCGCCGAGCGGTGGGAGGGATTTGGCTTCTTTGAGACTCTCGTCCAGGAAGAAGATGGAGAATATTAGGTCTAGGAGGAGGAAGATTGCCGCGATCAGGTTGGGGAGCAGGTACGGGTATTTTGCGAACGTTCCGGTGCTGGATGGGTGGACGAGGATGCCGCCGATTAAGGGGCCTGTTATTCCGCCGATGCCGTAGACCACAGGGAGGTATGCGAATGCAGAGGATTGGTTCGATTTATCAGTTATTTCGCCGAGGGCCGTAGAGACAATTCCTGCAGTAGCTATTAGTACTGCAGTCCCACCGTCTCTCTCTATAGCCATAAACATAAACCCACCTGCATTCCCATTCACGAAGCCCATAATGGCCTGTACGGCGATTGCCTGCCAGAGAGTCCTGCAGAACCCAAACGCAATGAAGCAGGTAGCTGTCGACAGCGTTCCCATCAGGATAACTGGTTTTCTTCCAATCCTATCACTCAACCGGCCCCAAAAGAAGTTTGCTATTCCCCCCAGGCATCCGCTCAACCATTAGCCCTTAAGTTTCCTCTCCCAATAACACGCGCAAAAAAAATAAACACCTACTGCTAAACTGAGCCGCGGCAAAACTACTCGCAATAAGACCAACAAACAGGCCCACCTTCCTCTTATCCACCTCCGGAAACGACGCGGCCATCTCGGGCAAATACGGACTGATGCTGTTCAGCGCCGTCTGCTCCGCCAGCGAAATCACCGCAAGAATGATGAGCTGCCGCTTCGGCATAGGCGTGTACCCTCCGCCTCCACCTCCGCCTCCTCCTCCATTCGTCTCGTGCGTCTTACTGCTCGCGCCATCGCCGTTATTCGACAGCGTCCGGTACGTCGGCGACGACAGACCGTCGGCAGGCGGCGGCCCTGACGACGCCGGGGGCGTGGTCGGGAAAGTCTGGTAGTGGAGCGACGAAGCGCGGCGCGAGAAAGCAGAGGGGCGGGACATGGCTGGAGGATCAGCGGAGGGGGAGGGAGGGGGAGGAGAGGGAGGGGGAGGAGGGGAGGAGGAAGAGGAGAAGGATCCCTGGGAGAATCGGCGGAGAAAACGGTACATGGCCTATATTAGAGAACGGCGGCGGGGGGGACTACTTATTGGGGGGGAGGGGGGGTGGGAGGTGGGAGGATGGGAATAATGACGTCGGTCTGGGTTTATCCCGCCGCAAGGGAGATCCGATGGATGGCGTCCAAGGGTCCTCGACGACAACCGGGGTTTGCCGGGATGCAGAACATGGCGGGGATTCTGCGGATGGTTGGTGTGGTGTGGTATGGCGTTCTGTCTACTCCGCGCACGTCTGGGACTGGGGTAGATGATCTCTCATTGGCTGGCTGGCTGGCTGGCTGGCTGGCTGGCTGGCTGGGACTGTCTCGGCCTGGCGTTTGGACAGCTGTGAGGGACGCAAGGGCACTTCATCCAATAGCCGCCGGACGCATGGAAACCGAGGAACCAGCGGGGGGGCGCTTTGCGGCATCTAAGGGGAGCTCACTGTCGGTCTCTTTACTGCTGCTTCTGCTATTTTTATTACCCTCATTCCGTCGGGGCGGCGGATGGCTTGATTCTGCATCCGACCGCCCCGACGCCTCACCCGGTGGCAGGCTGCACCCAATGCGGATTACTGCTACGGCCTGTGATTGTGCGTCGGGCTCTTGTCTGTCTGCACGCAGCTGGGCGAGTGACGGTCGGTGAAAGCGTGTTGCTATATACAATTCTCTGCTGCGTCCACCCTCCACCCTCCACCCTCCACCCTCCACCCTCCACCGCCCATCCATCTAGAATCCTGCCCGGGACAAAACAATCAGCACCAGCCACCTGGACACAGCAATCACAAACAATCACCTACCGTGCTCAGTGCTGTCCCCTCCAACCGCGCTGGTCGCAGAACTGCTCGCAATGCTCTGCAGAATCCCGTCCATATAGTTCGCCCCGCTCCACTTCTGGTGCGTCAGGACGTCGCAGCCCAGCTCCTTCTCCCTCCTCTGCACAAGGTCCACATACGCCAGCATCCCCTCCGTCTTGAACCTGGTCGCGAGCTCGCACGTAATCGTCGCCCCCGAATGCAGGCCCGCAAGGCTCACCAGCTGCAGCACGAACCCCTCCTTCGCCAGATCCCAGACAAAGCTCTTGAGCTGCTGCTCCGTGAACCCTTCGCCCAGCCAGTTGAAGCTCGGGCTGAGGTTGTACACCATCCACTTCCCTTCGCCGGGGCCTCCCTTGGCGCGGACCTTGCGCGCGAACCCGACAGCCTCGTCGACTGCCGGCCGCTTGGTCTCGAGCCAGAGGAGGTCGGCGTACGGCGCAAACGCGAGGGAGCGCTTGGTGGCTGCGGGGAGGCCGGCGCGGTAGTGGTAGTACCCTTCGCGTGTGCGCGGGATATCCCAGCTGAAGAAGACATCGCGACCAAGCAGCTCTCGGGCGAGGATGCGTGAGTCTGTGATTGAGCGCTCGGAGGAGCCCTGGAGGTACACGTCGATCTTGCTTTCGGTCGCAGAGCCCTTCCTGAGTGCGTCGACGACGGCTGCAGTTTGTTTAGTACGTATAGTAGCAGAGGTGACAGTAGTGAGAGAGAGAGAGAGTCTACCTTCGTCGAATGTAACCAGCTTGTGCTTCTTGACCCATCCTGCCTCCGCCTTGTTGATCTCTTCCCCACTTGCTCCCGTCTTCTCAAGCACGTACAGAACCTCGCTCAGCGGCTTAACGTCTTCCGCCACGCCCAAGATGAACTCGTGGTCCCGAACATCGACAGTGCTGCTGATCAGCTTCCCGCTCTCAGAGTCCGTCCGAGCGATCAGCAGATTCTCCGAGCCCATGAGATCCCACTGGAAGCGCGCGGCGATGAGCCGGTTGATGTGCTCGCTCATCGGGACCAGGACCTTCCCCGAAAGATGTCCACACTTCTTCCCGCCGTGCAGCTGGTCCTCCAGATGAATCGCCGCCGCCCCGTTCTCTGCGAATAACTTGGCAAGCTTCATGACCGCCGATAGCCCACCGTGACTAACCTTCCGCTCCTTTCCCTCGTTAGCCAGCTATATATAAATAAAAAAACCATTTCCCTGGAAACAAGGAAACTTAAATAATAAAAGGGTATAAAAAACACAAAATATAGAATATAGAACACAGAACACAGAATATAAAAAACCCACCCAGTATCCCCATCCGCAATAATAGGTCTCAAATAATCCACCCACGGCGTGCTCCTCCTCTGCTGCCCCGTCATGTCCCTGCGCGCGTCCCAGTGCCGGCGATCATGCAGCTGCTGCGCTTTAAACAGCCGCTGCACCTGGTTCGGCACAGTGTTATACGGATAGTCCCCCAGGTCCGGCGACACCTCGTTCGTGCTCGTGAGCACGCTCGAGCACGCCCACCCAGACACGTACAGCACTTCCTGGTGCGGCGCCTGCTGCGTCATCTGCACCGGGTCGATCGCCCCCATCGTGTGCACCGGCTGTCCCGCCGCCGCCCGCTCGCTGAGCAGCCCAAAGAGCTTCTGCGCCGTGTGCGAGGACGGGTAGGATTGCTGCAGGGTCCCGCGCTTGCTGACTATCTCTGCCGCAGTGTAGGGCCGCTTGATGCCCTTCCAGCGCGGACTGCTCCACCATTCTTCTACCGCGCGGACCTGGGATGTGAACAGCGCGTCTTCTTCTTCGGGGGAGGGCGGCACGTGCAGAGGGCGGCCGGTAGAGTTCATGCGTTTTGTGAGGGCGGAGCCCAGGAGCCGCGGGAGAGGGCGCAGCGGAGGGAGTCGGCGTAGTGGGAAGGGCATTGCGGGTGCTGTAACTGGCGGTCAGTATGCAGGCATAGAGAGCTGGAGGGGAGAGCGGGGCACTTGTTATATACAGAGCTATCCGCCGGCTATGCCGCTTTGCGTCGGAGCTCTGGGTGCTACACACAGCTCCTTCCTTTCCCCCGCGGCTGCGCGCCGACGGCTCCCAAACGAAACCAAAAAAATAAAACAATGCCCGAAAGGCGAGTCGAACGCCTGATCTTCGCATTACGAGTGCGACGCCTTACCAACTTGGCCATCCGGGCTGGCGGATGCTTGGTGAGACATTTGGAATTACATAAAATATTTACATCCAGAAGTTGTTTCAGGTTGCAGTTAGGGTTAAAACAGATTCCCGCTGTAAGCTAAGCCGCTATGTAATCGATAAAGAGGACCCATAAATCTCTCACACACAGTAGTATTTCCCAGAGACTTTCGGGGAAAAGCCGTAATGCATCTACCAGTAGTTCAGATTGAGAAGTCACATTCGACCAGATAGCGTGTCGGTTACTTTCGGCAGGATAGCAACAGCTCCAGCGAATTTGCATCACAGTTTCTCCCAGTTGCCGATGCGGCTCCGTGGGTGTCTGGTAAGCGGATAAGGAAGAATACAGGCATGGAGCTTGAGATAGTACTTATAGGTGTTCACGGAGTGGCTGAATATGGTCTATCTCTCGTGATATATGTAGGGGTGGTTTAAGAGTGAGTCTCTAGAGATGGCGTTCTACTACGAGTGATGGACTGTGAAGAATATTCCTGTTGGAGATTATCTACACAACTCCTGGTCTATATCGATCCAATGCCTATATTAAATCCCCCGATGTCACCGAGTGCTGGTCTATGATTCAACTCCTCTTTTATCCTCTGCAATCACAATTTTAGATTCCCAGACAAACAATAGTGATGATGGCTGGGACTTGACTAAACAGAGGCCATCGCCAGAATGCACCAAAGAACGATACGCCAGACACGCGCGCCGAAGGACAGAATGTTCCAATAAAACTAAATACAAAAAAAAAAGCCCAGAATCCGCGAATCCCCATTACCAGAATCCCCACCCCACCCCACCACTCCTGCCATTTTCCCTACCAGTCTTCCCCCCCTGTCTACTACATCATCTCGTACCTCACCTCCGGCACCGGTCCCACACTCTGCCTCTGTCCCGCAAGCGCCGGATGCATATGCGCCGACTGCGGTTCTGCCGGCAATTCCGCCCACACCGGAGGATGCCCCTGACTCGGACTCGTCGCCATGCCCACATGATCGCTCTCCATCTCATGATACTGCGTCCCTCCCGCCTCCAACGGATGTGGCGTATAATACCCTCCATTCCCGTCCTTCTCCCATACGCCCCAATCCTGCTCACCCCCCGGTCCATTCGGATTCTTTACGTCACGCGGCGGGAGGTTGACCATTGGGGTGCCGTTGCCGTCTTCGTTGCCGTAGTGGTTTACTGTTACTGTGGATGGAATCGGTGCCAGTGCTGATTGGGAGGCGCGACGGCGCCAGAGTAAGAAGGCGACTGCAAAAAAGGCGAATACGACGGCGCCTCCACCGACTGCGGCGGCTATTGGCACGATTAGAGGGTGTGGATGCGGGGAGGCGGGAGCTAAGGTGGAGGAGGTACTGATTGGGGCGATGGCGTTGTCGTCGATTGTGAGGCCGGTGGGTGTTACAGTGACGAGGTTTGGGGGGCCTCTATTGTAGGCGACTTGAGAGAGCTCGAAGCTCTTTTTGTCATAGTTGACGAATATATATGCGGCTTTTAGGAATCTGTATGGGTTGTTAGTTCCAGATGCTCGGACGAATAAGATGTGGTTTCGACATACGTTCGTCCTAGAATAATCGGTTGGTCTGATGAGTCTTTGAAAGTCTTGATCGGTAGGTAATGATCGTAATTGGCATTTCCCACAGGGATGTAGTCTCTCAATGCAGTGATAGGCTGATACAGTACTGACGGGGGAATAACAATATCGGTACTAGCCCCGCCGCCAGGTTTTTGTAATGTGAAAGTAATGTTCCCAAGGAACTTATCAGCAGAGGCTCCATAAAAGAAGTCCACTCCAGGTTCTCCATCTTGCGCCTCAATAGCATACGATAATTGCTGCGCTATAGATTCGGGCAGATACCTGTAATAGCCAATGTTTAGCAGCCGCGCCTCAAACGGCAATACTAGGATCCACAATAAAATACTCACATATACGGCGTACTAGAGTCAATGACTACCTTTCTAGTAGTATTAAGCAGATCATGTACCACACCATTTAGCAACACCATATTCGTAACCTCCAACTGCAACGATCCATCAATCGCAATCGGCGCCTTTAGCGTTGCAGTCCTATTATCAATCCTCGACTTATCATATCCCCCCAACGTCAAGCTCCCCGGAAACGAATGCACCGCAGTACCATTTCCATCCCGTTTCCCCACCCCAGAGCTATAATCCGAACCATACATTTTCCCCCCACCATCATCAAAAGTCGGATCAAAAACCGGAAACGCATGATCCTGAATATCAACCCCAACATGTAATCCATATGAATGGCTCTCCACCACCCCACTCTGCACAAGTTTATCCAGCAATGTCGAACCCATCCCTAGTCCCAGAAACCCAGACGTCATATTACATCCATCCACAACCCCAACCGTAAACCCATCCACACTAACATTCTTCCCCAGCGTCCCAAGCACAAGAGTATCCGCTCCAAACCCACCCTTTGCGAATAATCCATACACTTCACTCTGCCACTCGAACCCCGAATTACCCACTTTCCACGTCGAGGACGCTGGCGGGTTGAATACGCCGCCTCGGTACCTTATACACCCGTCCACCGCTGTGTTATTCCCCGGGGGAGTACATGCGTGCGGGGAGTTAACGAACGTGTCATTGGAGGAGGTCGAAGGCGTAAGGTATAGTAATTGTGAGTTTGAGCCAAGAGATATGGGGAGGATGTAATCATCAGTTGAGTTTGCAGCGGGTGGTTTTTGGAATAGTATCGAGATTGCTGTAGGGGTGGCGGTGGTGGTGGCAGTAGAGGTGGCAGAGCAGATGTTGGTGTAGAGGATCGCCTGAAGTGCGAGTGAGATAATGCTAGGGAGCGACATCTTGATATATCTATATCTATATCTATATTATGCGGGGGGGGAGATAACTGAATATCTTGTTTTAAGAAACAGCCTCACGCGCACGAATAAAGGAACGAACGAAAGAAAAAATCGAAAAGAGGGTGGGGGGAGATTGGACAGGAGGGAGAAAAGAGACCTCCCAAATAGACAGGAGGAAAATTTTCTAATAAATAGTGAGAAAGAAACACTGCTAAACGAATGACTTATGTGCTGGAATGTATCAAACCCACACTCAAAAAAGAACGACTGCCGAGTGTTTTTTAGGCAAAAAAAACACACCCTTCCGAGCTCCCCTGTACAATACGGGAGGAAGGGAGAAAAAAGCTGACCGGAAATAAAAGGTTAAACAACGGGCCTGAGAGTTAAGACACAGGAGAGAAGGAAAAAGAGGAATAGGTAGAAGGATAAGTATCGCGAAACCCCACCACCAAAGCCACCAAGAGAGGAAAGCCCAATCATGGTAATCCACAACGGGCTCCAATCCCGTCTAAAGGGGGTAGCTCTCACCCTTCGATTTTTTGTCTTTTCTTTTCTTTTTTCCCTTTTCCTTTTCTACTAGCACCAGCTCTCTTTCTCTCGCCTCCCTCCACCAATATGATGATTCAGGTCATCTCAAAGGGAAAAGGGAAACTTCTGCACGGTGGTGTCTGTGTGCCGCAGCGCTCAAGCCCAACCAGGGGTCCAGGAGCCCTGATAGGTCAACCAATGCGGGATCTGCAACGGGAGTGTATCCTCCAGGAGGAAGGGTGTTGCCTCAGCCCTGGTAAATTTTAAAAACTCCGTGCTTGTAATCCAAACAAAACATCTTGGGAGCGATGTCGTTATGGGGGGGCGAGAAATCGACATGGCGGAGATTTGTGTATGTATGGAGTATGGAGTATACGTAGGCGGATGGTCGTATATAAATAGGTATTCACGATTGATGTCCTATTAACTACCGTTTCTTGGTACTCTAGTACACTCCCGTAAATACCTGCCCTGTTCTTTTATGGCAGCTCACGTTAGCTAAATCACAGTGTCACACGACAAAAACGGGCGCTCGAGTTTGACAAAACATATCTGGTCTTCCTTCTTTTCAGCACCATATCAACATCAAACCCTCCCTGACTTATTTGACTGGTAGTACGTGATCCTTCTCTAATTGTCGAGAGCCACAACATAATAAAAAACCGTGAAGAGCATCGTATCAACAGTGGATTATGTTTTTCCAGAATATATGTAAATAAGGATGAAACGAAATAAAAAAATCCAATACGCGTTTAGATAACCCACCACCAAAAATTTATACATTTATCCCATATATCCATCGTCGAAAAAATGCCCACTCGATGCAATCATCCACCCCACCCCCCTTTCTGAAGTACCTACCTTCCCATTTCCCAAACCGCTGGAGAAAGAAACCCAAATGAAAAACGTTACTCGAAAAAAGGAAAAAGAGATACTCTGGTATAATAAACCCAGTGAAATATAAAAGAAGTACGATGATCGTTAATGTCAACACCGCAGGAAGCGAAGTACATTGGGAGGGAAAAAAACAACCCAGGTATTCTTTAAAAAACAAAAAAACAATAACAAACAGGGGGGCCGGCAAAACTAAGAAAGAAAGAAAGAACCTAAATCATGACAGATTACCCAACCAAGGTCAAAATTGCGCAGGATGACCTAAAGCCTCCCAATCAACAAACCATCATACACTAATAGACATGAAAGTTAAAAAAAAACAAAAATTAACGCCCTTGAATTGCCCCATTCTCTCTTCTTCCCCTTGCCCCATATTTTCAATGATTATACGACCATGAAATATCCCCCTGACATTAATAGGATCAATACAGTCGCTGTTGCGAATCCTGCTCCAATTTTATCCTTCTTGGTGTTTGCCTGATAATATGACGGAGCGGGTATCGTATCCCCTCCCGTTCCCGCCGCGGGATTCCCCACACTTGACCCTCCAGTATTCGCCGTGAATGGTGGTGAAACATCATATACTAAAGTATTCTGAATAACCTCTAACGCACACATTTGCTCTCCCACGCCGTACTTATTGTCCCACCCAGGCTTCGTCCAAACCTCTCCACATGTGTTGCTGTCTGATCCGTACGAGCAATGAGCTGCAGCCGCTACCGCAGAAGTCTGAAGCTTGGGCATGATGTAGGTTGCAGTGAAAGGTGCCATCTTAACCGTCAATGCCATAAAGCGACCCATGTAGGCTTTGAAAGAGCGCTGGTCGACGTTACACATGTCGTTTGATTCGCAACCGACTTCGGCCATAGTGTCGTTGATGAAGAATACTGCCGTTGCGTTCATGAGACCTTCCACACGCGTTCGCCAGGGTTCTGCTCCGTTTGTCTGAGGTGAAATGTCAGCTGTGTATCAGAGTATAGGTGAAATACCCCCCAAAAGGACGTACATAATTGTACATATACGCCGCTCCCGCCATAAATATTCCAGCATTATAAGACCACTGAATATGATTCAGCTGCGAGCAATTCAGCGTCGAATCCGATCCATCAAACACTTTATAATCGTTCGATAAAAGCCCGATCGAATGAGTCCAGTCGTAAGACTTCACCGCCCAATCCGCATATGTGTTATTCCCCGTATACCTCGCCAGTCTTGCCGCGAGGTGGAAAAAGCATCCGTTCGAAATTGCATTCTTGTATCCGTATCCAGCATTGAATGTATAAATCTGCCAACGTAGTCCCCCACCACACGTCAAATTATCCCAACGTAGCGCTTGCGAGTTGAAGACACCTTGTGCCAATGCGAGCCATTGTGGTTGATCTGCAGGAGGATTCGGGAAATTTTTTTCGGCGGCGGACATTGCTGTTAGGGCCCAAAAGCCTTGGTCGTCGTTTCCCTAAAATCCAAAAAGTCAGACTATTACTCGGGTGTAGCTTGCAGCTGAAGGTGAACTTGCCAGTGACTTGGATTGGTTAGGGGGCATAAAGTTATTTTGTGGACCGACTTGGTGCAGTATAGCTTCAGTAGTGACGTCGTTATAACCTGCATCCCCCGTATAATACCAGTAGTCGACCAGGGCCTACATTCCAAAAAAATTAAATTAAATTATTAGCGTCCAACATCACCAACCTCCACCTAAACAAACCCCAGCCGAGAAAAGAGACATACACCGAAAGCCGCACCCGCCTCCCACCAGTAGTATGGATCTCCAAACAGTCCCGGAATACCGCCCGTCAGGTTCCCGGGGTAGAATTGCATCATCTTGTACGCAACCTTCTGTGTAATATCATAAACCGATTCTAGACACCACCGACAATTAACCCGTTAGCTTTCTACCAAAACAGCCCCACCACCTCCCCTCACTTGGGGAGTCAATCCTCATCCTCCCCCACCTACCACATTGTGCAGAATTCCCGAGTCTAAAGGAGAGGGGAGTACATACTCTTATCATCGAGTTTAAGTTCGTATCCCGAAATTATCGGAAGTACTAGCAGAAGCGAGGTGCATACCCTCCTCAGGCCGTTCGTCGTTGGTAGTAAATTCCGCATATTGTTGTTGTTGTTGTTGTTGTTGTGGTATGTGCTGCAAGAGCTTTGATGTGTTGAAGGGAGAGGGAGAGAAAGAAGAGAAAGAAACAAACAACAACCAGGAAGGTAAAGAAGAGATTCAATCAATCTGCAGATAGACAGAGAAGGGTTTCGTTCGATCGTTCGTGCCAAAGGTATCCGGTCCGAGAGCGATAGGCTAAATTTAGGAAGACCCTCTGGCTAGCGTTTGTTGTCGTGTGTCGAATTGAATCAGACAGACAGCGGCAACGAATGCGGATATTTTTCTTTCTTCCCACTTTTTTGACTCCCAGTCCACACACCCTCCACAAGGTTCCTTTCCCGCTCTCTACCGAAGTTGGTGAGTTGGTGGCTAAGGTAATTAATTGATAATAATAAAAGCCAGAGTTAACCGGTTTTTATTCTATTTTATGCTGGAACGAACGAACGAAGCGAGCTTTCTGGCTGGGATTCACACCCTGCACCTGGCTGGCCCTTCAGGCAATCAGAGAGGAAAATATGGGAAACGATAATTAAGAGAATATATCGCGTGTGATTATCGATCCACCAAAACGGATTTCAGGAACAACGAGGACGTTGCACCGAATTCGTAATCTGGAGGAGGCAACCGGGAAGGGCGGGATCAGATCGATCCGAACAGGGCAAGGCGGAGGGACCGAGCAAACAAAGGCCGCGTTTCCCCTCGAGAAGACAGCAGCAACAGGCAGGCAGCAAACAACGAGAGAGGGGAGATGCCAAAAAACGAGCGACTTTGCGGGGGAGAAGCAGCAGCGAGCGAGCGGCTGGGGAAAGGTAAAAGATGCAAAGCACAAAGAAGAGACCAGGAACCAGGAGAGTGAGAGATCAAGATTCAAATAAGTGCAGATGGTACAGTAATTAGGTACACGCACAACAACACCAGCAGGTGCTTCTTTCTGCCCAGCCAGATAGAGTGCTCAGTGAAGCCGTCTACCCAGCGTATGCGCTTATCTGCTCGATCCAAGAAATCGATGACGGAGTGCCGCGTATCCACCCCGACGATTCTCTTCCAGGATGCTGATCGTGTCTTTGGACTTGGTTTCCTCCCTACCTCTGACGATGGAAGATTCACATCTTATGTACACGGCCAGATGTAGTGGTAAAAAGTAGGTTTCTCATACATACGTCGGTGGCACCCCCTCTGGTCCGTGAATACATGTAACCTTGCTCAGCAAATACCCTCCAGGAAAGCCTGCACACCAAGTCCATGTGCGTACACAAGACCCCTCCCAACGAGCAGGTAAACCCTTGTTCTCCCCGCCAGCTTCACCCCAAGCTCCATCGCCACGCTGCCTAGCGTCTTCATTAATAAAGAACGAAATGCCCTGGTCTTGTGGATTTAGGTCTGTTTGGGGGAAGAAGGGGTTAGTTGCGTCGCGGCCCCATGTCCACGGCCACCTTTCCCGTCCTGGACGTACTCTTTCTTCCAACAACTGGGCTGTTTCTGAAAACACACGGGAAGCGTGGCCCAAGTTGTAGAGGTATCAAGCAAAAAGGATGAATACATGTATGTACAAAATACCCTTTCTGACCAGAACCAGAATTCTTCGAGGAGATGCTCTATCTTCGGGATCAACTCAACAAGACCCCCCACGAGACCCTGAGCCCACGACTCTTTTTCTTCTTCTTTAAATTCCCATCCCGCATTTTGGGCTGATGCTGGTACCTTCTTGACAGACCTTCTCCATTCCGGCCCAATTCCCGGCGCTCGAACTTCGGTGTTTTTATATGCCTCACCCTCGAGTGATTGGCTATGATCACTAGACGTTGAGGGAAACAAAAGTGGGGGCTTGAAGACCCTTCCCAAGAATCTTCACATGAATACCGGTAACACCACTCAAAGAGTAAAGTAAACCACATGACCGGAAGCTACATCAGTTCATCCGAATGCCAAATAGACAGATACTGTTTAGAGGCCACCTGTTTGCTGTGTCACAAAACTAAAAAAAAATCGTGGAGGGGGAAATCCAAGTGAATTTCGGAGACGTCACTTGGGAAATATTGATCAACATTGAGATGAAGTGAAGTAGAGCTTGATAATAGGGCTGGGTAGGAAACACGACTGCTTTAGGCACAGGTACTTACGTAGAAGGCTGAGAGGCAAAAGCCTAACTGGGGTGACGCACTGTTTATACGAATTGTTGGAGGTGCATTTAGAAATCTTACCAGAGGGGTAACATGCCGTCGACTGGTAGCTTGGGGCGAGGTTTATGCTAGGTCGGAATCGGGAAAACTGCACAAGTGTTTATTGAAGAATAAATATCTAGGAAGATGGGGAAGAGGAAGCTTTAAAGGCTCAAGAGTTTCGTGAATTACCTCTACTCTACTGCATCCTCAAACCTTAGAATGTAGTAAAGTTAGCCGCAACGCAGAGGCACGAAAGGTTGGAGAACTGGTTGCCACGGCGGCTGTGTTGCCAGCCACAGCCCCGTGTCAGACGGATTTCGCCCAAAAATAAATCGGCTCATGAAACACACCAGACCAGGCAAAGAGTAGATATAATGAAGGGTAAAACGCCCTCTGGAATAGAAAAGCCGTTTGGCCAATCTATATATCCATCGCCATCCAGAAACTCAGCAATCTACAGTATTTCTTGAACGGTGTTACATTTCGCTGTGATCGACCACCTTCTCAAACAAAAAAACTCAACCGAACTCACACAATCGAGTTTCCGTAATCTCCCATCCCTGCGCTACCATACCCTCCTCTCCATTCTGTCTGTTTAACCAACAACCCTCAAGCCAACATCTTGTTCTGTCAGCAATCGTTCAGCCCTCATCACCACCACCATCACCTTACTTCCAGCCCTACCTACCTAGCTCACCTCACCCATCTTGTCCACTCCACCCATCAGTCAACCCTTAACGATACAAACGCTCTTACGAACTAACAACAACTCCAACTCCAACCCTACCTTAACCCCTTCCTTCACACGATAAACAAAATGGCCGATCAACCATACGACCCCTACATCCCCCAAGGTGGTGCTGGAGGCAGCGGACCTGGCCAGGGAAACCAAAGAACTGCGGCCATTCAAGCGGTTAGTTTTTACTTTATCCCCTTTGCCTTCCTTTCATTCATTCTTTCTTCCGCTTTGCCCCTCAACTCTACCCCCCTTCGTTCGTTGTTTGAGCTGCGACCGTGATCCCCTTTCTTAAGCTCCCCGAGCGCCCCGGGAGAAAAAAAAAAGAAAAATCAATATGATCGCAGCGTGAAAAGGCGTCACGATAATCGGAAGAGAGAGGGGGCTTTTAATGAAAGAGAGGGGAGGGGAGGGGAGTTCATCCGAGATGCCTGTCTGTCGGCTCTGTGAGGGGAAAAGGCTGCTTCAGCTGAGGCCTTGGGGAGCTCTACCAGTGGCGCAACTTGAAAACAATTACACAATTTTTTTCCTTCCTCCCCTAAAGATTGGGGATGAAACTTTTTGGTGCTGGGCGGTTCATGCTAATTCGATGGCTTTTTTCTTTATCTAGCAAATCGATGACACCGTTGGGATCATGCGTGAAAATATTAACAAGGTCGCCGACCGTGGCGCCAGGCTAGACAGCCTTCAAGATAAGACAGGTTAGTGGATCTCGGATTTAATGTTCCTGATTTTTTAAAAGATCTCCTTCGTGACGATGGAATGAGATGGTGGGCTGACTTGTGTTATCTAGATAACCTTGCCAACTCTGCTCAAGGATTCCGCCGCGGCGCGAACCGAGTCCGGAAGCAGATGTGGTGGAAGGATATGAAGATGCGCATGTGTCTGGTTGGTGGAATCATCCTTCTTTTGGTGATTATTATCGTGCCGGTTGTTATTACGTATGTTTAGCCTGTATCTTGGTGAGCAGTGAAGTAATAGAGGAGGTTTATGCTGACTGTTGTGTTGGAGCAGTCAAAAGTAATACCAACGGATGGCGATGGTTGGGCGGATGGAGGGGAATTTTATGGATTACGGGATGGTGGAGTAGGCGGGAGGGAAGGGGTGAGCATAAAAACAATGTTCATCGATGTGCCCTGGCTTGGAACTCGATGAAGAGATCACACAACGAACGATCCTTATAAAAAAAACACAAAAAATTCAACGAAATGGTTTCTGCTGGATTCGGGCTGAGGAGATGGGGGGGGGGTGTTGTTGCAGTGTGGGGGAATCGGCGAAACTATTTTTCTGTTTTTTTTGTGTTGGCTGCCCTTTTTTTTTTACTTGCTCCCCCACCCTCCATCTCCCCCCTTCTTGTTTTTTTATGCCTGTGTCTTTTCTCTACTCGGAATGTCCTTTGGTCTGCAGTTTTTACGGGTTCCTTTTCTTTTTTTTAACGGGTTATTGTATCTTTTGTCTGCCTCTTCTTGTCCACCACCAGTGTTGTTTTTGTGTAATCCCGATCCAGCTAAGAAAAAAAGTAAAAGGGCAAGGAAGGGGAAAAAGATGGTGGACAAGAGAAGGGAGGAGAGAGAAGAAACTTGAAGGGGAGGTAATGGCTTGATGAATTTTTTTTGTTTTTTCTTTCGAATTCCTCTTAATGACAGAGACGATCATCACGATGGAGGGATGCAGTTCCATGTTTATTGCCGGCCGGGTTGATAACGTTGTTGAGAGGAGTTTGCGAGAATGTTTTTTTTACTTCACGTATTATAAGTTGAGGTCTCGCTGATGGAAGGGGGGGAAGAGGGAAGGAAGAGGGGGCTGTGTCGAGTGATTAGAGAGGGAGAATGAATTGCTGTGGTTATATTTTTATTTATATCGCTTTATTCTGAGGTAGGTACCTATGCTACTGGAGTGGAAGCTGTATTTGCTGTGGCTGGCAATTGTGGCATTTATCTAGAGGGGAGTGAGTAGGTACGTGTATCTATCGTTGTAGTAAAGAAAGTAGGTAAACTCTCGATAGGGACGAGAACACGCGCGGCTGAGAGATGCTTATATCGGGGGCTCCTGCACGGCGAGCTTGCCACCGTTATATGTATTCGTGTACTCCCGATCATTACCTGCTCGTAATAGCGAACAGAGAGAAAAACCTCTGCAAAGACCCCACAGAACAAGAGGAGGAGCTCCGGGGGTTGATGGTGAATACATTACTTACTCTATACTACTAAACTACCGGTCATGCACTGCAGCACACTCTATTTCCATGCCGAATCACCGATTCCCCCATCCCATCTCCTGCTTTTTCTCTTTCCTCCCCTGTGGATCAGATAAAGCGTGTGTAGCCCAGCCCCATGATGTGATTTTTCCGAGGGGGAAAATTTTTCTCGTTGAAGGGGGATCGCTGCCAAGAACGGTGGGGATGAGTGAATGTGGGGCGATTTCGGGGGTTTCTGTTTATTATCATGGCCAGAGTACGTGTAGATGGTTCAATTGAGCTCGGGGAACTGTTTAACTGTCTAATTGAAGCTCGTTCTCTCCACTTCATCTTCTCTTCTCTGCGTATTTCTGGTTGAGGAGACTCTTGGTTGAGTAGCGCACAAAACAATCATCCCGCTTTTTTCTTTTCTTGCCCCGCCATCAATTGTGAAGGGTTTTCTTTTTCTTTTCTTTCTTTCTCTCGCTCCTGCTTTTCCTCTCTCTCGCTCTCTCTTGGCCTTTTATTCTAGAGGGCCCTCTCTCCTGCTTCTGCTATCTCCTTCCCCTCTCCCCTCTCCTTCTTTTCCCGCTATAATCTCCACTCAATTGCATTCGAGAACGTATTCACCATATACCCACCATGTTGGCCAGCCTCCGCAGCGTTTCCCGGCGGGCCCTCCGCCCAACCTCGCGTCTTCTACGTCCCGCCCCCGCCCTCCGCATCCTGAACACAGGCGCCAAATCGTTCGCAACCTCAGCATCTGACTCCCCACTGTCGACCCGCTCGACCGTGATCCAGCTCCTCAACAACATTGGATCCAAGCGTGAGGTCGAGCAGTACCTGTCCCACTTCACGTCCGTGCAATCGCAGCAGTTCGCCGTTATCAAAGTTGGCGGAGCAATCATCACCGAGCACCTCGACTCGCTCGCGTCCTCATTGTCCTTCCTTAACCATGTTGGACTGTATCCGGTCGTTGTTCACGGCGCTGGCCCGCAGCTGAATAAGATGCTGGAGGCTGCTGGAGTGGAACCCCAATTCGAGGACGGGATTAGGGTCACGGATGGAAAAACGCTTGCGTTGGCGAGACAGCTGTTCCTGGATGAGAATTTGAAGCTCGTGGAGGCACTGGAAAGATTAGGTGTCAGGGCGAGACCCATCACGAGTGGCGTGTTCCAGGCAGATTATCTGGATAGAGCCAAATACGACCTGGTGGGGAAGATTACCAAGGTTGATAAACGGCCCATTGAGGCTGCTATTCAGGCCGGGTGCCTACCCATCTTGACATCCACTGCGGAGAGCATCGAGGGTCAGCTGCTGAATGTCAATGCGGATATTGCGGCCGGCGAGCTTGCCCGTGAGCTGCAGCCGTTGAAGATTGTGTATTTGTCTGAGAAGGGAGGCTTGTTCCACGGGGAGACGGGCGAGAAGATCTCCACGATCAATCTGGACGAGGAGTACGATGATTTCATGAGCCAGTCGTGGTGCAAGTACGGTATGAGGTTGAAGATCAAGGAGATCAAGAACCTCCTTGGTGATCTACCGAGAAGCTCTAGCGTTGCTATTATTGCTACTGAAGACCTCCAGAAGGAGCTCTTCACGGATACTGGTGCGGGTACGCTCATCAGACGTGGCAACAGGCTGACGGCTAAGACATCTTTGTCTGAGTTTGGAGACAAGGCCAAGCTTGCGGAGGCCCTGAGCAAAGCGAAGGACGAACCAGAGGGCTATCTGAACTTTCTACAGAAGACCCCGTTTAAGGCATACGCAGACGATCCGCTTGAGGCTCTTGCGATTGTTCTCCCGCCCAAGAATGCTTCGGACCCTGCGATCCTCGATGTCTTCACTTCTACCAAGGCCGGCTGGCTGGGCAATGTCGCGGACAATGTCTTCAACTCGATTAAGAAGGAGTACCCAAGACTCGTATGGACCGTCAAGCAAGGTGACGAGCAATTGAGCTGGCACTTTGATAAAGCCCAGGGCTCCTTCAACCACCACGGAAAAGTCCTATTCTGGTACGGGTACGACGGCGCCGAAGAAGTGCAGGTATTGATCGGGAAGTTTATTGCCCAAGCTGGGGGTTACGAGCTTGCGAGCTCTGGCGCGACTGTCACCGGCGTCAGGCAACAGGCGAGGGCATTCTCTACGTCTAGTCGACCATCTACCTGGGCCGCCCCCAAACAGCGGGTTATCGGCCGCCGCGGCTTCGCGTCTACCACTAACCCGAACCCGCCGCTGGGTAAGCATAATAGGACGAACGATAAGCCTTCTAGGGTCGCCCTCATCGGTGCGAGGGGTTACACTGGACAGGCTCTTATCAGCCTGATAAATTCCCACCCGCATCTAGACCTTACGCATGTTTCGTCGCGTGAGTTGGCGGGGAATAAGTTAGAGGGGTATACTAAGGGTACGAAGGAGATCATCTACCAGAACTTGACTGTCGAGGATATCAGGCGGATGGAAGACAATGGCGAGGTCGACTGCTGGGTTATGGCGCTCCCGAACGGCGTGTGCAAGCCATTTGTAGACGCCGTTGAGGAGTCTGGAGACGGAAAGAGTGTCATTGTGGATTTGAGCGCAGATTATAGATTCGATGATAAATGGACATACGGACTTCCTGGTATGTCTACAATTCCCCATTCATATATGCCTACTGTTTATCTAACAACCTCTAGAACTCAACGACCGCTCCGCCCTCTCCAAAGCAACCCGCATCTCCAACCCGGGGTGCTATGCCACCGCCGCCCAAATCGCCATCGCCCCGCTCGTTCCATACCTCGGCGGCGAACCCTCCGTCTTCGGTGTATCTGGGTACTCTGGTGCTGGCACTAAACCATCCCCTAAGAATGATGTCAACCAACTCAAAGACAACCTTATGCCATACTCGCTCACGGACCACATCCACGAGAAGGAGATTTCACACAGGCTGGGCGTACCCGTTACGTTTATCCCGCATGTTGCAGTGTGGTTCCAGGGGATCCATCATACGGTTAACATCCCGTTGAACAAGGAGATGACGAGTAGGGAGATTCGGAACTTGTATCAGGACCGCTATGCTGGCGAGAAGTTGATAAAGGTTGTTGGTGAGGCGCCGCTGGTTAAGAATATTTCTGGGACACATGGGCTGGTATGTTCTCTTTCTTCTCTTTCTTGGTTCTAGGTGATTGACTAACTGGTGAATAGGAGGTTGGTGGGTTCGGTGTTCACTCTTCTGGAAAGCGTGTCGTTGTTTGCGCAACCATCGATAACTTGCTCAAGGGAGCTGCCACCCAGTGTCTGCAGAACATGAACCTTGCTCTTGGATACGGCGAATATGAGGGTATTCCTTTGATCTAGACGCAAACCGTGATGTAGTAGGAGGGGCTCCATACGAGAGGTGGTATTTGAAAAAACAAAAAGTGGCCTGGGTTGGTTTGTTGGTTGGGGGAGTTTTTATTTTTTATTTTTATTTTTACTTTCTTTCGATTCCTAGTTACTCGAGTACCAGCTCTCTTCTTTTTTGTTTTGTTTTCCCGTAAGATAAAGAAAAGCGCCTCTTTTTCTGTTTGGGTTTTTTTAGTGTGGTTTGTGGAACTTTTTATGTGTTACTGGTGGCTGGTTTAGCTTACTTGCGGTCTGGCTTAAGCTTATGGAGGTTTGGGGATGTATATATCACGAAGACGAGCTATTTGCACTATGACGTTTCCGTTCGGTGCTTGACATCCCATGCTTTTCTTGCGGATACTCGGCCATTCCAAATCCCAATCGCTAGCAAGCCAAATACTCCGAGTGACAATTCAGGTTTTTCACACCGACCTCGGATCAGATAGCGGGCGGCAGGACAGAGGGAGCACGTGCTAGTAGCGGGGGAGGTTGTGCTGTGGGGAATTCAACGTGGGGCAACGGCGGTGGCCGAGTGGACCGCGGGTAGCCGTCCCCTACCCCGGGATTCTAACGTCTCCCCGTTGGCCCGTCCGAACAGCTGTCTGTCTTGCATCACCCCCCCTCTCTTCTCCGTCTCCTCCGTCTTGTTTTAATAGACCATTTGGGGAATTATATATCTTTCGTAGCATCTGTAGCTCTCTTTGCAATTCGTCATTGATCTTGAGGCTTTGGTATACTTTTAATTACGGAAATAATGTCGTTACATCTTAGATCAGCCCGTGTTTTGAAGAATGTTCACGTATGCCAATCCCCCCTCTCCCCTCCCTCTCCCCCAATTCGATGATAGAGTTTAGCTGATGGTGCTTCCGGTAGCTCGTCTCCCCGCTTCGTACGGTCTGTGCAGGCCGCCGCAATGCCTCCACGAGCACCGAGAAAGATCTTAAAGAAACACTGAAAGAGGTGATCCCCGAGAAACGAGAGATGCTCAAGAAGTTCAAAGTCGAGCACGGCCAGAAGGTCCTCGGCGAAGTTAAAGTCGAGAATGCAATTGGTGGAATGCGGTTTGTTCACCATCTACGGTATCTGGTAAGTTTAGTGCTGAAAGCTAATTAAAGATGGGGTGTGTTTGGATTATTAGAGGGATTAAAGGTATGCTATGGGAAGGCTCGGTCCTCGATGCCAACGAAGGTATTCGGTTCCACGGAAAGACTATTAGGGACTGTCAAGCGGTCCTTCCGAAGGGGAAGACAGGACAGGAGATGCTTCCCGAGGGGATGTTCTGGCTGCTGCTCACGGGGAAGGTTCCGACCGAAGGACAGGTCCGACAGTTATCCAGGACCTTTGCTGAGAATGCGGCACTCCCGGAGTTTGTGGAGAAGATGATGGATGCGTTCCCGACTACTCTGCACCCAATGACGCAGATGTCGATTGCTGTCTCGGCGCTCAACCATGGTTCGAAGTTTGCGAAGCTGTACGAGAAGGGGTTGGCGAAAGCTGATTACTGGGAACCGACGTTCGATGATTCAATTTCGCTGCTGTCGAAGCTCCCTACTATTGCGGCGAAGATCTATCAGAACACCTATAACGGTGGTGGACCCCTGCCCGGTTCTGTAGATCTGACGCAGGATTGGTCTTGGAATTTTGCTGCTATGCTTGGTAAATCTGATTCTGAGGGTTTCGTCGATTTACTCCGTCTCTACCTCGCACTCCATGGCGATCACGAGGGCGGTAATGTCTCTGCGCATGCAACCCATCTTGTTGGATCTGCGCTCAGTGATCCGTTCCTATCGTATTCTGCGGGTCTGCAAGGTCTTGCTGGGCCGCTCCATGGGTTGGCCGCGCAGGAGGTGCTGAGGTTCATTCAGAAGATGAAGAGCAAGATCGGGAATAGCTACTCTGACGCAGATGTCAAAGACTATCTCTGGAGCTTGTTGAAGAGCGGACAAGTTATCCCAGGTTACGGACATGCAGTCCTAAGGAAACCAGATCCACGATTTGCAGCGTTGATGGATTTTGCCGCGAGCAGGAAGGAGGTCGCTCAAGGCGAGGTGTTCAAACTTGTAAAGAAGAATAGCGAGATTGCACCAGGCGTACTATTGGAGCACGGAAAGACTAAGGTATGTCCCTTCTATCCTTCTTCCTTACAAGATTCCAGAAGCCAATATGGAATAATCTAGAACCCCCACCCCAATGTAGACTCAGCATCAGGAGTTTTATTCCATCACTACGGGATCAACCAAGATCTGTACTACACTGTGACTTTCGGTGTGAGCAGGGGGTTGGGCCCGTTGGCACAGTTGATCTGGGACCGTGCATTAGGACTGCCGATCGAGAGACCAAAGAGTTTGAGCATGGAGGCAATGATTAAGAGCTTGGGCGCATAGACGGTTTAGCGGGTGTTATGGGTTGTATTTTAATGTGAATTGAATTTTGTTTATTGGCTACTAGTTTTGTGGTGTGTGATGTTTTTGGTTGTGATAATTTTTGGGCATGAGACTAGTTAGTGGGTAAATATCATGAATTATCACTCGAATTTGTGATTTTATGCCCCGTTGGGGGTCGAATTCTCCGTGGCTAGGCAGGCTTTAGAAGCTTGGGTGTTGGGAGGTTTTTTGTTGGTCGGGCTACCGTGCTGGTATGGTGACTGCTTTTGCGTGTGTCTCATTTCCTCTCCTAAGCCCAATAATAATACTTATTCGCGGAAAATTATTCCGAAATTTGTGATTTTTCACTCAACCTAATCTTACGGAGCTTAGGGCTAATGGCTAAATCCTGTCCTTCTTGTTTGCTTATTCTTTTGTAGACAACCCTGGGCTTCTGGGTCTTGGAGGCAATACTCATCACTCACCACTATCCATTACTCTATTGGGGGAAATAGTGCTTTATAGTGATTATATTTACTTGCTTTCGTTCATGCACGCTGTTGCTCTAAAAGATAAGCCTCGACACCAAAAGAACACTAGTCTCGAGGCGTAAAGTTTCTCATATACAGTACGAGAAAACGGGATGAAACTGCTACTGTATTGTTGAGAAATGCGAGCTTGATTCTAGAGAACCACCGTATTTACCAT
Organism: Gyromitra esculenta; assembly: GCA_038503075.1. Taxonomy (NCBI): domain Eukaryota; kingdom Fungi; phylum Ascomycota; class Pezizomycetes; order Pezizales; family Discinaceae; genus Gyromitra; species Gyromitra esculenta. The sequence continues at coordinate 1,821,466 of JBCAML010000002.1, forward strand.
GGCAATTCAGTATTACTCCAGCACTTTTTTTTTCAGAATACCACACGTGCGGTACCATTCATATTCCCCCCTCTCTGCCACTGTATTATTACGCCTATTGTCTTAGGCTGCTGCGCGAGAGCGGTTGGGTAAGAGGGCTCCGGTGAAATCGCTCTATCGAGATATAAATTTAGAGCGAGCTTATATGGATATCCTCGTAGAGCAGATATCCTTATTAAAAAAACAGTTTAATATACACAGGATAGACCCTGCCAAGCCAGAGTATTATCCTTATGAAGCAAGTGTCGTCATAACCTGAACACTTACAATGTGATCGTACTGGACTACCGTCTTATTCACTGCTTCGCCTCTCTGGAATTTTTTTTGGCTACTCTGGCGAGCTGCATCTTTGATATCGTGTTTACTTTTGTTATTCTTAGTGACTAGGGTTGAGGCTTTGCCAATCTACAGCTGGCTCAGTGGGCAAGAAAATTAATCAATTGAAATGATTGGTTTCTAGGTACTTTGAGAGTATAGTGTGAAGAAGGGGGGAGTAATTGCAATTGGTAGGGTATTGGTAGGGTATTCCAGTAGATTTCGGATTAGTACGAGGTCAAATCTATTCTTTCCTTCAAGGGGTATATTGCGGTTTTGTTTCCGTGTTTGTTAAGAAATGCGGTTGCGGTTTTACTGCGGTTTTACTTTGCTTTTTCTCATACTTATATCCCAGCTATTCTAGCTCTTTAAACGTCAATATGTATACTACACGCTATCTCCTATCCATTTCCCCATCAATAGTTTTCAAACCTTTACCATTTCATCGTTAGTCTCTTCAATTGTCTACTAGGAACTGGAGGTGGATGCTTGGCTTTCTTGCTGCCCAAACCAATATATGAGGCTCCCCGCGGAATACAGACCAGCTCTCGATATGCCAGGTCACCCCAGCGGCACTGACCGAAGAAGCTGGTCGTGGTGATACCACACGCGCCAAGGTTTTTATATTGAATACATGTAGTGTTTCACGGCCCAGATCAAATGCAAGTGGTTTGCGGTATTGGTGCGAGAATTCGGTGAAGCATGGAGTCTTGATCTCTAGGTTGGTTACAAGCTGATCTTTCAGGGCGTTGAATGTTCCGGATTGAAAATCTGGATCATTCGCCGCTATCGCCAACGTAACCAGGCGTAAGCATCGCCATACATTGGGTTGGAATGGTCCCCACCATTGAGGTGGATATTGAAGCAGTATTTCTGTATACATGTATCTATAGCGTAGGAATTTACACAGATCCTGTCCTCAACCCAATGTTAATGATATTAAGCCCTACAATCAAGTCTGGTGGTGTAGGATACGGCCTATCTAAGAAAACTGTCTTTGCGTTTCCTATCCGTACATTACTCGGTAGTGGTAATTTTTCCGTGGAAAATATTCCGGTGGATAGGTTATCCATGGCGGAATTGTTCCAAATATTAGTATTTTTCAACCTCTCGAGTTCTCCTTCGAGCTATCTGCCTAGCTGCGGCGACGGGTGCCTCAAAGGCATGATTTCGTGCTCCTCTAGCGTGTGAAGGGGCATCTCGTCGCCTCTTTTCGGTACTTCGAGTTCCTTCTTCAATTGTCGATTTTCTGACTCGAGTTGTCGGTTTAGCAACTGGAGCATCTTATTTTCGGCACTGTACTTCTCTAGGGTGATGGCATTTTGGTGACGCTCCTGCTCAAGAGCGATGCTGAAGTCACTACTCAACTAGAAACATCCATAATTTTGAGTATGCTTCAAACACGCGACCAACGGCCAGAGTAATAATGGGTGCTTACATTTGCCACTAAACGTTTAAACACGAGTCCAGGTACGCTAGGGTTGGATTAGCGGCTAGCGTAGAAATCTGTAGAGGATATGGAATAAAAGGCTGGCAGGGTTCGTAGAAGAGGGGGAAATGGGGAACGAACCTTGGTATTGGGAAATGAGCTGTGGGACAACAGGAGCGAGCTTCTAAGGAGGTATGAAGCGGGGATATATAGCGGGGCACCAGTCACGACTGGCGAATATATTGTACTGTTCAGATTCCTGATTACTTGGAGAAAGCCTAGTAAAGTGAGGCTAACGAGAGATGAGGGTTAGATGGTTCAGTTTTACGTTTCAAAGTGCTGGTACGTAAAAATCTCCCAAGAAACGTGTTTCAATTATCAGGCATATGTTATAAAGGAAAGTGCTGTAGCTAGCAACCGTAAGCCAGCTTAGAAAGATAGACTCTTGCGCCGAAAGGGATACCGGCCCTAAGGAATAGGATCTCTACTCCTCCCATTAAGCTTGTCACAGGGTCTTGTTAGCCAAGAAATTAATAAGAAACACCTCGGTGGCACTCCAACTACGAATGTTGGCCTAGATTTAGGTAGGCTCAAGCTTATGTACCAGCACAATCCTTAACTAGCTCGTCGGGGGTTTGCTTGATTTTTAATCACCAGTTTCTTTATATTAAAACTTTATTCGTGTATTGATCCGCCGCGTGAGATCCGCCTAACATCGTCGGTCCCATGGTTTCTAATTAAAGGGAGAAATAACCACCCTCTAAGCAGCACTCTCAGTTATCTGGCTAGTATAAGATATGAGCTCATAATCCAGCATCGTAAAGGTGGTAGCAGTCTGCGGACACTCCTCATAACAAAATCAAAATAGGGTTGGTGGTTCCTATCAAAAAATAGAAAACATCCCCCAGCCTTGTAGTGACGCCTTCCCCAGTTTCACCAATAACCTGGAATTCGCCCTCGATGACGATGTTCGTCGCATGATAGGTGTACGCGTAGACAAATGAAATTCCGTTCCCCAGACGATATATAAGCCGCAACAAATAGGCTTTTCGGCGTCTAGATTTTGGCTCAAGAAGACGTCTACTTGAATTACATTATTACCCGAGACGAAGGAAAGTGGCTCGCGCTCGTCTGTGCTTTTGTGTAGTAGGGGAGTGAATGAATAAGTGGTTAGAGAGCTCGGATGCTAGGGTAAATACTATTACGTACAGCATATGCATTTTTTGAGGGGTTTTCTGCTTTGCTGGAAAGAGAAAATGTGCTGGTATTGGTTCTCGAGAACAGTTACCCCCGAGTCAATGATAATCCTTGATAGACCCTTGAGTTTGAAAAGAACCAGAGCTAAGGGGATGTCAGATCATATATGATATATACATGTATATATATATAAAAAAACAGTGATAAATTGTAAACCGAACAGCGGATATGTTACATATTGCCAAAGATAGATGGCCTGGATATGCAACGTGAAACATGGATAAGGTTTCACCATGAAATTAAATGCAGAGGTTACGAGATAGTTTCTTAACCTTCCACGCGTTAGCGTTAGAGTTCCCAAAAAGCTTCATAGGACGTCTTTTAGAAGCAACTCTTGTGTGGGGGACTCGTTTGGAGTACTTACTAACGACTAAAGGCCGAATAAACATTTACTGATAAAGGGGAAGTTGCCACTATGGTCCAATGGTAGGAGTCAATTACAGAATTTCGGTCTCCAGCAGAAGTCTATTGTGTCCTAACTGCAAATACTGCACGTCGAGTCCCAATTGAGTACCCCATCGAGGATCGGCAATGCGTGCAGTGCTCAGACAACGTGTTGCGCTTGGCCACTTATCGATAAGAATCAGCAGGTAAGGGATTCTCTGCCCACATTCGGAAAAATGTTCCCTCGGGCGATACTGCCAAATCGATTGGACTTCTTGTGCAATTCTCCTTCCGTCTGTTCCCTTTTTTTGCAACCCAACACCACATAACACCAAGTTATACTATATTTCACAGATGTTAAATCACTGCAATACGTTAACCTACCAGTATTTTATTTTATTTGCTTTCTGCGAGAAAACTATTATCATAGAAAAATACGTACATACGACTGATAACAACAACCTGCCCAAAGCCGAATTTGAATGTGTGCCAGGGAGAACATCACTACTTCCGTAAATTTATACATGGAATTTGATCCACTTACCTGCTCTGCTAGCTTATCCAATTACTGAAGCACAAAAAAACATCTTCGAGAAACCCTTCTGGATATCCTACCAATAATAGACATCATCCGTGCTCTCACCCATCACCTTATTCACTAGCTCCCGAAGCCTCCCCCCTTAGTGGAGTGGGGATGAAATTTAAAAAAAAACTGCCGCCATCTCTTCCCCACGTGGTGTGATTTCCCATCGCCCCCTCCCTCCGGGCTACGTTGGAATAGTTGGGGGCAATAAGCCACGGGCAAATGGGCACTGGTTTTAAAACTGGGATCCCCGCGGCGGCTTATTTGTGATGTATACTGCACTGTCATATAAAAGATGTCCTCTCCTTGAGACGTCTAAAAAACTCTGGTCCTACAAGCCACCCTGTTATGAGGGGCCAATGGGGGGAAAAAGATGCAGCACCAAATGAAAAAGGGCCTGTTAAAACCCATCAATACCTCAATACATCTACGTACTTCCCTCTATCCATCCCTCCACCCCCTTTACTAACGCGAAGGAAAAAATCACCCTTCACTTAAACTCCTGCTTGAATGCAAGTTGAACCCATAAGCCCACAAAGTCTTCAGAACAGAACGAAGGCTAGAATTTTTTTTTCTGGTTCTAACATTTGACATTGGCAACGCGTTAACAATATGAAAGAGGATCTTTTTCCTAATCTTGAGCGCCTATGGATAGAAGACTGAGCAGAGGTGAGCCAAGCACCGGAGTGGAAGGGAATACAAGCAAGCAGATCGTTCTGAGAAGGCAGATAACAAAAAAAGGGAATAAAAGTAAAACACCAGAAAAAAAAATGAAACCGCTACCAATTGGATGATTTATCCGTCTTCCCCCCCTTTTCTTCCAAAAGCCGTTGACGGACATTATGCTAACAATTACAAAGAACGAAAGCTGTATATTAGGAGACTCATAAAAACCAACAACCCATTACGCCAATATAGTAAAAAAAATAGCACCCATTACGCATTTTTTTAAGAAACAAAACCAAATATTTCGTCCTTAAGGGCATGAGTATGCATTTTTTGGACTCTTGCCGACGCCAAGACAAAGGAGATTATTAAAGAGATTCTAGCCAAGCAAAACTAGATCAAAAGTTAGCATAATACATAGGTGAAAAATCAGTGGGGTTAAATTTACCTTCCCACTTATTATCCTTCATAACGCTAACCCAGTGCAACTTTCCCCGGACAGTAACCTCGTACTCTAATTCACCTTCTTCAAACTCGCCCATTAGATTTGTTACGCTACTACGCTTCGTCACACGGCGCAACTGCTGACGACCAGAGTTTGAATTGGCTGCCGTTCGACGCCTAGGGATTCCGCTATTTTCACTAACGGCACTAACATTCCACGTATCAGATTCACGAGCTTCTACCTCTTGAGCGTTGAGGTTTCTCCTAGGACTAGGTACTCTAAGAGACGGCGACATAGATGGCGAAACTGTTTGAGTTTGCTGCCGTTCCCATTCGAATTCATCTCGACGCTTCCAAACCGCCTTCACGACCTCCCAGGCTTTGTCAATATTCCCAATCCACATGCGAGAACACATGTTTTGCCATCTATTGTTCACCCAGTCCCTTTCGTCCTTGCCAACAGCCTCGCAACCGGCCGCAAAGAGTGGATATATGTGGACAATGCAACTCCTAGATTCTAGTGGAATAGTCGCGAGGAACCTCATCACCCGCTTTGCAAGCTCATGTGCAGTTAGAGATGGTAATTCCGGAACAGCCTGGTGGAGGTACAACAATGTGGCCCAGCGATAGGCTTCTGCGGTATTGATACAATGAGCCACCTCTAGAAGCGGATCCTCAGGAGCTTCGTAGTAATCTTCCGGGGTCCAGCCTTCCAATTGAGTTTTGATCTCTATAGCTTGCATAATGATGCTGGGTGAATTTTTCTCAACCTTGCGGATTTTCTGAACGAGACTCGCGACACGGCCAATCAGCGGAAACAAATTTCCCGCACAACCCAACAACGGATCGATTTGGTTAGAATGTACTAAAGGCCCGTGTAATAATGGAGTATTTATTGTCTCGCCCTCGTCATCTTCTGATGTGAGCCGCGCCAATACATCGAGGTAAACCCAAACGTTATATAGGAACGTAAATATTTGCCTTCCCTTGGGACTAGATTCCGAAGTCGAATACTTGGTTAAAGCTTGATTCACTAGCTCTTTTGCACCCCGCAAGTGTTCGGTACCGCTAGACGTGTGGCGATCAAAAGCATCTGCGAACGCTAGCACTAGTGTTGTAGCTAATGCGACATCGCTCTTGATAAGCCCGTTCTCGAAACCCCGTCTAAAATAGCTAGCCGAGTGACGCATATGCTCTATGCCTTCTACTCGGAGAGATGACTGATATCTCGACATGTGGAATGCTGTCATCGACGCAATAGCATGGTAAAGAGCTGGAGAGTCTGTAGCTAAAGGCCAGATGAGCGTCCGCCACGGATTCTCTGTTACTCCGTCTTTTACAGACATGATACCACAAGTATGCTTGTCGAAGTGCAAAACAAGCATCTCAGGACTATTGAAATTGAAAATGGGACGACGGAAAATATCATGGGCACTAGTGAGTGAGCCCTCACGAGAGGACTGGGAGCTTGAGGAATGCGTTGAGACATTCGAGGGAGAGGGCGAGCGGTATGGGATTGGCCAAGGCTCCTGTGTGTTTGGACTCCTCCGGATGATTTCCTCGATATCATCGTCAACCTCCTCCTTTACAATTGCGGGAATAGAGACACTATTCTGTATATTCGAAGATTGGTGGTACATTAGTTCTGACTGCTTTGGAGGGTAATTAAGCATATTATGCATTGAATTGAGGTCTTGAGCCGACTCTGAGCCTAGGCTGGCCATATTACTTCCACCATTGATGAAACTCAAAGTAGTTTCAGAGGGGCTGGACAGCGAAAAGCATCTGAGTTGGCGATGGAGTATTTGAACTGGGGAAGCCAGAGGCGACAAGAACACGGGATCCATCTCAAAACTGTTCTGCTGTCGTAAATGATTGCGGAATGGCTGCGATGGTGGGAACTGCATCTCGTACGAAGAAGGAGAAGGAGTCCCAAAGGACGATTCTGGAGAAGATCGTTGAGAACCTCTGATCGAGGTGGCGAAGGACGTATCTGAGAACGCTGGAATTGACGCAAGAGGAGGTGGGGGGCTTTTCTTGGATTTAGTCACCCCATTACTGTTGTCTTTGTACTGTTAACCATAGGCCAAGAATATTCTAAGAAAAAATTACATACTTTTTCGTTGTGCCTTTGAAGGTTTTCCAATAATAGTAGATTCTCCAAACGCCCTCCACTTAAAATCTTTTTTATAACCACCGCAAGGAACTCCACGCTTGTGACCTATTTTTTCTATTCGGTTATTCAAATCCTAATAGCTAGAAAGTTCATACTAAAGTATAAGGGAGGGCGTACACTGGTGGCAAGTGGGCTTCAACTCGTCGCACTTTAGTCGCTTTGCTTTACATGTACCGCAGCCTATGGAGTGATAATATTTAGCTTTTGTTCTCTTAACTGGTTTTATTTTCCTGTTTTCCTCAAGAGGTCACGGCATCCGGTTCATACGAGGTAGAGAAATAAATGGAAATGGAACAAGAAGCAAAAAAGAGAACAATCTCTCGTACCATTCCGACTTTTTGATTGCTTTGGCTTCAGGGCCGGAACCGCTTTCATGCTTTCGGGTGATGATCCCATAATATTTCCTGTTTTCGACGATGTGGTGCTAGGAGAAAGGTAGCCAGGGTTTGGGGCGATATCAAGATTAAGAGAAGCAGTAGCAGGAGCTGACATAGGTTAGGTGACTTTTCAAGAACCTTCTGATATCTATTTTTATCTTCCACCAATTGGGGCTCTGGACTGATAACAAAACGTTCTCTTGGTTTTTTTTTCCCCCGGAAATTAATGATTCGAGGGGGATTAATCGTATATGCTGTACCGTAATTGGTCTATTTTTATTTGTAATTTTATTTGTAATTTTTATTTGCTTTGCTGTTGTGCCCTGGAGGGTCGTTCAAGGGAATAGAGTCCAGGAAACGCGCGTGACGATGATATAGGATCCCCGTTCTAACAGAATTTGTAACGATAACAAGCTGGGTTGTTGCTTAGATATATAGGGTTCTTGTCACCCGACTCTAGACCTTCCTGTGCTTAGTCCGTTGAAAAATGGTGTCCGCAGGAGGAACAGGGGTGACTCTTATCCGTTCGTGTAGGTTTCCGGCACCGTAACTGACCGAGTAAGCTGCCTTCTGATCGTCAAGCTTGCAGGCTAGCAAAAGGGAAGCTGGGCTGGAGATGAAGAGGGAGGAACGATCGTAGGAACAACCACTAGTAGAGCAGCGAGGTAATTCGGTAGTAAACACAAGCTAAACGAAAGAACCGTGCGAGGTTGAGAAAAATGGTTGATGGTGAAAAAGCGACCGGTATGAAGCTCTCGGGCAGCAAGATCTAGCGAGAGAACAGTTACCGAAAGGCTGGACTCGAACTTCTCCGAACACAAAGATTTTCTTTCTTTTTTCTTTGTCTGGTTGGGTCGTTAATCGATCAGTCGTCAGTCGTCAGTCGCTCTTGCCTTCTCCTCCCAATTCGATGTTGCGGCCAACAAGAAGTCCACCCGTCCACAACGACAGAAAGTGACCACACAGCCAGGCCGTTACGCAGATGCAGCGTTGATGTTTCACAAATTGTCTTCGGCAACAGTGGGGAGCTTGCAGAAGGTGGAGTCAAGTAAACGAGCAGCAGGGATCGTAAGCAAGGAACACTTGATACGACGATTTCTGCAACTCGAATTCGATTGCTGTCGTTATGTAGTGAATGCCGGTTGTCACACAAGGCTGAGTGGGGGTCTGGAACCACGGGCTCGGTATACCAGAGTGGTACTTTTAGGTTTTGTATATGTAACCAACGAAGGGAAGTCTAGAATATCAAGAGTAATGTATTGGGATATGTTGGATATAGCTTGAGTTGTAAACAAGTGAAGAGGGAGAGAAACGAATTTTTGGTATCGAGACTCATCCAAGAGACCTGGAGAGCAAGTTTAAACTAGATGAGATGGGGGGAGATCCTCAGGGTATATATGTCTAGCATTCGGCAAAATCCAGTGTGCCTGTGCAGGCTGTTTATTAAATTCATTATTATTGTCCCAATCCACGATGAAGGCGTGCACAAATACAGATATTAGGATCAAAATAGAAAATCGTATCTGATAGGGTTATAGACAAGCTTGTGGTATCTCATTAGGCTTAGGGTCACGGCTGAAACATTGTGGTTCATGGGGTTCACAACGAACAAGCATCACGTATGTACTCTATTTAGCAGTGCCCATCAACGGTAGAAACCTTTGACTGTCAGCCTCCAGAGCTCCTCGTCTCGCGATTTGTTTCCAGCCTGGACGTCTCAGTAGTCCGTCAGGGCTCGAACTCAGGCCCTGGTTCTACAAAACGTAACGATGCTAACGCTATTCTTAACCTTATCCCCTCCTTGAAATTTTATCTCACAGGGTCCAGGCACATATGTGTAGGCGACCCTGTTTAGTGCCCACCCGAGCAATCGATTCGGTGGGGGTTGGGGGACTGTACCTGCAGTGCAAGTTTAATAACTTGCTTTCTATCTCCTTGGGGCATGAATAAGAGCTTCATTTACGGTGTGCAACGGAAGTATGCACAGAACCTGTCATAGAAGCTTCTCTCGGAATGGTACTCCGCCTCTTCTCTAACGGGAAATCTCCTTGCGGTTATGGGCAACTTGAGAATCAGTCTTTGTTTTGTTTTTTCAGCTACTGACCATTCTTTCTCAGAAATCTTTGATTTTGAATGTGATCTTTCCCTACGTATACCCGACGGGCTTTCCCGTCAGAGACTCCAAAAGCTATGCTTAGACGGATGGAAGATCATGGGAGGAGGGTAAATATATTTATTAAGTTGCTGATCATGGAGGGAAAGACTGTAGGTAGTCCTGTGACGACTTTCGATTCATCTATGCCTAACTCCCTTCCTATTCTGTTTATCTAATTAAACATTTCTTACTCGCATACACTTATCCCCCCAGGAATAAATTCACGTTTTGATTGAGCTTCTCTTTAGAAAGACATGACGCAATATTATCACTGAGTCGATCCAACCCGATTGATGAGCCACCATGTTCGCCTCAGAAAAATGCAGAATGAAAAAACTAAAACTGCGCGTACATATCGGGCTCACCGAAACCTTGATAAAAGATAAAACGTGGAAGCAAAGTACGAATACAATCTGACATGACCTGCAGAAGTGAGACATCCACCCTCCAGCCCAATCGCTCGGTTCCGGCACGCCCCAGCTTTGGGCTTTCTGTTCAAACCCCACAAAAGTGGGATTGCTAGGCGAGTGTGGAGAGTAAAGGAAAGCCTTAAGCTTGGATTATACGGCTTAATACTTCATACTTTGTTTCCTTGGACTACGATAACCAAATGGTCAATGCAAACAAAAAACAAACTTTGTCATCTTCCACCGACACAAGATGCTAACCGATAGAGAGAAAAAACTATTTCCACCACGGATAAACGTGGCCCCTCTGTCGTACCAATTGATTAATATTAGTGGCTGCGGAAGCGAAGGGGGCTCACTGCATGTAGAATTCCGACGGATAGACTAGCTAATTTGGTTCTGACATACATTCATCCGTTTACCCATTCATTTACACTGCCTCTAAAGTAAACACATCCGCACTCGTTTATAATTCAGCAGGTAGGAGTTGACTGGTGATTCAACGCCTAGTGTCTTTTGCAGCATAGCTAAGTGTTTCTGCTTGAATAACGTACTGTTTTTTTTAGTTTTACATTGCACTGGAGCTTATGAGCACGTATATCGACCAGTGCTCGAAGTCTCGCTTCATTAATATATTTTTTCTCCTTCGCTAATGGTCTCTTTCTTATTGAAGAGCCCTTAATTTTCACCACATCGAAGAAATGCTACCTGTTATTATCATGATTCTCACATTATCGAAATCTCGAATGAGAACAGGATGAGAACTAGATTTCAGTAGTGAAATGCATTCGTACGCTACCACACTACCCTTAAACTCTACAGTTCTACAAGACAATAATATACTATTTAACTATATATTAGAATATCTAGCTTAGCTTTGACCAGATTTATTAGCACACTAGTCATTACGGGGGTCTCCTTGACGAAAACTGCCTAGTATTAGCCTTTGGGATTTTAACGTACTAGCTCTGAACAGCAGGCAAGATTACCACTAGTTTCAAGACTTTTGCTCGGCTGTCTGTAGATGTTTATGCCACCGCATAGCAAAGAATGCTATAATTTTTCACGACCAAATATATCCTCCATTGCAGCACTTGAGAATGTGGTAATAGCTTAAACCACATACAATAGTATGTGTGGTTTTGTGGTAGGCTATACGGACGATAACCGCCCGCTAGGCTGCTATAGTACGAGCTTATAGTAATTAGGCTTAGTGGAGATAACAAGATCAATTACGGCAGAGTTTATGTACCACGGGCTAATCAGCTCTGAGTAGAGAATACACCCGAGGGTGGTATTGAGTATTAAGTTTGTAAGGGCAATTCTTGTCACTCAATAGCCTCGCAAGGCGGCTGTATTCAACTGCCGCCCAACATCCAAAGTCACCAGGCTCTGGTGCTATCCGCGTCAGTCACAAAGGATGTTGTGATACAGAAAGAGCTGCGCAAAGTTAGCTACCTATATGTACTCAAGGGCCCCGGAGATATATCTCCATGGAATTCCTCAGATGCCTAGACCATTAAATTAGTTGCGCCTATTGGAAATAGCACTTTCCTTTCGGTTTGGTTCTGAGCTATACACCTACCAATGTCACAACCTCTCACTCGACTAGAATCGTCTATTACTACATGTAGTTCGTGTCTCAGACACATGTCCAAATTGTTAAAAAAACTTTAAGTGATCCGAAAATAGCCGACTTCAAGATGAGGTACGTCTAAGCGGGAGAGAGTATAGATCTTGCTGTCAGACATCTTAGCCTATATCATTGTGGTCTGAGTTTCGTCGTGGAGATTCATTGTATAACGTAGTATCGGCGCCGGGGGTATAATATTGACAGGGCCCCTTGGGCAGATTGAAGCTGAGGAGTAGCTAAAGTTGATTGCGGTACCAGCTAGCTATGGATGGCTTCAAGGGTTACACGGAAATCCCCCCCCCTTGTTATAGCCACACGAATTCATGAATGGGGATCTAGTGGCTTTGGTTTGATTATGATCGGTCCGGGTTTACTATGTATGGGTTCGTGATGAATATTGGGACTATACCCCTGGTGATCATCTGGTTATTGAGTGTTTAGGTTGGTTGATAAGAATATTACGTTTTGCATTATTCGTCTCCAATGTGTCGGCTCCTTCATAATCATCAGCAGCATAAACGATTTGAAGCCATTGAGCATGGGTCTCAACTTACTCTAGTCCGTAGCCGTATCACGGCCAAAGCTGGCTATGTCGCTCCACGAATAGGCCGGCGAGCCTAATCGGCCTGACCAGTTTTCCAGTTAACTCCCCTGAGGCTAACCAAGATCTAAAAGGCTGTGATGACGTCTCCCATGTTCTACATAAAATTTTATGCACTTACGGCCTGTCCACCATCGAGAGCCGTTGCAAGGTAGGCGTTTCTGTGAATTTTTTTTTTTTGCCACAAGTGCTATTTAAGTGTATGTAGGTACAGCCGCGTCCAACGGGTCCATGCGCTTTTTGAAGTACTGCAACGCACCGAAGTGACGCCAAACCTTCTTCAAATAAAAAAAGTAGAATTTTATTTCAGTCCCATTATCAAGTAAATAAGCTGTATATGTGTTTAGTTATCTCACAATTTCTTCCCTATTGAATAACGAGTACTTTGGTTGTGTTTGGTCTATTTTCCTTGAGTCTGTTAATTGCATCGTGGTACTTCGAAAAGCGCACTGACTTGTTGGATACAACTGTACAATACACAACAACGTAGCTGACGTACCACGTAGCCTACAATACATGTATAGACGGTTTATACAGCAGCGATCATGTCTGCCGATGGCTGTGTATCTCCCCTCCCCTCTGCCTCCCAGATTCGCGATCGGAGGTCGCCGGTAGATAGCTAGGGGGGCTGTGCTTTCCGACACATGTTAGATATGGTATTATCAGGGATTCCAGATCTCCCAGCAGTGGCGAATAACCAGGCTCCCGGAGAACGCTGGGAAGTCCGGATTTGCAAATCTTCTTGGTAATGTTAACATATATTAAGCCCTAATCGCTCCCTCTCCTGTGGGGGGGGTCAACGAGTGAGGGCTTGTTGCTTTTTTAGTAGCCGTGTTGGAAAAAAAAAAAGCCAACCTGCAGGCCCTTCTGCTGCGAAGCCATTGCTGGATTGGTTTGTGAAAATGTGATTACGAGGCTAGGCTATATCGTACGATAAAGTAATGCATAAGTAGGGTTTTAAGACTAGGTAGAAGTTTTCTACCGCTGTAGTACAGTACAGTCGCTCCTGGAACCACGACGAAACTGGGGCTCTGGCGAGGGTAACCCGTGAAGCTGCATTTTTGATGTAGGGTAACGAGGAATGGGGCTTGGAACTAGAAATTTCAATGGCTGCAGCCCTTGTTCGTCAAAGCATCAGTTTCGTCGCGACCTCAGGAGCGACTGCACAATAATGCCTATGGAGACAGCCTTGTGATATGAGTGGTATTTGCAGCATCGAACGCGTACGCATCGTGTCGTGGAAGTGATATCAAGGCTTAAGCTGATACTGTTCAGAGTTTGCGTTCATCTGAACTCTAAAAAAGGGCCAAGAAAGGAGCCTAGAAGCTAAACTCTCTTTGTGACAAACAGTGGAGCCTTGTCATTCCTTCTAGCATGCATTGGTCGTAGATAAGCTAAGGAGGTTGAATTCCATGGGGGTATAATATAAAATCTGACCATCTCCGTATATACATGATTTGGATATATCCAATTTCAAATCTCATAGTCATCGCTAACTTTTTCCTTCAAACACATCCATCGAAAATCACATCGTCAAGAAAAAAAAGAATAATATTATGTATAGAATAAAAACCCAGGCCCAAAATTTGTTGAAAAAGCCTCTCACCCAACCGAAAAACGCCAACTTATTTTGCGGGAATAATTTGCGGGATGTTTTGCACAAAGTGTTCAGCTTCTACAGCTCTTTCGTCCCTTGAACGGAACGTACGCTTGCCACGGAGGAACCAGTATCCCATCACAAGGACGAATACAACTCCGTAGACGGCAGAGACATAGTTCATAGCTGTAAGTGAACCTATCAGTTTTTTGATCTTGACTTTTTTTTTGGACTTGATGATAGGGGGCTTACTGCCAGGTGTGACAGGCTTTCCGTATGGGAACGAATACATGATCAGCGTAAACGCTGTCCAGAGTAAGCTCACAATGTTGGCAGCGAGGCCAAAGCCCCCGAGCCAGAAAGGACCGTGCTTGATGTTGTTACGACCCTTCATAAGGAGAAGAACTAGGGGAATGGCGTACGAAATATACAGGAGCACAATACAAGCGGTTACCATGCTATTTCCAGCTCACGCTTCATTAGTTATGTCTTGATGCAATGCTTTTTTTATGTAAGTTACGCTTACCTGTTGAACGCTGTGGTGGACCCGATATACAAAAGACCTAGAAGAGCTACAACAAAGCAGCTCATGCAATGCGCATAAAATGGGATACCCATCTTAGGATGTACCTGGGCCCATAAATGAGAACCTGGTAGACCTCTGTCACGAGCGAATGACCAACAGAGTCTGGCTTGCCAGGTGTGACAGGCAACTTGGCACCCCAGTCCAGTAAAGCAAATCATGAACTCTAAGAAAGTGGCACCTGCCTTAGAGCCTGTAGCTTGGTAGTAAAGCTCTAGGATAGGCACCAGGGTTGGTGTGTTGACTAGGTCCTGAAGATTGTTCATGGAGAAGAACATGGAAATGGAGTAAATAAAGGCGGTAGTGAATCCAATGGCAACCGTACCCATGATAGCGAATGGGATGTTACGTTCTGGCCTGGGGACTTCTTCAGCTAAGTGAGTTGCTGAGTCTAAGCAGGCAAAAGACCAATTGGGATTGATCAACCCTACAATGAAGGCAATTGCATTTGATTCCCACCCAGTGTTGTTGACAAAGTTGGCGAATACGAATTTCGCATTTTGTTTCGGAGCGGATGTCGCCAACACCGTGATGGTGATGGTGATCATGGAAACTAGTGAAACATATAAGAAAAAGCTGCCAACTCCGGGAAGAGTTCTGCCCCAGCAGTTGAAAACCCAAGCAACAAGATTAAAGATCTGGTAGGCCACGAAAACCATCCACCTCTCAATCACTCTACAAATGAATATTAGACAAGGAACAAGAATACTTTGACCTAGAAAGGTAGAGTTGAGGTGGGAGTCACGCACAAATCGGGGTTATTCAACTGAATCATTCCCATCAACGCACTGCCAATAGCCAGTGCAACACTGGCACAAGTAAACAGACTTCCAGCATAGCCAATAGCACCAGTCGCATAGGCAAGGAAGTTTGCGTATCTCCTCGGAGCCAGTTCACTAGCCCAGAAGTACTGACCACCAGAATTAGGCATGGCACTGACTAACTCCGATAACGAAATTGCAACACAGCCGTTGATTATCGCGATAATGATAATACCATACACCGTGACAATAGGGCCCCCAGATGAAATCCCCGTGACTAGAGACGCCGATATACCAAACCAACTATTGTTCCAACTTAGATTAGCGGTTTTCGTCGGCTTAGGGTTATTGGAAATTTACGAGTTAGTAAGAGCAAAGCTTACTAGTTGCATTGGGTTAGAAATTGGATTACTCGTATCAAGGGCAAGGAAGTAATATGGGGCGTGGGGCGGATTAGAAATTTACCTCCAAGAAGTGACCATTTGCTGAAGCCTCTTTCCATTTCTTGAGTGTAGCCCATCCCAGCCAGCTTGGCAGCATCCGAGTCCAGCGAAAGAGCATCTCGATCTGCACCAGCAAGTACTTTATCGCTATCGCTTCCGGAAAGCTCTCCATTATAAGGAGGAATTTCATCCATAGTTTCGGTTCGGGAGAAGTTGGAGAATTTCCTCACAACGGGATTTGAAACACCCGTGTAGAAGAAATTGATTGACTGAAATACCGATCGACTATTGAAAGGCTATCGATGAAAAACCAAGCTTTGTGGAAGCTACCTGAGGGTCAGTGTCGTGGTGTTTGGGATCAAGAGGTTGAAAATTCGCGTTCCAGGATGCGGCCCGTTTAGTTTATCTACATTTTCTTCACCAACCCGACGGAGCGTGTGCTAGGCACGACCCATGGAACGCGCCTTGCTAGGGTATTGCTGTTGAGATAAAGACCGATGCGCCTTCCTCTTCTTGGAAAGTCAGGGGCCGATGTAAATTGCGGTAGGTGGCGATATCGCTGTCTGACTTCTGCAACCCAAGGTCGATAACCGTTATATCGGTAATATATACATTGACGTCGCGCACAAGAAAGATAGCAATTTAACTGCGCCTGATTCGTTCTGTGTAGCAGATCTGCTTTTCTGTTAGTGTCCTCGTTTCTTATGACTTCGGCCTGATCTAATGCGTGCTGATGTATATATCCGGGTCATACGAGCATATCTTACTTGAGCTGAGTTACAATTGTTTCACGCACCAGTAATGTTTCTTAGAGTACATAACCTGGCAAGGACGCTGGAATTCTGGCATACATATTCCCTCTGCAGCTCCAGTTTCTAACCTATGCTGTAGACTTGTCGGGGAGACTCCGTCTGATAATCCATACCTACCAGGCAGCGATCAAGAGAAAACCTGGGTTTGTATGCCCAAAACATGCCCCAGAATTGCATCCGAATCAAGGATCTTTCCCGGGGAAAGATAAGGGTCACAAAAGGTAAACACCAAGTTCGGGATGAAGACCTTCCTGATACAGCGTGGATGATATGTGAGAACACCTTCGAACCTATCGCGAATCGATACTCGCGTGGAAAGACTGGTTGTTGATGGCTTATTGTCGCGTGGTTCTCGGCATAAACCCTTTTCTTGGCACTTTCTTCCCGTCTCTCTCGATCTCATCTCTAAACTCTACAGCAAAATTTTGAGTAGCAATACACATGCGCTATAACACTACTACGAATGGGCTTTATTCGAAATTTAATGACGATATATAGTAACTACATGTGTGCATTCTTGGTGCCATAAACACGCCTCATGGTCGCTAGTTCGGTAGTGGAGTATCAGCGAAAACTAGGTTCATACTGTACCCCCGCGTATGCCCGTTAGTAAATACAAATTTATTAGAAAGTGTTTGCATGGTGTTCTTACCCAACTGGATATCTATCACCAGGCAAGTTATCCACGATCTCGCTCGCCTGGCGAATCTCTTTAATCTCCTCAGCGGTTAACGTGACGTTCGCTGCAGCTACGTTCTCTTCAAGGTATTTAATCTTCTTGGTTCTAATACGACTGTTAGTGATTTCTCTCGGCAACAATGATAGCAGTGAATGGTTCTAATTACCCTGGGATAGGGATTATGTCTGCACCCTGCGCCAATAGCCATGCCAGTGTTGCCTGACCCGGGGTGATACCCTTCTTTTTCGCAATGGCAGATATTCCGTCGACGAGCTGCAAAATCTTTGGGAAATTTTCCTTGGAGAAACGGTTGATCTATATCAAAATCGCCTGTTAGTGTGCTAATAATTTGAGTATTCGAATTGTAAGTTATACATACAGCTCTTCTGAAGTCATCCTCATCGAGGTCATCAAAGCTTCTAAGGTTACCGGTCAAAATACCCCTTCCGAGTGGGCTATACGCAACCACGGTGATACCTAGTTCACGACAGGCGTTCAAGGCCCCGACCTCTGGACTCTCAATGTCGAGGAAGAAAGGAGAGTATTCGACCTGGTATGCGTGGATCGGATGGACAGCACAGGCGCGACGCAAGGTATCTGCACTGCATTCAGATAGTCCAAGATATTTAACCTTGCCCTCTCTATAGCAAATTGGTTAGATATTCCCACCGCAACAAACGGGGCACGACGATATACTTGACAAGTTCTGCCATAGCTCCCACAGTTACCTCAATAGGTACCCTCAAATCCACACTAATATTTCTCCTGTCAGATACAATCCCACCCAAAGTTCAACTAAGCCTAATGGGACTGTCACTCACCGATGGAGGTAAAAAAGATCAATAGTTTCAACACCGAGGCGCTTGAGTGAACGTTCGCACGACTCTTTCACGTATTCTGCATCACCTCTGACGCCAAAATCACTGGACGTGAACTAAGTAGCCTTTTTAGCTTGTAATACGAGAAAAAGTGCCTCCGGTGCCTGTTTTGGAATGTCTGAGAGCATACCCCAAACTTTGTTGCCAAGAAAATCTCATCCCTCTTTCCTGTACGCTTGAACCACTTTCCGACGAGGTCTTCGGAATCACCATATATGTCTGCGGTGTCCCAATTGGTGGCCCCAATTTCAAATGCGCGGTCGAGAACCTTGAATCGTTCTTCGTCGGATTCAATGGCGCCGTAAAAAGCGCTGAGACCCTGGGCAGTATTAGCATAGGTTAAAGAGAACGTTGGAATAAAGCCAATACCATCAATCCAAATCCAATTGCGGAAACTTGAGGGCCATCTTTGCCAATTTGTCTAGTTGGAGGAGACATTGAGTATTATCTTGATTGTAATACGATGTGTTTTGTAGTGTTGTGTGAGAATTGAGTGTTTCTAGAAGTTAGTGTTTACGGTGAGTGATGGCTGCTGGAGAGGAGAAAGCTGAGTTATATAGTTTTTCACGATGAGCTAGCTATGCTATAACTAGCTGCTAATCGTCATTTTTACTAGAAAAGCCGCTGTGATGAATTCTCGGAATAGAATCCCTTGCGATCTGTGTTCGGAGTTAAGCTTAGGGTTGTTGCCGCGGTCCGAGAGTTGACTAGCTGACTAGGCTGACAGAGGTTTAATTAAGGGCACAAAATACCACTAAATTTTCTATGGGATGGAGTTTCTGTGGCTTGTAATTATCTTCACAACTCTATCCCTTTCCATAAGGCTTAAATCCTGAACACATATTTCCGTTGATAACTACTCCTGACTGTGTTTGAGCATGCTATCAACAACTGACAATGGGGAGTGTGATCGATATAATGACGGACGTATCGGCAGCTGCAGGAAGCACGTCACGTTAATTAATTTTATATAGCTGAGCTGTTCGCTGGATTATTCAGATTTGTCAGAGATTGGTGTTGATTATTCATTCTCGTACTTGATTAAAATTAAATGATTAGGAGTGGGAAGAAAAAAGGATGCTGTTGTTTTTGTTTATTCATTGGGTATAGAAGAAAAAGAAAAAGAAAAAGAAAAAGAAAGAAAGAAAAAGAAAGAAAAAGAAGCTGCATCCAACGGATTTTTGTCAATGACGGACATAGAGAAGTTGGTGGCCGGCAGTCGAATTATAGCTACTAGATTATGAATGCCATAGAGTCTCGTAATTAAGCACGTGTTTCATCGTTAGGTTTCCTAGAATTCGTAATCAATCCGATTTGCCTTTTGAGCCAGCATGGTTGTTAGGAATGGGGCTTTTGTTTCTTGATGTTTCTAACTAGAGGTTTTGCTTGTTTCGGGAAATTCGCTACCAAAAATGTGGTTTATTCGTTGTTGGGATTAGGTTAAGGGTTTCGATGTGTCTACGTATCTGCGTGTACCGGTACCTACATGGCCAAGTATGTATTTCCCTAGTTGCAGCCTCCCCGCTTCCTTATCCCGAAACCATTATCACCGCCTTTGTTGGGGAATATTGTTCTCCATGGGTGCCCTGGTAGATCTAGAAAGAAGGCTAGAGATGTCAGAGAAAGTAACACGACGTTTATCACATTCCTAAGCACAGCACCGACTATAAGTAGTGTCAGACTCTCATCACGAATGAAATTACTCAAAGTATTTGTTTGAGTATGTGTGTGGTTTACTAGGAAGTTGCCAAGCTCAAGTTTCCTTGGGAGTGAAGTATATACCTCGGCTCTCTTTTCTTCTTTTCTACCCATTAATCATACCTAGCACCTACGTTATGCTAATACATACATATTTACTCTACCGCCTTTCTTCCTCCATCTCATAATTTCAACTTCACTGGCCACATTATCCTTACGTCTCATTTTTTGGTCTCGATAGAGCAACTCCCTAAACCCCATCTAGCTTACGAAATGAGTGCTTGATATTTAGTTCCCTATCAAAACGCAGTTATATGTAAATTTAGACGCTTAGTGAAAACCTAAGGCCCATAAACTCACAGCTTAAGTTTCACCTTCCACCCCTAAGAAATACGGTAGTCTAACAAGCTGCACACGCCCCCTGTCAAAAACCCGTTGTCACTAGGTCTGTGTTCCCAAGGTACATATTTGCATATTTATCAATAAGATCTTCTTTTTAGACGCACGACTTGGGGTTCTTGCTTGATTTGCTTGAACAACACCTAGAACTTGGCAGTTGAGTACGTCATTAGAAGTCACTCGGTTCATTACTTTGGGCTTCCCAAGTCGAACCCATAAACAGGACTAGATGGTCATATGAAACGTGTGCAAGTGTATTATTCAGCTTTGGTAGCTTTTGAACTCAATAAACTGGTGAATCATAAGTGAACCGGACTGATACAAATCGATAAAATAGCACTGGATCGATATGAGAAGATTAGTGGATATCGTTCTCATCTGTGGTAGGGACACAGACGTGAGAAACAGACAATTTATATTGGTGATTTTGCTCCTGGAAGGGGATCCTAGTGTGCTATAGCCCCTTCAGTGGTGTATAGTCCGTTTCCTCAAGATGTTTCTTGGGATTCGGAAATCTTTGTTGCTTGTGCTGACGCCGCTGGCTTCCTCGTTTCTTGTAGTTTTCATGTTTCTTCAGTGGCGGGAGAATCCGTACTAGCGAGACTGCGTTGTATGTAGCAAACCTCTCATAACTACCGCGGAGCAGCAAGTCTGACACGGATTGAATGCGCGAACTCGTCCACTGGCCTTTGCGTCAATTGAAATATATGGGATTTGGGTATGTGTTTGAGAATTAGAAGAGAGAAGCGTGTTTAGTATATCAATTTTGTTCTGTGAGTTGATCGGCTAGACTGTGAATGCTTATGAGAAACTTGAGACAGGGTCTGAAATCGATGTCAGTCCCGTGGTTAGTATTATAAAAGGTCAGTTATACATAAGTTTTAGGGGAATTTCAAATATTGATGCTCTGGGTGTAGATATATATGCTCTTTCTAGCTGAGGATGTAAGGACTGAATCCTCAAATATAGAGGGGAAGGCAGCTCAATGCCTGTCCTTAGGAAGCAAGAGAGCAGAACCAAAGAAAGATATTTGCGATCAGACTACGTGGTGACGTTTTCTTGACCCCGGGATCAGTAATATATACTCACCGGTATCGTTTGAATGAAGGGGCCCGGATACGAGAAGTGTAAGAAGCGAAATGATTCTAGGACACCAAGTAAGGATTTGGTAGCTCTCATCGGCTCAGTGCACCGGACCCTGCCAAGCAGAAAATAGGCAAAAGGAATTCTATTACATACGTCCTTTGTCTAGCCTTGAGCCTTTCATGTTAGTTGAGCCCCCTCGGTTTCCCCATCCCCCGCATATATGCAAGGCACCGACTGTGAATGCGAGTGATTATCTGTGAAATGGTAACGACTATTCACTATTAGCCTGAACTTGAGGATTGGCACATGCGGTCGTGAGCTAATATTACCTTAAATTTAACTCTTGTGCCTTGCTGTTGTGAAGTCCAGGCTTGTATGGCGTGACGGCGAAATACTGACTGCATGCATATCGATACGCTGAAAGTGAGCTTAGCCATGCATATCAATCGTGGGCTTAGCCATGTGAATCGTTGATGCCGGATCTACTCTTAAGAATTGGTCATCAATTCTGGCTCAGCCCGGGGGGTAAGCGAGAGATTCACAGCTAGAAGGATTCGGAAACTGCCTATTGACAGCTGTATCCTCCGGTTGAATTCTCTCTTCTCCTCCCCCCGCAAAAACCATCGCCAAGAATAGCAGGTCGCTTGGATCTAGGGGGGTTGATCAAGCGTAGGTTCTACTGCCAGAACATACATATCCATTCTACCGCCGGAGGTTTCGCTGACGCTCCTAATTGCCTTTTACTACATGTAGTTATTGTTATAACTTTCTCTCCTATAGCTCTATATATCGGTACCGCTGTAACTACGACTGCAAGAAAACGATAGCATTGAGGTATATCAGGGGTCTCATCAATCTATATTACATGTGTGTTTTGACACATAGTGGCAGGTAAATCTGGATGCATGTCTTCCCCACACGTGTGTAATAAGCTGGGGGAATCAAATTAAAGACGTTGGATCAGGATAAAGTTTTATCGCCGACGATACCAAGATCCTAGCCTTATAGCGACATCTCCTCGAAAGTCCCGTGAGGTTCGATGCAGCTACCCGCGAGTTTAGAGTGGAACTCCACTCAGCGCAGCATGCGTGTGGGGTAAGGATTATAGATATTGTATGATAGAAACACACTTCGTGCCAGTATTGGGGTATTAGAAATTCTTGGATAATCGATGAAAAGCACATCATCCAGCCCAAAGTCTTGCCTACATCTCTCGGCCAGGGGCAACCAAGCTGATGAGCCCTAGCTGTCTTTTCGTAAGGAAGGTGGAGTTTCTCCCCGAGTCTCCGTGGAAACTCAGGCTTGCTATCCCGGGTTAGAAGTTTTCGGCACTCTGTTTTGTCGGCGATCCTGCCTAATTATTCTCTTCTCAACCCCAGGTTGTACACTTGGCGGTCATGGCTGGGTAAAGGGGTGGCTAAATTCGCTTTTTCTGGGGTTCCGTTCCCGATCTTAATATATGTATGACGAGCCTTACCGCTCAGGGGAGACTTTGGTAGAAAAATAAGATTTTATGTGTGGGGATTTCAGATAGAATATGCCTTATGGTCCATATCCTGATCAAATCTCCGGTTTTTGAATTGAAGGTTAATCTGGCACCATCCGAACAGCCTGTTGCCACCAACGTGCAACCAGTTAAAATGCTGTTCACCGTTCCTGCGCTATACCCAATTTTATATCTTGCTCAAATATCTAGCTGTAACGAACTCCCCTTTCTTGGAGACGATCGTAAATGTGGGGAAATTTTGGCAAAATGGAACGCCGGAGTTTTTTTTCTTGCCCTAGACCATGTGGCCATTTTTCTAATAGGCTAATTCGGAGAATTGTTGATGATCTTCCTCTTCAGGGCATCTTGGAGAAAAAAATTACCATGTTACATCTAAACGGGGGAGGCAACACGAAGGTATTATTACTTTATTGTCGTTATTTTGCAACTCAATGAGCCCATGATGGGCAGCGGACGAACGGACAAAATCTTCAGGAACAGACTTTTCCGGCCCTGAACTACACTTTATATTCGGAGAAAATTGCGAATAGTTCCGCCAGATTCCTTGTCCGTCACGTCAGCGCTGTAAAGGATCCCGAAGCTAGACTATAGCTAGCATTAGTTTTCATGGAGATTTATGAAGTGGGCTAGGCCATGTACTGTAAAATCAAAAGTTATATAAACCTTCAATGCTCCCCTAATTGCTCCATGATCTCATCACTATCATCGACCACCAGTTCCTTCGTTGTTCTCAACTCCATCACCTGAAGCATCTTCATCATGAAGCCTACTTCTATCATCGCCATCCTTTTGGCGCCCTCGGCCGTTTATGGTCTTTTGAACACCAAGATCAAGGCTAAGGGCAAGAAGTACTTTGGCAACATCGGCGATCCCAACACTCTCTCAAACTCCAATGTCCAGACTATCCTCAAGTCCGATTTTGGTGCCGTTACTCCGGAAAACAGTTTGAAGTGGGATGCCACTGAACGTGAGTTCACAAACCAATTACTGAAGATTGGAGTTTGGATCGTCTGATCGTTTTATATAGCGTCTCGGGGAAGCTTCAACTTTGGTAATGCGGATCAACTCGTCAACTTTGCTACTAGCAACGGACTCCTTGTCCGTGGACACACTCTGGGTAAGCATGAGAGAGATACTATGGATTAAACTTCAAGCTTGAGAAGCTATGCTTACTGAATTACCTTTAGTCTGGCACTCTCAGCTCCCATCATGGGTCTCGAATATTGGGGATGCAGCTACCTTGACCACGGTTATCCAGAACCACGTCACTACCCTCGTCAGCCGTTATAAGGGGAAGATCTACGCCTGGGTATGTCTCAAATTTTAGAGTATCCCAATTGAGAGAGGCGTAATCTAATAGAAACCTGCTGCATAGGATGTTGTCAACGAAATCTTCGATGATAGCGGTAACTTCCGTACATCCGTCTTCTATAGGCTTCTTGGCGAGAACTTTGTCGATATTGCCTTCAAGGCTGCACGTGCTGCGGATCCGGCTGCGAAGCTCTATATTAACGACTACAACCTTGACGGCCCTGGTGCCAAGATCAATGCGCTCGTTGCCCTCGTTAACAGATTGAAATCTCGTGGTGTCCCAATTGACGGTATCGGATCTCAGGCTCACTTGATTCTTGGCCAGGTTGGGGGTGTTGCAGCTCAGTTGGCCGTACTTGCTAATACTGGCTTGGATGTTGCTATCACCGAGCTCGATATCCGTATTCCTAAGGATGTTACAGCTGCAAAATTGACCCAGCAGGGAACTGATTACAACACCGTTACTAAAGCTTGCTTGGGTGTTAGCAAGTGTGTTGGTATTACCGTTTGGGGTGTTAGCGACAGGGTACGTTGAAGAAAATCCTTGAATTTAAGTGAAACGTCCATATATATTCGGAGCTGACAGAAATATATAGAACTCCTGGGTTGATAGCACCTTCCCAACTTACGATGCGCCGCTTTTGTGGGATGATAACTTTGTCAGGAAGGCGGCATACACTGGCGCCGACAATGCTTTGAACTAAAGTCGTTGATTCTCCGGTTGAGTTCTGCTCGGCATTAGAATTGGCGGTTTCGTATTAGGGGATCAAAAAGCGCGTGAAGAGCAATTAGGCTAGGATTTATGTTGTAGTCCGTCCCTTATGTTCTGTATATTTCAAAAAAATATAGTGATTTTCATTCCCAGTCTGAAATGAATGTCTTGTTGTCGTGATGAGTGTGTGTGAAATCTGCCGAGTGACTATTTCATGATCCCCACCACAACCCTCGCAGAACACTTAAGAAATATCAAAAATTATTGGTGGCATTTTAGCATAATGGTGGGGCGTATCGGCTGCAGTATTGTTATAGAGGGACGTTAGCGAGAAGGACTGAACTAACGGTAACAGAAAGGAAGAAATACTCCCATATACGTACGTAGGGAATTATTAGCGGAGTGGGTTGGATCAGGCCTAGGTGGCATATATCACATATTCACTCTAAAGACGAAGCTGGAATGGGTAGGGTCTCTATCTATCTGCAATAAAGGTTAGGACGCACTCAAATGTTAAAAGTGGATAACCTTAACTAAATTTAATCTCGAATAAAGGGATCTGACTACGGAAGGGACGGCATTTCAGTAACTCCTAGCTCTCAGCGCTATGATATACTTGTTAAAAAATCATGGCAATGTTGTTTGGTGGGCATTGCATACAGATTCGGATTTGTTCCTTGCAGTTGGGTAAGCATGCTTATTGCGATACATGCCCGTTCGATGCATCCTGCAGACAACCCCATATTTAGTCACGTTTTCTGGGGTTTGGTACCAAGGGTGTGGACTACCAAAAAAAAAAAAACAAGCTACGACCCACACCAGGGACAAGTAATTATTAGTTACCCCGCAAAAAAAATAGGGATCACGCTTCAGCTGAAGGAGAAACGCATCGATCAGCTGGAGAGCTTCACTGGAACTGAGGGGAAAGCTGCTTCGGCAAGGGAACGCAGCACTGCTGTGAAGACAGGAATTATAATAAATATAAGACGGTTCCAGTATTTATTTTATTTTCTCTCCCCGTTTTTTTGAGCCACCTTATTAGTATTTGTAGCCAGCCGCGTTGCCATCGGGATTCAAGCACAACGATGCCTGCAGTCCCACCTTCGCAAGACTCCCGTGATGAATCGAAGAAGCCTATCACTGTCTATGTCACCGGTTTTGGGGTTCGTTCCCCTCCCCACATTCTTCCTATTGTGAAAAAATAAAAGGGAACTAACCATATCATCGATACAGCCATTTAGGAAGTTCACAGAAAACCCCTCATGGGACATAGCCTCTTCGTTCCTCCCCTCAACTCGAATCTCCTCCGATATCTACGACATCGATATAATCCCGCACCCCGAGTTCGTCAAAGTCGCCTACGAGACGATAGATACCATCATCCCACAAATCCATGCAGAGAAGAAATTCGACTACATCCTCCATATCGGCGTCGGATTACCCGGTGGCTATGAGATCGAGACGATTGCCCACGAGAAAGGGTATGTCAAAGCTGATGTTGACGGATTGATACCTGGCGGACTACCAGCAGACCCCGAGAAAGAGAGGCGGAATAGAAGTGGAGATACGGGCAAAGATAATACCACCGAGATGGATGGTGGGATTGTTTATAAGACCGAGTTGGACGTCGATGGCATGTGTATGATGATTGAGGCCTGTCGGATTGTGGTACGTCATCTTTTTTATTATCTTCACCGGCCCCTAGATACACGCTGTGATGCTCACGTGATGGATAGCCGGGTGAGACACCTAGGGACCCGATTAGCATCAAGAAGTCTATTGATGCTGGCCGCTACATCTGCGAATACATATACCGTGCGTCGTTCCGCTGTGCTACAGACCCAACACGCAGAGTGCTGTTTCTACACGTGCCCCCCGAGCATGAGCCCTACAGCATCGAGACTGACAAGCAGTTGGTCAAAAAGTTAATCATCGCGTTCGTCACGGTAGGGGAGAGATTACGGAAAGAACGAGAAAGGGAGCTATGAAGGCTGATGAGGGATTCATTTGGGGCGGTAATCCGTTTTATACTGCAAGAATTAATTTACCTTACCTATATCTATCTGTCCCGTTTCTGTTCAATAAAATTATGATATGCTTTGTTATGAAAGATGGAAGGGGCCTCTATGGTGAGTTTGAAGTTGCAAAGATTCGTGGCTCGTATGAAATTTCTATCCCGCCGACCTAGCATCCGAATCTCAAAGGGCAGTAGGTAAACCTTAGCAATCAGTATGCTGACCCAGCTTCTAGCGATGTTTTGGCTCACAGAAGAATGAGCACCTCTACAGTACAACTTTGCCCCTCTTCCCAATCGCTTCTATACCCATTCACTAGCAGCGACAAACAAATAAGTTATGGTTGGTACATTACTATAATCTGCACTAGATGGTTCTGAAGGGAACGAGAGAGATGTACTAGATTCTTTCGGTTAATTTCGCCCAGAATGGGACGAAGCCACGAAACGGTGGGCGTATCACAACTTAGGCTTATCAACCCAAGCACTTTCATGAATACATGTACTCACGTCTCCGAGTTCCATGATCGTCACGTGATAGGTTAAACCACCCATTAACTGGTCACGTGGCGATCATGGAACTCGGCGACATGAGTAGTGTGGGTGTTGACTACGGCCCAAAGAGCCAGTTGATGGGGTGCGGCTCTTTTAACTCGCACTAGCATTTTGATGCGGATTGGCTTGTACCCTAACCCTGAATTTATCGAAGAGCGGGAGTGCCATTCAAGACTGCGACAGCCGGGCCATATAATCTAAAAATCAGCGTTGACTGTTTTGAATTTTTGAAAATCTCATTATTCCTTCAATAAATATACAGCTGAAGCATATCGTTCCTAGCCCGTTCCACCTATTTCTCAGTGACATATAAATCAACATACTGATCCACATCTAGCTCCTTAACACTATCTAGCTTCTCGCTAGTTTTAATGATCTTCTCTGTCCTCTCCTTTCCAAGATGCCCCGAAACGTGTCTCTCGAACTTCTCCAACAGCAAAGGAATACCCTCCTCACGCCTGAACTTGTGGCCAACCGGGTACTCAATCGCAACTTCATCAAGAACAGTTCCATCTTTGAGTGTGATTAGAAGAGCATTGCCGATGCTCCTCTTTTCTGGTGCATGGTACTCTAGTGAGTATGTCTTATCCTCTACACAATCCATCTTCGCTCTCAGTTCATCGATGCGTGGGTCTGACGCGACTTCATCAACATAGTCTTGAGCAGTGAGACGACCGTAGATCAGTGGGACGGCAACCATGTACTGGATGCAGTGGTCACGATCAGCGTAGTTATTAAGAGGGCCTTTCTTATCGATAATCCTAATAGCGGCCTCTTGTGTCCGAATACGGACATGTGCAATGTCGTCGGTAGTCTTTCCAAGGCGCTTAAGTTCGCCATGAAGGATCATGGCCGCTTCACAAGCTGTCTGGGAGTGGAATTCGGCAGGGTAGGATATCTTGAAGAGAACATTCTCCATAACATAGGAGCCGTATGGGCGCTGGAATTTGAACCCCTCTGATTTAAAAAGGACATCGTAGAAACCCCACGTCTTGGCGGTGAGCACGGAGGGAATACCGCCCATGCCATTCCTAACCATTAATGCCAAGTTCACGGCACGAGAGCAGGCATCACCTGCGGCCCATGATTTGCGGGACATGGTGTTGGGGACATGGCGGTAAGTACGGAGCGACTGACCATCAACCCATGCCTGCGAGACAGCATCAATGGTTTGGTCGCGGTTCAGCCCTAGGAGCTTGGAAACGACTGCAGTGGTGGCGACCTTGACGAGGACAACATGGTCAAGACCAACGCGGTTGAAGGAGTTCTCAAGGGCAAGGCATCCCTGAATTTCATGTGCTTTGATCATGGCTTCAAGGACGTCTTTAATCTTGGGTGCAGGGAGGCCCTTGGCCTTATTGGTACGTGCGAGCCAATCTGCCACGGCGAGGATACCGCCGAGATTGTCTGAGGGATGACCCCACTCAGCAGCGAGCCAGCAATCATTGTAATCAAGCCAGCGAATAGCAGTGCCGATGTTGAAAGCTCCCCTGATGGGGTCGAGTTGGTACGGAGTACCAGGAACTTTGGTACCATTCGGAACAACGGTGCCTGCATCCGTGATTAAGCTATTAGCTCAACTAAAATTTGGGTAGCAAACCGAGGGACATGCCTTCAACCACAGGCCCTAAGAGGTTGGTACACTGTTCAAACTTCAATGCCTCCAGACCACATCCAAGGGTATCGGTAAGGCAAAGACGTGCAGTTTCCCACTATCCAACATACCTGTCAGCAAATTCTCATACTGATCATCAATTCATCAATCCAAAACCCAATCCAATCCATAGACATGAAATTGAATTGAGATAATAGAATCCTATTACTAGAAGTTTTTGGGAAAGCTCACTGCTAAAGGAGAATCAATCTCATAGTTGTGAACGTAGTCCGCAATGTCTTGCAGGACCTGGTCAGGCTCTGGCCTCTCATTTTGATTCACAATCCCGTGAACAGCACTTTGGTTAGGGGCCATGACTGAAAATTGCCGTGGTGTAGAGATTGACTTCTGTGATTTTTGCTGAGCTTGAGTTGGGATGAATGAGGAACGGACCGAGAGCTGACGGCAGAGCGCGGGGGAGACTCGGCGAGAAACGCAGCGGGGAACGACAGCGGATCTCAACAGGGAACGTGCCAAAAAGGACATGATCAAAATTCGCAGACACCAAGGGATAGCAAACCCCAATTGATTGAATGTGGAATGCGGGGAAGAGGAGGAGGGGAGAGAGGTCAAATCATGCGTAAATATGGCGGGCGGGCGGAGAGTTGGGTGTGAGCCGAGTGTAGCCTTCCCGTGGCCGAGCCGAGGACCAACCACCTTCCGTCTCCGTTCAGCGCCTACTTCACGTGCCCAGACATGTCGTTCCAGATTTGCTCTCTACGTGGTCAGCTCCTACGGCGCCGTTGGCTGATGGAAACACTGTTTTTCCGCTCCACAAACCATTACTTCTCTGCTGGCGGATAAACCCTAGCCCTAGTACATTCTTCCTAGAACAGAATACTACATACATGGAAGTAACTGCTACCTAATCTCACCGCCCCCAACCATGGCATCTCGAACTATTATCGTTGGAGCACCTAGCACAGGAAACTAGAACGAGCGAATATATATATGCTGTGCTGGGGCTGAAATGCAGAACATGGCCCTACCCCAAACCCTGCCGATATAACCTCCCAATTTTCCCACCTTTTTTAGTAGCAATAGCATTTATTATATATATACATTCAAGCTAGCGAGGGAATGATCATATGCAAGAAAATAACGGAATGAGGACTTATATTTCTGGTCGTCTACATGGGTATGGTGGGATGTGATCGAGTGAGAGCCTATGGTGATACCCTCGAGAAGGGTCTGACCCCGACCCTATTAGCTGGTAAATACATGTAATTCTACTAAATAAAAGTAAATAAACCGATCAAGAGCTTTTATGAGCACTGATCGTCATTTACTCTTGCCAGTTGAGGACTGTAGTCACTTGAATTTTCTTTATAACTACATGTATTGCTCCGCCGATGTTGCTACGGTCTATGCCTACCCACTACGCCGCAGTCAAATTTACTAGTACAGGCAGCGATGCGTATATATACCTTTTCCGTGCATCACGGGAAATTTCGGTCTAAGCCACAGGCTCTCGCTGCTGCGGGCACATGGAACCTACCTGTAGTCTCAATTTACCGAATCACAGCCGATCAATCTGCTCCATCACACCTTATCCTTTTTTGTGCCCTTTTCAATATGCTTGATGAACGCCGTGGGTTTTATAACAGGAGGCGAAATAGGGGGCAGAGTCGAACTAAATTACCTACACCACTGGAAGAAACCAAAGTTAAGCTCTTTTAACAATGACGTATATGACTCCCTTCCCGTATTTCCTAGTAAAAGCCACTCCCAAGCATTCCGGTTCCGATAAGAAAGCTAAACCCCCTGTAAATAAAAAATGTCTAAGAAATTATGTACCTACAGCCAATAGGAACGGAGTAATAGGTACAGCCGTGTAACAAAAGCCTTGCCATCCCCCAGTGGCTATCTTGCTAGGCTAAGTGTCAAGACTTTTCTTACACGGTTGCGTAGTATTTGAAATATTCTTAATATAATATCTACAGGCATCTTTTTAAATTCAATGGTCTCAAGCCACCGCTATATCACTCATTAATAGAATTGTCCTCCCCGTATCTCTTCCTCACATTCACCTTAGTTCTCTTCCATATAGATCCTACCTTCAACCCCCCCATACCCTTATTGCACAGAAACACCAAACACTCCCGAATCCACGGAAATTTCGTAGTCACCAACGCCCCCTCCATCAACGGCACCAAAAACCCCACAAACACAAACACACAAACAAACAAACAAACAAAATGATAGCTATAGTCTTCGGCATACTGGGTGGCCTCGTCTTCATAGCCATCTTTTGCTTTGCTATTGAAGCCCTTATCGACGCATATCAACGACGAGAAATGCACGCTGCAAACAGATCCACAAACATTAGTGGAAGCAGCATAGACTCTGCCTGGGGAGTCTTGGGTGATCGTAGAGTTTATGAGACCCCGTATGACCGCCCGCAGCGGACTAGTACGGTTGCGTTGGGCGCTAGGAAATCGAATGTGATGGAGCAGGAGATAAAGTATCCGGATTGGAAGACACGACGCATGGAGACTCCGGGTGATGTGTAGGCGTGGAGGACGAAGTCTTGCCGGTTTATCATTCTAGGGGGCACGCTGGAGTACCTTTGAATGGTGTCGTGAAGCAGGATTATCCGGGGCGTTCGCTGTTAGGGCCGGAAGAGGCGCCAAAATCAAGAGATATTGTTAAGTGCGACTAGTACTGTTGGAAGCCGGGTTGAGCCGGTAGTGCTCAGCAGAGGTGATCTAAGGGATGATTACGATAGTTATAAAAGTTAGATGCGCCGGTAAATCACTAAAAATGTTTGCCCCACTTGAATTTTTTTTTCCCATTCGATATGCCTAGATAGGCGAATAGCTGTCTTTATTTTAGGTTTTCTTGCCAGAGATTATATATAGATAGAACGAGGAATTAAGGCATTCTAGAATATATTTTTTGAAGGTGTAAACTGTTTAATTAAGTAGATGTATGTCTACTTATTTTTATTATATATATATGGTTCGCGATACATTGCAATATTGGGAGATTTTTACTCCTGGAATCAACTCAAAATTCACGTTATACCCATCCTAAATTCTGGCTCACGTTGTTTTGTAACAAATAATTCAAAAATATAGGATCAATCGATGGTATATAGAGTACGCACATACAGCCACCAGAAGAGACTGACTTTAGATATAGTTAACACGTAACTGGGTAAACCTTGCTCCTAAGCTTAAGCTTAATCGTACTGTTAGAGAGTTAACACCTGCAGCTGTCCGGATCGATCGAATAAAATGACTTAGGGAAATACACATGACCGATAGGTTGACCCGATGACACAAGCAGGTTATGGATGAAGTTGAGATGGACAGACAATGCTCAGGTGTAGTTACACGTAACTAGAGTAAACCTTAAGATATCCCATTTGTCCCACTCTCACCTATGCTTATATATAACTTTTCTCTTGAGTAAACATTATGCGAGGGTTAAGTAAGATCTAGGAACAAATATATGTGAGGATAGAAGCCGAGCTAAATTGATTACATGTATTGGGCTTCTGAAAATCTTGGTATACAAAATACATATAAGTATCTAGATATTACAGAGTGTAAAAGGTCTGGGTAAATATTCCTAATTGGGCCAAATATTAGAGCTCGTGTCTCATAATTCTCAGCTGACCATTTTCCTGGGTATAGAGCAGCGGCTACACGTTTATGCAAACGCCTACATGTAATCAAAGGGCGCCAACCAAGCGAAACGTGCCGCGAAGAGCCACACGAACGGTTGGTTTTCGGTGGGTATGGTAAAGATCTCACAGCTAATTGGGAAGGACGGGGCTTTTCTCAAGCGTTTGTCTTCAAATCATAGATTTTAACTCTATCAAACTAGACGTATACTGGTGGTTCCAATTTTTTTTTTTTTCAATTCCGTATTATACAGAAATAGATTTTCTCGCGCTCTCCGCTGCGCGCCTAGCTCATAAACAAAACATAAAAAAGTCTCTCTCACTCTGCTCATAGTAATCTCCCAAAAATTAAACCTACAGTTAACGGCCAAATAGGTAATTCTCTGGTGGCGGCACAGGTGGTCCCTCTGGTGTGATGTATGCCTGGTTGAGCGATGAAACCAAACGGTCAGCAAGTTTACAAGGGACGAATTCTAGGCCGAAGATTCATTTCTCTGCAAATGACTTACCTTGGTCATACCACCATCAACAACCATATCCTGGCCAGTAACAAAGCTACTCTCGTCACTAGCAAGGAAGACCACCATGTGTGCCTGCTCAACAGGTTCTCCAAATCTTCCCGTTGGGAAATGTATTTCACGCCTCTCGCGTTTGGCCTGATCGTCGCCGAGGAAGTCTTGCAACACTGTTTGATAGAAAATAATATTCTAGTGGAGTTGCCCCTAGAGAATAGGATAGCGCATGGAAAACTTACATGGAGTATTGAGAGGAGCCGGGCAAAGATTGTTGAAACGGAATCCTGTAAACATTTAATAAAAAGATCCACGAGATATTTTGGTAGTCTGGATAATACTAACCTTCTCGTGCATGGATCATGGCCAGTTCCCTTGTCATCGCAAGTACCGCTCCCTTTGAAGCCGTGTATGCTAATTGTGACGCAGCACTGCCCACGAGGGCCACTATGGAGGCTGTATTGATTACCGATCCCTTAGTTTTTCCGTATTTACGGAAGGCCAATACGGCATGCTTGCAGCCGTACCGTACACCTTTCACCTGAATTATGTTAAATCCCCATGATTTCAACTACTGTGGTCCCGGGTGCTATCAACTTACATTTATATTGTGGGTGAGGTCCCAGACATCATTAGTGGTGTTGATAGCGTTATCATCCTAAAAAAATAATTCGATTAAGCCCCTGAAGATTTCTAGTATCCAGTGATGGATTAAACAAACCAGACTATGCATAATCCCGGCATTGTTGAAAACAACATCTGCACCACCCCACTCCTCTGCCAGTGCTATCATCGCTTGAACTTCTGCTTCCTTCGACACGTCGCATTTCTAATTGTTTTTAATTAGATTAAAACCTATAAACGGAGACAGAGTATAGTGAGGCTTAGGCGCACGATATGTTTGAGCTTAGCACCAGGAACAAGACCCTGAACCCTTTCTTTTGCAGTTTTTACTGCAGCTTCATTTATGTCTCCCATAACGACGTTGGCCCCATTCTTGGCGAAGAGGACGGAGGTTTCGAGTCCGATACCGCTAATAGTGAAATTGTGTTAGAATTTTGCAGTTAAATAATAGGCAAGCGGGGTATGAGTGAGTATATACCCAGCGGCACCGGTCACAATGCAGTTTTTTCCTTGGAGTCTTGTCATTTTCGAATTATGCTTAAGAGTGATTTTGAAGGGGATGGTTTTCTTTCTTGCCCACGATAGTAACTGTTTGGAGGAATAAAAATCTGGCGAGAAGAGGGGAATCGTTACGGTATTTCTACTAGGTTGCCCTTAGGAAGCGCCAGCTATTTTAAGATTTCATTTTCGTCACTTCGCCTCAAGCCAGCATGCATGAGGCTTTACTTAACGACGAGACAAGTAGAGGGGTAATTGTGGCTATTTGCGCGCGCTTGAGGGATCTGAAATGCGGCTAATAGGTATCTAGTGTTCGTGTGAAACCTAGAGTAGATAAGCTAACGAAGATACCACAGAAATGGAGCTAAAGCCAGGATAAAAACTGCGTCCCGTGAGAACCGGCGTAATACCGGTATCTGCATGCTACAATAAACCTTGCTTACTCTCTTGTTCTGACGTCGAATAATCCCCCTCTCGAGTCCCTAGGCTTGAAAGTAAGCCGCTGCTCTTCTCCCTTCTTACGAATATTTCAGTTGTCTACATCCTCGAGTTCGAGACAAACACAAAATAATGGCCACCAGCCATACCTTGGAGTCACTGACTATAGAGTTGCGTGATGATGACAAAGTGAAGCTTGCTGGGGTAGATGTGGATGGGCAGCTGCGAGGTATATCTCGCTAATCACCAGAAAATGCTCTGATGTCTTCGTTAACTAATACTTTCTGCTTTCAGGAAAGCTTGTTTCCAAAAAGAAGTTCTTATCTATCGCTGAGTCCGGTTTCGGGTTCTGTTCGGTAGTCTTTGGATGGGATATGCATGACAAGACCTATTTTCGTGAACTCCTCATTTCAAACGCTGCGAACGGGTACCGAGATCTTTTGGCAAAAGTAGATCTACAAAGTTTCAGGAGAATACCTTGGGAAGATGCTGGGGCCGACCATCCACCGGGATCTACAAAGGGGGTGCCGTTCTTTTTGGTCACCTTTCATGACCCAGACTCAGGACAACCAATCCCGCCTTGCCCGAGAGGGCTATTGGCGGCTATTGCGAAGAAGGCGGAAGAAAGGGGATGGAGAGCCATGGCCGGAGGTTGGTTTTTGGTTACTTTTTTTCCGGGCGCTTAGATCTTGGGACTAGGGAAGCTAATACAACAGGATGAAATCTGAAATACTTGCTGAAGCGGAATATGAATTCTACAATTATCGAGAGACTTCAAAATCCGTCAAGGAGAGCAATGGAATAAACTTGGAGCATTTGACGCCAGGAATGTTCGGCTATTCCCTCACAAGGCCAATACAAAACCTGGAATTTTACTATGGGGTCTTTGACGCATGTGGGTTCTTTCA
The DNA here is from genome assembly GCA_038503075.1 of Gyromitra esculenta. Taxonomy (NCBI): domain Eukaryota; kingdom Fungi; phylum Ascomycota; class Pezizomycetes; order Pezizales; family Discinaceae; genus Gyromitra; species Gyromitra esculenta. Next base: position 1,857,232 of record JBCAML010000002.1, read on the forward strand.
AATCCTCCTTTCCTTTACACTCGAATGATTATACATGGATAGTTATTTCTAATAAGGACTATTGAACCAGCGAAGGGGAGCTGACAAGAACTTTACTATGCAGGTAAAATGTTCAACGTCCCTGTAGAAGGCTGGCACACCGAGTCTGGGCCAGGAGTTTACGAAGCTGCTCTAGAGTTTGGCGAAATTACTAGCATGGCAGATCGGGCTAGTTTATTTAAGTATGTTTACCGTCTCCATTTATGGAGATTTCGGTTGCCTTGTGCAGATTTGAAGTTCACAGTAACCTGATACAATGGACTAGATATGTCGTCAAGTCTTTAGGCTCAAAATACGGTATTATTCCATGTTTCATGGCGAAACCGAAAGAAGGATTTCCAGGAAACTCAGGACACATGCATAGTAAGATATGTTTTCGATTTATTGGACACTTGGTTCTTTGTACAAGTGTATGGGTGGTGAAGTTGGAACGACTAGGATAAGAAAAAAATAATTTCATAGCTTAATCGCCATAGCTGAACATCCCTACCGTTCCAACTTCGCCCCCATACGCTTGTACCCTCAGAGTGCGCAAAGGCATAAAAGGGATCAAAACTGACTCTCCCAGTATCACTCGTCGATGAAAAGGGCAACAACCTTTTTGCCAGGTCTGAAAGTGATCCAGACCCCCCGTATCCAGATTTGGCTCATCTTTCAGAGCTTGGACGACAATTCCTAGCGGGAGTACTGGAAGGTCTTCCATCTATTATGCCTGTGTTGGCCCCAACTATAAACTCCTATAAACGCCTTGTCGAAAATTTCTGGGCACCCGTTACCGTTTCTTGGGGACTAGAGCATCGTGCAGCTTCTGTCCGTATCATTGCGCCACCAACAGCCTCCCCAAAATCAACTCGTTTCGAAATCAGAACACCTGGTGCAGACACAAATCCATTTTACGTCTTAAGCGCGATCCTTGCCACTGGTCTGCGTGGCATTGAGAAGAAACTCGAGATTAGTATTCCTCCCCTTGGGAAGGGGGATGAAACTGGTGGCGGCGAGCGGTTAGCAAGGAATTTATCTGAAGGCGTCAAGAAAATGACAGAAAAAGGGAGCGTAGCTAGAGAGGTACTCGGGAATGAATTTGTGGAACATTTTGCGGGGACTAGGGAGCATGAACTGAGACTTTGGGAGGAGGCGGTGACAGATTGGGAGGTGAGAAGATATATCGAAATAGTCTAGTCCTTTCAGATAGGCGTTTTTTGCGCTTTTTGTAGGGCTTTCCTGCTGTCTAGCTTTTTACCCTCAATCAATATAGCTACGTGATACCTAATACGCGGCCTTGCAGTTACGTCCACTAAAATGACCATCAGTTTATATTTTTGGGGGTATGCGCGTACCTCCTAGCGACTACACGTAGTAACATTTACCTATTTGTTATCAGGCAACCTTTCTGGTAGTCATAAAGCAACCTGAGAGCCAATGCATACGGAATCCTATTGGCTGACATTATTGGCATGTATGGAACAAGGCGGGCCGAACCGCAGCGCGCTAATAGGGGCACCCGCAGAGCCGCCAAGCGATATCGAGACTGCAAGGGTTATACATACCCGCAATATCTGCTCCGCGGAGCTACTAGGCAACCAGCTGTTCGATACGGTAGCAGCATGAATTACATGAAATAATGTTCTTCTGACACACTAGGCCACCGTTTATTGAACTCTGCCCTAGTGAAGGGGCCTAGCTAGTAAAACCATGACTGCCTTCCTAACTATTACTTAAAAGTTCGTGGCCGAAAAAATCGTTCCCTGGAAAAAGGATAACTTGCGGAGGCTTGGTGGATGCCTCCACGGTCCACCCGGACACCCCCTCATTTGGACAGATGATGGTTGGTTAATATTTGGTGGAGAATTCCTGCTTGAGCAACAAAGAAGCTGGCTGCAACGCTAGAAACTTTCCTATTCCCGCTAGCTGTCCGGGTGAGGGGGTGTCCAGGTGGACCGTGAAGGTGTCTATATCAAAACGTGTGCCCGTACCAGAAGTTTCCTAACAGTGATTGTCAACGTTTTGGCCAAAACTGCAAAGCGGTGTGCATTTTTCCGAGCATACCATACAAACCCTGCAAATGCAAACGCCTTCACAGAAAAAAGATGACCAGGAAAAAAAGCGGGGTTAGAAGGTTTTCAGCTATTCCTAGCTGGCAACCTCCACCGACAATACCACCAGAAAATCTTTAGGCATCCAATATCTACCTGCAAGTAGTCGCGAGTAAGATATCGGGATCGGTTGAAACACCAACATCTTCAGCGCTGGTGACACCCTCCGATTTTCAGTGCAGCTAAGCCCTGGGTCCGGAAAGCTTATATATTGCCGTAATTATGCTGTTCACAATCTGTAGAAGCATCGGCCATTACATTGCTTTCCTTTTTAAAGTAAGTTTAATAGGTCTTGCGTATTTTTTTTAGGATCTAGCTAATAAAGTTCGAGGAGAGCAATTCGTACCCTAGGCTCCGCAGTTCTGATATCGATTATTCGCATCCATCAGACGCTATAATCTCAAGTAGTAGATTCTGAACCCGTATAAACGAATTCGGTTTAACAATATTAGGCCGAGCTTCACTTTCTACAATGGAATTGGGGTTTTCAATTAGCGCTGGCCCCCTCAGCCAAATCAGTGTTTCCGTTGTTAGCATCGAACTAGCCGTCCAACTCGCCACCGGGGCATATGGATGGTGGAAAGCAAGAGATAGAGGAAGCTCCATGCTAGGGCTTGTGCAGTCCAAAAGATGTCAGATATCAACAACGACCACTTTCAACTTGCTAAGATACGTCGATAGGCGCAGGGATAGCTTGATCCGTGGGGTCGCAAGAAATCCGGATGGCGTTCTTTCGTGTGTCACCATGCCCAATGCTTCCACTGCATCCTCTGGTGACAAAGGGCTCGTCTGTTTGAGAGCAGTTGTATGCGCTTTGTTATGCTTTTACGGTTCTACAACGACTGTGGATATATTGGTTGGTGCACTTCCAGGCACATTATACACCTCAGATCAGGAGGGAGGAGACGAGTCGATAGAAGGAGCTTTGGTCTCCTCTCTACGACAATACGTGAAAGCTGCAGCATCAGAGGAGGATAGTGATAACCTACGTCAAAAGCTACTAGACACCGTGGATTCGAAACTGGGCAATGTAACAGGGGCAACAAGTAAAGATGTCTTTGAGTGCGACAATTTTCTCGAATCCGATGTTCAGAATTTTATCGGAGCCTTAAGATGGATTTTGACACCTGTCCTCAAACGAGATCAACGTGTCTATCCAACACGATCTTTGAAGGTGTGGGCTTTGGCGTTGATAATGGCGCAACTCGGGTTTGAAGTAACAGCTTCGATGCACGCTGTTTCCTCCAAAACTGATTACCAAGGTCATGTCGAGGACGTTGGCTACCAAGCAACATACCCGGAAATTATTCTTGTTACAGCGAGTGTCGGTCCGACAGATCCTTGCAGTGTCGGTGGGACCCAGAAACGATCATCTCCGGACTCCAACCCACGCATTGGTTCGATTCGCTCAATTCCCTGGATAGCTTTCCGTCATCTTCAGGACAACGGAGGTCTCGCAACCCCAAGTTATCTTTCCGAGGTCTGGGATTTTACTTTTGAGTATGTATTTGATCTATTGAAGCCTGTCCGGCCAGATAAAAGCTCAAGTGGTCTCAATATGGTCCTTGAGTTTACCGAATCCGCTCTTCAGAGCTTCGGAAAAGATTTGCATCCAAAATTGGCACACATAGATAAACGCTCGAAATTTTGGGAGGACTTCCAGTGGCTTACTTTCATTACCTTTCGCCCACTTCAGAAGTTTGCTACAGCAAAGGGAAAAACAGCTATCTGGAACGAGAGAGATATCCTTAGTCAATTCAAAGGTTCGACCTTCGAGTACTCATCTCTGCCCAGCACGGATATCTTGGACGACTGGTACATTACCAGAGCAGTTGTCCTAGCGACGATTTATGCTGTCTGTTGTAAATGGCTTTGCGTTGACGATGCTCCCGAATCCATGCTCGACACGGAAATCGCTTTTTGCCCTGATTATATCCGTCGTGGCAACTTAGTCTCATGGACTTCTTTGGGCCCGTTCTCTTTTATGCTACTTCCACCGAATCGACCCGCGCGTGGATTCTGGGCTGAAATGGATCACAAAAACTGGTTTCAGATGATTGTCAGAGTCTTTTCCGGAGTTCCAGTCGATCGAGCTTTAGAGGCCAGAGCACAGCGAAATTTAGACGTAAGAGATCTTACTTTCCTATCAGTACTTGGGTTTCAAAAGAATGGGGTTGTCATGCTTCCCAACCTCTTGGTTTATCCATCGGGAAATTCAGAAAAATGGTTTCAGTATCACATACGAGTCGGACAGCTATTGGATATGCCACTTGAAGAGGACGGATTTATATGCGCCGCGAATGGACCTCCGAGGATATCAAGCCAAGAGGTTTGGACACCCGAACAATCTTATGAATACC